>OX493345.1:6765000-8015000 GCA_950371115.1 Anania fuscalis
AAATATAGAAAATAAGATACTTACTAAATAACTTCATATAAACTTACCATCCCGTGGCGTACCACCACCTAAAATGCATTTGCATGGGAATACTTTAGGAACAAATTAAACGACTCAGTAATACTTAGGTCGCAATAAAATATAGAAAACAAGATACTTACTAAATAACTTCATATAAACTTACCAACCGTACCGTCCCACCTAAAATGCATTCCCATACAAAATTGCTAATTTCCCACACACAGTGCTCTGAACCTAAGAAATATAAAATAACGACGGTACCAAAAGCCCTAAACCCGAGACAAAATAAAGTTCGTTCGTTCGACCTAAATTTATTTGATTGATCCTGGAGATGGCTTCCTTTGTGTTCACCTGTCAAATCCCCACCCGATTTTCAGCCATCACTCGGTGGTACTAGAATACAAATATTCAATCTCACATTTTTTAAATACCATAATTAGATTAGTAGACCGAATATCAAAATCGGAACGCACGACAACTCTGCTCGAGCTCGTTAATACCGAGGGTTGGTATTCAGATTCAATTTGCCCGTTGTTTCGGCCATTCAGCGTTCCATGTCAAGACCGCTGTAGCTCAATTACGAGAATTCGAATTTAAATATCTAAATAAACTGAATGGATGACGAAGATGAAAACAATTTTGAAGTAGAAATTCTATCATTTAGATAATTTGGTTTTGGGTTGCGGATTACAATTCCGCGAGAGAACATTGTGCGAATAACACGAGCATTACTTTGTATATAGTTCCAGATTTTAAAATTTCATGCCTATGCCATATGCCTTTGCCATAGTATAGGTGCAGTTTAGTTTAGGTTAAAAATATATTAATATATATTAGCATTATCATCACCGCTGATTTTAGAAAGAATGCCTCAGAACTAAGATAGGAAAAATATTTTTTTCGGTTTAATTTCTCGGTTTGGAATTTAAGACACTATAATTGAATTAGTGATAGAGAGGTCAATAATTTCACGAATTGTGTTAAATTTCAAATAAATATTAAACAATGTGTACCTATATAAGTGTTGGTTCTCACGAAAATGATAACTTTGTCCTTTCTGCAATACCTACAGTGATAAAATTTCTCACGAATAAAAGTCCCTTTATAAATAAAACTAAGGCACTTAAGCACTCCCATTCGTATAGTCTCCAAACAAGGAGATCATTTTACCCGACATTATTTATTCAAGTCTAAGTAATACATACATACTTAGCCAAAAAGAATATTTACTTGCAATTTTCTAGTAAAGTAGTAACAATGTTTTTATTATTGTAGTTTTTTTAATCGTAGCATATTATAGGTACGGACAACAGCTCGTCGATCTACCACAAAATGACAAATTTTCTCATTTGAAAATGATCTCTATATGTCAGGCTTAAAGTATATTGGAGAATTTTTGACTTTTTGAGTAGGTCGACGTGCTGTTGACTGTACATGGTGAATATGAAATTGTGAGGTAGCTGCTGATATACAAAAGATACTCATTAAGACATGTATCGATTTTAAAAATTGCGATTTCATACATTTTCATCATGATAGTTAACGCGTTAGTTTGTATGGAACATAAAAAAACACACTTACGATGTTTCTCTTAAGTAAAAGTTGTTGCTCAGAAGCTGTTAACGTTCTTTTAAGAAGTAAACTCATAACTATGTATTTAAACCAGTTCAAACAAACATATTTCGAGTTTGTCATGTATGGAAGGAATTCTCAAATAACCCGAACAACTGATACCTATTAATTTTGTCAGTACTGAAAATGGATGACCAATTTAAGTAAACATCAAGTAGAACTAAAGCTTAATAATAAATTATCAAGTAACAAGCGGCACTGAAACACTATCTAGAAGTGGAAAGCTGTAATATCTCGGTCCCACTATGAGTCGTTAAACGTCGAGGATCATAAATCAGCTGATATGACAAACGAACAGACTCGGATTCAACCTATCTTCGTATTCTTGAGAATTAACGATCTCTAGTAAATTTAAAGTAACGAAATTTCAAATAGAAAAAGTATCTGAGTAAAGACAAGTATGAGTTCTGAACCTGTGAAAGAACAGACTGATTTTAAATTACGTTTATGTAACTGATCATACGTACAAAAAATGGTCTACTCAAAACCATCCCGTATCAGAGACTTACAACGTTTTGCAACTTACAACTGTAGATTGACTGAAGATTTTACAGGCATTAACACGTAGGCCTGCAATGTCTATTTTCATATGAAAGCGCATTAGCCAAACGCACTTCCTTGCTGTGTCGTCTACCTGCTCCGGTTGCCTTAAGGCTTTTGCGATGCCTGCTCAATCGTTGCAAAAAGTCTACATCTAGCCGAAGAAGTTCCTAGACCAGGACCAGATTGTTTGGATCAAGGATAAATATCTAAAGTTATTTTAATTCGTGATTTATTACCTCACTGCCCAGCCAATGATATAAATCCTCACATAAGTGTAATTTGTCTCTTGAATGTTGATTGAACCCATTTTATAGGGCTAACGGTAATTTGCCCTATAAAATGGGTTCGTCTTTCAAGTCGTATCAAAAGCATATCACTGCTATCGTAGTACCTACCAGAAAAAAAAAGTTAGTAGTAGTGATTTCTTGTCTAGCCCAACTTCATTTTACTACTGAAAGGCACGCTAGCAACAAACTCTAAAATGCCACAAGTAACTTTAAGTCAAACAAATAGAGTCGAATATCAATTGAGAAAATATCATGACGTTTTGTATTATGTTTATAAGCTGTTCACTGTACACATCCAGTCATCACGCCAAACCGTACTAATACAAGCTATAAAATACAAATAAACCGAAGTCCTGCTCCTTTTTATTAGGTTCGCGTGAAAAAATGTACAACACTTGCGAAGTAGCTGTTATTTTCTCTTGAATTCAAACCTTGTGCCTCTCGTAAAAAGGAGTTAAAGCTGAATTGTCATGTGCGATAAAAATATAGTCGGACCAAGTCATAGCAAAAACAGACACAGACAATCGACTGGCATACGCATAAGCGTAAGAGTTGCGTGAGATGTAAATATATATTTAAAAAGCCAGAGTGAGTGAGAATGAGAGTCGAATATATCGAAATGACGATTTTGAAATAACTTACGACGATGTGGAGTTGCCATTTTCGTTAAGAAATAAATAAGAAAGAAATTCAGTCATTTGACAATGAACTTAAGTAATCTAGGGTCTGATCACATTTGCTTCAGAACTCATAAACTCATAACTGATGGGGTAGACGTATTCTTGAGTGGAGACCACGACTAAGCAAACGTTACGTAGGCTCTGAGAAGGTGGATTTAATGTTAAGCTGTTAGCAGCGGATGAAAAATATTCACCGAGGATCGGGCTTAGTAGACTCATCACAAACAGAAAACATACTCACACCTTTACTTACCTGTATATTCTATTAACTCAATCTTTGCCGGGTCGCCGGGTCTTCCCCGACACAAGTATTAATACTCAAAAGGGAAGACGCAACTATTGTAAAAATTGAAATTTGTAACAAATAATGAACATTATTTTTATTTTTTAGTGGCATGGAATTAGAAAAGGCCTATGTTCAGCATTGATATAAAGCAGACTCCCTGTATCATGCCCTACGAAGTTACCATACTTATCTCGTTTCACTGCAGTCAGGTATCAGCTCCATTGCAATCCGTTCATGCTTGAAATTGTTTTTCGCGTAGAGTTATATGCGTTCAAAGGGAAAGCAATATGAGACTGCGTGGGTAGAGTTCAAAATGTTTTATTTCTGTTTTTCGAGGTAGAAACCATAAACCAAAAAAGGGCGACTTACTCCCGTGGACGATTATATTACACAGTTACTGTATACTCATAGATAAAGTCAAGAAATTACTAGCGTAACACCTTCTTTTCAATAATCAGTGTATGTGCCCTATCCGTAATAATATCTATCCTTAGCTTAATGATAAGCAGTACCTGGATGACCGAAATTTGCTCGGTTTTTTTTTATAAGAATAAATCCTTGCTAGATCTATTTATCGCCCCCGAAACCCCATAAATAAAGAATTCCTTGTTTAAAGGTATTAGATGTATGGCAACAATATTACAATTTCTGGTTTAATTTACATTCGAGTCAATTATGAAAATGAACTGAAAACTAGAAATAAAAAAGGGTCTAAGTGCCAAAAATCTTATTTTCATTTTTATTATTTTATCGTGTAGTATGTGCCCTCGCCAATAACCTAAAATAGGGACTAAACGTCAGGCAATTGTTTTTTGCTTGGTATTTACGCGGGGCGCGTAATTCTTTAAAAGGGTCTAAGTTCGTTCACGCACGCGTGGTGTCAGTGTTATGAAAATGGCGGAACTTCCACCCGTTGTTGTTACCGGCGCGGGAAGAAAAAGACGAAAAATGGAAAAAAGAGTGTGAAAAGTGTCCAAAAAGCATTAACTAAAATTACTGAGAATAAAAAAGGTCTTTTTATCAATGATACCGTATTTCAAAAATAAAGATCACTGAAAATATCAAAGTTCTTAAGAATGTTTAAATTGTTGTGGTACCTATTATAATTCTATTTTATATTTTTTTGTTGGTTATTTCTTAAAAAAAGATTGTTTACTTTTAAGATTGTCATAGCACTAGTATTTTTTATAGATAACATACCAAAGTGCCTATACCAAAAGAGGCTTGTAACTGAGATTTCAATTAAGGATATAGCGCAAGGCACATAGAGCCTTATTGAAGTTACCTAGAATAGGACTGAAGTTTTCTTCAGACTGATTAGAAAATGAGAGTTTATGGGCACTAATTATTAGCTTACTCCAATGAGTATGATTTGAAATGTGGGGTGAGACAGGGAGGTTTAAGTTCTCCCCGACTTTTCAATCTTTACATAAACCAGCTGATGGGTGGACTCAACGGCGCCAATGTTGGATGTCACATTGATGGGATTTGTATGAATAACATCAGTTATGCAGACGATATGGTCCTGTTGAGCCCATCTGTTAGTGGGTTGCGGAGACTCCTCTCTATTTGCGAGTCTTATGCGGTGGCTTATGGGCTTAAGTACAATACCAGTAAGAGCGAATGGTTATTGTTTAAAGCAAGATCGCTGAACTATACTCAAGTTCCTGAAATTTGTCTATGTGGAAAGGCTCTGAAACGGGTTCAAAGCTTTAAATACTTGGGCCACTGGGTCACTGAGGACTTGAGGGACAACCTCGATATTGAGAGGGAACGTAGATCGCTGGCTGTTCGCTGCAACATGCTGGCTCGCAGGTTTGCGCGGTGTACCAGAGCAGTCAAATTGACGCTTTTCAAAGCATACTGCCAGTCATTTTATACGTGCAGCCTATGGGTTAGTTTTACGCAGCGGGCATACAGCGATCTACGTATCCAATATAATAATGCCTTCAGGGTTCTGTTGGGGCTGCCTTGGCGATGTAGCGCATCCGGGATGTTCGCGGAGGTGAGAACTGATGGATTTGCCACAATAATGAGAAAAAGGTGCGCCTCTGCACTGGTTCGTCTCCGAGGCAGTACCAACAAAATCCTGAAGGTTTTTGTAGACCGATGGAATTCACCGCTCCTTCAGAGATGGGTGTTAATTCACACAAAAATGTAATGGTTTATTACCAATTAATTCTTAAAAAGTTAATTAAAATATTTATTATAGATAATGAAATAATATTTGTAATTTGTAATGTGTAATTTAATTTAATTTTATTAACTTATTTAATTTTATCATGATGTATTGCTTACTAACAATAGTCTTAAGTTAAATTGTTACTAACACTATATGGGCCGAGCCTGAAATAAATATTTTTGAATTTAAATTTGAATTTGAATTATATTGAGATACTTATTTTTTATTAAATAATAGTACATTATGATACAAGTGTGCTACGTTGGTCATTATACACGAGGCATTATTATAAGCGCGAGCCGCAGGCGAGCGCGGTAAGGAAGCCGAGTGTGATAATGATCAATGCACACGAGTTGCATACGACGTTTTTCAACACAGTTGCTAGGAAAAAACAAACTAAAATCTAAAATACCTTTTCCGAATATGACTTGGCGTTTTTGCTGTTTTTCTATGCATTTTGGCGGCAACAGGCTATCACTCGCGTTTCGTGCCTCGATAAGTATTTCCGACGGGGTAGAATAACATTTTACTCGTATTTACTATTTAAAGTAGACATTTTTGGTAGTAATTAACCACACAGCAACAACTTTACCAAATAATAATGGAAATTTCGCGCGCCGCAATTTCGATGCGCGCGCAGGTTAGGAAAAACTGGTTGTTCAGCCGGAGTAGCAGCAATTTAAAAAATAAAATAAACTATAAATTATTGTTTCTAAAAATGATAGTTAAGTTAATTTGTGTTTATTAATATACAATTTGATAAAATGAAATGTTTATTTGTCATCTTAACCCTAAAATAATGTAATATTGGTAAAATATTCAATGTTCTTAGACACAAACTTTTGCTGGATTTTTTTTAAAAAAAGTTTACATTACCGCACTAGTGCGATAATGTTATTACAGCACAAGTGCGTAATATGATGAATTATGAAACTAAAAACGGTGTTATAAGAGTCAATTTACGAGCAACTGTGTTGAAAAAGCATTTTATTGTAATAATTAATACGTAAAGTTTAAAATACAAGACATATATTCTGTCAAAAAAGTTTCGGGAATTGATGATTTGTTTATGGTTCCAAATTCAAAATTATATTTTTTTTATTGTTGTTAGATTGGCACAACAACTTTCCATTTTGGCACGGAGTTTGAGTTACATCTGATAACTAGATTAAATACAGTATTGTTTATAGTTATACCATTTCTAGTGTGTATTGCGAACTTCATAATGGACAAAAACATCGAACAAAGAGTTTGTCTTAAATTTTGCATCGCCAATGGAATTTTGTGTTCGGAGTCTCTGAAAATGTTACAGAAGGCTTACGGTGAATCGACTTTAACAAAAACACGTGTTTATGAGTGGTACAAAGCGTTCAAAAGCGGTCGAGATGTGATGGGAGATTTGCCTCGCTCTGGTAGGCCATCAACGTCTGCTACTAAAGATAATTGATGACGTGATTCTTGTCTCGTCTTTTGAAGTACCCATACAAGTGGAATCGGTTTTCGATGATTTTGTAATCATTTTAGTATCGATTCTATTATCGTTGCGACGTTAAAACTACCTACTTTGAATAATCGTTTTGAATTTAATCAAACCCATTTCCGCGTCTCTAAGCCTATTTTGTTAGCATAAAATAATTTCGTTAGTTAGTATCGAGTGTATGAATAATTATTCATTAAAATTACTACTAAACAAGCTTAAAACAATGTACATACAAAATCTGAAATATGTTTAAACAACATAATCAATTATATTCTCGTATTCAGAAGCCTCGTAATTACGAAATTGATTCTGCTATTATTTTTAATAAGATAATATTTCTGCGATCTAATTTGTAGGGCGCCGCAATTAAAATTATTATTATAATGGTTTTCATATTGCGTGTGCCATTCATAGATGGGTGTGTTGTAATTAACAAATTATTTTGACGCATCTCATACAAGTTTATCGGACTTCACGTTGACTATTATTTACTACTAGCTTCTGAGAGCGTTGAAGTTTGTATGTTTTTTACACAATCAAGCTTTAACGGCTGAACGGAATTAGCTACAATTTAGCACACGGTCACGGTCTATACAAACGAAGGCACCGGCAAAAGCTAGTTATTCTACAATTCGTCTGACTAAAGTAGCTTTTGAAACCCAAAATCCTATATTACACCCTAAAATAAAAGTAAGGTACACCAATCCATTTAATTAAAACTTCCCTCTACATTCCCTTTGTATGTTAACACAGTTAATTGAGGCGACCTTTCATTTATAAATCAAACTCGACAGATTCATTAGGAGCCGGTAATCAATTGTCTAACTTTGCGTTGTTCAAGAAAACTCGGTTGATTTTAATCTGATAAGTTTTCGAAGGTTTGCTTCAATGAGTTGTAGCAAAAAGGCTATCAAGCGCCGATACAAATTATTAGATTAGATTTTATAGATTAATGAAAGTAATGTTTAAGCCATTATTGCTTAGTGGCTTTTGATACTTAAGACACAGGTGGTTAAAAATGTATATAAGTAGGTAAGTGAGCACTTTGCTGTTTTACATAAATATATACCTACCTATTGTAACAATAGGATTTACGGCGGGTCCCGTATTATTAACATATTTGCTTTTTATCTAAGCACAAATGAATGATTAACTGAATTCAAATATTTTCAGATATTTAAGTTTAATAGACAATTCATCTCTGTCGTATATTAGCGTCTGTGTAAATTGTGTCTTTTTAAAAGTTTTAAAAGCACTGTATACATTGGTCATAAACTTTTAAACAGCCTATAAAAATAACCCCAAACAATCATTGCGGCCTGATATCTATAACCGCGAAACGAGATCTGGGCCATAACCATGAACTCTTAAAACAATCTCAAAGTTGTCAAATCTGTCAATTTTGGTACGTCATTTCATACAAAATTTGACAGAAATGATAATGTTTGACAGATTTGTGATTGTTTTAACAGTTCATGGTTAGGGCCCTGGTCTTTAAAAAACAGTAAAGCGAACATTACTCAGTAAGCGATTTTGTTGTCAAACGGGTTTAACCCTAAAAAGCTGACGGTAACGAGCCCATTTTTCGCTTTGACACACATGCATCGCGATCCGCCGAAGGAGGGTTGAAACGACGTAATTTCCGTGTTTGGGTCCAAACGACCTGCCTCAACTAGATAGCGTTTTCATAAAGGCCCATATGATATGGGCCATATCATGGGTTAAGAGGGTATTAAAGACCACCGGGTATCTGCTTTGTAATTGTCGCAAGTTGAAGATAGTTCGTTCGGTATGCGCCCCTTTCTATGAATAGTTGAGAGTTTTTGTAAGCATCGCTGAGTTTAGAAATGTGTAATCCGTGCTCAGTGATGCGAGACAATATGTTAATTTACAATAGTTACAAACTGGAGAACCCTGACGCGTTAATTCCTTCATTGTGAATGGTGCTATATGACACAACTTTACTGTTAAGACTACCTAAAAGCTTTATTCAAATATGTTCTGCACTTCCATTATTTAACTCATGATCTTTCTTAATTCCTTACTTAGGGACTTTTTGTTGAATCCGAGAATCAGACAACACAAATTATGAGCCTGCCTGCCTGGCTTATATTTTTTAATCATTTTTATAATAAGAAAATTTTTGTGCTTTTGAAATTTCTCCATTTGAATGTATCTTAAAATATTTTAAGCAAGATAAGGTAAGGTTAGGTTTGTTAAAAGGGTATGTATGAGTCAATAGACTTTTTCTATGCTGAAAAAGAGCGTGTTAATCTTACTTTGTAGGCATTTTGATTCAATTTCAATAGTGTACTATATTTCGGTTTCATTAAAGACGAAATTAAAGTCAAGGAGTAATTTGCGTTTAGGCGTAATTCAGACAGACCTGCCGTAGGTAGGTATTCTTGATTGAACACAGCACCAAGCAATTTAGGTAATAGACTATATTTATAGCCACACAATTTAGCTAACTGTGTTCTAATCCACAAACATTAGCATTCCATGCAGCACCAAAATCAATAACATGGTTTGGCCGCCTATAAACTTTCCTCCGAAGGTAGCCCCCCATTTATTATTATTGCACCCTCATTACTCAGTGGCCAACCCCTCGTATTCCCAGTTTCCCCATGCGAACAATTACCATAGAGGGCCTTTTTGACCTCTTTCTTGGGAAGTTCTCGTGTACATTAGGATTTATTTTTCGGAGGTATACACTAAATCGTACACTACAGGCTGTTGTTTTTAATGAGTACACAAAATTGACAATAACAATATTATTTATTTTTTGTTTTACAAAGAGATTCTTGTATGAAAACTCTTTTTTTTTCTATGGGACAAACATCGTTATCTCATACAAATCGTACCAGTAGATCAGACATTTAGATAGTATGAAAAAGTTAAAAAAGAGTTTTCGGTTCCCTACAAAAAGCTGTTGTTTTTCAGGACCAGAAAGCATTTACCTAAAAAATTAAAATAACCCTTCACTTGTATCAATTCTCAAACTAGCCGTATGTAAAAAAACTCGACCGTTTACAATAATTGTTCATAAAATGTCTAAGTTAGCTAATTACGTCCGAACGAAGGCCTACGAACTTTCGTAGGCCTTCATTATTCTAAAGGTATTTTTTGCGTTGTTTTAATTACATCCTATACAGAATTATTGAAATAAAGCAATACCTTATTATACTACTGCTCAAATACAGCTAATTCTTTTTTAGGGCTAACATCGAAATTGCAAAAACCATCACCCACCACCAAAAATAGCTAACATCAGTTTTTTTTTATGAATACGCCAAAAGTGTTTTAAAAAAATCAGCAGCTTTTTAGGTTTTGCTTTGATTCAATTACATCTTGTATATCGTTTCCTACACAAGCTCAAGTTACGCTAGTAACTAAATTTATTCTCAAGAAATAAACGGCTGCTCATAAACTTGGGGATGGCCTAATTCAATGCATCTTGCAACTATTGCACAATCGCAAACTTATAGAAACTTATTTGACTCCCAAGGGAACAGACGGAACGTAAATATAAGCTAGAAAGTCGACGTTTTCTGTACCTAAGTCTGCTAAGGAAAACATGTTGTAAGTATGTTACGTTAGGTTAGTTGGATTATAACTTATAAAAAGTCCCTGTTCTTTTTACGTGTTAAAAGAAATACATATTTTATGTTAGGTTACACATAGAAAGTCCCTGTTTCCTGCAAGTGTACGAAAAATATTTTAATTTAGGTATTGAAATCACGAACTCAAACGAAGTGCATTCTCATCAACACTACAGCCATCAGGTAATTTAATTCTGTTCTCATCTCTCCGTAACTCATAAAATTTAACCCAATGAGTGGCTGCAGAGCTCTTTCAAATGGACTCAATGCAAATAATGTACGTGGAAATCCTAGCTGAGTCAACATTTTAGTTTCGCGAGGCGAGGGAACGTTTTTAGCGTAGCAAAGGCTTGCATTTGTCAACGTTCATTTGTTTTCAGAAACGCTTAAGTTACAGACAAATCGACGACTAAGATGCCGCTTTAGATTAAGGCGAGAGGTGACAGAGTTTCATTGTTGCCTTTTCAAATATCAGCCAACATTTAGTTCCTATAGTTTATAATGTCAATGCCCGGAAGTGGGCTCAGGTATATGCTAAATGTGTATCTTGTTAACTTGGAATTATCCAAGTTGACACGATACACATTAGTATTAACTAACTCTGTTAAGAACAATAAACACAAATTGTATTACAAACAAGGCACTCAGTCAGTTTCAGTAATTTAAAAACTTTAACGTTTCATGCCATAGAGATTATAATCTATTAGTAATAAAGTGTTCTGAAAATGCCAATAATTATTATTTTTTTAAATGTCCTTAAATGGTAAGGAAATATCTCGTGACGCAACCATAATTATTTGGACCTTACTAACCACTGAAGCGTCTATCGAGCTAAGTTGTCTGTTATTCAGGTGCAACGCCACCCTATTTTAGCTCGTGTGCACTCGACCTTAATGCGGTGGTACAGTCGGCAGACGACCTCTAATTTGAACCGTAACGACTTAGACATAGGGAAAAGTAAAACTATTACTGTTGCGGATGATTGTACATCTCTCCGTCGTTTTTATTTGTAAAACACTTTTACTAAGAAGAACTAAGTCATGTAGTAATTAGTGTGTTTAGGTCAAAATGCTAGGCTACAAAACGTAGATGTGGCTTAGGTACTTTTAAAAATGGTGACTGGAAAGGACACTGATTTGATTTTTAGATGTGGAGTCCCAATTGGCTAAGGTCGTTTTCTGAGTTTTCGGTGCAGTGGATCAAAGGTTCTAATCGTTATTGTGTAAATCAAGTGTATTAATAGTTTAACCACTTGTTGTTCATTTATAAAAGTAAAACACACGGCATCGTTTTTGATTATGTAAATATAAATATATAGTTGTTCACTTGAATAATTAATTAAGACGACAAAAACAATAATAAAGGCAGTCTTGAGACAGCAATCTTTACCAGATATAGCATTTAGGTATAAAAATTATGTCAGTGCATTAAGTAATTATTAGTGTATTACATAGATGCGTAACGTAGTTACCTTGAAATAAGCTTCTTACGTAGATTTGCCATTAACGTGCATCCAGTTAATCTTTCCCTTATTTAATCAGCTCGGAAGCCGACCTGGAGGTAATAGTAATTTTTCTTCCTACCTTAAAGCCATAATATTCCATTAGAGCATTAAAATATGGGTCAGATTTATTTACGAGGGGAGTTAGTTATTTGCATAAAGTAAAAAAAGAGTTATTGAAGATGTAAGGATTTCACAAGTTTCAATTTCATTTGCATGAATTATATCCAATTAGATAAAAATGAGATCTATTTCAATGTGTTTCCCTACGCGTAGGTACGCGAGAGAAATCACTTAACAAAAAACCAGCCAAGTGCGAGTCGGACTCGCGCACGAAGGGCACCATTATCTATTAAATCGAGCAAAAAAATCACGTTTGTTGTATGTTATTTTATTCTGGTTTTTAGTATTTGTGGTAATAGCGGCAACAGAAATACATCATCTGTGAAAATTTCAACTGTCTAGCTACCACGGATCATGAGATACAGCCTGGTGACAGACGGACAGACAGACAGACAGACAGACAGACAGACAGACGGACGGCGGAGCCTCAGTAATAGGGTCCCGTGTTACCTTTTGGGTACGGAACCCTAAAAAGCAAATAAGCCCAATGCCTGAATGCCTATTGTGTAAATAGGTATTCGGCTTATTTGCTTTTACTCCTCATTAAAAAAATGATTGAACAAAATAAAGGGATTTTGAGTGTAAAACTGGCCGAACATTTAGTCAAACGATTCGATTTTTTAGAAAGTTTATCAAGGACCGTTTTTTGGATTCATCAAGTCTTGAGAACACCATTTATCATAAATAATTCTGAGACATCATTAATTAAAACTAACTAGTAATTTCAGGCCATGTCACGCGCTACAAGAAAATTTAGTTAGATACTTAAGATTGTATATACTGTGCAATTAAATTTGTAACAATTGCTGGTGAAACAAATAAATAACTAATATTTTATTGCTTCAAAATCAATAAAAAGTAAGGCAGTTGAGTTAGGTAGGTAAACAGTGATGTCATAGTTTCATATCGCCCAAGATATTATCGCCATAAACATTATTTAAAAAAGATTATTTCGACAGCTTATGAAAAGTATGTCAATGGATTGGTGGTGTCAACTAGCCAGTTACAATAATTTTGAAAAGTGTACATTAAGATCTCTGTTAGAGAAGTAGGTGTTTGGTTTTTTCTAACAGGTACCTAACCTAACTTAAAAGTGAGCGTAACACTAAAATCTCTAATTAGATTAGTCTAACCGTTTGCTGCGCAGTCGCAGTTTGAGCAAAAGTTTCAATTTCAATTATACTTTATTACTGTTATTCATCAAGAAGTGAATAAATAGTAACAAACTAGCTACAGTAACAAAGTGTGTCACAAATATGACATAGAGCGCATCATTCGTAGGCGAATTTAATATTTCGCCAGTTCTGTGTCGCCGAAGCAGTATTAAATTAGCATACAGACGGTACAGCTACAATGCTACACGTGGAGCAGGCCCCGGGGAACGGCATATGTATACACTTTGGGTGAGTCCTCACTGTACGCGGTTTTGGTGAGCTACGAATCAGTCACATAAAACAGTAAAGTATACCTATAAACGACCCACTGAAGGGCAGGGCACAAGCCTCACCTTAACTAAGAGGTGATTTGGTCCCTACTCGGGGTGTGTTGTAAGGCCAGTGACTAAACATGTCAGATGTAATCAAGCCGCCTTAAGGCCTCTGACTGGGCTTGACGCCTGCATAAAACAGTGATACAGTGAAAGTAATGAGCAAAGTTATCGACGTAGCTCTTCTAAGTGGCAATAGCAAGGCCATATCGATCACAGAGCTAACTACCGTTGGTGAAGAAAGGTTTTTGAGTGGCGACCACGAACTTGAAAGACGTGTAGCGTGGGCTGTCTGACTGCGGGGAGCCGCTGAATGTCAACACCCCAGAACCCCTCGCTGAAGCGTTCTATGGGGATGCTTATACTTAGCAGTGAATTTTCAAAGGCTGATGTTGATGATGACGAAGAGAATGCCAGCGTCCATCAAAACAATACAACAAAAAAGTAAGAATACTAAAAAACACGTGTCAAACACGTTTAACGAATTGCGTTTTGAAACTCTTGTCTTACCAGCAAATAGGTTACGTTACCTTGTTTTCTTTTAAAAACAAAATACGCGCAAAGTAAGATAAGAGACCCTGGTAAACCATTTATAATTAAATCTTGGCTTATAATGGAAATGTAAAGCTTAACTTTTAGCCATGTGCGCTCCTAGGAACTTAGCGTATTTAGTTAAATTTATTATTATTACTTAGCGCAGTGACTAACGTTATGTTGCAGCAAGTTTTTTTTTGCCTAGCGCTTTATCCTGTTCTACTCAAAGTACTCTTAAGCATGACACATGTCTGGATTACATTTGGAGCGAATTTCATCAAACCTCTGCAACTTTGAGCTTCCAAACATTCATCTAGTGCTACGATCTTTGGCCTTTCCGCCATAATAATATACATACGGCATGGATGTAAAGTTGAACACCGGCTACTGAGCTGCCAACGCTCTGACGATGTTACAGCAAGTGACTCTCATTAATAAAGAAAAATATCACCAACATTTGCATACAAACAGACGATACACATGGAGTAGCCCTTGGGGAAATGAATGTCAACTTGTAAGATGCGTCCTCAGTATAAGCGGAAAGATCATTAATCCACACGTGTAACAATTAATTATGTTGTAAACCTTGTTTTCAGTACTTGCTAGAGCTACGTGTAGCATAACCTTGTAGAGAAAATAAATAGGTACAATATTTCTTTTCATTTTACATTGGCAAGCTAGACGCGTGGACTTGTGCGCATGAAAATAATATGAGGATGTCTGGTTTCAGGTAAACAGAACAAAAGAAATAAACAAAAGTGAAACGTAACGCCACTAATCCCGTTATTTTATTAGGTAGACTCACACACAGCCAGCTTACAGACAATAAAGCAGGTAATAGCATGTACAATAATCCTCGGGGATAGTCAGCTGGGTGGGGTTTCAGTGAACGCGATAATTGATACCAAAATATCTGTAATTTTTTGTATCATCCAGTATTTATTTAGTTAACAGTGATGGGATATTCGCCCAGTTGCCAATTATATCAAAAACTGATACACTATTCTTATATAGGAACAAGTTATATAAAAGACCAACTTTCGAAATTGACAAAATCAATCAAATGCTCCATTGATAAAAATTGCTGAAAGTCAGTAGAAATTTCGTAGTTTATGTAGGCACTATCGTTATAATATTTTATCAGGAAATTTGAAGTTCCAATTCTATTGTCAAGACCCTGAACACTTGGTACGAAGCTAGTGTTTTTACGTCACACTGAAAAGAAATTAATTCAAAACAATAGTCAAGGCACAAAAACGAGACTTAATGTATTTTTAGGCTGCCACCGGTGTTTTGGTCGAGCACACAGACACGACAGTTTAAAATATCTCTGCTTTAAGAGTAATTGTACGCTCCAAGGATATAAACCCGCTGATATCGAGTTCACAACTTTAGGCAAGCAACTAATGGGAATTTAGCCCGCTAAAACCAACAATCGTCGTTAATCTTTAACGTGCACTTTCAGAAATGGCCCACATTTTCTTCACGTTTATTATTGCCTCAAGAATGTAATCTTGGTCAGGCAACATTCCAAAGGTCAGGTGCTCTTACGGCTTGAGGAATGCCAATTATACAATATAGGGTTACCTCCTATTTATTGTATCAATATACACAATCTTTTTAATAATGTTTTTTCAGGCGTCGAATCTTGCGATTCTTTTAGGTGGATCTGGCTTTTCCCGTGATCTGAAACAGGTTAATTCAAATGTAAATAGGATCTCGTTTGATCTATCACCTAGTGACAATAATTTCTATCATCATGTTTCGTTAATCAAGCGGAATCAAATGAATGTAAAAATATGTGGCAGATAAATTTATTTTATAGTCCTTGCATTTTTAAAAGATATTCCTCTTGAAAAACCAATTAAAAATAAAAAAAGAGATTCGCGGGTCTTATTGGTTTAGTTGGGTCTTTATGTATTATAAGATTTCTTTTTCTACTACATCTATCATCAATCAATCGTGGCTTATTACGATAGGACCTACTGTAGACTTCGCATACTTCTTTACCAACGACGGTACGGAGATGGTATTTTCACACAGTTTTTATAAATACGCAATATATTATTATTGAATAAAATATGTTAAGTAAAGAAACATACATAAGTATGTTAGGTACATACCTACATAGGTAGGTACTATAAAAATACATTATTCTACACACCTGGTAGTATGGCTCTATTAGCATCGGAATATTATCCATCTTAAGGTTTCCCTGGAAATACACGGAGGCGTTGGGGAAATATTGAGAAACCCGGTGTAGTGGGAAATTGAAGTTTGAAGTGTTCGTACTCCATTACAGTTCCTCAATGAGAAAGTTACAGAATAAAAACAAAAACAAGTACGTTCTTAGATCGGGTGTTTTAACTACACATTTTGTTTGAAGTTTAAAAGTATGTATTTTATTATTGTTTTTTTTTTCAATCTCGAAACTATGAAGTCCCATACCTAGGAAACATACTTTGGGCCAAAGTCAACTTGCTTGCCGGCCTGTTAGATAACGATACTCCACAATGTATTGTGATTGTGACACCAGCCTATACGCACAAAAGAATAACTCTTGTTAGTGTAAGACTATGGCAAAATATTGGCACAAAGTACTTCGTTGGGTGTTTTATTGTGATATGATTTTGAAATACAGGGTTACATTGCAAGGTAGTGCCAAATTTTAAGATCTAGAGGTGCATAAGGTCTTTGTTGGCAATTTGAACCTCTGGCTTGCGCGGGCGCAGGCGTATTTTTTATGAATGAGACAAGATTTACCCCGCGTACCATCCTTTAACAGCGGATAATAGGTAATAATAAAAATAAAAAAAATGTTTGTTTTTTACGAGATCGATTTCGTTACTGATTCTGAGTGGTCCCTGAAAAATTGGCACTACCTTGCAATGTAACCCTGTATACATAAATACCCATATTTACATTAGCTTTACATTCCTGATTGATACTACATATGTAGATTACTTGAACTTTACTTCTTCTAAAAGAAACTTTCTGCACAAGACACTTACTTTTCACTCAGGCAAGATTTGACGTTGACTTTGATAAAAAAGATACTGTTGCCGTCAAAATACATTTAAGCCTCAAATTATGAAACTAAATACATTATTCTGTAAACATTTAGCTTTGTAGTTAAGTATTACGGCACTGTCCAGCAAACTTATTAATTTAATAATAGGCTACAATTAGGGGAATGGTGCAAACTTTGAATAATATCATGAAAGCCAACATAAAAGCGTTGGAAGCGAATTTCACGAGCGTTGCTCAAAGGGCCACCGGTGAACAGAGTACAGACGAAAATGTTCGCAAAGTTTCACTTTTCACATTTAGCCTTTTCTTGTTAATTAGGCTAAATTATTTGAGTCCAAACGCAAACAAAATGGTTATTTGTTTGAGTCTTATTTGCGATCCCAAGCATATTTTACCATTATACATAGAAACAGTTATATAGTAAATAGATTTATAAAGCGACCCGAATGGCGCCTTGACCGCGTATTTGGGTTCGATTCCCGGTTGGGTCAATAGAGTTTTTTTGGTTGGCACTTTTCTAGGTACCTATGGTTTTCTATCATATTTCGTACGTATTCGAAATCATGATGTGTTAGCTGGCGCGTATTAATGTATACTGTAATAAAGGTATTTCATACTAGTTTGCCTTTTAACTGTCAATGAACGAACTAGGCATTTATTTTAAAGATTTAAGTGGTTGTTAGTATAAAAATTCTGTATAACTAAGTCATAATATGATTTGTAGATAGCCTAAAAAGTATAGAACTTTAAAATAGCATTTAGTTCTTTTTTACATATAGGTAGACAAAGAAGCAAAAAATGACCAACACAAACTTTCAACTCATTCCATAACGAGTACTGCAAGTAATTCTTATATGTATGCTCCGTAGATGCAATGGTGATATTCCTCGAGTGAATAATTATGGAAACTAGTGATTAATTTCCTTCAAAATATTTTTTTTTGCAACTTAATTTAACCAAAATCATAAAAATCAGTAAATCGGCCACTCTAATGACTCGGCTACTCTAATGACTCGGCCGCTCTAATGACTCGGTCCCGCTAATGACTCAATCACTCTAATGACTCGAATCTGTGACTATAGGCTGACTATTGGTATTCGAGAGAAATCCTTTTGAAAATGAATCGATTGACTCTTGTGCTAACATATAACTCGACTCGCATTACTATCATTCAGCAAAGAATTAATAAAATCACGTCCATCATCCAACAGATTGCTGACGTGACCGAAAGACTGGAGTCCCGCCTCTATTAATAACAGCTTCCCACTGAGAGTGCATTCATAAAAGAGGAAGGCATTTCACGGATTAATCCATTTAACCGAGCTCGTCATGTCTCTCATGTTTACCTCCGAGAACTTTGTTAGTGTAGTCAACCTTATTCGGTACATGTAAAGTTCAATATTGCATGGTTTATACAAGTTGACATTCAGGTAGGGCTACCACAAGTCAAAGTAGAAGTGCAAGTGTAAACTAGTGTTGACGTGTAAATCACGTCAACGCTTGTCGTGTGTCGTCGATTTGCCTCCCAGGGTCAGTAAACGTTTTCTTCCTTATGTAGAAAATTTGAGTTCGAAATTGAAGATATATTATGTCTAAAAATCCTCAAACCCTCAGTAATGTCTCCCACTGAAGAAATCATTATGACAACAGCTGACAGTTGCATGTTTGTTAGTGTTCGCCACTAGTTGTCAAGTGCATCAAGTCAACAAGCTTACAATAAATCTAGTTGAGACTGCGGCATAAGCATATTCAGTTACTAATAGGTCTGGGAGATAATTTTATTACTACTCAATAAAATTTAAGAGTCTCACGCGTATTCCTTTATCTTTTACAATTCAGTTACAACATACGCTAAAGACTTTTTTTTTGTGGCAAACCTCTGTGTGCGAGGTTAATTTCTGCCAATGTCATGTCGAGTAATATTTATTAGGGTTTACAATAAAACACGGTTGTTCAGTGTTTTATTGCCTTTTCTGGATTCCTTGAAAGCTATTCTTCACGTAGACGCAGGTTTCAAACGCCATCGGGTCTAAATAAAGTTGTCTACAAGACAACTCACGTGGCACTCGATGCGTGTTAAATACAGTCATAATTCAATGGTTCTGCATCTCCTATCACTTCACCAAACATAAGAACACAAACTACACCAAACTTGCACTCTAAAGCTCTTTAATTAAATGATAAATAAAAACCATTAAAACAGATCGACCATGCTTTTCGTTCGACTCCACCAAATCCGCCAAAGACTCTACCGCATTATCTGATTATTGATCAATGTTTGCTACTACTCTCAAGAACATTAGCCAATATTCTCTACAGATCGATAGAGAATACTGGGCCATAATCTTAAAACCATCTCAAAGTTGGCAAATCTGTCATGTTATTATTTCTGTCAAATTTTGTATGAAATGACGTACCTAAATTGACAGATTTGACAACTTTGAGAATGTTTTAAGAGTTCATGGTTATGGCCCTGGTCTTTGTTTGCACAACAAAAATAATGCCATCAAATCATATAACTAAAATGGCAACTTAAAGACTTCTTAAAAGAAGTATTTTTGTTACAAAATGAGTTTTCTAACTATCCAAAAAGCGTTCGTATGACAACCCTATGTTATACCTACAGCTGAACGGTGTAACGCTAACAAACTGCAAGTTAAATTGAATTCACATTAACCTATTCACCGTTAAGTCTTTGCAAACATTGACTTGCAATTTCGTACATAATTATCATGTATGATGTACTTTAAAAAGTAAAGATTAACGTAGTTCGGTAGGTATTACTTTGACTCAAATTTAGGTAAGTCGATATTAGCATTATAATAATAACATGTAACTAATTAGGGAAAAGTACAGCCAAAAGCACAAAGTCAAATTTCCCCAATAAATAATAAACTCTATTGATTGATAATTTAGTTGAAAAGTGATTGAAGAAATTTGACAGTTTTGGATACGATGGCGTTCTGTTGACTGTACATCTTACCAAGTTGTGTTACCCAGAGCGACGATATACCCATATCTGCTGGCAGTGAATGGAAAAATTTAAAGAGAGTAGTAGAGTAGAGTGCTTTAGGCGAGGTCTATTTCCAGCAGTGGACTATAGTGGGCTGATCTTACCATAAAGTACTACGGCACAATAGTACTGTTGCAAAATAGATATAATAGTACAGTATCGTACTAACATAATATAACGTATGCTCCTTGAATAGCGCCTAGCGTTAGAACATCTGCTAACGCAATGTCTCCGGAGCTAGGCACTGAGTTACATGTATGTCTACTGGACTATTATTAAATAAACTGTTCGTTGCGCAGACTATAATCCTAACCTGTATCTGTCCTTATGTATTCTTATTTATTTTGCTGGGTAATTATAATCATCTTATTTTTACATTCGTCACTGCCTCCCTTACTCTTTTTATTAGTATCTTTTTAGTATTTATTTTATTTTCTTAAGCGGTACCCCGACACGATGACCCTTGGATCAAAACATAACTAGGCAACATTTCTTGTAATAAAGTTGAAAGGCCAAAGAGTTAGGTAACAAAAGTTTACACATTATTTTTTACTTTTTAAATGTTGCTTTTTGAGTCGGGGGTTTTTTAAATGTTTATTTTTATTTAATACTTTTTAAACGATTAGCGCCAACGGCTCAATTTGCAATTTTGTGATAGCGACCATCTTGGATTTGACATTTATCATAGTGTATAGTATTCTACTAGTCAGCCCTTTAATTTGATACCCATATTGAGGGAGTTTAAAAAAATATGTAATCCGCCATTTTGTTACGGCTGCCATCTTGGACCGATTTTCATCAAACATAGAAACTAAACTAAGAACACTCCCGACTAATTAATTATTCAAACAAAAAAAACTAAATCAAAATCGGTTCATCCGTTCGGGAGCTACGATGCCACAGACAGACACGTCAAACTTATAACACCTCGTCGTTTTTGCGTCGGTGGTTAAAATGGTCGATAAGCAGGCTTGCCAGGCAGTTTTCAAGTAGTAATTGTGTATAATGGATTTGAAACTTAATAGTTTAAGTTATTGTTACTAACAAATTGGGCCTTGTTGTCAAAATAAGGACTTATGAAACAGTCGTTAGCTGTCCCACAGCATCGCTTGTTAGCCGTACACATCGCAGCGGCTCATTACTAATCGCCAGCTGCTGGCGGATAATTACCTAACACGCCAGTGTTGCCAACTTAATTAAACAGTAGGCGGGCCTATGACACAGCCTAGACAGGAACAGATACCCCATTCACAAATACACAAATGTTATTATGTCACTGGCAATAGAATTAAGGAACCTGTTTAACCTACGTAAAAACCTACCTATTGAAACAAACGGTGGACATTCATAGAGGACTACTTTCTTTTTTATCCCTGGAAAAATCTGACATTGTATACGTTTGTGTTCGTATGTGAGTAGGTAGGCGCCCTTTTTTTACGGTGTTACTTTTTGTTATTTTGGTACCCAAAAGATTCTTCTAAATTCTTATAAACATGTAACTTAATTGAAAGCCGCTGTACCTTAATTGGTAAAGCGCCAGGGCGCTAAGCAGTTTCAAGTATCAAATCCCGGCATGGGGGGATTGGGTTTTTTATTAAACAATATTTTATGAAAGTGGTGATGACATAATAGTACATTATGATACAAGTGTGCTACGTTGGTCATTATACACGAGGCATTATTATAAGCGCGAAACCGAAGGCGAGCGCGGTAAGGAAGCCTAGTGTGATAATGATCAATGCACACGAGTTGCATACGACGTTTTTCAACACAATTGCGAGGAAAAAAATAAACATAAATCTAAAATACCTTCTCCGAATATGACTTGGCGTTTTTGCTGTTTTTCTATGGATTTTGGTAACAGGCTTTCAATCGCGTTTCGTGCCTCGATAAGTATTTCCGACGGGGTTGAATTACATTTTACTCGTCTTTACTATTTAAAGTAGACATTTTTGTTAGTAATTAACCACACAGCAACAACTTTACCAAATATTTAGGGAAAATGGCATGTAAGTTTTGTTTTTTTCGCGCGCCGCAATTTCGATGCGCGCGCAGCTTCAATAATGGCACAGGTAAAACTGGCTGTTCAGCCGGAGTAGCAGAAATTTAAAATATAAAATAAACTATAAATTATTGTTTCTAAAAATTGTGGTTAAGTTAATTTGTGTTTATTAATTAATATACAATTTGATAAAATGAAATATTTATTTGTCATCTTAACCCTAAAATAATTTAATATTCGTAAAATATTCAATGTTATTAGACACAAACTTTTGCTGGATTTTTAAAAAAAGTTTACATTACCGCACTAGTGCGATAATGTTATTACAGCACAAGTGCGTAATATGATAAATTATAAAACTAAAACGGTGTTATAAGAGCCAATTTACGAGCAACTGTGTTGAAAAAATAAGAAGCAAATTTACTCAAACCCCCTACTACAATAATTAAACGAATTACGAACCACGACAATAATTTTAAGTGAAACCACTAGGATAAGAACACACAAATTGAGAAAAATTAATCAGGCAATCTACGAAATTCTTATACCGGATAAATGACAAACTAAAGTGATTATTAAATGTCGAATACAGTTTCTTATTTTGGTAATAGAGCTAAAAAACAAATATTCTTGTTAATTCATATATTCTGTAACACTGAGTCTATGTACGAGTTACAATAAGTCCGATTTGAGCAAGCGCAGCTTATTTTTAGTTATTGTTACTACTATCATTAGCTAAATGAGCTGGCTGTTGCCTTTTACCTATGCCTCATGCCTAACAACTAGTGTAGTAGCGAGTAATGGCATATGAAGCCAAATTTCCACTGACACATTATTAGAATGGACGCTTTATAAATGCGTTTTGTGTTTCATATCACCTACGCACAGTGTTTTAAGAGACCGAAAAAAGTGACATCCTCTTTTTATTGCAAAATACTATAGTTAAGATTATTACAAATGCTAGACCGAAACTCCCGCGTTTCTATTATGTATGGTTTTTGTTAAATATTTTTTTAAAAATATCATTTTAGCGATCCGGATATAACGAAAAATAATAATAAATAAAAAGATTGTCAGGAAACTGTTTGATTGGTCTAGGTGTTTGATAAACACAACAAATACACACATTTTAAACTAATTGCGAACTCTATAGGTAAATTCGCTACGAAGCTATTAATTGTTTTATTGATTTTAGTTTTAAATTTATTTCTTCGATATTCTACGCGATTAGGACGCGATATTTATATCATAGCTTCTTTTACATGTCTTCTATACACCCTGTTAATATCATGACATAACTCCATGGATTATTCAATCTGCAGTTAATTTTAGTTTTTAGTCAGGGTTGTCACTCGCAATATGCGAGTATATTTGGATGTAAAATTAATACACCACCTACTTACATTACTTTGGCGGTACATGAAAATATGATTAGGTAACTTGAATACATCATAAATAAAGAGGATTTTTGAATAATTTATTATAAAAAATATCATAGTATTATATCATTGTCTTCCACTTTCAGGCTCTCTGTCCCATCTTGTTATTCATAATAATCAGTTTTGAAAACAGAGCACTTTTGGGTGATGACTGCAAAGTGGGCTCATCAGATTCGTATGTTTGCATTGAAGATACCAAATGACACCTTATAAATGTAGTTCTCAGCCATTTTTCGTGTTTTTTTTTCGAAATGCTTCATATTATACTTACAGTTCTGCTGTCACATTTTGACAAAATACTAGGTAGCGTTTTAGTAACCTCCTCCCTGGATCGAGATATTGCATACTCATTTTCATTTCCTATCGCAGCGAACACTATTTTTACTCGCTCGGGGAGTGAAAGTGTTTTGATTTTGCCTGATAAAAGCTTATAAACATCCAATCTAGTTAATATTTTTGTATTGGATGCACCGACAGCAGCATCGTTGTCATTATCCAGTTTTTCACATTTGAATGTGTCGTGCACACTTGAATTAAGAGTGCCAGTTTTGTGGCACTGACCACAACTTCATTTGCCTCTCGCTGACCAGCATGAGGGTTGGCGCCCTCATGCCCTCCTAGCATTAAGTCCCCCGGTCACAACCCAGTAGGACATCCCTCAGCAGGTTGGGTCAGGCAAAGTGGCGCCTTGGGTCTGTTACGGCTCCATGGTATCTCACCTCCGTTCCTTTAGATAGACTATGTGTATTGACATGGGTTTTTAGTATTAACCTAACGAGGGTGGACCCCTTCCCATATCACACACAGCCTTTTATAGAAAATTTAAAAATCAACTAACAACAGAGTATCTATACGAAATTATGGAGCCTCTTCAATAACAGTCACATTTAAATAATAATAAAAAAATGCCTAAATATTATTTCTATTTGTATTAACTAACGTTTTAAGACATGTTTCTTGATAAGTTAGTTTAGCGTATCGTTTTACCTTCCTTCTAAAACACTTCATTTAAATTAGTAACCTACATATATATTAAAATATTGAAGTGACAACCCTAGAACCCGGATATTACGGATATTAATATTTTTGGCAATTAATTCAATAGTCCATGGAATTATGTCATGATATTAACAGGGTGCATAGAAGACATGTAAAAGAAGCTAAAATATAAATATCGCGTCCTAATCGCGAAGCATATCGAAGAAATAAATTTAAAACTAAAATCAATAAAACAATTAATAGCTTCGTAGCGAATATACCTATAGACTTCGCGATTAGTTTAAAATGTGTGTATTTGTTGTGTTTATCAAACACCTAGGCTAATCAATCAGTTTCCTAAAAACCTTTTGATTTATGATTATTTTTCGTTATATCCGGGTCACGAAAATGATATTTTTAAAATTTTATTTCAAAAAAACCATACATAATAGAAACGCGGGAGTTTCGGTCTAGCATTTGTGATAATCTTAACTGTAGTGTTTTGCAATAAAAAGAGGATGTCACTTTTTTCGGTCTCTTAAAACACTGTGCTACGTCAGCTACAAACTATTTAGGGTAATAAATACTACATTTGGGAAAATTGTGTCAGTGGAAATGAACAAAAATATGAACTAAACTAATCAGTACAGGGGCCTACCATTTGCTTTTAAAACAGTGTTACAGTACGCGGCATCGATGTTGAGAGCTTGGGCAAACAGTGGGGATCGCTTAGCGCATCTTACGAGACGATCATCGTATGAGAGACGCGTGTGCGCGGAGCTAACAACCAATCACGGCCGGCGGTGCAGGCGCGTCACACGACTAGCCAATCACGTAATCGTAATGGTCTTCTGCGCAACTTTCGCCCAGCGCTCAACTTCCGTGCCGCTAGTTACACTACAACGCTGTTATATTTTTTCTGTATAATATGGGAAACAATTTTCACTTACTTAACTCATCACCCTGCTCTTTTATTAACTTCACTTGTATATAACTACTCTGTTCGTAAATAAATCTTAAAAATCGATTTTACCCTATTTCTAAATTCTGACAATGGTCGTCCAATTTAAAACTTTAAAAGTGCTTAATTCAGGTGAAAGTCAATACAATTGTTTCGTTCTATCGAGCTGAACTGATTATGAAGCCAGGATACTATAACCTTTTTTAGCTACTAGTAAACCCTTGAATTTGAGTGTTAAGACCGAGTACAAAACTTTGTAATGACATGGGGACGGTCTGATCATGTAGCCTTTGTGAATTGGAACTTTTAAATAAATAGTGTGTTTTTTTGTTAATATTAGTACTTAATTATTAGAATTCTTATACCATTAGTTACCAGTAAAAGGTAGAGACATGGCTTTTGCTCTAGTAAGGCTAGTCAAATAAATAAATAAATAAATAAATATTGGACAACATCACATGCATTGCTTTGATCCTAAGGTAAGTAGCTAAAGCACTTGTGTTATAGAAATCAGAAACAACGACGGTACCACAACACCCAGACCCGAGACAATACTGCCGTCTATAAGCTTAAAGGCCGCTAAATGACATTTGGTCATTTTTCACTTTTTAAATGTTATAGTATATAGAAAAAAAATCTCTATCGATCTGTCTAGGAACGGTTATTCTATCTTTTACCGTTTTCGAGATATTTTTTTTAAAAAGGCAGCTAAATAAAAAAAAAATATACTTCACATCGCACAAAGGCCGCTAAACAGCCCAACTAGATTAAAAGGCAGCTATACTACTTTAACGTTTGGATCGATCAAACATTTTTACCATCAATGCTAAACTTAAAAACAGATATTATTTAACAATAAGCTAAAAGGCAGCAAAAGTATTTTAGCGGCCTTTTAGCTTGGTTACGTTGGAGTATAATACCTTGCATAGACTTAACTAAATGGCGGTAATTACCCTCTTACCTAACTAAAAAGCAGTTAGAATCATTTAGCGGCCTTTAAGCGTTGTATTGTTACTACTTTTAATGTTTATAGAAACTGAGTAGCATCGGTTTGAAAATTTTGCCACTTTTTTTGGCTCTAGCTCAAATTTCGTTTTTGTCATTTAGCGGCCTTTTAGCTTATAGACGGCAGAATATAGGAAAGTTCGTTTTCCACATTGACCCGACCGGGTATCGAACCCGGAACCTCAGAGATGGCGGCGCCATATACAGTCCGGCGTGCTCGCCTCTCGGCTACGGAGGTCGTCATACATACATACATACATAATTAGGGTTATGTTTTTCGAGCGTATACAGTATGCTGTATACGCTCGAAAAACATAACCCTCGTTTGGCAGTCGGGTCAAAAGGTTTCAAACTAAGCAATTGAACAATTTAATGACATATAAAACCATCGTCATGTAATAAGGCACTTGGGGAATAATACATAGAATTTCGAAGATTACCGAAGTAATATATTTCAACTTACGAATTATATCTTACTAGATTAGTAGCCTATGTTCAACGCTTATCTGAATAGGGATCGGGTTCATTGTTCTTTCCCATTGCATTGTCGCTTGAAATCTTTGTTCTAAGGATTTGCCAAGCTACTGAAGCTCATATTGAATAATATATTCTGCATATACAGTTACTTACTACACATAATACGCACAGTAGTAAAAATTATGTTTTTCTCTTGATTCGAATTAGGTTAAGGATAACAGTAAACTTGTCTTTGTACAGGGTTTCCCAAAATGGGTTCAGCAAATCTACTAGAACATAAATCTGGATAAAACGTCTAGTTAAAAATACTTTAATTTTTTATCAGTGTATTTCAAAAACTACGTAACTAGTCAACCAGGTTAACAGCTCTCGTATCATAAGAATAATCATTTTTGCTAAACATACATGGGGTTAAAATGATATATAATAGTGGCCTCTAACACCATGTATTACAACCATCTTGGAACACCCTATATAAACATATTAAACAATACACCAATTAATACAGTGTGATGTCAAACGCTAAAAAGTACGTACTTAAGCAGCTTTTTAATGCTAAAATAATATATTCTTCGTGGTATCAAACAGTATATCTATATAATATGCCCAAGAAATTTGTTATGTAAAGTGCCATACTCGTATGACTTCTCTTAGACAAAATGTATTCGTATATTGGCCTAAATTTTGTTCCGATAGCACTCCGCATTTCTAAAGTAGGTTGATTGAATTGTCACGTTCGCTTTTCACAAAATGGGACCTTTAAAAACTCAAAGTGCCCAAGTGCTCTTTAGCGGGAAGTGCCATGAATTTCTAAAACCGTTTGAACTCCATTTTAAGTGTACTAATTACCCGGGATCATAAATCAGGTAAAAATCAAAGGGTCTTTGAAATTAAATGGAAATCTTGGGATCGAAACTCGGAAAGTCGTTAAGGTTTGCTAATGTAATTATTATTCCCCTCCATATTTCAAGTAGGTACACGTTTATTTTTTTAAACTTTCATGGTCACTAACATTAGAATAGTTTGTTACTATTCTAAGGTACAAGTTTATTATCAAATCGGTCATAGATTTCAGTTTTTCGTGATGACTAAAGTTAGATAATTTAAGAAATTTTGAGGCCATTATTCCGCATTGTGTTGAATTTGTGAGTACTACTGTGAATACTTTACAAAAAAAAATCACACATATTTTATTTAATAATTTTACAGAATAATTATAACATTTCATACAAATTACCATCATAACGGTGTTAGTAGTTAGAAAGTACACTTATTACATACAAAGAGTATTAGACCTACTTAAAGCCGAAAAAGTATGTGATAAATGCCATGGTGAAGTCGGAAATTAGAAATTTATATTTTGACTTTATTTCAGACTCGATTCTGAAATACCTCCTAAAATTTGTTTTTTTTTAACACCTCGTACCGTGTGACCCACCTGTCTTCGCTAAAGTACCTCTAAGTAGCTACTGATGCCATGCAATATAATATCATCATCATCATAGTTATCTCAGCCTATTGCAGTCCACTGCTGGATGTAAGCCTCCCCCAAAGAGTGCCAAAGAGCACGATCTACCGCTTTTTTCATCCATCCACTGCCTAAGGTCGTCGGTCCATCGAGCTAGGGGGCGTCCTACACTACGTTTGCCTAGGCGTGGTCTCCACTCGAGAACCCGTTTACTCCACCTTTAATCGGTTCTGCGACAAATTATGTGGCCAGCCCACTGCCACTTAAGCTTGCCACTCTTGCTATAAAATATAGTCAGTCATCCTAAAGGTCCATTAATTGTTAATATCGGTCAAAGGTCACAATACCTTGACACCCTGCATTAGTCACTCACTTCTAATGATCGCGAACAAAACCAAAACGAGACACAGAGGCAGAACCTCTGAATAATTAACCCTTACGTAAGTATTTTTAAATCATATTAGAAATAGAGCCAATTCAATTTACCTACCCTATGAACAGAAACTCCAAATAATAAACCCGTAAGTATATTTTAATCTTTCTAGAAATAAAGGAAGTAATAAAACGGATTCTGCAGATAACATTTAAGGGGTGCAGATAAAAGAATATCGCAATAAAACCGGAGGAAAATCATAACGACAATGTGCATTAATGTTGAATGGCCGGGGCGTCTGCTGACTGACCTACATCGATGGCTGGTAGGTATCTCAGCTCGGTTCACTGTTCACACCTTTGTTATCCGTTGTACAATAATCTTAAAATACATTTTGTTGAGATACTATGAACGACACAGCAGTTTGAAAACTGCATAGACTTAGCATTCGCTATATCTATGGAAAAATGTGAAATGAATCGCGTCGTGAACACGAGTCAATCTGACATTCGAACAACGATACGTTTAACGGTTTTGTTGCACGCAGAACTATTCAAATTCAGGGCCCTAACCATGAGCTGTTAAAACAATCACAAATCTGTCAAACATTATCATTTCTGTCAAATTTTGTATGAAATGACGTACCAAAATTGACAGATTTGACAACTTTGTGATTGTTTTTAGAGTTCATGGTTAGGGGGCAGAATGCAATAACTTATCGGTATTTTGACGATAATGAGTCGTTCCAAAACCAAACAATAAAGTTATGAAACCATTCTAATCTCAGTCACCAAAAATTTACTGTTCTATGTTGAAAAATTAAAAAAATTAATCTTAAAAAATCTGTTTTGTGAGATAAGAATCTTTAAACTTTCATGGTATCATTAAGTTGTAATAAATTGAGGCTATAACTTTATTGACAAGAGAAAAACGACTGGTGGTAGATAATTATATGGGGGTTAGGGGACTCATTTTTAAAGATAAGTACTTATATATCTACTCACATTAACCTCAATGAAAGCTGTGGTGAGAGTATTACAATAGAAGTAAAAACCCGGGTTCAATCTAGTTAAGACCATGGAAAATTAAACAATAATGATGACAATTTGTTTAAGGCCCAATAAAAAGAAATTATTCCTTATTACCTTCCTTTCACTGCCGTAAGTTTATTTCCTAACTAGAACCTACCAAGAACTAAGTACTAAATTCTAAGTTTAATTAAAAACCCTCTTACCACCACAACATTGCATTAGGTGTAATGAAAGAGCGCGGTAGCACCTATACGGTTATGGAGGTCGCGGCAAATGACTACTTTAAAAAGCCTATTCCCCAGTATTACTTAATAGGCTAAGCCTGCACTTGAAGCTAGACTTTATGAACACTAATACCCTTTCCTTGTGTACTCACATTTACAGTCATACACATTTAAACTTTAGCTTCACGAGTAACACACTTTCTATGAGTATCTCTACTAATATTTCCACTCTTACACATATAAATACTAATTATAAATATAAATATTGGACAACATCACATACATTACTCTGATCCTAAGGTTTAAGCTAAAGCACTTGTGTTATAGAAATCAGAAACAATGACGGTACCACAACACCCAGACTCGAGCCAATATAGAAGTTCGATTTCCAAATTGACCCGACCGGGGATCGAACCCGGAACCTCTGAGATGGCAGCGCCTTAAAGTCCGGCATGCTCGCCTCTCGGCTACGGAGGTCGTCAAAACTAATTATCATAATAAAATTGCTTACATTTAGGTACTTCAAAAACTTCAGTCCGCAGAAAGATTCTCTCCTTGCGGTTCTCTTCTGAAAGAGCCTAGGTGTTTATCCAATAAATTGTTATCACATGTTGAACTAAGTTCAACTATCAGTAAAGAATAGGAATTGATAGATTATAATTTTAAAAAAGGCTTTGGGCCGAAACCCAACTCCCAGGTTCAATGCTCATTTCTAATCAATTCAGAAAATAAGAATTTTAAGTGAGCTCGGGTCGGTGTGTGGTAAAAAATGTACCTGTTAACATTAATTGACTCGCACTTTATAAAACGATGATGTAATTAAATCTTTTTCATCTCTAAAGTCCCGAATTCGATTCTCAGTCGGTTCTTATCTTATCCATATAATCTCGGGTGTGGGTGTTGTGTTAGCGTTGTTGTTTCTGATTTCTATAACACAAGTGATATATCTACTTACCATAGGATCAGAGCGATGTATGTGATGTCGTCCCATATTTCTTTAATTTATAAATACCTTACTTCAAGACCAAGACAAGGGATTCTTGCCTAGGACACATTTATTTATTTACTATTCTGTGCTATTAGCCTCGCATTTGCAGTGTAGCCTACGCTTAGGTTTAAACGCTTGAAGATATCACTTCAATTTACATAAGCCATTTCACGGTGTTATTTGTTTTAATTAACACTATGCAATTGCGTTTAACAAAAGTAATTACGCTGAACAATGCCCTGGGGTATCTTAAGAAACTGGATCACTGTTATAACTATTGCTCCGACGACGACCATCTTCGTTTAGTGGTATATGTTCCGTGTCTGTGTGATAACATGTGCCCGAGTCATGCCCCCCTAGCATGACCAACAAAACACGATATGATATGATATAGCGATTTATCGACACCCAACTGTCAAAATATGAACTTTTTATCGAAATAGCGAGCATGATCGTTACATCACCGGCACGGACCGCACGGACGGACATGCTTGCTGTTTCGATAAAAGTTCAAGATGGCGGCTATATATCATATTTTGACAGTTGGGTGTCGATAAATCTCTATATCATATCATATCGTGTTTTCTTGGTCATGCGGGGCTAAGAAAAGGAGGTGCAAAAAGTTTTTTGGGATTGTGGGTTTTTGGGATCCCCGTATAATTCTTGACTTAACTTGTCAAAAGCTATATTTTTGGAACGTGTATAAGTGCCCGGAAGAGGGCCTATGTATTGAATAAATGAGTATTATTCAGAACCTAGCTCGACAGAGGCGCTAACTTATGAGCACAAAAACGGTAGCCCTCATTAAAATATTATATTTTAGGTCAAAATACAAGTTGTACTTATTTTAGCTTGGCAGGCTAATTATTGGTGTGAATGTTAGATGAATTTATTTAATGGCTTATTAAAATTTTATTTTCATTTATCATCTCCATTAAAATTCACTCGTAAAAAAGTATACTATTCCTTTCTAAATGAGTGCTATATAATTAAGTAAATTCCAAATGGAAACTTTATCTTTCAAATATATAAAACAAATCTTAAGCAATTACTCTACATAAATCCAACAAAATCTTATCAAGAAATTTAGAATCTGTTCCAGATTTATGAAATAAAAGTATAAAGAGATTAGTTCCAAAGAAAACCACCTCGATTTATTCGCTAAAGATGTAACTTATTTTTCAAAGCTTTATGTAAAAAAGGAAAAAGGGCCGCTATGATTGGGATTGGTCGTAGGATCAAACAGAATAAGGAACCTGAGTAATTGGATACCTTAGACACCTTGAAAAAACGTGTTGAATAGATTCTACATTTTTTTTATTCTCATTTTTTTATCATTTTGTAAGCAGTCAAAACTTCAAACCAACTAGAACTGTAAATGATCCAAATTATTATAATTTTTATTATTACGATTATTTTGACAACTCAAAGTGAAAAACAGTTTTATTAATGTTTTGTCAACTCATTCGCAAAACGAATATTTACCAGGGCCCTAACCATGAACTGTTAAAACAATCACAAATCTGTCAAACATTATTATTTCTGTCAAATTTTGTATAAAATGACGTACTAAAATTGTCAGATTTGACAACTTTGAGATTGTTTTAAGATTTCATGGTTATGGCCCAGGTTTCACAGTTTTCTGAGTTGTGATCATTAACATACATTGATGATAATTGTGACACATCTCAATCATCATCAAACTCAGTACATATCTGTAACTTTTGTTTTACTGCTTTGAAAAGGTTAGCTTACTAACTTTACGAGTTAAAAGTTAGCTTTTCTTTGCAACATAGGGTGCATGCGATGATGTGACTTGAGTCGCGAAGTTAGCACAAACAAAGTGCTTTGGGAGCTCGCTGGTCCCTAAGCGTGTTAACACTTTGACCACCACTTGTCACAGTCTTCACGTTCGCTCGTATATACAGTAAAGTTTAAACTTAGTCAAGATCCCTGACGAAACCAACGACAAAATGTAGAACTGCAGTTTTCTAAATTTAGAATAAATTACTCACACCCTTTTGTAGCCATGCATAAATTTTTAAAAGCTCCTAAGATAAACACTTGCCAATGTTGTGCTTTACATGGTTTTAAAATCCTAACTTGTGTTGACGACTGTTTGTTAATAGGCTTTTGATAGACAAAGCGATAGTACCTAATAATGGATCAATATTTAATTTTGTAATATTAATATTATCGACGGTATTGGTACGTACTAATGGCTATCAACACCTTGCAATGGTATCGATTATTGGTATAATCATCTCTTATGAATCATCAGTAAGAAAAGTTCTACTTCGACTGAACGTCAAATTTTTATAGGTATAAAATAAAGATAGTTTGACAACACTAGCTCCTACTTCTTAAGATACTTGAATCGCCACCTCCTTAATCTTAAATTCACCACTTCTGAAAGACAGGTCACGCTCAACTCTCAAGCGGCAATAGTTGAGTAACTTTCGTAGCCACATGCTTGGGGCTTTTATAAGCTAAAGTGGACGCTCTGTTTTTTTTTATACGAGTTCTTCAAGCAATTGCTGACAGAGCCAAACAACATATCACATAGATACTTAACCGCGGACCAGCAGAAGTTTGTGTAAAAAAGTAAAAAAAATAGAAAGCAATCTGTATATGAGCTGAAGAACCCCCTAAAAGACAATTAACTAATAAATTTGAATCTTAAATTCAGAGGACAATCTTTTTTTTTTAGTGCCGAAGTTTAAATAGATAACCTTATTAGGTATACGTAGATAACCGAATAATAAATTATTCGCAAGTTTTCTTCTTTAAAAAAAAAGGCTAAGACTAAATCCAATGTCAATCAAAACTTAGCTTCCAACTCGCCATATTTCCGCAAGGGTCAACAGTTCGACTTCAGCCGCGATCGAGAAGTATCAATAACTTAAGTAGCAACTTCCTTGGCTCGGTTACTTTGTAGCCGGCTAGTGACGTCACTGCTCGACGAGACGGTATCGATGTTTGAGTGCTAAATAATTCAACCTTTGGAATCAAGTCAAAGACTGATTCTTATTTTAGAAACGACTAGATTGGAAACATTTGTAATAAGTTTTCAACTAGTAGAATGCGTGCGCTGATCCTTAATCAATAAACTCAGGAAGCATTAAGATTTTTTAAGATCTACTTGGCAATTTGAAAGTCGCTACAGTTGCAGCTTTTTGGTTAACAACTTAGGTACAATTATAAAATGTAAATGTGTCGTTTTGTTGGGTGGTTAACTGAATCGAGACTTTTGGAAGTTTGCTTACATGGCAGTGTAATATCTTTTAACAAAAATCTCAAAATGATAAATACTTATAAAACTTGTACCTCATTTTCAATTTTTTAAATATATCATTTTTATTACATTACTAGCTGTGCCCGCGACTTAACCAACATTCTCTTTTCCTCCCAAAGAGGATTAAAAAAGTAGCAGTTTTCTAGGTTTCAAGCTTTCGGTCACTGGTTCTGAAATAAAGAAATAAAACCAATTTATTTCTGCAATACAAATTTACATGACCCAATCTTCTTTTTATCCACTGAAAAGCCCTGCCCTGCATTGGGACGTAAAAAACATCAACGACCTTGCAGAACTAGGTAGCTAACATCATAAACAACAACATTTGTTGTACAACTTTTAATAATTTGACACATTTTACTTTCATATAAAAATAAATATCAATTTAATTTTATCTTTGAATGTTCTATCTCCATGCGCATCGCATCGCGCGCGTCACCTTTTCGAGTGTGAATAGGGCATATAATAAATATCCGACAACATCACATACATGTTCTGATCAGTAGCTAAAGCACTTGTGTTATAGAAATCAGAAACAACGACGGTACCACAACACCCAGACCCGAGACAATAATAAGTTCGTTTTCCACATTGACCCGACCGGGAATCGAACCCGGAACCTCAGAGATGGCGACGCCATATAGTCCGGCGCGCTCGCCTCTCGGCTACGGAGATCGTCAACATATACTTACAAATGTCACGACAGCACAATAGAAATCATTTTTAATTAATGTATTGAGTTATGATAGAACTCGTTGAACAAATATTGTTTATTATGATGTTTATCTATCTAGTCGTGCGAGGTTGTTAATGTTTTTCAGATAACCCTGTATAAGCATACTTTACTACCCAGTAAAAGCGTACAGACAGACAGAGTTACTTTTGCATTTATAGTATTACTCGTAGTTAGGATAAAACTTAATTCATGATTCACTAAATTGCTAGACCTGCGTCCAACGTTGCTCAAGGGACACAATCAGCCTAAATACTGAATGATGCGAAGTCGATGTTCTATGAACTATTCTATTTTGAACCATAATCCTATTATCATTATGACTAGACTTCAGTGATGATAACTTAGTTTAGTATAGAACACTTGAAAGCAATTGTTTCATCACCAAAGGTATAGAACTACATAGCATTTGTACGTAGTATAATACTATCTCCATGATAGCATTATTAGGGACCACTTAAATAAATTACTACTGTTTCGAACTAAGGAACTATTCTGGGCAGGTGGGTACTTATTAGGCTCATACCACACCAAGACCAAATCCAATAGGTGCCAATAAGGACTTCTTTGTTGGAAATTCATGAATCGTAAAGCATTTATTGACTAGGTTAGCTAAAAAGACCATAGAAACTGTTCCAGTGACCGACACTATACAACTTTTTGGCATGGAGTTGTCCTCTGACCTCAACTTTGGCACCACCATCGAGTCTAAGGCTCAAATTGCAAATAGAAAGTTGGGCGTCCTGAATAAAGTCAAACGGTACTTCACATCTGGACAGCTTTTAACACTTTACAAAGCTCAAGTCCGATCTTGCATGGAGTACTGCTGCCACCTTTGGGACGGCTCGGCGAAATACCAACTTGCTGCACTTGACTTGGTGGAACGCAAAGCCAATAAGCGATAAAAAACTGGTGGCGTCCAAGCTGCACAGCATGGCTCACCGCCGCAAGGTTGCTTGCCTATCGGTCTTCTATAGATTTTACTTCGGAGAGAGTGCGCATGAACTGCATGAGCTCATACCACCGTCACCTTTCTCCCATCGGACATCCAGACGCACGGCCGGCTACCATCAGTTCTTAGTTGATATACCCTTAATCCGCACTAAGCGCTTCTCATCATCTTTTACAATGCGCACAGCTAAAGAGTGGAATTCCCTGCCTGCGTCTGTATTTTCGAGTGCATATAACCTGACTCTCTTTAAGTCCAGAGTGAATAGGCATCTTCTGGGCAAGCTCGTTCCATTGTAGATCCCATCTATGCTCTAGAGCAAGATTGGGGTCAAGAGCAAACCCATCTCAAATAAAAAAAGAAAAAAAATAGAGTTAGGAATAACAGCATAAAGTATTTATTTATTAAAGAAAACTAATGGCCACCTTCATGACTTTGTACTATCATAGAGAAAAAATGATACTACGTAAAATTATGGAAATGGCAATCAGATGAAACATAGAATCATCACAAATCGACCCTTGACCTATAAAAACATCCCAAACAGCCATTGAAATCGGTTATATAGGGGTCTAGGTAATAATTTATCTAAATATTAGACTTGAGAATTATATTCTACTAATAGTGTACATCTGAATCAATGCCGATAGAGGCCCTTTAATATGGTTATTTAGGTGTTCATTTCAATTTAAATAGAAGTCTTTGCAGTACATAACACAAAATAACGTTACAAGTTGCAAACTTATAATTTCACTCGTTAGACATAGAATTAAAAAAAACATTAATTATGCAAATAAACCCTATTTGAGGCACTTTCACACAATTACAAGATTTATTTTCTCGAGAAGAAACAAAGTTGAACACTATTGCAAGGCTCTTTTCAAAGACCTAAGTGTATAAAAAGTTTTTTCAAGATAACCGTATCGGAGAGAGAAAATAGGCTGCTTAAATTTATAAACTGTCAATTCAACAAAGATTGTGGTCCGAATGTATTTCCTAATATCTATATCTAGGTACATTCAGACAGAAAACATTTATTAGAACACATGTCTCAGTCCTATGCCAATATATAAATAAGTGGGACTACAAACACAGTTGACCCAATCAAGTAGAGTTTACCTGCGGGGTTACCATGAACTCTTAAACAATCTTAAATCTGTCAAAACTTGTCAAATCTATCAATTTTCGTACGTAATGACGTAGGATATTGACAGATTTGAGGTTGTTTTAAGAGTTCATGGTTACCCCGCTTGATATAATTTCATTTCTACGTCTGTTGGTCTGAATAAACTAACGTGCATTTATTTAAAATCCATTTAGTTTCTCCGGCATCGAGTTCCAGGAAAGCCGGCAATCGAAAACCTCTTTCCTCAAGAGTTCTCCAATATCTGCTCAGACGGAACCAATTTACTAAATACTGGACTCACGGGCACGTCTGAATTTTTAAATCATCTTGAATGTCTTATGTAGATAATTATAGCACACAATTGACAATACCATTTGGAAGTACATGCTGGACATGATATTTTTAGTTTTTTCTAAGACAGCTTAGTGGAGCCCCTAGTGGTGAAATAAGTTTAAAAGAAGATATGATTCAATTCGCTTCTGAAGATTCTAATAAAGCAAACGGTAAATAATGCAGTGAATCAATAATTGTACCTACCTTGGTTATCTCTTCAACTTACGCCTAACTTGAATCTAAGTTGACTGGCCTGTATCAAATTCAAGACGCATTTCTATACTCTATATTGTTTATAAAAAATGTAGCTATTAGAGAATAAAACCATCATTGACTCGTTCATTTTGTGTCGAATAATTTTACAAGAGTTCAATGCAATATTAGGAGTAGAAACCTGTCCAGTGTTCATCAATCAATCTGTAAATTTATATTTAAAACTCTGTTGTGATAAAAAAAGGGTTTAGCTGGGCGTATTTTTTTTACAATTTGGTTAAAATCAACTTGTACATATTAATAGCATGAAAAGTGAAAAATTCATAGTTTAAGAACGGCGATTTTTGCCATTTTGGTTTCAATTGGATTCCTAAATCAACAAGCTTATAGGCATTTATTGGCGTGTATTTTCTGTGTTTGTACACATTTTATGAAAAGCAAACAAACATTCGACGCGTCCAAGTCCCTTAATCCCTTGCGGCTCCTCTACCAAAACACAATAGATAGGTAGACGTAGTAGACTCAACACTAGCAAAAAGAGTGCCATTTTTTTTTAATGAATTACTTGTTGTTGTTATTTTAGAAGCATTGTTTGTTTGTTTTAACAAAATTGTTGCCAACCTCAAGGATACTAGCTGGAATACCTAAAAATGTCTTCTACGTATTTTCTTCAGATTATACAGACATTCATTACCGCGAAACATAGCTACGCATGCCGACGCCATGATGCCACGATAGCCATGGTCTACACAGACTCGTTCCACACTCGCAGCTGAAAACTAATGTCCCTCTTAGAAATAAGTTTTTTAAGATAGATCTTTGCCTATGATTATTTGGGACGTACAGTTTTGAAGATGAAAACGACTCAGTGTAAGTGTCAATAGCTAGTTTTACACCGAACCATACGCTACGCAACGCTACGCATCGCCGCGCAACGCTACGCATACGCAACGCTTCGGTCACGCTCGGCAATTGAACTCACATGTTGGAGCTACATTCTAGATTCTACGATAGTACGGATAGTCCGGTGTCAAACCAGCTATTCACATTTAAACTTCCAACTTGAAACAGTGTTTAATACACTCAGTTCTCATAGTATCCTCTGTGTGTGCTTGCCGAAGTTAAAAGAGGTCTTGCTGTATTTTATTCTGTTGTGTTCCCAAACCATCAATAATGCAGAGTACGGTCCACCGACGTACTATTTTATTAAAACACGAATATACCGCAGAAAGAAACGGACTAATTTCGACTGAAATATTAACCAGGACACACCAAAATATGTTGCAGTAAAAGATACCTTTTAAACAAATTATTAATAGGATGCAAAAAGGTGATAACTTCGTTGAACGTTATTTAAAGAACATGTTTTTGCACTTTTATCTTTTTTAACCTTTCTTTACAATCAAAACAAAACAAAGTTTTGTGTTTTTCACAGTAACTACTTATTATCTTATAAGTTTTGATAAATAACAGTTTTAATTAGTAACAAACACAATTACCTTCCTATGACACTTAAAATGTTCAATTAATTAAAATGCAGTTAGTGTGGCCTGGCCATAACGAATAAAAAAACACTTGTTCCAGATAACAGCTCGAGGATGATCACCCGCGCAGTATGGAGGTGAAAAGAAGTGAGAAGCCGGGCAGCCTGTCGCCAGTGAGGCCCAAGAAAGACGACGACGGCAGGAGTTCCCGGTCGAGTAGCAAATCGGAGAAGGAGCTCAAACTACCGCCAGAGAAATCCCCCAGTGACGACGGTTCCCGCCGAGACAGACGCCTCTCCCGCGCCAGTGAGAGCTCTAAGGACACCTTTGAAAGGTAAGAACAGATGATCATCAGCACCCCAGTCTATTTCAGTGTACTGTCAACCCCCATAGAGTGCCAAAAACACAAGCTCTTTTTCATCCAGCCAGTGCCAGCCATCATCCGCAGGTCTTTAAACTGGTGTGCGTCCTATCTATAACTACATTTGCTGAAGCGTGGTGTCCACTTTAGAACACGTTAACGTTACATTGGTAAACCAATAGATACAAAAGATTCTTACAAAACAGATTAAAATGTGATAGTACGACTTCCTGCAACATCTGTATGCTGTCCAATTTTGAAAACAAAAGATGACCAAGGACTATGTATCTGAAACATGAGACTGCCGGTAAGGTAGGAATTATACAAAATAAAAAAAACGCGCTAGCAATTGGAAGCCGCAGAGACTCGAAGGTAAAAACAAACGATGAAATTGCCTATTGAGCAACAAGTTCAAGACAAATCTATGCAGCCCAACTCCAAAAACAGACGCTTCATAATACTGTGCATTTAAAATAAAAGGTACATTTGTTGCGGTAAATAAACAAAAGACGAACTAACACACCTCTTGAATAGTTAAAACAAAAGACTGTCTGAGGCAATCGGAAGCCATGAACATATAATGTGGTATGGGTATGCATCTAAAGATAAGAATACACAGATTCTCAGTACTACATACTCGTAGTCTATTTAAAATTTTGCAAGTATGATATTATCTTGAAAGTGTAATCTTTACGAGCCGCCTATTTTGGTAATCTAACCCTTACACAAATTTAACTAAGCTCTGTAACATACTAACAACCGATCTAGCGTCTGCTCCTATAACATCTCAATCAATACCATAATGACTAAACTGAACAAGCAATTAGGTTGGCATGGAACCGACAATCTATCACTCGCAGGAGATGATCGATGGCATCTGAGTCTCGGATAATAACACGTAATAACTTATGTTTTGTCATGTCCATGGGAGGAAATATTTTGATTAATATATATATTTAGATTTAGCACCAATACCTAATAGGAGAATAATCTCCTAAAATTAAAGGTGTTGGTGCTAAATCCACATAAATTTTCTATTGATTAATAGTTTATACCGTTACTGTAGGGGTACGGAAAGAAGAACATAGCACGTGTATAATACTTAAATGTATAAGAGACAGGCATCACTGGTTAATTTAATAAAAGTATTGTCAGTTATTAGTACTGTACTCTCTATTCCGCATTGTCAAATACGGATTGCAGAGTGTGCTATGCAAAATGAAGCAATAAATAATTAATAAGCAAACATGAAAAAAAAAATATTTTCTTAAATAATTAACTTACCATTCCGTGGCTTCACTATCGTAATCGATGTAAGGAATACTTTCGCCCATTGCAGAAACACCTTATATACTTTTACTTGGGCTTACTTCCCTAAGTCCAAACATTATTATACACAACAAATGTACTTTGGCATCACGCACACCAATTATGAAGGCTTTCAGCTTACCCTAAGTATATTCGTTGTGATTACGAAACTTCTTAATTTATAGCCACACTATTAGAACAACTTCATACAAACAGAGCTAGAACAATTACTTAAAACAAACTTTCGGGAAAACCAAAATTAGATTTGTATTATTGCGTGGTAACTAATGCGATACAATAAACGATAAAAGCAATAATTCACTGGTGTTTGTGTTATATTTATGCCATCTTTTGTTCGATAATGACTGTTGTATTTCGTTAGTAGAACGACAATTATATCATTTCAAAATCATGTTTGTAAATGTGCCATTCAATATGATTTTATTTCAACCGACTTATAAAATAGGTATTAATCGTAAATAGGTTCTCAATTTAAACGTGCCATTGAGTTTCGGGTGTACTTTACGCGCATGTGAATGAATCAAATAGAGATTTATCTCAAAAGTTATTTTCTACTTTAAAAAATACTTATAGTTTAATCCGGGCTTCGTTGTTCCAGGCCCGTATTACAGGACATCATTATTCTTTAAGAGATATTAAACATTCCTTGCATATATGTGGCAAAGACCCGAGCCTTTCAATATTCTCTCTCTTATAGTAAAACCCGATCTTAGATCCTAAGCCCTGAAGGCATACGTACACGCTTTAGGCTTAAACCTTAAGCTTACTTAACAGTATGAGTAATCTCACCAAAAATTTAAAAGGTTGTTCAGCAAGAATGAAATAAAATGCAAACACTTCGTAACTTATTCCGTTGCAATAAAGTTCAAAGTTCAATGAGAATATATCTTCATTCATGCTCGTGACTGTACCATCGTAAAAAGTTGTGAGATCTTTTGTACCTAGGCGGAGGCACTGCAGATTCCCAGAATAAGATGACTTTTTCAATTAGAAAAGTTAAATGTCGAAAAATAGTCGAATGCACATTTACACAACTCGAATCAATAAATCGTTTAATATCAATTTGGAAACGTAAATCTCTCAAAAATGCCATGATACCGAAAACCGTTAAAAGTTTATGCCTCGGTCGAGTCCGCTGCAATCATAAAATGTACGAAACAAAACGATTCTGTCGTCTGTTACTGATTGGTCGCCGATTTTGGCACAAAACAACGCCAGTTGGGTTTAAATCGTACATCAACGCAGCTGCAAATAGTTTTCGGATCGACTTTGGTATTGATTTTTCAGTAGTTGACATACCTATTGCTTCCTTAATTTATTGAGTAAGTACAAAATCGTATTTCTATTTTAAATCCAGATAAATTCTTACTTTTTTTTTGTGCTTCTGTGTTGATCTTTCACTTCACATACTTTTCTATTCTGATTTTACAGGAGATTGCTTGAAATGTTAATAGGACTCAATCCACTTATGATTTAGATTTATCAGTCAACCACATGTCGCTTTTAGCACCCTGTATTTTTCAGTCGGTCTATTATATGTTGTATTATATGTATGGTGTACTATACAGGGTGTAAAAAAAGGCTTAACGAAGCCTTAAACCACGAATTCTATACATAAAACCAAGTAGAATGCAAAAAAATAATTGCTGGGAAATGACTTTTATTTTTGGGTATCAAAAAAAATAACTTATTTCTAACCCGCAATGTATAGCGCGCATACCACAGACTATGCCTGTGTGTGATAGCGGATCATGTTTCTTTGTAAAAAAAGTTTAGTTTTATCAAACAGAAGTCAATTTTGTAAAAATTCTTTGAAAAAAAATTGTAACTTTGACTGTCAATAACTCTGTAACCCGTCATTTCCCAGGTATAGTGTAAAAGAAAAAAATGATCGTAATAATACGTAGAATATGTAGTATTCGGTTTCGTTAAGCCTTTTTTTACACCCGATATACACAGGGTTTTTTTTTCACCGTCTTAAAGCCGAAGCCCACGTTATGTAACCATCCTAATAAACCTCTAGAAAGTATTATTTTTCTATTATCGACCATATCATTTTTAAGTAAAAAATAACAGATAATTCAAGATAATAATGTATCATACTGTTTATAATGTTTATAGTTTCAACAATGCATAGTCCTTGACCTTGCCGCCTCCACGCGTGCTGCACCATCCACGTAGACTATCATATCCGTGTACAGGATGTTTCAAACTAAATTTTGCTAATTTTTTTTTTTTTGTTTTTCAATAATTAATAATTAACAAGTTTTATTATACAAATGACATGTAGTTATTAGATACTTTATTGTACTCGTAATGCTCAAAATATTAGATTCAAATCACAATTATCATTACAAGACTTCAAAGGTCAAAAACCAAGTTTATAACCGTCGTGTATTCATTCATTTAGCGATTTAGAATACCAAGAATTTGCATGTTGTCTTTAGTAATTGTCGTCTGTTTTTTAATTTTTTTTAACATTTTTACTTTTATTTTACCTGTTTCATCGAGAGATATATACTTTTGTTTGTTATCATTCAATAATACTATTGTTACTATAGATAACGAAAAGCTGTGATTTAATTAATACAATTTTTTTATTTTCTGACAATTTTTTTTAAATAACAGTCCTTATTTAAAAAAATTGTCAGGAAATAAACAAATGTAATAAAGTATTGAAAAGGTTTTCGGTATTTAATTTTTCATTTAACTTTCTACATACGCATGATTAATGAACTAGCTACTTGTAAGAAATAATGGAGAAAAGTATGTGATCACAAAAACAGGGTGAAGTTAAATGCACTGGGTACTGACGTATAGGAAGATTAATGGCAGTGGATGAAGTGGATAGAGAAAAATGGCGCTTTATCCCGCCGTGATTACGAGCTGGGAGATGTAATCTGTATATAGGAGCACTAATTGCGTTAGAAGTATAGATAACATCATTAATTTAATCGTTCCGATGTACAAATAAAACCACAATCCTTTTGATGTTGTGATGTTTGCTGTTTTTTTGGGTTGCTGCGGGGTAACCATGAACTCTTAAAACAATCTCAAAGCCGTCAAATCTGTCAATTTTGGTACGTCATTACCATAGATATAGAATGTACAAGATAGACAAAGGCTCATTGCAAATGATACAAAAAATGTGACACGTATGTGTGTGTGTAGTAGTGTTGTTGAAGCCACAATTTTTTAATCGATTAATTGTAACCGGCATCAAATTGATTTGGCATAAGTCACAATCGCGGCGGACCTTGAAGCACCTAAAGTTAAACCTAATCTTTAAACAAAATCAGTGGTGGGCATTGGTTTTATGTCGAGGTAGGCAGTAGATACTTACTTTGGTATTTTTGATGAAAATCAGTGGTTTTCATCAATGTCATACATTTGTAAGTACCTACTGCCTACCTCATTTTATTTACCAGGTAGGCACTGCCTAATTGCCTTTATGCACCGCACGCCCCTGACAAAATAGAGGTGAAAATCAGTATCACGGAAAGGATACGGAACTTTCTGGGCTTGTATGTGCAAAGTTAAGATATGGTCGAAAAAAGGTCATATTTTTGTTATGTAAACTTCACAGTCTGGAAACTGAGAAATCTGAAAAACATGTTTACTTGAATTAAATCGAAAAATGAGTAATTGAATATAATAAATAAGTTTATACATATAATGGAAAATAAGAAAACGGTCGTTTTAAATATCTCATCATCGTCATCATCATTGCAGCCACAGGACGTCCACTGCTGAACATTGGCCTCCCCCAGTGACTCCTAGATCGGCCGGTTGGAAGCAACCTGCATCTAGCGTCATCCTCTAACCTTTACCAGGTTGTCTGCTCAAATATTAAATATGTAACCTACTTAAAACAATTTCAAATCATAATTTCACCTATCATATTCCTTATTATCACAGAGGTAATAATATATTATTTACAGTAGGTGGTTCTGTGTTCTGTGTTGTGTGTATCCCTAAATAAAAAAAAAGTTTAGGTAACCCTAAAGTAATTTTGAAAGACCTATTCAAAGATACCACACACGATGTGGTAGACGATGATAAAAAAATATGCTCACGTTACATGTAAAAAATCAAAATCATTTATTTCCAAGAATATGGTATGGCAGCTACCCTATAAAAAACAATGTTCTACCACTTTGTCGGCAAGCTATAACTATATACATATTTCCACAAAGTAACAGCTCTCTAGGGTCAACAGTCTCCAAGCAAAACGTCGGACGGACAGACAGACAGACGGACATGACCAAACTATAAGGATTCCTTGTCAGGACTACGCAAAACCTACCTAAAAATGGCGACAAACATAGTTAAGTGGACAACAACAAACATAGTCTCTGTGCCCTGCAGGTGGGACGTAGGTGCACATTTTTTTAAAAGAAAATTTGGTTAGAGTTTAAAACTTGTTTGTTTATACTGATATTAACAAACAACTTTTTTCAAGAAACTACTCGCCCCTTCACGTTTTGTTTGTAAACGAAACTAACAGTAATACATACAACATGTGACAGCATCATATACATTGCTCTGATCCTAAGGTAGGAAGCTAAAGCCATTGTGATAAAGAAATCAGAAACAACGAGGGTACCACAACACCCAGACCCGGGCCAATATAGAAAAGTTCGTTTTCTACATTGACCCGACCGGGGATCGAACCCAGAACCTCAGCGATGGCGGCGCTATTTAAAGTCCAGCATGCTCGCCTCTCGGCCACGGAGGTCGTCAAACTAAAAATAAAACAAAAAGCTCGCAAAATAACAGTATTACAGTGTTTTTTGTGTAAACAAACATGATACATCTTTTTTTAGTAATCGCTAAAAATCTTCTACACCCATAAATGCCTGTCGATATTTTATCGATACTTATGACGTCACCGCTAGTTCAATCCCTAGTGTAAACATACAATTTACTATTTTACCTAATATTTATTGTAATTATGCCTTTAACTACGAAATACACAAACACACAACAAACAAAGTTCATATTCTTCTGTAAAATCTAAGTTCCTTGTCGATTATAATTAGGAATTAGACACAAATTTGTTTCAAAATATTTTTATCAAAAATGTATTTACCTGTGAAATGTGTGTTTATTGGGGTTGTATTTTCTTGTTACATCACAAATAATAATTGAACAACACCCCCTGTCTACAGAAACGTAAAAAATATGTTTTCCTTTTGTATTTTTTTATATTTTATTATAATTAGGTTTGACGTATGAAATTGGAGGTATATAAAGTCAGTTAAATATTTTTTTGTGTCACAGATACATTGACATCTATTTCTTTCTATCTTGTAGGGTGTCCGCAAGGATATGATGTCTCTTTTGCACGCTTTGTCAGTCTTTAAGCGTAGCGAATCCTAAGTCTATGGTCATTACATACAAAATTTGACAGATTTGATAATGTTTGACAGATTTGAGATTGTACAAAAACAAAAAAAAGTTTTACATAAAACTATACACCAACTTTGATTTGAAAAAAATCTCAATTGGACTCAAATTATTAAGTATTATTAGTGAAATGAAATATTGTTTCATAAACAAATAAAAACCAACTACCAATAATAATATATAATATATTATGGCGGTTGCGGGTTCGAATCCCGCTAGGGGCAAATGTTAGTGTGATGAGCACGAGCATTTGTACCTAAGTCATGGATGTTTACAAACGTATTTAAGTATGTTTATCCGTTATCTAGTCGCCATAGTACAAGCTTTGCTTAGTTTGGGGCTATAATAGCTTATTGGTGGGATTGTGAAAAAAAAATGGTCACCTATCCAAGCACAACCGCGGCGTAGGTTGCTTTACTTTAGTAATTACAATCAAAGCTCTACTGCCATTGAGCTAAACGCACCGCACACACAGCACAGTGTACTGTATGTATTTTTTTTTTTTTAAGAAATTTTAAATTTTTCAATAAAATAGACTTTTTACTCTAACAGCCCGTTGACTAATACAGAGACATTCTAATAAAAAAGACATGTCAAGATTGTTACAATATTCAGTAAATAAAGATGAACGAATTTTATGGTATAACTTTCACGGCACTATAGTTCTATAAAACAACTGCCTTGTGGAATTCAATAAAAGTTACCTATTGTTAGCATTACAATGAAGCTAAAACTATTGATAGTGTTTGCGTCCGCTCTCCGCCTAGTACGTACTACGTACCTACACAAGTATACATAACTACGAGTGTCAACCCCACTTGTTACCCATAAAATATTGTAATTTACCTAGTAGCATAGCTAGGTCATGCTGCAAATACATGTAGTAGGTTCGCTCCATACCCTTACTAAACCTACATAAACTCCATCACGTAACTAAGCAAACTACAGATATTTAGAAAAAACATCATCATCATTTCAGACACAGGACTCCCACTGCTGATCATACCAAGTCGTCTGTCCACTTTGTGGGTAAACGTTCTACTGCGCTTGCCGGTAAAAATAAAATAGCCTGAAATGATCGTCTACTAGGGACATGTGGACAATGCAACGAGAAAGGTAGTGGGGTTTCTGTAGAGCGATTCTTCTGTACTTTCCTATTGAACGAAACTGTCATTAAAGTTCAGTCTATAGGGCTTTCGGTGCGAATTTAGCAGTATTCAAGTCAAAACGTCACGGCACCTTTAACTTATTTTGGTAATCATCACAACTAAAGTAATTGGTACTTTAATCTAACTAACTCTTGCGTTCATTTTGACAAACGTTATGCATAAAAACAGTGTAAAAAGTTAGTTAAATTAAATCTGGATATTATAGCAATTTTAAAACCCAAAGTGTAAAACCCATTTTCGACACTAACAAACTAGATTTACCAACATAGCTTCCATATAAGCTAAAAACATAACTTCCACCATTTCACAAAAACGTTCAATCCAAACGCTTTCTTTTATTATTTGGCATTCAAAGTTATTTATTTCCATACAACGTTTTGTATCGGGCAAAGCAAAACACACAATAACCGACGCACTGGCACAGCTGGGGCTCGAATCCAATACTCATTACTTGGGTGGAGCCAACATAAAAAGTGCAAGTATAAACGCACCTGCGTTACGGTATACGGGTCAAAATTCAACGAAGTTATGAATACTTGTTGTAATAAAGTTACTTGGTTTTTACTTTTTCTTTTTATAAAATTAATAATTGAGTACGATAAGATTACGTAAATAAAAGTGATGCTTTAAAAAGAGTCTTAATGACTATTTTCACATCGAATTAAAGAATGTTACCATGTCTTTTTACCCGACTACGGCGAAGCCAAAAGGAAGGGTAATGATTTTTTAGCTATATTACTGAATTATCAGGTGTATTCCGTATTGTATACATGCATTTTAAAATGATGAATAGAAAGAATAGAATAGAATAGAAAAAGATTTATTTGACACACACAGAATACAAAAGGAAAAAAAAACATTTACAGGATAATAAAAAGCAGTATGTGTCAAAAAGGCCCAGCATTTGTCAGCATTTGTCGTGACAGTCAGGGACGTATCACGACGCTGGTTTTTAGCAGGGACCCTGACGGTAGGCTCGGACCATACCCGACCGGAAACCCGACTTGGTTAGCGCGGAATCAATCCATCGCTAAGCAAAAAGGTTGTTTTTGAACGGACTCTTGCGGATGCTTACGGATTCCGGCAGAGCCTAGACCGGGCCAGAGAGGTACGAAGCACGGCACCAGAGAGAAGAAGAAAAAAAAAGAGCATGACAAACAATAACATTAGACAAAATACTAACAGACAGAAAAAGACATAAACATATATAATAGAAGATGACATAAACAAAGCCTAACTTCTGCCTGCTTCTGATGTTTAAGACTTTAACTGCAATTAAACTATATCTGGTTGTTTGGGAGTCACCGGCAACCCTGTTGGCATTCAAGTTATTTAACGATAGTGAAATACACCTTTAGGAATGTTATTAAATATAATACATACATAATACTTATTATAAGCTTTACACAAATCCATCCATAGAATCGAAATTCTCGCTTGGGTGTCATTTCGAAATACGATCGTTTAAAAACTAAACTCTAGAACTAATCCAATAGAAAAGTATTACGAGTATTACTGGACGTCCCCGTCAAATCCAATATTTTTTTAAATGATGATCAGCAGTATAGCAGCCTTTGCTCTCTTTTAGCACCGTGCTATAACTGCACCTACATAAAAAGTGCAAGTACCAAACCATTTACGTTGCGGTATACCAGTGAAATTGAACAAAGGTATGCCTTGCCGCTCCGCTGGGGACACAAAACTTGGATACCGCACTCACTGACTTTTATCTTTATTGTTCAAAAGCTCAGAGCACAATGTTACTTATTCCATTTTCGCGCACAAGGTGTGAATTAAAAATTAAACGAATTAACCCAAAAAACCATGGCTACAAAATATTGAGTAATATTTACCAAACAGATGGGTACAAAATAATAAATACCTACTTAGTTTTACCTGTTAATTTTGCGGTAAGTTTTCGTCCCAATCTTTGCTACATCGTAACATATTTTGCTCCTGCATCGTGCTAGCTACGTGCTACAGAGTGGTGCTACGGGGCTACGAGAATTTAAGCTACGAGAACCAAAACATTCGTAGTAGAATTCGGCTATGAAAATGTGTAGTAACTAATAGTCGATGTAACTTCGTCAGCTAAACTTAATAGAGTAATGAGTTAGTAGTTTTTCTCTACAATAGCTCGCAAATGAAAGTTTTACAAACTAATTATTAACTACGAAATCCTAACTGTTTTTCGTGTCCACTCGCCCTTAGGTTTGCGTTTCGTTTGAATCGTTTGACGTAACGATACTCGTAAACAAAAGGTAGGACAACGGCTACATCGGGTTTTATTATGCTGACCTTTAGAGTGTTATGCGTACTCGCCATTATGTTTATACTCTCGTCTCTATTACTCAGATAACAAGGGTTATACTGCGGAGGATAAAATAAATTTGCTTGGGCCTAATGTAAACTTGCAAAATTTCGCGTTTTCGCTTCTATTTATTGATACAAGTATGTTGATATTGGCTTAAAATGCCAATGCATAAATCATGACAGCAGAATCCTCATTTGCTATTATTTTGTTAACCTGAAGTGGTATATTTGTTTGTTAACTTTAATCTAATCGATGTTGTAAAAAAGTATCTTGTAATTAATCAAAATCTTGTTAATATATGATGCCAGCCAGTTTAAAGTGTTATTAAGGTGACTATTAATTTACTCTTTGAATATTACTACTAGGCTACAACACTGGTTAAATATCTAAGGCAAAATAAGTTAGATCAAATATTCATCTCATTTGAAGTGATGCTCCAAAAAAACAGTGGTCCTCTAACTAACCTAAAATTATACCTCTTTTTGTAAAAATCATGTGTAAATTCTTACAATGGTCTGAATCAAGCATATCTCTTCGTTATCAATAAATCATCCTTCATTTGTTTCAGGCAAGACTCCAGAACCGTATCACTGACCAGTCCGAAGGTATCCCGCAAGTACTTCACGAACTGGCGGCAGGCATGTGACAAGACGAAGGACAAAACAAAAGAACTGCTGAAGCGCTGGCGTACGCTGCCCGAGGCTGAAGCCGCCGACGATCCGATGCAAGAAGCAGGCAATAGTGACGAAAAGAAAACCCACGGGTGGAGTGTTCACGTTTGGAGTGAGTATATTTCAAAGACAATATGCCTACCAAAGTTGATCCAAAGTATACCTTAACCTTATAAACAAATAAATAACCCTTGACTTGACTTATGTAAAGATAAACTTGCAGTTAAAATGTTTAGATTGCACAAGCTAGGAAGTTCTTTCATGCGAAGGAAGGACTTCGTAGGAAGTGATTTTGATTTTTTGCTTCTTCTCGACACTAGCCCACAAATTGTCCCGAAGCAGTGGTAGAGAAAAAAAATATTGGGACGTGTAAAAGTGCCTTCAATAGCCAATTTGCAGAAATAAATGATTTTGATTTTTATGCGGCATTAAGTATTGCTCACAAAGACATGAATACGAGTAAATGTGATCCATGTTTGATTTTTCTCCGAAAAAGTAGGCCACCTGACCTACAATCACAAAAATAATAATAACTCAAAATTTAACCTACCATTGCGCCGTAAAAAATCTCAACTTTTTATTTAATTGAAAAACTAGTAGGGATTCCGACACCCCGCTTCCTTATTCTATCTCTTGAGTTTCGGTTGTAATTTTTAGGAAACCATTTAAGAAGGGCTGCGCATTATGCATAACATCATTCAATTAATTGTAATGTTAGCCATCTAGCCGTCTTTAATCCCTCAACACCCAAGCGGTAACCGGTTACCGCACGTCTATTGATATTCAATTGTTTTCTATTTTTGCTGAGAGTTGAAGAGTCAATGCAAATTATGTGTTGCACGCAGCAGCAGTGCTAGTTTTAAATTTATATAAGCGACTACAACGAAATTTGGATCTAAATGATACACATTTAAATTGAATGTAGATACTATCGAAGGAGATAATTACATCGTTGAGCTGGCAGACGTCACCGGTGGCCGAAATAGCCATAGACACCGAAATGTGCAACAGCGACAATCAGAAAAAAGGATAATAAATAGAGGATGTTTAGAGTTTGGAATCAAAATAAATATTTGAAAAAAAAGTTGGCAGAATTCAAAATTATTAGGTGTAAAAACCGAGTAAAAGTGCAAGACTTGATGGTCTTGAGTTGAATGTAAGTAATTAGTGTGATGTTACCAGTACCTATGTAATATGTAATACTTTGAACAGAAAATTTTGCCGCCACTCCAGCAACATATTTCTTTTTTAAAGAATCGTGACTGCCCATAATGAAATCTTGAGTCTAAAACAAGTACACATATTATATAAAAATGTAATGACACTTTAGATACCTACTTGAGAACTTGGGCCTCCTTAATCCCGGATAATAGCTAAGTGTATGAATAAAATACGTAACCAAGGGCGTTACCATGAAGTCATTTAGATTTAGCATGTAATTGCAGTATTGACTAACTCTGTGGTAGAAAAAAATACCTACAACAAAACAAACTTTTAAAAACGTGAAGATTCTTCTAGTAGCCATTGCAAAGTTAATTTTATATAGGTACTACAAAGTATCAAATCGTACGATGGTAAGAAATTGGTTTAAAACGAATTCCAACATTTTATTGCCTACGTAGTAAACAGTTAGTAAGTTATAGGAAGCAAAAAAAGGTTTTTTATTAATCTAAAACCTTAATGCGTAAAACGTTAACTACAGAGAGAAGTATGTATGCACAAATAACAGTCAGAAACATAAATGAAATGCTAGTTTCAAAGATCACAAAGCTTCCAGCTGATGCACAAAAACAGAATACCTTTCTAATAGGTACTCTGTAAAAATATCGCCCGTCATCACATTCAAATCCGCATTCATCTCTCCTGTCGCTCACCCTATCTTCTCTCTCTTTCACACATTCCATGTATATGGGATATACATGCATATGTATCAGAAGTCGTAGCAAGATATTAATCTGTAATATCAAACGTAGATTGTACCTAGAACTAACCAATTTCCGCAGCCGGCCTACAAACCTGATAGCAGACCGCAAACACAATTGTAGCTCTAGCCACTTTCCTCCAATTACCACAAAAACTAATCAACAATATGCTGGAAATGCTGGAAGTACGAAAGAGCTGGAAACATATTTTTCTAACAAGCGGATATTCCTCCTATTTTGCGGCTAATTGACACTTTATATCTTCATATCTAGGGAATCTACAGACCATTCTGCTATGGGGTATTGTGTAAAATTGCTTACAAATGGTAAAACATCTTATCATTGTTATTTTGTCACAGTATAATGATAAATGTAATAGAGGTAAATTCGCTCAACAATAATCTAGCTCCAAATAAAGCTCCATGCTCCATGAGAACCTGTTCATGAAAACACGACATGAAACAAAATACTTTTTTTTTATATGTCGATCGTTTTAACTTGTATAACTGTATGTATGACGAGCTCCAAGAGATAAGCACGCTGGTCTTGACGTCGTCATCTCTGAGGTCCTGGGTTCGATTTCGGTCAGTGTAGAAAACGGTATTTGCTATATTGTTTCGGGTCTGGGTGGCACCGTGTCGTTTAGTTTCAGATTTCTTTGATAGTGCTTTGGTTAATTACCTTAGTGCAATGCATGTGATGATGTCCAATATTAAGTTTAAAAATCATTTATGTGTATTTAATTTTCAATTTTGTTTTTATTGTTATTTTTTACTTTTTAGAAATATTTTACTTAGTTACACGCCTGTTCCGCCAGCTATATACAATTTACACACTGCCGACATGACATTTGACCTTACCGTAGGTAAAGCTCACACTTATTTGACAATCACACACAAGAACTATTTATCTATTCATTGAACTAAAGTTCTTACTCGAATTTCGTTTTAAACTTATTCTGTCATAAAAATTTGCACGCAATTCGCGAAGTCAATTTCGACAATCAATAAGTATGCTATTATACTAATAAGTTCGGAATCAAACACATTGAAACATTCAGTTCGGGATTATTCACATTCAAAGAGGGCTTCGGGAATTCAATTTAAAGTTAGGAAAACTTGAATCGTAAGTTAATGCTGAAATGGACCTATATTTCATCGGACCGGCCAAACAATCCGCGGGCAGCTAAATAGACAGAATTTGGCTCGGTTCATCAGGATTTATCCGGATTAAAGTGGACGAGAGAATAACTACACGTTCCTCCTATTTAGAGGGAATATCCGAAATATTGTAGTGAGTGCTACTGAGTGAATACACGGAGAAATTTATTTATTTTTCTTTTTATAGTTTTAATTCCAAAAATAATGATTTATCGAACTAATTCGATAAAACCACAACATTTAATGTTCAATTCGTACTGCATTTTGATAACGAAGGATATGGTTGCGTAATTTTTTCCGTACATTGTTTCCACCTTGTATAAATTTCAAATAAATCGAATCAAATGTTGATTACAGCAGACACAATGTTTTTAATTAATTTATTTAAAAAATGGTAAATCAGAGCAGTTTTAACTTAAGGTACTCATGTATTGTTAAAGGCTGAGGACAGTTCTTGATCATAACAACACTTAACACATGTTATGGTGTGATTTTAGGTTATAAAAGCACATACAAATCTAGAGAATGTGCAGCATGCGCTCTGCTTGCAACCTGTACGCGTTTTAACGCAACTCATACAATCCTTGCAAGTCTTAGAAATATATAAATCTGTTCTTGCAAGAGGCGCGCCGTTCGTGGGCATGCAGTCAACTTCACTTTGACATACCTTAAGAAAAACATCTATTTCGTCTTCTTCTTCTCGTTCCTTCGGAAAATCCGTTTCCACGTTCACCAATATCAAGTTAGTATAGTATATTGCCTGATCAGTGGTATAGCGAAAGAAAAAGAAAAACGAAGCGGTCAGATGTCAAGTGCTCGCGTGCGTATAGTACGCGCTACGTAATGCTCGCGTGCAGCGCTACTACCGGATCAGTATGCTACAACACCAAAGTCGGTAGCCGCAAGAATTTTGTTGCGCGGTGTGTTATTTTTAGCTTAGAATTTACGGTCTGACAATTCGTCAGTGACAAACACAATTCAAGCCATATATTATTTGCGTCATGAAAAATAACGGTAAGAGTACAAAAGTAACAAAGTAGACCCGCGTCAACAAAACTTATATTTCTCTCATTTTTCTATTCATAAAAATTCAGAGCGTGTTTGCACCAATATTTTCGAGCATCAATGTCGCGTGAGCCACTCTTTCAAACTCTCCCTCGAAAAATACGAAAATAATTTTGGGCACCAACCTCAGCCGAGAAATGACGAGAATATTCCCGTCTATTACGTTAGTAATTCCGGGAATAAAGGACACGGCACGCACGATGTACCCTTTCATCAAACTCTGCTTCTAAAATACAGCCCAAAAATTTTTGACGTTACGTAGTTTTGTTAAACTATTTTTGCAGGGTTCACGAGTTCTCTTGTGGAAATTTTACGAAAATACCTTTTTGAGAGCAAAAACAGAGTGAAAATTGTGTCATAACATTTATCTTGTATACTACACTACTATCAGCGTTTAATAAAAGAGGCAAAATAAAATACTGGAATGAATACTACTATCACAGAGAAAATAAATACTCTACTACTAAACAAGATGAACCTCCGTTGTGTTAAAGCCGCAACCGCAATGCAAGACGCCTTGCTTAACTCTTAGCTTCTTATTAAAAGGCAACAAGAAAAAACAAATGAACATACACGGACCAACGACTATTTTGCAAAGCCACCATGCGCGCTGCACTGTGGTATCTCACGTTAAATTTCTTCTCTAATGGTGTCTCGAATAGTCGCCAAGCGCCAAGCGAGCTGACGGTTAAAGCCAACAACCTTTGTTATACCTCAAAAAATGAAACAAACGCTAGCATATCATAACTTTTTACACAAAATAATAATAAACCCCACGCACGAGAAAGTAAACATCTCCCGTAATCGTCTCGTCTTTCATTTTATTACAGCATCCCACATTCGTTTTGCATAAATTATTTTCGTGGAAATGAGCTCGATCAAGTATTCAAAACGGGGTTTGTGCTCTCCGCTACTGTTTACGAATTAATTTGCATCGTGTTGATTTGTATACTTCCATTATTAGGACACTGAATAGTCACGACAACGACAGTTGGGACCTCATGCCGCAGCTACGTTTTATATAGAAACGTTTCTAAGGGCCTATTTCACAATGTACGGGTAATATGTCAAATATATACGTAACAGATAAAAAAATATGTAGAGGATAAAACGTGCTTGATTTATAGCGCTATTTGACGGTCGTGAAACGTAAACTTAAATTAACAGTCTCTCTCCCTCTTTCTATTCCCATCTGATGGTGGGGTCTGCCTTCTTTATCTTGCTTTTCCACTACAGTGTCAATATTAATTTAGAATTGTTGTTGCGGAAAAATATTTTTAACAGACACGATCAACTCGGACAAACTTAGTCATTCTCTACCTAATAAAAAGCAAATAGTAGCCTACGTGTAGAGCTATTTTTACCTCCTCGCGTGACTATTAAATATTTTACTTGAAACGTCAGAGGTGGAGGCTCGACCACCATGACAGAGAAAATCGATCGGACTCCAATTCGATACTGAGCGTTTATCGCAAACAATCGATTGATTGGACTACACAAACCCTACAAAATTACGACATCAAAAAAGGCAAAGTGCGATGCGTACCAAAAAGAAAACCTTTTGTTCAGGTCGAACCATTCATACTCATTCATTTTTACTTCTTGCGTTACCGGTTTTACAAAAGATAGAAAACAAAACTCGTTTATTGTGTGGATTCTTTTTTTTTACCTTTTGTGACAAAACTAATAAAATAAGCCTCGGGGGCTTTAACAAAAGTATGGAGGTGTTATATCCCCTATTTTATTTTTTACCTGAACAATAAACTATAAATAAATTAACAACTTAATATAAAAGGTTGTAAATATGTTTTTTTTTTTTCACCTTAAAGGCGTACAACAAGCAACAGTAAGCCTAACTAAGTCATAATATACGCTCATACTCAATAAATTGCTTCAAAAAACGTAGGCAGTTTAAGAACTTCTCCCATAAAATCACATAACCTATGACTCATTCACAAGCAATGGTTACATTTTGAGCAAATCCCAATAAGTTTTCACATTAAAATTCGGAGTAACCCAGTGTTGGAATTTAATGGGCTTCGGAAGTTTGCCGAGGGACCAGAAAAAACTCCTTAAAGTTACTCCAGAGAGAATTTTTAAAAATATTCAGAATAGAATGAACCGCACTTTATGTTATCTTAATTTTGTTGCTAGACTACTTCTCGGCTTAAAACTTTATCCGCCCTTTTACTTTTTTCTGAAGAGGACTTTTTATGAGCTCTAAAAACATTAATATCATTGATATCAATCAATATTATTCCAACCGTGTTTTGTTTTTTTCTGTGACTCCATACAATCATACAACCCTACCAATGAACTCTAATCTACCGTGTCCTTATAGCATTAAAATGCTCTAAGACCGGGTCTAAACGTAACCTAAGCGGCGATGTTTATTAGACGTCAGACTATAACAGAAAAAACAAATAAGGTTGAAGTTGTAAAAGTCGGTGACATAGTCCGACGGATTACCAAAAGTGGCCGTGGGCACTTATCACGTAGAGCTGACGGCCGATGGGGCAGAACGGTTCTGTACCTGTAGAATGGAAAAACGTACCGGCTAGCCCAGCTTGCACAAGGTGGACATAATGACCTGGTAAAGGTTGCGGAAAGCCTCTGGATACAGGCCTCCAACCGGTCAATCTGGAAGTCATTGGCAGAGGCCTATGTTCAGAAGTCGACGTCCGTGGCTAAAATGATGATGGTGATTAATAAACTGTTCATCTTCATTAGGCTTTGGGTGTTTTTCTATTGTACTAGTATAGTCGAGCGATCTAATTTTACCGGTCTTTGTCATTTACTTTATTTATACCACAATATTTAAAAAAAAGTCAATTTATGACACACTGTAAATTCTAATATAATCTAGTAGAGTACGTTTGTTAGCTTTTCCGTGCCGTGGTCTCGCGTCCAAAATACGTCATTTATTATTTGTTATGACAGAAAATTATCGCCTTCGAAGTCGCATGTTGATGATGGTGATAATTTATTTTGCTATCATAGTAACAAATGTCATAAACAAGTTCTACTATCATAATTTTGGATACATCTATTCGATTTATAACAACGGTTTGGATTGAATTTAACTTAGAGTGAGAGATACCCTATCTATTGAGTTCTGGCAAGAGGCCCAAGAAGGCACTTCCATAATCTGGAGAATATTTTCCAAACTGCATCTCTTTCTCTCTCATTCTCTTTCCTAGACGTCCACTTAATGAATTAACTAAAGTCCTTATCAGTGACAATAACGTGTGTATATCACACACTAAAATATAAAAACATCATAATACTTAAACGTAAGAAACTTGGTCAGTATTTATAGCTAAAGGACTTCACTACAACATAGTTTGTTTTATTTAAAGAAGACGCTTGCGAATCTGTGGGTTCCCATAAATTCCCGTTTTTACGTCTCAAGCGGCCATATTCGTACCCATAGGTTACAATAAACAAGTAGAAAAGGCGAGTATAGTGATGATTATGTGAAATAAAATACATACAAAATGGCGTCGTCGGAGTATATAGACTTCGTGTGAGCGGGAAAACGAAAAATAACTATTTCACTTGAATGAAAATTGTTTCTGAATAAATTCTATACGCTGCTGAATTTTATACTTTCGGATGTATCATTTTATTAAAAGGTAAAACCCTCCCTCATGGCCTTACTACGAAAATGATAGACAAGCGTTGAACACTGGTCTAAAATTAATCAACCAATTTGAGACATATTACTAACCTTAGAGCATTCAAAGTTACTAACAAACATTTCAAAATGGTTGACTTATCTGTAAACAGGTGTTCAGCACGTGTCTTTCTTTTTGTAGTATGGCCGTTAATCTTTTACGAAGTGTTAATTTTTTGTAAGCATCTTTGTACACAGAATACCTTTTAAATATAGGTGATAGTGTTTATGAAGTGGGTGTAACTTAGTCAAAATTTAAAAAAAACAGTAGTAGTAGTATGCCTATATACGTCCCACTGCAGGGCACAGGCCTCACCTCAACTATGAGGTGGTTTGGGCCATACTCCACCACGCGGGCCCGGTGCGGATTGGTAGAGGGGTGTTGTAAGGCCAGTGACTAAACCTTACTGTCAGATGTTATCAAGCCGCCTTAAGGCCTCTGACTAGGCTTTACGACCAATATCAAGCGATATAGGCCGGGACCAACTTTTAACGTGCCTTCCGAAGCACGGAGATGCTCGTGATAAATGTCACTAAATATGGTCGGAATGGTCACCCATCCACTCACGACCGCGGCGTTGGTTGCTTAACTTTAGTAATCGATACCAAAGCGCTGCCGCCACTGAGCTACGAGCACCTCCGCTGCCGCCACTGAGCTACGAGCACCTCTCGGTACTAGCGGTTGTAAGATGATGGATGTCCATTTCAACCATAGTAATATTTAGAGCTAAATGAGCATGTTACAGCTTCCGAAGTCACGATAAAAGTTTAAAAACAGGGACCTTTAAAATCTGTAGTGTAGTGGGTGTAATCGTCTGCGCGCTTAGAAGGAGTCATGGGTAAAAAAATCGGGCGTGCGTGAGTTGATTTTTAATATGAATGATGATAATATGGCTTGATACTGTTCACTGAACATAGTTAAAGACCTTTAGCGCGGTTTGTTTTTTTTTCTTCAATGTAGCTTGCCAGTGTCACGATGAAAAAGAAGAAGAAAGAAAAAAAATATTAGTAGATTAGATTATTCACTGGCCCTAGAACACCTTTACCAATCCGCATTGGACCCGCGCGTTATGACACGGTAAGATACTATTACCGTGGTAATGGTGTATACCTATACATACCTTACACAAGATGTTTGGTAAAGTGTATTCAAGCCGATATTCATATGCATATGTTAACATACAGTACATTCGACTTGATATGTTATTTACCTAACACCCTGTAAATAGAAATAATTTGAGCAAACTTATAATAACAATGATTTTCTTTAAAATTTTGTGCCAGCCCTTTTATCAGTGTCGCTCGTACTCGCAGTATCGACCAGTGTTCGAAACTACGGAATGTCGTGATTTGTGCCACTCCGCCCGCTTCGTAACGTGAAACCGTATTTTTATATTGATTATTTCTGCCGTCTGCTTTCTACATTTCCAACGTTCCACATTTCGCCGTATTGAATCGAAGCATGAACATGGTGCTGTATTGTTTCCAACTATGCCACCTGCATTGTTTTATTAAAGGATTTCCAGCTATCCAACTGATGTTTGCGAAATGAACGCCATGATTGATTGAAATACTGAAATACATGAAGTTTGTATTGAAAAATATGTATTTTTTTTATTTAACAGGTCACGCTATAACGAAAGTGAATTTACGATTACGACACACATTTTGCTCAATTGATTAGAGCCAAATTGGGAACGGGTCTTTTGGGAGTCCACTGCTGGACATAGGCTTCCCCCATAGAGCGCTACAGCGTCTGGCTCTGGACCATTTGTTGTCGGCGTTCCTCAACTTTCCAAGTCATTAGGCAATTGAGTGGGCCTGCCCACACTGCGAAAATACCTGTATTTAGTATCCAAGGATATAAAGGACAAACCTATTGAAGAAAGTCTACTAAACATATATTTTTTTACATAACTTAGATGGGTAGATGGTACGAACAATAGAATATAAAAAGGTAAGTTACGGCATACGAAGAACTTTCTGTAATCTAATAATAATGCTTTCGAAACTTTTCTTTTACCAGACTGTTCCGTCCGCGCTATGTTTCTTATTTTGCGTTTTTATATGGAAAATAACTATCTATCTACTTACCTCACTTATTATACTGGTCACAAAGATGCTATAAACACTCGAAAAAGAGCCGTAAAAGAGTGCCTTATCATCATGCTAAAATGTTATTGAACAACCCAATTTTCTTTAGAATAATATTATGGCTAGATTAAAATGGAGAAGTATTCTATTGCTTGCAAACACGGATGAAAATATTATGTTGCCTATGTATTTTATCTTTTTGGATAGAATGTTAAAAGCAAACACTACAATAAATAAACAATAGTATATCCTTAAAAAACTGTTGACAAATAATTTCAAACTTAATATAAAAAGCAGGCTGAAAAAATATTAGGCCAAGAGCTTAAATTAAGCCTATTTACAGAAATTAATTGATTTTATTGATTTATTAACTAGGTACATACTAAGTATAAATCCAAATTTTGGAGCATAGACTAGAAAAGATAAACACTACCTTCGTAGTCATCTCGATTAACAATTTATTTTAACTTTTAAAACGTCCAATATGTCACACAAGTTGCTGTCACTGACAAAACCATATTTGCGATAATCCCGTAGGCTCAGGATAATGATTTCTTCAAACAACTGGACAATTTATTCAAGCAGAAACTTTTTATAGTTAAAAAGATGAGCAAGGAGAAAGGCAAGAAAGAAGAAAAACTAAAGGAAACGCGCCAGAGCAAGTCGAAAGTGACTACAGATTCAAGAGCCTCGATATCCGACGAGAGTGCGAAGAGGAAAACAAGGATGAGTAATATAAAAGAAGAGGGTTTTTACAATTACAGAAACATGGTGATTCGCAATGTCAAATCGCAAGCTGAGGCGACTACGGGAAAAGTAGGAAAGCGAGGGAAGAAGCGCGTCAAAAAACCCCACAAGTAATACCTATTTATCAAGCTGAGCCTTCAAGGCCGTGGGATTTGCAAAAATCCCTATCCAGTGAATCCTAACTGATACGCTTGTATATTTACTATGTTTAGGTATTTGAATAAATGTTTCTGATCCTAGTGATCACGTATGTGAAATCCGGTCCTTCTCTTTTGAGCTGTTGGTTCTGATATAAAACTGATTTAAGAGATCCTATTTCATCAGGCCTTTTTTCATTATTTCCTTTTAACTTTACCTACTTATAAAACACGGCAACTTTCACTATAGGATAAAAAACTTCAACAAGAGATAAAAATAGGTATAATGCCGCCTTTATATGAAACAACTGATCGGTTATGTTAGTGTTGGAGACTGGTGTTTTTATGTTGAGGTTGCTCTCACAGTAAAGTCTTATTTAAGCTGTAATTAATCACTCCTTAAAAGTTTGGCTTCAACAGTATCTTAAAACGGATCTTAAACGAATAATAACCAACGTAAGCTTAATAACTAATGTTTACATTGGCACATTCTAGGCGTTAGTCTGTATCAAGAGAAACTGCTCTTAACTATCTAATAAAAAAACCGGCGAAGTGCGATTTTATAAGTTACGTTTTACCACTTTGAAAGTGATTTTTGCGCAAACTATTAAGTTAAGAAAAAAATGATATTAGAAACCTTAATATCATTTTTAAAGACCTATCCATAGATATGCCACACGTATGGGTTTGATAAAAACTTTTTTTGGGTTTCAGTTCTAAATTTGTTTTTTTTTTCTATTTTTGTGTGAAAATCTTCATGCGGTTTACAGAATACATCTACACTTACCAAGTTTTAACAGTATAGTTCTTTTAATTTCGAAAAAAAGTGGCTGTGACATACTGACGGACAGACAGACAGACATAACGAATCCAAAGGGGTCCGGTTTTTGCCATTTGGCTACGGAACCCTAAAAAGAGACCCTTCGATGCGTAAAGTAGATACTTTGCCAATCTCAATATAATAGAAGCACGACTATATTGAATTCTGAATATACATATTGTATTTATTTTATCTACATTCAGTTTACATATTTGAATATGTTTTCCACTGAGTTAATTCGAGTTTCATATTTATTTTCTGTTATGAAATTTTAAACAATTTTCGCATGGCTCCAAATGTTTTTTTTTTGTTTAAATATGATATTTAATACGAATATTCCTACCTATTCGGGGTATATAAAACCTAGCCACTTGAAAAATACTGAAACATGTTTGAAAATTTTTGGGTGGTAACTATTTTTATATATTTAATAGTAAATATTAAATCATACACTAAGTAGTTATGTTATGCATCAACCATCAACCAAATAATAGCCAAGTGTAGATTTAGTTCACCTTAACTTGCTAATGTGTTTTTACCCTTTTGTTTTTATTATTTACATAATTTTAATTATACAATTTCGCTACCTATACTTGACTCACGTATTGTGTTAATACAAAATTGATCTAATGATTTCTTTTGCCTACTTCAAAATTTTATTTTGCTTCACTATTTGAAATGTCGCAAATATGTTAAAACCCTCAAAGAGATGATGCACAGTATTACACAGCCTTCACTCGCGAATTAAAAATTCTATAAACCTATCAACGATGAAATGACGACCTCCGTAGCAAAGAGGCAAGCACGCCGGACTTTAAATGGCGCCGCCATCTCTGAGGTTCCAGGTTCTATTCCTGGTTTGCGATCTTAACTAGTCAGGTAAACAATAAAATAGGACGTTCAACAGACCTTTCAGTGCATTGCGCGAACGCACGTTAAGGGTCATGTCACTAATGGTTAACACTTGGGCCATAGGGTGCAATATTGCCAGGTCGTTTGTCCACTTTGTGAGTGGACGTCCTACGCTCCTACGCTTGCCGCATGCAATTACATCGACGACCTCCGTAGCTGAGAGGCGAGCACGCCGGACTATATATGGCGCCACCATCTCTGAGGTTCCGGGTTTGATCCCTGGTCGGGTCAATGTAGAAAACGAACTTTTCTATTGGCTCGGGTCTGGGTGTTGTAGTACCGTCGTTGTTTCTGATTTTTTTAACATAAGTACTTTAGCTGCTTACCTAAGGATCAGAGCAATAAATGTAATGTTGTTCAATATTTATTTATTTATGAAAAGCGAAAAGACCCGGACAACCTTCGAAGCTCAAACATTTCTTTTTTTAACTACAGTGGTGGCATGTAGGACATTTAATTTATAAATACCTATCGATTTGAACCGGAAATCAAATCCTGGTCCTTTTTCGTTTAGGGCGAATCACCACGCCACTACGGTTAAAAACGGCTAAAAAAATAACACGACCCTTTATCCTTTCCATCTAGTGGTGTCTATCAAAATAGAAACCATCACGTTTCTTTAGGAAAACATAATTTGTAGAACATTTTTTCATTCAGACTTCTATTTATTCCTTGTGTTGTTTAATGACGAAGAATCTTTATTTACCCGCAATGACTGTTGTTTTTTTTTAAAATCATATTTATAAAACTACTAGCTGTTTTCCAGCGACTTCGCCCGCGTAAATTATTATATGTCACCCGCGTATAATGTAGGTTCCCATAGGTGAATAAATTTGTAAAATTGGTCCAGTCATTTTGGAGCCTATTCGATGCAAACAAACAAACAATCAAATCTTTCTTCTTTATATTATTAGTATTGATCTTAACTGGTCTAGATATATTTCTAGCCGTGTCGAATGTTTATTTGTGAGTTTTCCATGAAATGTACTAGCAACCCTGACTCCGGTGCGAATTGAAAAGAATATCGGAAGCGAAACGTTTGATTCGTTTGAGTTCCGTTCATGAAATATTAATAGAGAACTCTCTTCTCTTGGAATGTTAATACCAACCTTTGTTTCAGAATCTGTTACAAAAGGTTAATTCACGAAAGGTAGACTCGATTGCTGAGGGTATATTCTGTTATAATGATTAAGGGGATAAGTTAGGGGATATCAGTTACGGGGTTATAAGCGTATATCGGGTTATTTGGAAATACAATTAACCCTTTGATATGGCTGCTTCATCTCTGCCCAAATTAAATATAACCAGAGAATGTAGGTACAATAACACTTGATACTCAAGACACAACTAAATAAAAACTGAAATGAGAAATCCTATAAGTATTAGTCGAGTAGAAATTTTTCTAGCTGCTACGAAATTGTTTTTTTTAATGGTTTTTTAACACAAGGGCTCTAAACGTTTATTTAAATATTACTTAATCCATTAACACACTACCTGCTGGATCTAAAACTTGTTTTCTTGTTGTTTTGTTTGATACTTTTCCCTTCGATTACGTTTCATACATTCATCCAAGTATATTCTTATGCTCATTGTGCATGGAATATCAAGGGAAATACATCAAACTATAGTAAGAATATCCGTATAGAAAATGCTACCGTGCCCTATTGAAATCCCCTGTCCGAAGCTGAATTTACAGCCACGTAAAAACCAGTCCATAATAAACTATTTTCTTTGAAACCAAAGCATTCCTAGCATCCCTTTTAATTCCGAAAAGGTGAATCTTCAAAGGTTTTCGCATGAAGTCATACGATCCACTCTAACTTATAAACAGTTAATTAAAATGTCTTTCATATACAGGGTAGATTCATGAGTTCCGAGAATATTATTCCAACAACATCAAGATAATGAGACTTTTTAGCTTTGAATTTTGAAGTTATGTAATGAATGCGAGATTTAAAAACATGAAAAAACAAAATGAAATAAATACATTTAATTAAATTTAATTATTTTGTGTATGCTGATGATGATGCTGATGTTTAATGATTTCATAGTTAAGATCGTTATGATCGTTTGTAAAGAAAACTAAGAAATAATGTAGAATTTGTTATAACCTGCTTCTATTTCATGTGGTAATTCATGAATCTTAACCTCCAGTGCCTAACTAGCAGCTTAAATCAGTATTACTTCAACCTTGTATTTTTTTATATATTTTGATGTAAAACAACTAAGTATTATTTAGAGTTCAGAGTTAAACCCCTCCCTGTATGTACATAAAAAGTACATACACACTTGTGTATGCGAGTAAATATACTATTTTAAGGTGAAAGTCAATTTACTGTGAAGTACCTAATCCTTATAATCCTGCTATCTGAGATAAGATAGTCGACTGTCACTCAAATTACTACTGTGGGAAAATTGCAAGATAAAAACTTGCGCAATCTTTGTTTTTTTACTAAAAATGAAATACATATTATTATATTATTAGGGGTCGACTTAGTATGTTTTTCTTGTTCATACAATCCGGTCAAAGGTCCTCGAGTCGAGTCATTTAGGCGTTTTGCAGACGGCGGGGCGGGCCGGGCCGGTCAATTTGTCCGCGAAGGATAGCGCAAGGGAATCCTATGCTACCAACGCACACGGAGGACAAAAAGACCGCGCCGCCATTGTCCGCCGGTGCCCGGCGGACACTGGCGGCGCGGCCGTGTGCTTTGTGTTCGCGGCGAGGGCAGCCGCGGACATCGACGGGCAGACGCGGTCTTTATTGCTTCGCGGACAGACCGGCACAGCCCGCCCCGCCGTCTGCAATGCGCCTTAATCCTTTTTTTTCGAACCAACCTGTTTCTAACGGCCTTTGAAGAAGGCCAATGTCAGTTACACAGGCAAAAAAGCGCCATCAACTGTGAGCCTCAGGAGGCCTAATATGAAAGCGCATCGTTCGGTCGGTCGTAATATCCGATTAAATTAAAACATCCATTCCCCCGTATCAAAGGTTTGACAGTATATGAACAATTGAAAAAGGTCCGGTTTTTTACTCTGCTAGATTGAGTTGGTCATACTCGTATTTTATCAAAGGATTGACACATGTGACTCGCCATTGTAATTTGTTAGGTTCGAACGAAAGATATACTTTCGTGGTAGGCCCCCAGGCTCGTACGTGTCAGACAGACCCCATACTAGCTGGCCTGATCGGGCCAGCAGTGTCGAATGCAAAATGCAGCCTACCAAGCTGCGAACCCACTAGAGCTAGTGCCGACGGAACCCGGACGCGAATTAACAAAAGCTATACCATTTCAGTCACGAGTCAAACTATAATAGCCTTTGTCCGTGCAAATTCATTGACAATATTTAATCTATTTCAGTAAACATCTTTACTGTACACATACACATCACTCTCCTCGACATGCTACACATCACTCTCCTCGACATGCTCTTCTCCGTTTCTCATCACATGGTTATAGATACCAGGAAGATAAATGTTTCTCTTCGTCTTTACTGTTATTAGGTAGGAAATAATAGAGAAATATATGAGATGTTTAAAATTTCCGTGCATGTCCTGTTTTGCATTAGTAAAAATAATTCCACATAATTCCTAGCCAGACTGACCACAACGGCCGGCCTGTAGCTACCACACTAGTAGATATTTCAGTTTCGTTAAACTGTATCGATTCTGTCTTCACTATCGTATCGGGGTCACCTATTGATGTTTAGACGGAACATCCGATAGTGTAGCGACGCTCAACATTTTGTTAAATCCTACTAATATTTATAAATGCTAGTTTGTGATTATGTATGTTTGCAACTCTTTTACGCAAAAACTACTGAACAGATTTAGATGAAATTTAGCGCAAATATAAAATATGATTTGAATTAACGCATAGATTCTTTTTATCTCGGTTAAATGTTCCCGTGGGACATATTTAATAAACTAAACCACGCGAGCGAAGTCGCGGGCAACAGCTAGTAGATAGATAATTTAACTTACGTTGAATAACGTACTCTAAACAGGACGAAACCACCTTCCTAAGTACTGTTGTTTATGTAAAAAACAGAATAAACGAAACAAGATGAAGTACAAAAGCAGTTTTAAGAGATCAGTTAGGCTAGGAAGTATGGTTGTTGTATGATGACACTCCGTTTTCCTCCTCTTTACCTACACATCTTTCATTCCGTTCCACATATCTCACATATAAAAACACTACTAAAAACCGTGTGGTGCCGGCACGTTAAAAGAATTGCACCACCCCGTCTCTTTCTATGGGTGTCGTAAGAGGCGACTACAGGAGAACCGCCATAAGAAGACGGGCAGCAGCGTCCCCTCTCCACCATTGGCCAAACTGCGATCGCCAACCCGCCTGCCAAGCGTAGCGATTATGGCAAAATCCTCCTTTTGGAGAGGCCTGTGTCCATGCAGCAGTGGACTCATATAGGCTGGAGATGATAATGATGAAAACCTCTACTACCATTACAATTACAAATACTTCTTTAAATCTTTTTTATGAGGCACTTAATAGAATCGGAATTTCCAAACCGTAAAGTTTTATAATACTTGATAACATTCCAGACACGTCCTAGCTAATAGTTATTGTAATTCACAAATAACTCACTTTATTTGCATAGGTAGGTGTGTGAAGTGATAATGTTTGGCTTCGCTAGATAAACCCAATACGTCACTTGTTTTGAGAGGTGAGATGACATTGTAAATTAAGACCTACGTCATAGGTACAGCCAGGTGAAAAAATGTTTGACTCGTATTTCCCTGAATTTAGATTGGAGGCTGCCCACAATCCTATCAGCTTTAGAGTTGTGACGTAGACAAACTGCGAAACAAGGAAAACAAAATTCAGTTTCAGTTTTATGTTCGACAATTTAAATATTTGGTTAAAAATAGCAGCAACGTATCGAGTAGCGTATCGTTACTTGCATCGTTAGATAGGCAGTTAATTTCCATTATCTAATGTATTCGCCGTAAAAGAGCTGTAGTGAAGAATGTAAAGGCACTCTTATGAAGCACAGATCATAGGTATAGCAGTAAAGTTTAATACTTTCAAAGCCTGGAGTTTTAAACTACGGTCAAACAATGCCTTTTAAAGAGGTAACACTATGTCAGGACTTTCAACTCTTTACGGCTCCCTAATGGCTAACTAGTCTTTAAACCCTATTTAGAAGCACTTTTTAAAGTCTGTTCATTTCATTTTATTTCTACTTACTGAAATGTTGTACATTTTATAAATATATAACATATAGTATGAAGTTTTTTACGACGTATCTTGTTTTTATACTTAGCAGGTTTTATATAATTATTATAGGTATACCAGTATTTGATATAAAGCATCTAACCATTTTATAACTGCGCTCAACATGGCCTAACTAAGACAGTGCCGACGAAATAATTATCTCAAGTCTGTTTATTAGCGATCAACGAATTTGCGACTGCATTGATGCTGTATCGCATATTGGCGTCTCTCTCTAATCAATCGTTCATCCGCGACCGACGTCTTGACAAATACATTGCGTTTTTATGGCTTATGAAAAATTCGTTGACTGCCGAAAAACTAGACAATAGAAATTGGGCGAGCCGCGTGGCGCTCAACGTGGATTGATTTTCAATGGCACTTTTATTATTCGATCGCTGATGCCAAAAGTTGCAGTATGGACAGTGTCATAAACTGTAAAATTCACGTCAGTTTGTCAACGACAATCTCAAAATCAATATTGATAAGAGATTTTTAAGTTAAGGTATTTGTAGGTAACTGTACACAAACAAACCACACCTATAAACTCGGAAGACGCGATCATTACTGCAATAGGAGAGCACAAGTGATCGCAGAAACTCATAAAGTGCAAGCGCGAGCGCCTTGAGAGGATAATAATTTTAATTCAACAATGCCCATCAAGATATCTTACAGTTGCGATACTGAGAGGCTATGTAAGTGGTTATATTAGTATTAGAGAAACATTAACTTTTGAATAAAAAACATAATATCGCATTTTAAGTAATCTCAACAGCTCAACTAATTTAAAAATCTAGACTAATATAAAAATACAAGTAAGACCACAATGTATTAGCCACGTCATGTCATTTCCTTCCTTTACCCTACATAAAATTTTCTGATTTTTTTTTATTGGCATCGATTTCGTACCAATTCATTCTAAATTATTTATTTATTTATAACGCTTATCTACGGATAAGCAACGGTACCAAAACCTATCCTATGATACATTACAATGTATCATAGGGTTTGGTCAAAACTAAATTGGCGAATGACTAAATCCTGTAATATTTTATAAAGGGCCTAGTCTTACGAGTTTACGAGTATCTAGTCTTCCTTAGTTTAAAGAATGAGTATACTTTCACATGCAAAATCTACTTCGCAAATAAAACTTTAGAGAGTTTCAAATAAAAAAGGTCTACTTTTATAGACAAAAACGTCTATTGTTGTTCTAAAGAAACAATTTGAGAGCATTTACCTTATTGGAAGCCATTAAGAATTTCCTATAATTGGTTCTCATAAAGTTTCGTAAATATTTGCCAGTGTTTAACTTACAAACTCAACACAAAGCTTCGGACGGTAAAAGCGGCCGTCGCCTCAAATCGCGCTTCAGACGAAACAATAGACCCCGCACTGCGGTGTTATTCGCGGCCCTTTGGGATTTACATGTGATGATGTAACTTTTTCATGTCGTGCGATTTGTACAGAGTAATGTCACCGAGTAAATAAAGTAAATCTTTATATGATGCGTGTAGAGCTACGATGTGACACGGATATGATCTCGGAAAACTTGAGCGTTTCTAGGATGTTAAGAGATTTCGTGTTCGCGAGCGTAGTCTATGTGTAGTGTACGTTGCTCTACAAAGCATTGTATGAAGCTTTTCTTCTGATACCCAGAAATAGCTATTTATTTTTATGTGTTAATGTCCTGGGCCCTAACCATGAACTGTTAAAACAATCACAAATCTGTCAAACATTATCATTTCTGTCAAATTTTGTATGAAATGACGTACCAAAATTGACAGATTTGACAACTTTGAGATTGTTTTAAGAGTTTATGGTTATGGCCCTTTACTTAATTGGACCAACAAACGTTCCGGCAACATCAAACATCATGATCTAAGAACCTTAAACCATTTACAAAACACTGTTCTCATATTTTGTTTGTTGCACACTCAACTCAACGTAGATCCCGGTCTTACTAGTAAAACCTTCGTGTTTGAGCTCGTTTAATTCGTTTTTGCGAGTCCAATAAGTATAAATAAAAGTTTTTTAAACTGTGAAATTATATAATATTATCTTCGAACGTTGTCGATCCGTGTAAACCCCTCCCAAGGACGGCCCAAGACAACTGCCTGCTTGTGTACTTCCCACGCTCTCCTGCGTAGATCATTGAACACTTTCGCTCCTATTTACTATTCTGGTACTATTTACGCCCAACTCAAACAAAAAAGTGCACTTCAAAGTTTAATATTTCGTAAACGGATCCCTAAATTGGAAAAAAGTCTTAGCAACTCCTTATGTATCTAAAGGACCTATTCAACGATACCCCACACGATGGGGTAGACGATGAAAAAAAAACACACCCACGTTACATTTATGGGGGCTACCCTAAAAAAATCTTCAAAATTTTACTTCACCACTTTGTTAGCGTGATTTTTATACACATATCTCCGCAAAATTACAGCTCTCTAGGGTCAACAGTCTCCAAGCAAAACCTCGGACGGACAGACAGACAGACATTGCAGACAGGCAGACGGACATGACCAAACTAAAAGGGTTCCTTGTCAAGACTATGAAACCCTAAAAAATAGCACTTTTTCAAACAAAATAATGTCAGCAGGTTTTCCCATCCAGGTACAATAATTATATTTGTACTTGTTGTGCTTATAAACATTCGTGACATTTATTGCTTAACACACAAACATCCCGCAAACACACTATCAAGGGGCAATCCCTTGACTTTGTTGTCTGAAGCGCGAACTACCAGACCAGATAGTCATCATTCAACATAAATATAATATAATATTGGACAACATCACATACATTGCTCTGATCCAAAGGTAAGTAGCTAAAGCACTTGTGTTATAGAAATCAGAAACAACGACGGTACCACAACAACCAGACCCGAGCCAATATAGAAAAGTTCGTTTTCTACATTGACCTGACCGGGGATTGAACCCGGAACCTCATAGAAGGCGGCGCCATTTATAGTCCGGCGCGCTCGCCTCTCGGCTACGGAGGTCGTCAAATATGCGTTTTATGCAACTTGGCCTTAATAGATCAAATCGTTCAGGACCTTTAGAGGTAGATATTTTCGTTACATAGCCACAATCGAAGGCGGAATGCAAAGCGTGTCCTCCCAAACCGTGTCAGGCGGCACAAAGCGGCCACCCGTACCACGGGGCACGATCTGTGCGAAATACTGTATTAAAGAATCTATTTCTGTGATCTGTACCACGTTTGTATTCAGCCTCGTCGTAGGTGAAACTGGTATTTTTGCAGATATCCCTCTAAAACGCGATGTTCGCTCTCTATAAAACAAAGTAAGTGTTAAAAGTTAGTTTTTAACTAACAATAACTTAAACTTAGCCTCGATTTTATGTTATTTAATTAGAAACGTTAAAGCATCACAACTCTACTTAAATAAGACCAATAATAGGTATCCTCTGAAATAACAATTACTTAGATTCATGAACACAGTGCACTGTTAAAATTGACAATTTTAAAGACAAAGGCATTATAAAAGACCAAACGTAAACTATTATTTTTTTAGTTTTGTTTTTTACTGTTTTATCATCACCGTTTAACACATTGAGGGACAGTGAACGCCTTTAAGCGTCATAACAATAAAACTTCTATTGTGTCTGGAATACTTTCCAACAATTTCATAAATTTAACCCTTTTCAACCTACTTAAAAAAAAGGAGGTGGTTCTCAATTCGACTGAATGTTGTTGTTTTTTGTTGTAGCTATTCATTTAATTGTATGATATTATTATTATTTGTGCTATAACTAAATAAATATGGTTTCTTTCTTTCTCTTAAATTGATACAGAACCAATATCCACCATAGACGATTGTTACGTCCACTGAACACACTACGGCCCGAAAACGACATAGCAAAACATTCTTGGTTCATGAATCTTTTTAGAGGATATTTTTTGACAGTCTTTTTAATTCAGGCCAAGGAATATTTAACAAGATTCTGCAGTGCTGTAAGCAGCGCCATAACTCCGCGATGCTTGCACGTCGGAATTTACCCGGCATGTCTTGTCGCCCCGTTTGGCAAGCGGAATAGGGGGGAAACAGGAGGCCTACTACGAAAATATTTCGATTGTTTCGACGTATTAAATAACCTATAAAATTTAAATAATCATTTTTTGTATCTAACCTTTGACAACGAAAACGATCGTGTTTTTACATGGCTAGTTTAAGTTGGTCATATTTTGTCAAAGGATTGATACAAGGGATCGGTTATTTTAATTTGTTAGGTTTATACATCCGATCGAACGATACATTTTCGTAGTAGGCCTTCAGGCTGGGATTGTTGAGAATTATGCAAAACGCAAACTATTTTAAGACAGCGTTCCGGAAAAATATATTTTCCATAATTGTGTCAAAAAATACGCATGATAAAAAATACTTAAATAAGTTCAAAAATCACTCTAATTATCTATCCCCCGACTAAGCAGAGCTTATAATATTAAATGAATATATTAAAGTGACTGTCATAATTACATCCATCACTAAGCTTCTAATTTCCGTGCTCATCACACAAACACCTGCCCCTTGCGGAATTCGAAACCATGCCTGGTTTTGTGGTCTAGAGCACGAACCACTACTGATGATTTTTAAAGTCTAAGTCTCGCCTCAAATATTAGGGCAGGTAAAGAACATTAAACATTGGTATACCAACCAACCACTAAGTCCCACATCAATCGATCTTCCGAATTCACTAAAGGTTTTTTTTTTTACAGCGACATGGGTGAACCGGTGCAGCGAAGACCTAGAGTGCCTAGACCTAGAAGAAGAGCAACCGCTCGCTCAGCTCAGCTCAGTGCAGACGGACAAACTAACGCTTTTCTTCGCGGAACTGCTCGACCACGATCGCGATGACGTCATCTGCGAGGACGACTTTGATCAGTTCTTCGAGGTATGAAGGTATCGCAATGATCTAATTATACCTTAGTGGTTTGCTATTCTAAGTTAAAATCTACTTAGGCCCTGTTAAAATTTACATATAAGTTCTGTTTATGCCATTTGTTACTTATCTTTAGGATAATTTAGTATAAACACTATTTTAACGTTTCGCGACCGTCAAATAGCGCTTTAAGACACATTAATTCAAGCACTTTTATCCTCTACATATTTTTATCTGTTACGTATCTATTTGGCACTTTATCCGTACATTGTGCAATAGGCCCTTAGAGTTTTTTAAGAAATTGACTTCTTGAGATTGATTGCTTGAAGCATAGTTTTCTCCATTCACACTGATTAAAATCACACGGTCAAGCACATGCCGGAACTTGTTGGCATTTTTATTATTTTAATTACCCACTTTACCAACAAATTGTGTGTAGGTTAAGTATAAACTATATACAAATGTACTCTGTGGACGGGTCGGACGAAGTATCCACTGATTAAATAAAGTATCAACAATCAATCGGGGCTGAGAGTGCACAGATTAGACAGTACGGACGGTGACATGTGTCATTCGGGGCACGTTCCGAACTGGACCGAAATCGTTTTTGGCTCAACAGGGCTGATACTTCGTTCGACTAGCAAGAAAAGGAGAATAAAATTGTATTTGTGTCATCTAATTATATATGTATATTGTGTCTTTTTCCTGTCTGTTACTATTATTATTATTCTTCTTCTACTGTCAATATTATTAATTGCTTGTTAAGCTGTTAGTTTTAGTTTTTTCTTTTCCTGTCTCTAGTGCCGTGCTTTTGTACCCCTAACGTCAGGGTCCCTGCTGAAAATCAGCGTCGTGATATGTCCCTGGCTGTCACGACAAATGCTGAGCGGGGGCCTTTTTGACACATTTTTTTTTCTCATATCTTAATTCTTTTGTATTCTATGTATGATGTGTGTGTCAAATAAATATTTTTCTATTCTATTCTATTCTAAATTTTATGTGACAATTAATAGTAAATTAAAAAAGCCGGCCAAGTGCGAGGTGGACACGCGCACGAAGGGTTCCGTACCATTACCTATAAAAACGGCAAAAAAATCACGTTTGTTGTATGGGAGGAGCCCCCTTAAATATAGAATAGAATAGAAAAATATTTATTTGACACACACATCATACATAGAATACAAAAGAATTAAGATTAGAAAAAAAAAATGTGTCAAAAAGGCCCCCGCTCAGCATTTGTCGTGACAGCCAGGGACATATCACGACGCTGATTTTCAGCAGGGACCCTGACGTTAGGGGTACAAAAGCACGGCACTAGAGACAGGAAAAGAAAAAACTAAAACTAACAGCTTAACAAGCAATTAATAATATTGACAGTAGAAGAAGAATAATAATAATAGTAACAGACAGAAAAAAGACACAATATACATATTTAATTAGATGACACAAATACAATTTTATTCTCCTTTCCTTGCTAGTCGAACGAAGTATCAGCCCTGTTGAGCCAAAAACGATTTCGGTCCAGTTCGGAACGTGCCCCGAATGACACATGTCACCGTCCGTATTGTCTAATCTGTGCATATTATGTAATATTTATTGTATTCTGTTTTTTAGTTGTTGTTATAGTTCAGATAGACAGACAGACAGATAGACAGACAGACAGACAGACACACAGACAGACAGACTGACGGACAACGGAGCCTTAGTAATGGGTCCCGTTTTACCCTTTGGGTACGGAACCCTAAAAAGCTATTAGGCTGGCAACATAAAAAACACGTTAAAATTTTACGAAGCAACACTGGCCAAAATTGCCGGATGAAAGAAAAATATATCCGCATTTTATAAATTGGTACTTGAACGAACTGTTGCGGAGTGTGCCTATTGAACTCTGGAGTAAAATAACAAGTGGAATTGGAAATAAGGACCTATATCGTACGTAGTCCTTTTTTTCTTGCTTGTTGAATAACGTAAACAATCTTGGCAAGTATTTTCACAAAAATATCAGTGTATAAAATCAACGTCCTAATACATATTTAAAAGTTGTTTGTGTTCAATAATTGATTATTATATTTGTGCCTATTGTATTTTTTAATAAATAATTTCGTTAAAAAGGTATGGAAAGATAGGTTTACATTATGGGATAAGCACAAAAAAAACTTTAATGTGAGTACTATTTTTTTTTAGTTAATTAGTATATATTTTATATAGTAGTTTTATAGAAATCGTATTCCAGTATCACACAACAGTTTTCGAATTTCTGACTCATACTCAAATTTATACTAAGATAGAAAATTCGTATGAAGAATTTATTTTACAAAGTAACTCTTTAGTTTGTGAATTACAATTGGCCGTGCTTACCTATTGTCTTAAATCTCTCATACCTAGCTCGTAAACCTAGATTAAAATATCAATGACAGAGTTAATTTAAATAAGACAACCGACGCGACTGTTTTTAAACTGAATGTAGACCCATTGTGTCAAATTTTTCGTACCAAACATATAATCACAAATTAATATTTAATATTCTTTTAGAGCGCGATTGAACTGCTGTAATACAAAAACTTTTTCAAAACATACAATTAAAAAACTGAAAGAAAAAACAAATATCCTTCTCCATACCATATACGACATAAAACTATGTTATCTGAAAATAGGCTTGAAATGTACTTTTCACTAAAAAAATTTTTACGTATCGTTAATTTCCATGGAAAGTTGCTGTAATTAAGCAGCAAATCAGTCTCTATAGAAGGAGGATAACGTATGATAAATTAAGGCACAATTTAACATCACGTGTAATCAGCTTAGAGCATTCAACCAACCTAAGGTAATCAGACATCCCTTTTATGTATTTGTGGTATTTTACAACTGAGTGGCATTAGTAACTATATTCTTGTAATCATGTTTCACTGACACGTGTTTGTTGCTATGGCAACCGGTCAAAGGACGAATTTAACTTCAACCCCAATTTTAGAAGTTTATAATTTTTTTATTTTATTTATTAGGAAAACAAACAGCAGTTTTATAACACATATAAACACACACTAATTAATTGTACATTTGCCAAAAGAGTTTTCACCAGTAATTTTTACATAGGTATCGTTAAAAAGTTAATGTAACATGAGACACAGGCTCGAACATGCTATTGCGGCGTTTATTAGGACTACTAATTTTCACTTTTTTAATAATGACTTAAATTTATTTGGTTTAAGGCCGAAAATATCAATGTGACAATACTTTTACATCACAGTACTAATACGAGTAAATATATTGAATTAATTACATAATCATCACCATCACCAGCCTATATCAGTCCACTGCTGGACACAGGCCTCTCCAAAAGGAGGATTTTGCCATAATCGCCACGCTTGGCAGGCGGGTTGGCGATCGCAGTTTGGCTAATGGTGGAAAGGAGACGTTGCTGCCCGTCTTCTTATGGCGGTTTTCCTGTAGTCGCCTCTTACGACACCCATAGGAAGAGAAGGGGTGGTGCGATTCTTTTAACGTGCCGGCACCACACGGCACATACATTACATACAATTACATAATAATGCTACTTAAATCATTCATGCGTTAACCACGGCCACAGAATAATTGCACGCTAGAAACTTTAGATAATTATAACAGAGCGGCTTTTAAGGCCCAAGTGTTAATTATGGACAGGTCCCAATTATGAAACTAAGCCAGCCCGGCGGAGAGCGGTAACTAACACCAAACACTGTGGTGCCTAATGAAAGAGAATAATTAATATCGTAACACGCACTCAAGCCGTATTTACACTACGAAACTATGTACCTTCATCTTATGTAAACGTAATTGGTTCTAATATTACAAAGCGGCAGTTTGTAAGTTTGAATGTAGAAGGTAATTTCCATAACAACGTATCCGATTGAAATCCTTGGACCTTTGATCAATATTTAAAATTAACCTTTAATTCTAAACATACCTCTAACATCATTTTGGCTACTTTTTGCGATCGATCTCTATTATAGCATCCGCTACCGGCGACTTGGAGACTGCGTCGCGTTTTCCGACTTTTCAATTGACAATGTTGAATTAAAGTGGCAGTTTCATTTTGCTGATGCTAAAAGTCGTAGCGTACGCAGGCTCGTTACAATGGTGACACATATTATGGCAATTAATTTCATAATGCTACAAAGCAACTTTACAATAAAAAACAATATTTTAAAAAAATCTGTCTAGTACAACCAGTTTTTAATGTAAACCCACCTTCTTCCCAGAAACTCGCCCACTTCGCAGACTGGTCACCCAATTCGTCCGAGTTCCACATTCTCCTCGAAGTGAAACAGGAGTTCATAGAATACTTCATAAACCCGCTGCCATCCAAGTAAGTAGACTAATCCGGAGACTAGTCCAGTATAATAGAAAAAGACAATTAATAATCATTATTCTCGAGGGATTGAGGCTAATTTGAAATAGTTAAGAGACTGCATAACGAGCCTTTTAGTAAGACATTCTCGACGGGTGTTGCTAAAAGCTAAGTAATTCGTGAAGACGAATGTTCTGCTTTTTACGTTTCTTATTGTCAAAAGATGTTCTCATTTCAGCATAAATATACTTTTTTGAATTCTTTGACCACCTTGACATTACCTTACAGAGACATTAATTATTGAGATACATGCTTGATTTCTTTCTGAAATAAGTTATTGAATAATACTTAAGCCTTGCAGCAAACAAAAATAACTCTGTCGATCGATGGCGCGTATTGGCGCCATATTGCGCCATAAAAAACCTAAACCCCAATGAGTTAAAATAATCTTAAATTAGTATTTTTTACTATTACAATATAATATGTCGCCAAAAGTCCGCCCAAGGATTATCGCTCTATTAAACCCATTAATCAATATATTATTTCTAATACGTTGGCTGTCTTTTAGTTACAAACAGAATCAATAATAAAGAGATTTTAATGTAAATTATTTAGACATACGTCCTAATTTATATTCGTACTAAATTGTTAGAAGGCTAGATTCGTAAGCCCAGCCAGGTGGAATCACGACCTTTCACGGAGTGCCCAGAAATATGGCTCAATTCGGCCGCTTATTACATTCTGCCAGGGCCATAATTTTCATACACTTTATGGTAATCGTGCAGATAAGACCGGTCAAGTGGCACTTTGTTATATTATATCGATGTGTTTTTGGCGTGAGCGCTTGGTCTTTTGGCGGAAAAAGTAAAGGGTGAGATGCGCGAGTGATAACCGTCAAATAATTAAGTATCAAGACAACTGTCAAATCTCTTAACAGACGTTGTATAATTTGTGTAAAAACATTTTACATAACAAGATGCGCTCTATTAACATGATATACTCGTATCATAATTGTCACATTAGGTATAACTATAGATTTTGTTAGGTAGATTAGCAAATCAATTTACTAGAACTATTAAAAAAGTGTTATTTCGTTTACAGATTATCACTTCATATTTATTGTTGTTTAAATCGCGTACTTTACGTTTATTGATTACAGTTTTATAATAGGTACCAGGTGAATTGAAAGACCACAAAACGTTTAATGAGGTAATTCTACTTCATTCATTCATTCTGTTCGGGCGAACACATCAATTTTCTATGAAAACAACATGAATTCTGAAAAAAAAAACTTGATGTTGAAATATTTTTTTAATGATTTTGATGTTGGCCTTATAGAAAAAAGTTGCTGTAATTGAGAAGTAGAATCACCTCCTTAAACGCTTTGCGTTATTACAATTGTATAACTAATGAGTACGATGTCCACAGATGGGCCGAATTACCCTACTACAGACGCGTGTGTGGCCCCGAAGCGAGCGGCATCAACATCCCGGGGCGGACGACGCTTGAAGGATGGCTGGCGCGCTGGGCGCTGTACCTGAGCGAAACGAAACGCTTCACAGACCTACCTTTGTACCTGCAGTACTTATGCAAGATTTTGTTCCACGTCGTTGATAGAGAATGTGAGTATCATTATTTTTTTTTAGTTTATTTTCTTATTTAAATTACAAGATCTAATTTTACGATCTAACAATAAGAAAATAACCTTATGTTTAATATGCAGAATTAGTTGAAAAATTATAACTAAATCTTGTAAAGTTGCGTTCATGTCATGAGTGTATGGCCCCGATAAAGTGAGATATTAATAGATGGATTTGCAAAAATTAAGCATATTAATTAATTTACAAAGTATTACTTTAAGCATGAAATAATCAAATATATTAGTTATGTAATATGATTAGGGTCATATCTTAACTTTAAATGTCTATAACTGTCTTTTTATTTAGTTGATTTACGAGGATAAGGATTTCTTTTTCAGATAGGTCTAGAAAAAGAAATTATCCTCGTAAATCCAGATTCAGGTTAAATTTTGAGAGATTCTACATGTGTGCCTTGTACGACAACTTAATTATCTATCTGTATTATAATTATGTTCAACTTAATACTATTTCTTGGTGATAGATACTAACAGCAATTTTGAGCAACATTGTAAATATTCAGGCGGGAACAAAATTAATCGCCCCGTCGCTGCACCTCATCAGGCCGTGTAATTGGGGACGTTTCTCACTGATTTTGCAAATTGCTCCCACTTTAACTTTGAACGAGACTTTACTTCCTGGCCCGACCATTTAAAATAATGTTTTCATTGTGAAATTTTGAAATTCTAGTTAATGATCAATTGAAAAGCTTTAAAAAAGTAGACATGGACACGTGAGGTCATCCAGGTGGAATATTAGTCAAGATCCACAATTCTCACCATTTTAACAAAAAAAAGTTAATAATAATAAGTAAGGTTGCCAATCGTATTAAATTTTGCAATTCATCTGTTTCCATTCCAAGTATTATTCATCCTTGGAATGGAAACACATTGTCTGGGTTATACAAATAAATCCCGGCGAGTAACAAGTCTTCTATGGAGCAGCTTGTCTATGCCACAGCACCATACACAGCCTGGGTCGTCTATAATGCTAATACCTATAATTTTGTTATGGAATATATCCACATATTATTATTACTTATAAACATACAAAGCATCGCGAATTTCACAACGTAAACTGATCACAAAACATTAAAACAATCTAATGATTTAATTTTAATTCTGCAATTTCACGCGATCTAACTCCGAACAATTCCACAGTACGCTGGATTAATAAATCAATAGTACCTACATTCGCAACCCTATTCAAGATCCTTGTCAGGAGCAATGTAGGTTTAGTACAAAACCGTGTTCATTGAAAGCGCTCAGTTTTCCACACGACAAGTGAGTGACGTTTGTTTAAATGTCTGCGAGCTTCAAACCGCCACATTGCTGTCTGTTGATATGAAGAGTTTTTTTTTTTTTGCACAATGCAAAGATATTACATCTCATCTTATTTTAAATGGGGCACATGAAAAATTTTCGATTAATTTGACGCGAGTTATGAATCGGCATCTGGCTATATCGTGCAAATTGCCAGGCTAGCCAATTTTAAATAAGTCTTTGATTGCCATAAATTTGACTGTCTAGTCACATTAGAAAATCTGTCAATGTCCCATGGCGTTCAACGCATAAGCACGTTAGTTAATTTATATAACCTAAAGTATTAAAATTCATTAGTATCACAAATCTTATTTAGAAGATCATGATTACTTAAATATATATTAAAAATCACATTTTCATACAAAAACGGATTCTTAGTAATATAACTTGTACTAATATCTATTCTGTGATAACTATTCTAAGAAATTTCAGTTAAAGCGATTTTTACTTTGCCAAAAATGTACCATTATTAAAATAAGTTATCGAAAATGTTTACCAATCAATTCAATGTTTTATAAAGCCAGGCCACGAGAGCCGTCGATCGCGCAGGTTGAGAGGCCGGATTAATTTGACAAAGTGGGTATGAGCGGCCTCAATCATAGACTAAATAATGTAGTTCATCAGAAGAGACACTTCTTAGGCTTAAATGTTTTAATTCGATTTTAATAAAACCTAAGAAAAACGGACTGAAAGTCGACTTACGAGTACAACTAATAGTATGTAGGTCTTGAAGTGCGTCGATAAAAATAGCACTTGACTCATAGAATTATAGCGGTCAAATGTCGTAAATTTTTTAGGCTAGCTTAAGCGAATAAACGTGGAGAATTTTTCAAATTCTGAAAAAGGTAAAAGAGTCACACAAAACTTTTATCTAAATATTGTTCGTTTGTGTAAATCGAATAAATGAAACGCATATGAGACAAACTCATTATAAGAATAATTTGTAGGTATATAACGGAATGTAGCACAATTAACACTACCTAAACAAACAGTTGTTGTATCTTATATTGTTAAACTAATTTATTCTATTGAAAATCTAAACTACATTGGAGTTTCGCTTATGAAAGTAAAATTACTATCTTGCAACATAGCCACAATATTATGCACATTGCCATATTCAGTTATTCAACGCTGTGTGAATTGCTTATAATAGAAATTCAGATTTGCTCAACTTTACTCGTATGAATACTTAATGCCTATTTTAAGTTAAAATAAATAGGGCTCTTTAAACATCATATTAAGGCAAAAATAAACATTGTTAACTTTTTTATCGCCCCATACGTAATACTTATAAAAATACTTAAAGCTACGATTTATATCATCTCGTAGGTATCATTACGATGCATTGTTCTTGGAATATTTTATTTTACATAAAACTGGTTACAATAATATTCCGGGATCATTATAGTCACAATGACAATTTATTACATAATATTTCGCCGTAATTGAAACACTTAGGATAACATTAAATGATTGGACAAAGCCTGACGACCGTCCTCTGATGTAGTTGTTCAAACAAAGCGGCGGTTGCGGGTTCGAATCCCGCAAGGGACAAATGTTTGTGTGATGAGCACGATCATTTGTACCTAAGTCATGGATGGTTATAAACGTTTTTAAGTATGTTCATCCGTTAACTAGTTTCCATGGTACAAGCTATGATTAGTTTGGAACAAGCTAATAGGTGTGATTGTTTTGAAAAAAACCGGCCAAGTGCGAGTCGGACTCGCGCATGGAGGGTTCCGTACCATTATCTATAAAAACGGCTATAAAATCACGTTTGTTGTATGGGAGCCCCCTTATATATTTGTTGTATTCTGTTTTTTAGTATTTGTTGTTACAGCGGCAACAGAAATACATCATCTATTTAAATTTCAACTCTCTAACTATCACGGGTCATGAGATACAGCCTGGTGACAGATGGACAGACAGTCGGACAGCGGAGCCTTAGTAATAAGGTTCCGTTTTACGCTTTGGGTACGGAACCCTAAAAACAACCATAAAGACGTTTAACTGGTCCATTAAGCTTTTCGGCAGGTATCTGTTTTAGTATTTATGAATGTCCTTTCTGTGACATAATCTTTGCTTTGATTGACAGCGAGCTCGAGGTTAAATAACACGAGTTCTCGATACGCTGCGAGCTTGTAGCCGATGGGTATCGATACTGATGACTTTACTAATTATTTCGCAAAAATCTGCTTGACAACTCTGGACTTTGAAGGGGAAGCCTCTTAAATATTATTCTACATTTATTTTCAAGCATACCTTCTAGTTGTGTAACATAACATTTTCTTTCTTAAGTCTTAAGTTAACTTTCTTAAGTTTTTTCTTAAGTCGTCGCTCATATTTTGACTTTTTTTGGTAGGGCGTAAGTCCTATTTTAATTTGATAAAAATGTTGGGTAAGACGGTATTAAAGTTGATTCTATTGAATTCTCTAATTTATCATCTTCAGTTGATCGATTTTAAATCGCTTTGAATATATCGCTTATACCAAATCCGGGGGATGTTACGTTTTTGCCAGCTCATAAATACTTAGTACATCAACTGATTGGTGGAGACATACGTAATAAGTTGGCTATTCTTTAGTCATGATTTAAACGGATATCTACAAGAATAAGAGTGAAATTAAGTAGGTGTTGTTTCTTAACGGCCTAAGGGCCGTAAACCGCCATCGATGGCGGCAAATCAACTTATTTATATTTCTATGCTACTCACCTATAATTATATTACTCGTGATAAGTTAAATTTAACCTTAATACTAACTTTGCATACCGAAACAGGGCTTAAACAAAGAGGATTATTGAGTAATATTTTTTGGTAATTTTCCAACAGACAGTTGGCTCTTGACTAAATATTTGCAGCCAAAACTTAAGCTATGGGGTTAATGCACAATCCACTCGCAATTATGTCGTCTCGACGCAGACTTTCGTGCGGGATTGTATTTTATTTAAACAATTTGGTTTCACATAAACTGATTTCATTGCCAACATACTTTCAGTAAATTTTGCATGCCGAATTGTGGTAAAAAATGCCAATATTTTGACACATGTTACAATTAATACTATTTCTATTTTTATGAGAAACTTTCCATGGACCCATGAGTTGATTCACTGAATCAAACTTACACTACTTTCCTTTTTTTTTTTAAAAAAACCTTTTTTTTTCAAAATTAAAGATTCAACTGGTATCAAATTAATAATGTAATTCGCTACCTTACACAAGACCGCCAAGCGCTGACTGTTCCAATTTTCTCGCTCGCCTTTTTATCGAATCGTATATTTGTCGAGCGTTGCCTGAATAAGATCTCTTGGAATTGCGGCACAACCGGCGAGGGTTCTTCCTGCGTCAGCTCGTTTCGTTACATTTCCTCCACCAGCTCTCTTTGTTCCGAATTTGCAGCTTAACGGGCTCTGCACTGCTAAAAAGTCCTATAAATATTTATTGCATCGAGTATACCTGTCAACGAAACAAAGATTATTACACGCTTTTATTTGCTAAGTATGTTATCAAATCTTAGCTTTTTAAGAACTTTTAAACGCCGTATTCATGTAAACTTTGAATGTTCTTATTTTTTTTCCATTTTGTTTTTTTTTATTAATATATAGGTTTACATGACACTACTTCACGTGTTAAATAAACATTACAAGCAGAAATAAATCCTGTAAACAGCTACGATGTTTATATTTACTTATTATATAAACATGAAATCCAGATGACAATACAATAATTTGACTCCATAATCGTGCTAATCTGATGATAAAGTCAGTGGATAGATAAACTCTTATGGCCTTACTACAAAAAGATAGACTAGTGTTAAACACTTGTCTAAAGATTAGCTAACCAATTTGAAATGCTTGTTAGTATATGTCTCGAATGTCTGATGTGTCAACATTTAAAATTGGTTGACTATAATTTTAGACAAGTGTTTAATACTAGTCTATCTTTTTTATAGCCATTAATGGCTTGGCTACTAGTAAAACCTTCGTGTTTGGGCTCATTTGATTCGTTTTCGCAAAAAAACATAAGGGCGAATGTCATGAGATTGCATGTGACAGACAGACAGACGAACCATAGTTTATTTGATCAGTGAGACGGACAGCGGAGTCTTAGTACTCGTAATAGGGTCCCGTTTTACCCTTTGGGTACGAAACCCTAAAAATATGTAAGATTTACGCGCTCACAAAGGTATCATAAATAAGTACTAGTGCACCGACAATAAACAAAGTCGGGCGGTCCCACGAGAGCACGGACGGCACGAACTTGCTCTTCCTGTTGTAGGCATTCCTTGGACGATAAGAAATAATACTGTGAGACAACTTGAATTAGATTTACTTCATTATAGCTGAACATAGAGAGCATAGTCCCAGCATGAAATAAGTCTAGTTATGAGGCAATTTCGTATTGCGTTGCGGCTGTGAAGTACCACGCCAAATGACCTTGCTAGTCGCCGGTCGTCTCAGTTAAATACCAGGCTACCAACAATACGGGCTAAGGAAATTATTTAGTATAAACGAGTCATAAAGCCTTTTTAAATAAAAAATACAATATACTAAATGCTGGCTTGCATAGGTTTAAAAATAGAATGCTATTTTTGTATTGGCCAAGAATAAGGTTATCATTAAAAAAGCTAAATACTATAAACCACAGATTAGTCAGAGTATGTCTAAAGACTATAAACAGACATCATAATCCAAAGCGGACACAAACTCCATCCACTTGAATTCTAAGCTACGAAATAACTGCTACGAAACTGTCACGCTACGCGCTACGAATTGCTACGAATCTCCACAGCACGGGCGGAGTTTTCCCGCTATTACTAAGCCGGTACATAGCACATACTAATCCTGCATATATTGCAGGCGCGGGCGCGATAACGAAGCCGGCGCTTGCCGCGTTCTACCGCTCGGTTATCGGGCTCAGCGGGCCGAGAGTCGACGAGATCATCGACACTGCCTTTGACCGCATGACTAGTGTGAGTACATCACTATTTTTATATTTGTCATCGGCTTTTGAAAGTCCACTGCTGGAAAAATCTCCCGTATAGAACGCTACAGGGAGCTGCTTTAGGCTGACCTGACTGACCGCAACCCTGACTATCATCATTATTCAAATAAAACTAAGTAAAACTAATTTGGATTTACAATAACTTTTCTTTGGGGCTACATCTATATGGAGGTAGAATACATCTCTAAGTTATTGATTTCGTTTCTTTGAAGATTCATTCATTCGATGATTCGATGTCCTTTAAAAACTCATTTTTACTTTAATCTGTCACAATTTTTTCAGTCATCGCATTATTTTTTTCTCGTGTTGCACGCCAAAAATATATTGTAAAAACGTATTTAATTTTACAGAACGACTACTTGATCCTAGACTACGGCACATACGTCCACTGCTTCACCAACTGGCTGATGGGGAAGAACCCCAACGGCCCCGGACAGTGGGTCCTTGTTCCTCCTAAGGACTCCCTCCCACAACCCCCATTCCCTGTCGACTATAGCGCCCTTAACACCGAGCCAGCAAAACTAGAACCTTACGCACCAGACAAAAAGACTAACAGACATTCAGTCATAGTTTAAAAATATCACTAACTAATTAAGGGCTTTAAAAGCTGCAATTATGATTAAGTCAATTTATGAAAAGAGATACGTAAGAGGATATCAGAATTGAAATTATATAGTAATTAAGAATTATTTGTATGTTTTGTTTTCTGGTGTACAATTTAGATTTCGTTATATGGATTACTACCTTTATGTTTTACATTTGAAAATATCATGTCAGATATATATCTAATTGGAATGTCTTGAGTTAAAAGGTAAATTAAAACATAAAAAAACTGTTAAGACTTAGATATAAGCAATTACAACTTAGTATTTATTTTTTATAATTTACACTTATCGCTTGAACCTAAAATGAAACGCTTTAACTACCTTGTGTACTTTTGTACCATGCGTACCTTTGTACCTTGTACCACAATCTTTAATTATTGAGCCATATAGCTTCATTCGACATTGGTTTTATTATGGTCTATTTCTTCGATGTCAAACAAGGGGCTAAGTAAGCATTTTTGTAAGGTACAAGATTAGAATTAATTGCATTTTTTTTATGCTTAAAGAAAAAACGATTCAGTCAAAACAATTATTAAAAAAATATTATAAAAGGCCTAAATAATGTTTATTTTTATAGAAAAGTTTCTTTTAGGTTCCAAATTTCTATGCAATTACTTTAATTCCTTACTTATTAAATCCAATATTATTTATTATTATTTATGTTGTATACTGTTCATTTTAAATTATCTATAAGTTTAGGATCAGAATAAACGTCTTTATTCCTTTCCTATAAAATAATATGTGATTGGCTCTATCATTAATGGCTGATGGTACATCTAGTGCAATTCGACCAATTCTATCTTTTATCTAGTTGTAAGTTTGTAAATAGTAGACGTAATATTGCACAACACGGTAAGCAAGAACTGCCTTAACGTAAGCGTATTCACATTTCACGATAGCCTTATTTTATACCTTAGATAATAACTATTATAACTTGCGTAGTCTATTTAGGTTCACTGAATCCACTTAAATAAAATTGTTCAATTAATATCTGGTTTTATTTTATTACATTTTTCTACATTCTAGGGAATCCCCCAAATCCTACGCACTCACGTTTCTTGCGCTCTCTTGGGGAATTACCTGCCAGTGTATCACACCATCTATGTTTTTTAAGGTTCTGTACCGAAAGGTTACCAAAAACAAAAAACTATGTACAATATTCGTATCGAATAATCTAATTTATGTAACTTAACATATAAACAGCTAATTATGTTCCATTTTGGGCTTGTTACGGCCAAGTCGGATCAACCACAGATTAATATATGTCTAAAGAGGATCAACGCTTCGTATGGTACAGATCTGGATTCTTTGCAAGCGATGAAGCGAGACGATTAATTACACTACTTCTCTGTTATTTCGCAATATTATTTTTTATTTTATTATTATTTCGAATATAACTTATGTATGTAATTAGAATGTAGTTTCACTATAGATTTTGACTTTGACTTTAGGGCAAAAATGTGTTTGTTATGTTTCTGCCTTGTACCATTCAAGCCTCAAAATCTAAAGTAAAACGACCGACAAGTAAGAAACATAAAGCGTTAGGGGAAGCAAGTCCAAAACGGGTAACCCGCCCAAAACGGGTAAACATTTTAAGCACTAAGCTCGGGTCGCGCACATATGTTTGCGCAGGGCCATTGTGATTCAGTTGTTAATTTCGTTGCTGCCGCATTAGTTTCATTAAGTGCCTGCAAACGGATGACGTGAGCGTTCAAACTTACCCTGAAACAGGTTAAAGCCCGCATTGAAACAAATGCGAAAGGCACGTTTTGATGTTTACTCGTTTCGTGCTGGCTAACCGTTTTGGGCCGGCTACCCGTTTTGTGTTTGTCACCAACGGTTTGTAAAAACATAAAACCTTATGTTCTATTCGGGGTAACTCATCATTGCCGAGCACAATTTCAGAAGCAGCCGTGTCTTTAAAGCGATGATTGATCGAGGGTAGGAAGACGGGGTGACCGCGCCACGCCCGCCATCGATCATGCCAGCTGACAAATTGTACGTATCTGCGTTTTTATGAACTCTTTTGAATGCTATTTTTAAGTTTTGTTTACATCAGTGAATGCAAATTTCATTTTGGGAGACAGTGTTCATTGAAGAGAGATGGATAGAAACATACCTCCACTTTATTGCACACCATACAAAGTAGTGAAAATTTATATTTACAGAATTAAGCGATCTCTTCAAGCAACTCATGTATGAAAGACATATTGTTCTAGCAATTATTATATTAGTTATACTTGTGTTTTTACTCTTAGAAGAGTTTGTCTTCTTTTTATGTTTGAAATAAATAAGGTTGTCCCTGTCCTTCTGGTATGATTCTTCTGCTTGAACACAACATCTTTCACTACCTATATCACCAACAGTAAAAAAAAAAATATTCATACATACTCGTAGGTAATTTATATGTAATCGGCTGTTTAGAACCGGGATTAGAATTTTCTTTTGCGATTAATATAAAATCGCAAACGAAAATTCTAGGCTATTTCATTATGTGAAAGAAAATTTTAAATAGAAAAAAAACTTTGATCTTAAAATATTGCACAAGAACAAGAATATTATAACTAAATACTGAGTCGCAAGGTTGCCTCATAAGTGAGATTACTATGCAAATTGAGTATAAAGTCCTTTAAATAATGTAACAGCAATTATTCCTCCAACAAAGAGGTTATAAGCCGTATTAGTTAATAATTTTAAATAAGCTTTGCTATGTTTACTTAAATGCATATTTAATGGTAACATATGTGATTAAGAGTAGGTAGGTACCTATTCATACCGTGAACGTATTACCATTTTACGATTGGGTACGATTCTCGGTTGGGTGTATTTTGTAAACGTACTTATCTCAAAAACATCAAAACTACTAACAACCATCTGTAAAAGACCTACATTTTCTCAGTACACTACGATTCGAACTTAAAACCTAGTGACCAAGTCAAACTGATGAAGTAAGCTGGCATTTTGACTATAGCTCCACTGCCACTTGCCATAACAGACGGGGGATTTTATATTATTTTGTCTGAATTTTTAAATTGCTTTTGATATTTTTCAGCCATACTGAATTATAATGATGAATATTCTTCGATTTTTTTCAACACCTGCTTTTTAAAGTTTGTTTCTCATCAAGAACTAACACATCCTTCAGCAATTACACTAATAGACTCATTATTAGTCGTTCAGCTTTCAGGTATTGTTCCACGCGGTAATAGCATCGTTAGGCGGCTTCCATTTTTCCCAGAATATGCCTCCTTGATAAATGGGCCACGATATTTTATTGATGTTCCAAGACCGGCGACCTTTCCCAACGACGCAGCTGTTTGGGGCTAATATTTTGTTCAAGTTAAATTTGATTTTGTTGGACTAGTTTTTTTTCTGAGTGGGCAGTGTTTTTTTAATTGTGAAAATTCTGGAATTCCGAATCGGATTATTATATTGTGACACTTTTTTCACAGCCACATTTTTTGGGGATAAGCACAAATTACCTACATATAGCGGCGCGGCGCGCTAGGAATAAGTGTATACTAAAAAGAGTTGATTTATTTAAAGTCTATCAACTTTTACTATAAAAGCACTCCTATCGCGAAAAAGTGTCATCGTGGTAAATTAATGTGTCTTTTCTGCGATTTTGTATTCATTCTGGACAGACTGTGTAAAATCTGTGACCTCTTACATAGAACTTCTGTTGGTCAGATGCATTTTTTTAAATTATATATAATTAGTAAATAAAGAATACTAGTCTAACGGCTAAACAGATTACAATGAAAACCGCCACACAACAATTCCTAGTATATTTCTATGAGGATTATGGATTTCTATAGGAATAAAACGCAATAATGTAATTGACATAGTAATAATGTTTATAAGTTACAATGGAATGATACAATAAAATTACTTCCTACCATAAACAACAATATCTAAGACTCCAATATTTCCTTCATTTTTCTTACAATATTTTCATCTGTAATGTAAATGCATTCGCTATCACTCGTACCCATGCTTAAATTATTCTCAACCCTCTTCAGAACTTGCACTTTCTTGCAAGAGCTATGGACTATTTTGCATCCAAGATCGATAAAAGATTTTGCATTGCCAACAGAGACCCCAGCACCTGGCATTACCTCGATTTGGTCGCCAAAAGAATGTATTAACGATCGAATTAATTCAACAGCTTCTGTTTCACTTGCTGAACTTCTTTGGCCACTCGTTAAAAGTCTATTAAAACCGAGTTCTATGATTTTTGTGATAGATTTAACAGGGTCTTTGCAAACATCGAACGCCCTGTGGAAGGTTAAGGGTTTGGGGTCAGCGTGGGCGATGATTTTAGCGTTATTATCGATATCGATGTCTTGGGTGTTGGTTAGAGCACCGAAAACGAATCTGTCGATCGGCATTTGTTTGATATAGTCCACGTCGGCCAACATTGTGTCCATTTCTTGCTCGGTGTAGCAGAATTCCGAGCCGGTCCGGCATCGGATCATTACGTTCACTTTAGGGATCTGCGGAAGACAAAGTAATTTATAGTTCGATCGAAGAGTTTAGAGTTTTCTTGCTAACCAAAAAGCGCTTAATTAGCAATTCACACGGTGGAAGGGGTGATAATCTATCGATAAATCACGTGACAAAGCTAACATCCATTGGAAGTCAATTTTGGCACGAAACAATTGCGTAAGATACGAAAAGCATTACCTCAGTTCTTAAAGAGACTACATTAAAGTGAATTGTACAAGTACATACCCATGTACTTTTTAATTATTCTATACATAAAAACCCATAAAATACAGAATCATAAAAAATAGTTTCAAGGGCAACAATTGCTAATGGAATACCGTCCCAGTTTCATTAGATGCGTCCTAATTAATAAGTCGCTCGAGTTAAAATTTAAGAATATTTTAAAAGACAAAACAAAGCCGTTATAAGAATGAAAACATTTTTAGTGTTCCGTATATCTGTAGAATTTTAAGGGGTTAGGTTTCTTCGATGGTGTAGTTAATTTAGATGTTAATTAAAAAGCGGACTGTATAATTATAAAGGTATATTTCAAGACAATATTAGCAACATACAGTGACCGCACACTTTGAAGATTGAGAAGTGAGTGTTCGGCCTAGCGTCGGTGTTCGCTCGCGAACCGAATGTTGCTCGCTGTCGTTCGCCGCCCCTCATTTAGTCCCCGGTCTATGATACGATGCCCGTGCGTGGACATGAGGTAAGTATCTACGATAGCATTACTTACAATGAAGAAATCAACTATTGTGTAAGTCTTCATTTTTATTTCTAATGTAATTAATGGTTCCGTACATAGGTGTAGCAGGCCTATTTGTTTTACCTATTATTGTCTTTTGTACATAACTCGCGCAGTAAATCAAATGCCATAAAACTTCCATAATAAGTGTCTTTATTCTGGTACAATTCCCTAACTGCGTAATTTTACATGGGTTTGTTTCGGCTTGATTTCATAACTAGCAACTGCGTAAGTTCTACTCAACACTTATCTTATTTTACATTACGGAACCACGGAACGTTGAGACGTTATTTATTTTCATTCCTCGCGTCAGCTTCAAGGAAATCCGTGTTAAATTGTAATTGGATTTCAGAAGGGAAAGACCCGACCCCGGTCGCAGTTGGGTGTTGGTTTACCCTTAACCATTTGTGGTATAACAGTTCAATGTTGAGTAGTGTTGAGCAAAACCACAGGTACGAACTTTCCACCTGACTCTGCCTGACTGATTAGACGGGTGCTTTAATGAACCATGAAAATCCCGAATTTGGGGGTTTTATAGACGGTCTGCATTCGGACTGCTAGCTAGGCAACGGAAAAAATACCTAAGAGGTGCAGCTTTTAGTTTTTCATGTAGATTTTCTTTAAAAAGGTTTTTTTATAGTTGTAGCTCTTGGTACTGTTCAAGATTCCCAAAAATGAAAATGCCGGCGCATATGGGCCTGCAGTTAAATTGCAGTTTGGATGCCGTGTTTGTGGGGTTGATATCACTGCAATGCAATCCGTCTCCAACACAAACCCTCTGCAGTCATTACGATTGCACGCTGACTGCAAGCGGGATGCGCAGTTGGTTTGCTGTTACACCAACCGCACAAAAATGACATTCAAACTGCAATTTCGCAGCAAGCTGGCAGTTCTAATGCAGACCGAGTGTAATGGCCCTTAGGTCGAACTTTTAGACCCATTGGTCTCATAAAATTATTTTTAAAAAAACCTGAATTAACGACACTTTTCTGCAAGGAGTTCTGTTCATAAGTACTTGACGAAAGTACTAAAGCTGATGGTTTACCTTCTGATATCTGGTAATGTTTTTTTACTGCAATTAAAAAATGTAGTACCTACCTGGACCAACTTCTGACAGCTGCAGAATTGAGGACAAGTCTTATAAATTCGACCAGAGCCGACTTTATTTACCTGAAACACAACATCTAATTATCTTAATATATAAAACAAGTCGGGTTTGTTACAACACTTATAACTCGAGAACGGCTGGACCGATTTCCATGGTTTAGAATTTGTTGCATTGCCCCGAGTAGCAGAATAATAAAGAATTAGAAAAGCTGACGAAAAAAAAAATTGCCGTTAGGCAGTACGAAGTTCGCCGGGTAAGCTAGTTTAAGATAAAAGGTTGTTAGGCATACTACTCTTATTACAATAACAGGGGGGGGGGGGGGGGGGGGTTACTAAAAGATTTTTAAAGATCATCATTTCCAAACTTTTTAACCTTATGAAAACAGGTTCTAATACGAGTAAAACGTTGTGATTTTTTGACCGGTTCCATTTTAACTTTACTGCCCGCGTATCCAAATAGCGCAGCAACTCACACACTTTAACCACACTGTAATTTACCACAGAATAAACAATGCGGTTACAATTTAAATTATGGAGATTTTAATGTAAAAATAAAATCCTATTCTATTAGATAACAGGTAATAATACTGCTCAATTATTAATAATGAAACTGTTGTTTTTTTGCGTCAGTAAGAATGCCTACTAAAATGTTTCCTTACTTCGGACGTATTAATCTAATAAATAAAAATAACCCTTACTTGTAGTAGTAAAGTAGCCGTGTAAAAACACGGCTGTTTTCAATTTTGTTCATAAACGTAAAAGGGTCGACACACGCTGATGGTTATTTTGAATCATTAGGTCAATACCTGTACGTATTTTCGTAGCAGGCCAGAAGTAAGGTTTCAAGAAAACCACGTACACGAATTATTACTTACGAAGTTGCGGTTATCAGTTGATTATAAAATACTTAGGCAACAAATAATACAAGACCATCTAGTGTAGCGGATCGCGATCCGGATTTCAAAGCTTGGTGGTTGCAGGTTCGAATTCCTCAAGGGGCAAAATGTTTGTGTGTTGAGCACGAGCATGTGTACCTAAGTCACGGATGTTTATAAAAGTTTTAGTAAGTATGTTAATCCCTTATCGATTCGCCATAGTAGTACTTACTTTGGAGCTAGATAATTTGTATGATTGTGGAAAGAATTTATTTAAAAAGTAATTAACTATAACTACGTATGTTTTTAGATAAAGAATTTATTTAAAAACGTGTAACTATAATAAATTGGGCTGCTCTCAAAGTACCAGCTTGTGGTAAAATTTTAATACAGTCCATAAGCTTACTAACTTTGTCAGCAAAACTTATTAATTGACTTCGAGGCATCGCTGATTGCTCTGTTAGTCTGTTTGTCTTTAATTCTCTCGTTTATATCGTTAGTTTTAGTGCTTAATTTATAGTCAACACTTCGTTTGCATTTATACTCGTAGGATGTTTGGTGTGTCATATCAAGCAACGCTGTGGACTGTGGCGAAGCACTCTTATTAATAAAAAGTACCAATATACATATTTTGAATTTTATTTAAATATTATTTTAATAAAATTGGCATTAATTTTATAAAAAACATTTTTTTCCGATGTTACAGGTGAATTGTATGGCCGCGCCGCGTCCAGCGTGTTAGGGCCTTATACATGTTTTTAGTGTGTAGATTAATCCGATTGTTATATAAACTGGTAAATTGCGCGCATACTGAGGTAAGTTTCTAAAAATTGATGACCAAGCAAAGAAAAGAACAAACAAACAAGGTACTTAAATACAATTATTTTAACACTAAACATAATTCTTTGCAAGTAATTTGACAGAATAAGAAACAAAATGATGTTTTAAGTTTACTGGTAATTTAACGCATTTGCATTTAACGAATCATTGTGCAAGTGGACATTTTATAAACAACAGTCTCTACTTAACACCTAAAACACTTTTTTTCATAGCATTTCAAATCTTTTCGATTCAAAAAAAATCAAATTCGATTCCAAAATTACACTCTCTCAACTTTATTTGGGATCAGTCTCCCCGATTTAGAATCATACCACATCGAATTGACAACCGATAAATCACGTGACATTAATGCTTAATCATGTGTCACGTGGTTTCCAGTCTACAATTTGCTATCGAATAGTTCTGTATCAGCCAATAGGCCTGTCGGGGTTCAATTCCCGGACAAGTTAATTATGAATTTAAGTGTTTAAATTCGCTTTACACAGGTGTGCTGTGAAAGCCCCCCGGCAAAAATATAATAATATTTATGACAACTTCGTTAGCGAAGTAAGCATGTTTTTTATTTGTTTATTTAAACTTTATTGCACAGATTAAAAAAACATACAATATGTGGACTGCCATGAGGCTTTCACCTTGGTGGTAATCTTACCCACTGTCTGTCTGGCACATGCAGATTACCTATTTTATTAAAACCAAAAAAAGATTCTCCTTTTTTGATGACGGTTAAAAAGATACAAACCATAGATAAAATTTCCATGACCAATCCCACTGAAGGTGTTAGACCACCTTCAGAGAGAGAACTACAAAGTTCCAACTCTTCACAACCTCCGTGAACAGCATTTAGCGCTGATTCCAAACTATCTACACAAACTTCGAGCATTTCTGTTTTTAGTGGAATATTTTCGATTTTTCTAACCTAAAAGCAAAACAAAGTTTTTTTTTTAATACATAACGATGTAATAGGGCTTGATCTCACATTATTCTATACGTTAAGGTAAAAAAAAAAACATATTAATCGTTATAATCGGAACAGCAAACCGGGTTTTATTTTCCTCAAAATAAAACCTGGTTAAAAAAATATATATATTATGTTTAAATAATTGATTTATTATATTAGTCATGTAATCACGCAATAGGAATTGAATAATCAGGTACAAAATAATCGATTTGATTTATTTAGCATGGCAACTTTTATACCACAGATTTGTTAGACTGAGCTCATGTCTGAGCTACTATTCTTTTGCAGTGGATTTTGGCCACTGACCTGTAACAAACTGGACATATTACTGTCAAAATAAATTATCTAAATATTAAAAACGGATGCTCACAAACTTTTTCGACAAACACAAGTAGCCCCAAACTAAGCAATGCTTAGTTAACGGGTAAATATTCTGAAATACGTTTGTAAGCCTACCTGCCTGAAAAGGGTAATTAAGTACTTCCAAAACAGATCTATTTTGTACACTTAATTCGCAATAAACTCATTTGAATTTAAAATTAAGTGATCATATTCATCACAAACATTTACTCATTGCGTAATTCGAACTCACACCAGACACTCACACACACACACACACCACATCATGCATCGCTAGGCTTTGGAGTCCGAAGTACAAGCCACTGCATCTGAGGACCAGACGGTCGTAAAAAAATCACAATACAAGTATTAAAATACAACCACCTTACATGAGCTTAAAGCAAGCCAGTTAGTTTTTCAGCAATTCAAAAGCAGACCTGCTTGTGGTAAGATGAGCCCATGGTAGGCAACTTTTTAAATCATCATTACTTCATTACGCAGCTACTCGATAAATAAGTATAATTAATATATAAATATTGGACAACATCACATACATTGCTCTGCTCTGATCCTAAGGTAAGTAGCTAAAGCACTTGTGACATTGTCATTATAGAAATCAGAAAAAACATCGATACCACAACACCCAGACCCGAGCCAATATAGAAAGGTTCATTTTCTACATAGACCCGGCCGGGGATCGAACCCAGAACCTCAGAGATAGCGGCGCCATATAAAGTCTGGCGTGCTCGCCTCTCGGCTACGGAGGTCGTCAAATCGATCGCTGGCGCTTTATTAGGAGCTCTTACCACTACCTCCTTTATTAGTACAGACAATAGCAAAACTAGCAAACCAGTTTTTAAGTTTAAGCTAGCCTGTTTGCTTTTTCCATGGATTTAAGATAATCTGCTTTTTCGTAATAAGATTATTATAAATTCCAAAGAGAGCTCATTATAAAATTTGCTGTATGGCTTTGTTGCATTGCCAACGTGAATAAAAACTACTTCTGTCAAAAGTAGTCCCTTTCTTTCTTTTTGACATTTTTGAAGATAAAAGGACACGCGAACGTAGGCAAAGTATCGCCAGCGTTCCGTTTCTTTTATCAGGTCTTAGGTCATTTAGAAAGCCTAATGTGCACATTGTGTTACGTAGAAAAGCGTACAAAAGTTGTCTTCCATTTACCATTAAGTTGTGCAAACGAAACATATTACGATGAGTAGAGGTTAGGTGTATGCCACATATCTATTGAATTTCTGGTATAATTTGAATAAGTTCGGAGTGTGTGATGATATTTTTATGGTGTCTTTTCATCAACAGCAATGTCAAGAAATAAACAACATGAGGAGACGGATAAACTTACGCGTATTGCTATAGTAAATGCCGACCGTTGTAAGCCCAAGCGATGCAGGCAGGAATGCAAGAAGAGCTGTCCTGTCGTGCGGATGGGCAAGCTCTGCATCGAGGTGACGCCTAACAATAAGATCGCCACCATCTCCGAGGAGCTGTGCATTGGTTGTGGTATTTGTGTCAAGGTAAAGTGCCTGTAATTAATCTTTCAAACTGGATTTGTGAGGTCGAGAACCCATTTATATATAATTCTTAAGTTATGTAGCATTTACTAAGAAGTTATTTGATATACTTGTCTATGTTCAACAGAAATGTCCCTTCGATGCCATTACAATTATCAACATCCCATCAAACTTGGAGAAGCACACTACTCATCGCTATTCCAAGAACTCGTTCAAGTTGCATCGGCTACCCATCCCCCGTCCCGGTGAAGTGCTGGGTTTAGTTGGGCAGAACGGTATTGGCAAGTCTACTGCCTTGAAGATTCTGGCTGGAAAGCAAAAGCCCAACTTGGGCCGTTATGCTGTAAGATGTAATTTTTTCACCCTTCATTCTTTTCTTATCTATCTAATTCATACAAAAAGTATTGTTTTCTTTTCTGACATGTATTAATCTTTAACTGTTTTGTAATGCTTTGATAAATCAATGTTACAATTGATTCTTAAAGATAAAGTCAAGATGACCAATGAGAAGGTTCAAAAACAAACTTGACTTTGCAAAACATATTTTGATATTAGATTTTGTTTAGTTTTTTTTTCTGTTTTGAATAAAAAATCATGTTGCTACATACAAAACCTTGATGATACTAATGTTTTAAGAAATCTGTTATTAATTCAACAGGATCCCCCAGACTGGCAAGAGATTTTGTCTCATTTCCGTGGATCGGAACTGCAGAACTATTTCACCAAGATCCTTGAGGATGACTTGAAGGCTCTGATTAAGCCTCAATATGTAGATCAAATCCCTAAAGCTGTGAAGGGAACTGTTGGACAACTCCTTGACAAGAAGGATGAGAGGAAAAACCAGCCTGAGATATGTAGAATGCTTGGTAAGACCAGATAAAGTATAATAAAACGCAAATAAATAAGTAGAGTGTGTCATCTACTCGAGTCTTAAAATAGTTATTGGAACCACTCACATGTCTGTTTACATTCTATTTTTAGTCAAAAACAATGTTAACTATGTCATAGATACATACTTCATGTACTATGTCCATAGATTGTGTTAGCAAACATTGTTTGCTGCTATAATAAAAAAAATCTACTCTTCATGTACCCTAGTCAGCATTATAATTTTAATGTTATGCAGTTTAAAAATGTTTTTTTTCTACAGATCTATCTCACATCCGAGACCGTGAGATATCAGCTTTGTCTGGTGGAGAGCTCCAGCGTTTCGCGTGCGCCATGGTTTGTATACAGGATGGAGATATCTTCATGTTTGACGAACCGTCTTCGTATCTTGATGTCAAGCAACGTCTGAACGCTGCTCGCACCATCCGCTCTCTCATCCATCCTGATAAGTATGTTGTTTTTAATTTTAAATAATAAATAAATCAATAAATAAAATATTGGACAACATGATATACATTGCTCTGATTCTAAAATAAGATGCTAAAGCACCTGTGTTATAGACAGGGGCGTGCGGTGCATATAGGCAATTAGGCAGTGCTTACCTGATAAATGAAATGAGGTAGGCAGTAGGTACTTACAAACGTGTGTTATTAATGAATACCACTGATTTTCATAAATAAATTGCTTACTTAAGTATCTAATGCCTACCTCGAAATAAAACTAATGCCTGCCACTGGTTATAGAAATCGGAAACAACCACAGTACCATAACACCAATATAGAAAAGTTCGTTTTCTATTCTACATTGAACTGACGGGCATCAAACCCGAGACCTCAGAGATTGCGACACCAAGTAGGGTGTTCTCGCCTCTCTGCTATGGAGGTCATCAGTATGTTGATCAATTGTAATTTTTATGGAGTAATAAAAAACATTTGATTTGAACTAAATGATTATTTTGTTGCAGGTTCATCATAGTCGTAGAACACGACTTGTCAGTGCTGGACTACTTGTCCGACTTCATCTGCTGCTTGTATGGAGTACCTGGTGCTTATGGTGTTGTTACTATGCCTTTCTCTGTTCGAGAAGGTAAGTGAGATTTAGAAACTAAAAAAAAGATATGTTTAACCAAAAAATATCCAATAGGATGGTAATTTTATTTATAACTATTTTCTCTTTTAGGTATCAATATATTCCTTGATGGGTTTGTGCCCACTGAGAACATGAGATTCAGAACTGAATCATTGGTATTCAAAGTAGCAGAATCTGCTACTGAGGAAGAGGTATAACATATTTCTTATTTACTTATTTTTAACAACTTATTGCTAACCACAATTGACCTGCAATATCTTCTGCAGATAAAACGTATGAACCACTATGAGTATCCTGAAATGACCAAGAAAATGGGAGACTTCTTTTTGCGTGTGATGCCTGGAGAATTCTCAGATTCTGAGATTTTGGTTCTCCTTGGAGAGAATGGTACTGGAAAGACGACATTCATCAGGATGTTAGCTGGAAATTTGGAACCTGATGAAGGTATACATTATAATACATTTTCAGCTTATTGGGTGGACATATTTACCTGTCCACCTTAGGGACTGATGGCCCTCGTCGCAAAGCTGACAATAAAACAAGTTAAAAAAAAGCAAATGTGGTCGGCTGCCCGCAGCCCTTATATTCAATTGATTTCTTTCATTCAATGACCTCTATTATAATTCTTTAACTCGAATTTTTCACCACTATCTTAGTTATTAAAAATTCACAATCGATAATGAATCGATGGCGCTGCAAACGCTAAAATCTCTAATACCGATTTTATCATTTATCTGTACCTTATGTTGGGCTATATATGGCAACACTGGTTTGCAAATGTCAAAATCGTGAAAGTTGTCAATTGTCAAATGATTCCGATTTTTTGCTGGAAGAAAACGTTTTCCAAATAATTTATTGATATTATAGAGACAATCAACGAGGATGTTACGAAAAAATGGACATGTAGTGTTGTTTCCTTGTTATTTTAAAGTTTTAACAATGTAGTGGTTGATTTAGTATTGAGGTTATAGAATTGTTGCGTTAAGCATATCTTGATGAGTTCGACGTATTTTCTTTGTTATTGTGATGGCTAGGACTGAACTGTTTGATTTATTTTTCCACCCTGTGTTTCAAAAATGTTTAAAACATGCGGAATCTTCCTTATCGCCGGAAGGTAAATCTATCATAGTTCTATACATACCCAGCATAGTAACTTCGTATTTTTACATCGGAACTGTTTGATTTGTTCTGATTTCAGGATATTTATGTATAAAGAACAATTAGGTTATGCCCCCATATGATCTTAAATGAATTGTGTAAAGTTTTATGTGGTAGAGTAATGGTTTTCTATCACCCACGTTTTTATTTTTTAAGTGTCTATACATGATGGAATGTGTCTATTCAAATGCTAGCTTTTGAGGGACCTGTACACTTAAATTTTGAATAATTCCACATAATGCTCGGAAACACTAAATTAACCGTGTGCTAATATTGTCAGGTTCTGGGCAGCTGCCGCAGCTGCACATTAGTTATAAGCCACAGAAAATATCCCCCAAGTCACAGGGGCTGGTGCGCAATCTGCTGCATGAAAAAATTAGAGATGCTTACATACATCCACAGGTAAATACACTATGCTTTTAATTGATGACACTAAAAATGATGAAATTGTAGGTTTAGTGTTTACTGTAGGTGCTTAGGATGTATAATTTAATTTATTTAGTAACTAAGCTAATGTTTAACTTCAATCTTACCTGATTGATTGTAAGTGATATAATTAAGTACAGTAGAATCCGTTTATTATGACATCGAAAGGAATTGACAAACACGTCATAATAAGCGGACGTCATACAAAACGTTTTGTGAAATGAAAAACCTTTTTTATGTAAATATGTATGTACTTAAGTATTTTAATACAGAAACATAGTAAATACATATGTATACATACATATTAAATCAAAATCAAAATTGTACATAATCAGCACATTATAACACATACAAGTGTATTTTTTACTGTAAGAAATCTGTAATTTTTGACTGCTTTTGTTTTTGGTTTCAAAACATTTGAATTGAACGATTGCTTAATGCGGTTCTTGTTTTTAAAAATAATTGAGATTGTCGAATGACCCACGCCAAATTCCTTTGCGAGACATGAGTTAGATTCTCCATTTTATAATCTGCATATTATTGCACCTTTCTCTTCAATTGTAAATGCTTTACGTCGTTGAGATGACATTTTTTTCACAGTAACAAACAAAAAACAATGCGTGACTTTCAAGCGTCAATTACTCACTGAGATTCAAAACAAAAACGAGCCACGTGCCGAACGTCGTCGGGAATCAACAAACATTACCGGAGGTGTAAAGAATCATGTCGGTCATTATAACCAGACATAATTTATTAAAAATGGGTCATAATAAGCGACATGTCACTGTAAGGGAAGTCATTATATCCGACTTTTTTATAAAGAATTTTATATGAAAACCAAACTTCGTGGTGTAATTACGTCATATTAACCGGTTGGTCAATATAGGCGGAGTCATAATAAACGGATTCTACTGTATAAGATGTAGTATGTCTACTACAAGCCTTCAGACACAAAGTTTTGTAAAGGTAAAAAAAATCAGAAAAGTTTATATTTAGTTCTTCAGTTTCTTTAAATAATTTCTTTTATCACATTGACTGTAACAGCAGACACTAAAGTAAAACAAGGATTTCTGACTCGCAAGTGTTTTTTTTATAAAACCTTTTTCATAATAGTTTGAACCTTTGTGTTATTGTTCAAACTTTTAATCATTATATTCAAATCTTTCTTATTATCAAACTATTAACATATACAGATATATTAATTATTTTTCCATCTTCAGTTTATCACAGATGTAATGAAACCAATGAAGATTGAGGAAATCATGGACCAAGAAGTCCAGAATCTCTCTGGTGGTGAGTTGCAGCGGGTGGCTCTGGTGCTCTGCCTCGGGAAACCAGCCGATGTATATCTTGTTGATGAGCCCTCGGCCTACCTGGACTCTGAACAACGTCTTGTTGCTGCTAAAGTTATTAAAAGGTGGGTTTGACTAACATGCTAGTAACACACAAATTTAACTAGTCAGGCTACAGAAATGAGACAGGATTTTTTTGTTACCCAGCTATATGTGGGTCAGTTTTTGTTTACAGTTTCCAGTCAGATATACTATACATGAGCCAATACCTTGATTTTGCATCTGAAATTAGAGCACTGTCTCCAGTTTCACTATTGATTGGCATGTCTATCTTTGGCAATTTTTAGCCTATAGCATAAAGTATCAAATTGACACATCTTAATGTATATTTTCCATCCATCATAATAGGTCTTAATTTATTTTAGCAGGAAAAGACTATCCTGATATTTTAAGTTAGTTTACTGTCTATTTTTTTCTTGCATAGTTACTTGACTGTGTATGCATAATATGTTCTTTATGTAAAACAGAGGTTCTCAACCTGGGGAGTCTGTAAACAGAACATTTGTTAAACTAAAAGAGTGTGTTGTATAGTTCATTAGAGTGAAGGTCCGTTATTAAAAAAGGCTGGAATACTCTGTAAATTATTATTATTATATTATTCATTCAGATAAATTATTTTTAATATCATTACATCTATTTGGTACAAGATTGAATTTAATTTAAATAATTAGAATTGCATTAAATGGTGTCACTTTTTAATTTTAGTTTATTTTCTTAGTCAGTTCTTGGTCAATTATATTCTTAGTCAACATTGTATAATTATTTTAAGTCAGTTTTATTTAGGTTATTGCACCATATCCGTATCTGCTTGCTCTTTAGCAAAGGCCTCCCCGAACACCTTCCTAGTTCCTTAAACTATTTAGTTTAAGCCTAATTAATAAACCTTTTTCCATCCCCCAGGTTCATCCTGCACGCAAAACGCACAGGCTTCGTTGTAGAGCACGACTTCATAATGGCGACGTACCTCGCGGACCGCGTGATAGTGTTCGAGGGCACGCCGTCCTCCACCGCGACTGCGCACGCGCCGCAATCTCTGCTGAACGGCATGAACAAGTTCCTGGAACTGCTCGGTATCACCTTCAGGAGAGATCCTAACAATTTTAGACCGAGGATCAACAAATACTCGTCGGTTAAGGTTGGTGGAATATTTTAATATTGTTTTTTGTTTGTTGACTTATTTAAATATGTTTTTAAGTATGTGCCAGACAACACACTACTTGTCATGGTCTAGTAGTAAGGAATTATCATCCTTGCTTGCATTAGGAGGTACCAAACAATGTATTTTTTATTGGTGTCTTCCAGCAAATCCAAACTTTGATTTCTGTTCGCCAGTTAAAATTAATCTTTTTTTAAGTAACCTAAATTCAGAAATAAACTCAGGATAAATAACTCACTTTTCACACAGTTCAGTTTTAAGTTGATGACTGACAGAATTATTTGTAACCTCTAAAATCCAGTAAACAACAACATTTTGTCCCACTTTTGTCACTATTCTGGTCTTCACTTATGAGGAAAATATAGTAAATATATTTTTACTGACTATTTATGTATTGTTACAGGATATAGAACAGAAACGTGCAGGCCAATACTTCTTCCTGGAAGACTAGAGCAAACGCGAAACGAATGTATTTATATATATGGGAGCTACTGTATCTGTCACAATGACGATGGCCTGCCATCCTGTGTATTTCCAATTAAATGTATTACCGTAATAAATCATGTTTTATACAATCAGACCGCTGTCATTTCACTAGACAACTAGTGGAAGCTATACTATACAAGGTGGAACAAAAATCCTGTTTGATTCTAAAGGGGGCTTAAATACAACTTTTATTAAAGCACTAAGATTGAAATCGGAATGATGATCGTCTCGTAAGCTCCTCTTTGATGCCGTGTACTAAACCGCCCTACAACTGACATAAGTTTATATGAAGAGGTTTTTTTTAGATTTCAATGTTGGTCTTGTAGAAAAGTTGTTGTATGGGAGTAGTAGAGTCACCCTCTTTTAGATAGAACAGGGTTTTTGTTACACCTTGTACATACTTTTACTACTCGACCACAACCACAATCTATGACCTTACGACGACCGTTTGGTGTAATTCGTGTTTCAGACTACATAATCGTCCGGTTGAGCTGTTGTTGAGCGGAAAATGTTGTGTGATGAACATTTGTACCTAAGTCATAGATGTTGAGAAAAGTTTAAGTATGTTTATCCGTTACCTAGTCGCCATAGTACAAGCTTTGCTTAGTTTGGGTCTAGAATTAGTGTGATTGTAGAAACAATTTATGACAGTTATGAAGATAGGCGCCAACACCTCTAATGAGGTACGTCTTTAGCGCTTTGTAATTTTAATAATTGGTATCGTTTTTATTGTTTTAATAACGTCTTTTGGTTAGGTATGCAGCTAATAATTGTGGTTGGGTAGTACTTACATACAATTCATATCAACACCTTCCGAAAGTGCTATTTTATTTCAAATATAATTTTGTTATCAATAATAAAAAGGCTTTTCTTTCTTTAAAAACAAACTAGCGATAAGTATCGTAGAACCCACTAGCACCAATTTTTTTAATGACTAACCCTTTTGAGGTCTTTATTCTGGTGGTACAATTTTACATTAACCAACCTAATAGGTACCGACCATGAATAAGTTTTTATGGGGATGTGTTATTGTTTAAGATGGTTCTTTAGATAAAAATGTCATTGAAAACCAAATTTTACGTTTTCGAAAAAAAGACATTATTTTCTTTTATTTGGCATAAAATTGTGTATGGCTTATTAGTTATTATGCTCCATCTGTTGGTTGATGAGGTGTTATCTATACAGCTTGCACATACCGTCTGTGTCAATTAATTTTTAATTAAAATGATATTCCTTTGCCTTCGTAACTTGTACAAACGAATGCGTGTAGTCATGAATCACATTAGTGCACTATTTAGTAACTACTAATAATATATTAATACAATCGTGAATAAGATCAATGACGAACGGTTAGATCGATGATATCATGTACGACACGTCACGCATCTTAACCTTGTCTACGTAGCAGGTTGAATAGTCAACATCAAACAAGTTATTACTCACCACTATTCTGCGAAAAATTCTAACAATCTTTCAGTACAAGGTCTGATGATCCTATTGTTTGAATAACTTGAATGGTGAAAGTCAAGAAAATGGAGGGACCAAGTCTTAGTTTTCCAATTTACATACAAGTATATGTTCTTTATGTACTATTTGGTACCTTAATAAATTTAGGTACCGCAATAAATACATAATTATTTAATAAAATTCTTGTCCCTCCATCTTGACGTCATAATGGAGAGACTAGATTGATAGGCTCACAAGCGTCAGTTTAGAAATATGAATATCGGTTATTAACGTTAGTAAGATGGAGGATCTTAACGTTCACCTTGAATGGATCTTAAGTTGCAAGGTATGATTATGATGCAAAGGTGTAGCTGGTGCTATAGCTGGTCCTATAGGATATGGATCGATTCTGCTGCTTGGGATGAAGGCAGCGCCAACTGCTAAAATCTTAGGTTTTTTTATAGGTAGGTACTGTGCCAGCGGCCAATTTAGCAGTAACCATCAATATGATTAAAGACATAGACAGGCATCGCGAGAATAAAAATGCATCTAAAATATATGAAACATTGTTTTTTTAAACATATCTGTGTTTGGTTCCTAAAAGTTGTTGTAAGTAGGTATAGGCGCAGTAGAATCCTTATAAGAAGTTAAATAATAATTATAGGACCTAAGTATGAGTAATCAAAATGTGACCTTTCGAGCGGGTTGCACCAAACACCGAACCAGAAGGAAAGATTGTCATGTTTCTTTCATACTTATAAGAAAAAAAAACATTGTCGTTTCTGCAAAAAGCAAGTCTCAAGACTCTTGTTTCATACCTAACTCACGACATTTGAAATAAAGGGCGTTGAGATAAACGATGCACACTATAAAGGGTTCGCTTCCGTACCGTGACTGTATTACCGAACCACCCACCTCCTCATTCTTATTTTATTTATGTTGACCAACTTTTGAAAGGTCGCTAGGCAAGCAAAGATTTTAAATTAAGTAAGGCGCCGTAGTGGTACAATGACCTACCCTTATAACCTTGGGAAAGCCCTTTTAACAAAAAAGCAGGGGCTTGTTTATCGTCTTAAGCTTTTCTATGGTGTGAAATATATCTTCCCTAAGTTTTATTTATAATTTTTAGTTCCTCAACCCAAGCAGCCGTCCGTTATTTATTTATTTATTCACTGAAGTAGAGTGGGCTTAATGGTGTAGGTATCTTGGGAAAAACCTACATTCCGGTTTAGTGGTATGAAAATGAATAGCAGATTAAAGTTAGAAATCGGAAGCATTTAGGTTTAAATATTTGCGAAGTTTATTTAATTATTAGTAACTTCATCATCACCATTTCAGGCATAGGACGTCGACAGCTGAACATAGACCTCCCCCAATGATGAGTAACATTCCTAGACCTTTTCTTCCTTCCTAAACCCGAAGCATGTTTGGCTATGCAATAGACATTTATTTTTATAAAAAGTTTTCGCTTTACCGGTCGAACAGTTTGGTTGAGTAAGATTGCAGAATTGCAGTAAATTTGTTTTTCGAACGGCGCGGCAGGGGCGACCGACAGTCGGGCTGGCGGGAGCCGCGACCGCGGCACGATGACATCATCCCGCGGCGAGATTACGTGGCTCAGGGCATGCCAACTGTTTGGACCTTTTGAAAATATTTAAATAAATATTGGACATCGCATACATACTTGCTCTGATCCTAAACTCACAAAACCCAGACCCGAGACAATACAGAGAAGTTCGTTTTCCACATTGACTCGACCGGGGCTCGAACCCGGAATCTCAGAGATGGCGACGACATATTAGCCCGGCATGCTCGCCTCTCTACTATGGAGGTCGTCAAATATAATAAAAATGTTGATTTGAATATTAATAAGGCTAGGGTTAAACAACCAACCATTAACCATTCCAGAGGACTCTGTATCGAGAAAGGATTTAAAGTGAGAATGGAGTAAAACTTTTAGCTTATCAGCAACAACAGCAGATGATGACGCCATCTTACTTTGACGATATTAGTATGAAATCCGAAAAATGACCTGTTTTATTTTTCATGCTTTATATGTTGGTTCTATTAAATCATGATATTTAAAGGTTGTTGCATATTATCAGCAGCTGATAACTTTCTTTAAAAAAAGAAATTAAAGTAGTAAAACAGGTTTATAAATAAATAAACTAATAAAAACAATATGCTTTGTAAATCTACAGACCTTCCCAATTCTATCAGCGAAACATTATTTTTGTATGCAAATACCTCATTGACGCTAAATTAGTTGCATCTATGGAGTAAGTAGGTTCACTTATGTAGATAAATAACAAAACGGTACCTAAGTATACCTTCCTTAAACTATTTTATCATATCACAGCTCTCTGCGTGCTATTCTTCCTATGTAAGTACCGAAGTGTTAAACTTGAACTCAAATACTCAATTTAAATATTCAGTCACGTGAGCCGAACCAAAGGTTGTCTACCCCTTGGAGCGCGAGCCGCGCGCGATACGAGTCGACCGACCGGCTGCGCCCTGCTTCATTCTAGTCTGAGTTTGCGCCTTATTGCGTTCTTATTGGGCGTGGTGACTACATTACTAACAAAAGTACGTATTTTATATGCCTTTATAAAGTTTTAATAGCATAACTATCAAAAACATAATTAAAACTAAACATCAAGAGTAATTTTGCAATTTTACGAACATTTAACAGTATTTTACCGGTACAGTGAAGGTAGAACCGGCTAGTGTTTAGTGTTTGTGACCGCGTTGCCACATGCCGGGACGCAATTTCGTTGTATTTATAGCGAATACGTGAAAGTTGTTCATTAGAAACCTATTTTAAGACTTCTTTATCGTTCTAGGAATCTCCAAAATGAGTGGACAACAGTACTACCCTTACAAGGTGAGATGAACATTCTTACACCTACATTTAAGTGTGCAAAGCTATTGATTCTCACGAGATGATGTCATCTTTTCGTGGTAATGTTGCTAAGTAGGTACTGAAATAGCTACCATATCGCTAGAAGGAAAATAACAAATAATGAATGAATTCATTCGTGTTTGTGAAGAGTTGTTTTCGATGTTTTAGTGTTACACCCAAAATAATATCGTAAACCGGATGTAGGGTGTTGCTAAGGCTAACCTTAGCCAGACAGTGGAAAAATTGTGGCCATTTAATCGGTTGAGGAGGATCATAAGACCGCCCGCCGGCGATCGCATAACAATGGAGATTCTAATGTGTCTGATATCGAGCCGTGAGTGATTAAGTAAAAATTTAAAAACATTATTCACTTATTGTCTCCAAAGATCGAAAATCTCTGTTTGGCCTTATGGTCGACTGGTAGAGAATGCCTCATTAAGTCCACCTATTGTAGGTACCTATGTTTTTTTTATCTGTGCAATAAAGTTTAAATAAATAAAATCTTAATAGGCTAGGCCTGATCAATAAGCTCCGTTAGAGGTGCGGTATTTTCATCTTGACACTCACAATTTACTTAACTTAGATGTATCTGAAAATTAAATAATTAAATCAACTAGGTACTTATTTGTGTGTTACTTGTTACTGTGTTCTTTAGCTGAGATTTTAGATTGCATTACATGCACTTTTTATCTACCCTCAGATGATAAAATTTATTTATGAATTCTATTTCAACGATATTTGTTATATCAATGCGGTAGTAATTCAACTGACCAGGTAATCCAATAAAAGTAAATTTTGAAAATTTTGGCTATAGAGTTTAAAATCTTTAACATTATAATAGGTAAAGTCCGTAATGGCCTACTAACACTAGAAGGTAATGACTTTTATGACATGTAAGCATGCGAAGAAATCTTTATAATAATACCTACCATTCGTAATACTCTAACTAAAGCTATTTAGTTTTTATAGCTCAAACCTGAATTTAGATGTCTAACCGGTTTTACTGAACGATGTACTCGAAAACATAAAGCCGCTATTTTCGGTGCACTTCAACTTTAAATTGTACCATAAGATATGATACAGTAGGCGTATTTTTGAACCTTTCGAATTTCAATTTACATACGAAATCCAAAGAATCGTATACAATTTCCTAGGAGTTCGTATGCGATTCTTGTGAATTCGTATGCTAATTAGAATTCGAATGTTTCAAAAATTTAAGCCCTGTCTGCTGCATCAAGCAAAAGTGCAAAGGCATGCAGTAGTACCTAATTTCGTCTTATTTGCTTCACTAACTAATTGGATTCGGCCGATATTCATAATATTCAAAGTAATTTAAACACCGATCCAACTACCTATCGGATTATCAAAAGTGTGTAGAATACAGACTACTTAACATATTATTATTATGTAGGTGGTTTGTAATTGGTTGTTATTCTGTCATAACACTTTAGTAAAAGGTTTAAACTAAAAACTATCGGCCGATTAAAAAGTCTGTAAGTAGTGTCATTGTACTGTAATCTGAGAGTCATTTCAAAGTCATTCACAAGCGTAGGTAGCTAAGTAGCTTCGTGGTGTTCTAATAAGCTAATGGAATGCGGTAGAAATTCGCAGAGCCGACTTGCATGTCCATTGACACAAAAACCTAATAGGAATAAAATAAACAGTCTAACTAAACAGTTGCATGCAGTCGTTGTTGCTGCACTTGGGTTTGTTTTTTGATTCTGTCAGAAAATAGTTTTTTTTTTATCATTAAGCCAATTTAAATCTACTTTGAACGAATGCCTCATCATCATCATCATCATTTTAGCCACAGGACGTCCACTGCTGACCATAGGCCTCCTCCCCTAGTAACTTCCAGATCAGCCGGTTAGAAGCGGCCTGCATTCATCGTCGTCCTGCAACCTTTACCAGGTCGTCTGCCCACCTTGTGGGTGTAACGAATGCCTACCTAAAAACGATACGAGAATACGATTGCATCCGTTTTCGATTATAGTCCGTATTCCGTACCTACGAGCATTTGATAGATCTTACAAAGTTTTGAGGCAATAATATCCCCGCTTTCGTTTTGATTCGCAAAGAATTGATAATGGTTTTAATAGTAGGTAACTAGCCAAAAATTTAAGCCTGGTTTACTTTACGATGTGTTACTAACTTCTGACATTGGTATATACCTAAGTAGGTACTTACAATCCCTTTAATGCGGGAAAATACCAATACAACACCGAACCGAACTGCATTTGGGCTAAGTTGCTCGTTTTAAGATTTTACGATCGTCGGCGGACACCTACTTCCTCGTATCGGCAGTATCGGATGACCCGATTGGCGTAGTGCCGCATTCATTCGATTCCCGGTTCGATTTAAAGTCAGTCTTCTGGGTGTAGGCGACCAAATCAGTTGTCTTGTATCTTGTAACCCAATTATAATAATTCCTTATTTTCATGACTAACAAAGATATGGATCTTGCCACCATTTACAAACAATAGTGAGAAACCACCCATGGCCTTTTAAATATCACCTCATTCAAAGTATTATTCGATCAGTGGATGGCCAAAGTGGGAAGTCACTGGGGGAGGCTTATGTCCAGAAGTGGACGTCCTATGGCCAGCAGTGGATTTCCTATGGCTGTGATGATTAATTTATGATTAATTTTAAGGCGAATCAACATTTTGTGGCCTACATGATCACTTCAGAAGATATTCTAAATCTGTCTTAGGTACTTACGTTACGAAAGGCCTTTTTTCAACATTATCTGTGTTCCACAGTGCACCCCCACGGTGTACCCCGCGGAGCCGTTCGACCCCGCGGCGGACGCCGAGACGCTCCGCAAGGCCATGAAAGGCTTCGGCACCGACGAGAAGGCCATCATCGACGTGCTCTGCCGCCGCGGCATCGTCCAAAGACTGGAGATCGCCGAAACCTTCAAGACTAACTATGGAAAGGTAAGGAAGCTTCTCCGGTTCCTGCAATTGCAACTGCAATGTCCCCTGACTATACTGGACTGGGTGGGTACATTGGTGATGTGCTGCTTATAATCATCTCTAGTTCGTTAAAAAGGGTCTGATATTAATGCTGGGATCTGGCCTAGTCATTTCTGCTCCCTGGCACAAGAAAAAATCCCGTAGCTAGAGCGTAGTTCTGTTATTAGGTATATTACAATTTTCTTTTAGAACACCATAAGAATTTGCGACAGAAAATCGATTTATTAACGTATTTTCCGTTATCTAGTCGCCATAGCACAAGCTTTGCTTAGTTTGGGGCTAAATTTTGATGTGATTGTGGAAACAATTTATTTATTTATTCGTAAGTATGTTACGCTATAGTCAATTATTAATTTAAACCTATTGTCAATTATTACTAAAGTAACTAGATCCTTTTATGTATTTATTTATAATACCGTAAGTTTGATTTAAAAATAGCTACAAGGATTCCGATTGCGGTAAACAATAACAATGTCATTCGTCCGTCCGGTATCATTTTCCTATTTAAAGACATTGATAAATACATACGATACGAACCGCTTAATTAAACTGGTAACATGGAAAAATGAAGGCCTCAGGTGTATGCCCTGCATAACCCCAACTAGTTGTTATAACTACGGTTCTGAAATAACTAATCTCTGACGTTAAATAAAATTTAATTTCCGCAGTAAACCGCTTTATTTGTTCTGAAGTCCTACATAAAACAGAAACAGTAAAGTGAAGCTATTAAAGATTTATAGTGTTTTTAGTGGCTTACTTAAAGTCTTAGAATTAAGTACCTATGCGTAATTTAGGGATTAGGTGCCCTTTAATTATTTATTTCTGATTCATGTATGTACGCAGCTCTATTGCAAAGTTAGGTTTATAGATTATTCCTGGGTTTTTACAGGTTGTTGTCCGTTAAATTGATTCATGGAATTAAATTACCTACATACTTCTTTAGTTTTTCCTATAATGTATTGTTTATGAGTGTACGTATGTCAACGAAAGGGTAACAAACAAAGCGATGAGAGGAAGGAAAGTTAGTCGATAACATTGATCAATCATCTCGGTGACTTCATTTTTCAAGAATAACTTTATACCTACTCATAGTCACTACAAACTAATCAAATGATTACCACATCCTGTCTACGCCTTCTTCGGAATAATTATCTGGTTATTCATCACCGCCCATGTAAACCGTAAAATATACGGGTTACTTTTAAAACAATTGCCAAAAAAAGCTGATGTGTAACAACAAACTAACTACTTTAGGGTGGGGTCAAAATCTAAATCATAAAAAAAAAATTGTGTACAGGAGGCGAAGTTTTGGAGCATTCGCATTTTAATTCGTATTAAAATTTCTTAGGAATTAGAGTACAATTATTGTGAATTCTATGCGAATTGGAGTTGGACTGAATTTTATCATCAAACAGTTAAAAACATATTAAGTATGTAAGGATACTTTTTAAGGACATAACTACTTGTTATTAGTGTTCGGTAATCGGTTTTTTGTTATAAATTATAGGTATTTGAATTTATTTTTAATAGAAACATGGTCGTTGTTACCTGTAGTTAAGTAGTAAACTCAATCTCAGAGCACAAACCGGTTTAAGAAAATTTAGCCCACTGGTAATCGATTCTTTTCGAGTATGATGTCATAGCAATTACCATTGTTTGTCAGTTATTGGTAGGGTACGAGCAATTTTGAGCTATAACGTTCGGTAATTAGGTAACAGTTTCCTTATTACCTTGGAGCTGATATTATCAAAGAACTGTACAGAATCTCACGGCACAGACCTTGGAGCAAACCTTAGTCATCGTTGATTCACCTCTCCATCAAGTCTGAGAGGTCGGTTTTGTAGGAAGTAGGACACAAAACTTTTGTGTACCACTTCCTAGCCATGACGAGGGCAAATGATTACTTAACTGACTTCTTAGAGTTGCATAAAAAGTTGGTCGAGTTTCTGTTAGTTACTTACAGAATTTTGGTACTTTATTAAACTTATTTCGTTACATTTATGGATATCGTTATAAATGTGTACTTAGGTATTTTCGGATGTTTGTTACCCAAGCACTATTTTTCGGCTAAACGATAAGCTGAAATTCAACACAGTAGTCGCGGGCTGAAAGCCTGAAGGTAGTTTCAAATTAACGTCATTACCATCGTGAAACAGAATCTGTGATAGTAGAACAAGTTAACAGTTTGGATAGAATTTAGGTTAAGTAGGTAGGTAGTTAACTAAATGAATCTCGTGCACGCATTCAGTTTAAATGGAAAAATAATGTAAGTTATAGATAGCCCGCAGATAGACATCGATTACATAAACTGATAATAAATGCATCGACTCCAAACCACAATGAAAAAACAGAAAACATGCTTTAAGCTAGAAATAGCTATCTTATCACAATTTGTTTACATTTTACATGACATGATGTTAAGAGATAGTATAGTCAGTGCAAATATTGACACTCTTTATGACATTTATTAGTTCTGAGAACTAGGTAGGTAATAACTGAGAATAGTTTAATGAATACTAAGAATATAGGTAGGTTTAGGGCGTTAGACCTACTTATACGAACCTCAGATTAATATTATGGCTTAATCGATGTGAATGAATGACCAAGATCATTCACAGATTAACATTTACGAACAAACTAAGGCATTAAAAAGGATCAGATTCAGAATATTTCAACCATCAGTTCTTTTTGAAAATTAGATAAAAATAACGTTCGTCCATCCATTTTTCTAATCAGCTAGGTATATTGTTAACTCGTTATTTTTATCGGAAATCATTTATAGTGTGAAGTACCTATTAATTATAATGTTAAAACTAATGAAAACGTAGGTAACCGATAATTTTAATTAACCTGTCAGGCCAAGGTCAAGAGACACAATAAAAAATCTATTATGACGTGGCCACCGGTGGGGAATTGAAGCTTGACAGGTTAAATGTTACCCTTAATTAAGAAAGGATTATCAAGGTTCAAAAGTTCTCATAGGCACTTTGTGTCAGGAAAATGCGTTGCCTACCTACCTTAGTCTAACCCAAAATTTTGTCGTAACCCTCATTACCTAAACCACTCCAGGATGGGCGCACAAAAAAATTCCATTTTGTCATTTACCAACGGGTTTACAGTTTACATAAAGATAGACCTAGATAGATACTCTTTATTGTTACACCAAACAAAGAAGTTACAGTTGATATCTACAGAAATCTTTACAATTAAGGCGGTCTTATAGCTAAGAGCGTCATAGCCAAACCACCTCTTTCTAACAACGACAATGCGTTGCCCAACCTAACCCCTCATTTTGTCGTAGGACCTCATCAGCGAGCTCAAAAGCGAGTTAACTGGCAACCTGGAGAACGTTATAGTGGCGCTCATGACCCCCCTGCCACACTTCTACGCTAAGGAGCTGCATGACGCCGTCGCCGGGATGGGAACCGACGAGGAAGCCATCATCGAGATCCTTTGCACTTTGTCCAACTACGGCATCAGGACCATCTCTGCTTTCTACGAGCAACGTAAGTATTTGTACAAAACTATTTCTCGTACGTAAGAGGCATCGTAGCCTTTTTACCCTACTGCTTCGGGATAAGTTTTCGTTCACTGTTTCATTGTTCGACGACCTCCGTAGCCGAGAGGCAAGCACGACGGACTTTAAATGGCGCCGCCATCTCTGAGGTTACGGGTTCGATCCCCGGGTCGGGTCAATGTCGAAAACGAACTTTTCTATATTGGCTCGGGTCTGGGTGTTGTGGTACCGTCGTTGTTTCTGATTTCTATAACACAAGTGCTTTAGCTACTTACCTTAGGATCAGAGCAATGTATGTGATGTTGTCCAATATTTATTTATTTATTGTCACACTAACGGACTACCGCGAGGCTGAGATGACCCGCTACCTAGTACCTACCTACTGTAGCTACATTTTGGGCATGCAAGTTCGCAGACGAGGGCATTATTCTACTGTACCTATATAAATAAATAAGTGGGTACTAATGTATGTATGTACATACTTTCCTCTCTACAAGGGTTATACAAGAGTACCTTACTTCATATGTATTACAATTGATTTCAGAAAGAAGTAATAAGCATTAATTGCAGCCTTTGGTTTAGAATTTGAATGTTGATAGGTATTCGCTATAAGTATGCCGTTTCCCGTCCCGATCTAGTTAAACTTGACACTTTCGATTTATGTTTCATGCTACATTTTTCAATTTGCTATCTCGTGCTATTGTATATTTAGTCGTATTTAGTCATGTTTACGAGGCGTACGTACCTACATAATGGCTATATTAATGTGTGTTAGGGTAGCTACCTACACACATTCAGTCCGGCAGTGGCAACTTCGGGCATGAAATGAGGTAGGAAGTAGGTAGTAGTAGCATTTCATTTACCAAGTAGGCACTACCTAATTGCCTTTAAACAAACACACGTTCAGCAGTATTTGTGGAACAACAAAGCCGAACCCGAAGATGCCTGAAGCATAATAAATTACATCCATGACCTCCATCCATCTACACATTATTCGGTTTAGCCGGGCCTGGCTTTGCCGAACGAATATAATTATGTGTGTGTAGCGACCCTCACGCAATTTAAAAGTTAAGCGTAATTTTTAGCAGTGTCGACTTATTTTGGAACGCTCAAAAAGTCCTCATACGGATCAAGAAGTAGGTGCCACAAGTTCACGAGACACATTTTGAATTGCACAATTTACAATTCAGCAACCGTCTATTGAAGTCACAATTGGTTACTCATCAATTCATTCTATGCCTTGACAATGACATGATATGATGATATTGTTATGAATCAAGAAATAATTTTGCTCGTTTCCTTAAAAAAACATTATTACCCCGGGTCATTTTGAACAACGGGCTCTCGAGTTATCGTGTGAAGGCTGCACTTGTTTATTTGTTTGTGTACTAATTAAAAAATAACATCTAACACACAAATTATCTAGGCTCAAAATATCAATTGATAAAGTATTCAGCTAATAATGACAGAATGATTACTTTGGAATGATAAAGTTTACAGCGCGCCGTTCAAAGCATTTACATTGATTGTTTGTATTCGTGACTAGCGTAGGAGAGCGTTGTCCTACATACGACCTGTAGCAGTACATACACCTATATACGACCTGTAGGCAGTACATGTACTTATTAATTGTCCATCGGACACAAGTTCGTTTAATATGCAGCACAACCTTTATTCTTTTAAGAGCTCAATATTATGGTCAATTAATTTCAACTAACCTATTATTTTCTACATAAATGATAAAACGTATAAATTTATAAAACCTGTGTTAATACTAGATACTTAGTACTTGTACTTAGGTACATAAAATTTATAATTATATACATATAGTACATACGTTGAGTTAAATACAGCTAGCCTAACTACAGCGGACAACATTTCCAACTTTCCAAGCAACACAAGTTACTTTGAATATTCTTTGGTAAGTATCTCCGCTAAAACTAATTCAAATCTGTTCCTTAGCTTAAATTCAATTTTCTTTACAGTGTACAACAAGAGTCTCGAGTCAGACCTGAAAGGCGACACATCTGGCCACTTCAAAAGACTGTGTGTGTCTCTATGCATGGCCAACCGAGATGAGAACCAAGGAGTAGACGAGGGCGCCGCCAAGGCTGACGCTGAGGCACTCGCTTCAGCAGGAGAGGGACAATGGGGCACCGACGAGTCGGTTTTCAACTCCATCCTTATCACACGCTCTTACCAGCAGCTTAGACAGGTGAGTTAGAAAGAGTTGAAGAATGTTAATTCTTTCGCCAAGGGTCGAGTAGACTTGGATGCAAATTAAGCCTATTTTGGTGTGAAAAGAGCTATTGATATGAATGATAATTTCATTTCAATTATAGTAGCAACTGCGGTCTGCATTCTGAAGCTATAAACGTGAATTGAGCCTGCATTTAAATGCGCATAAATTATGAGTAAATTTTCTTGCAATTTGTTCCCAATCACTTGGAAGTAAACTGATAAGTGGCAAAAATATATTTTTAAAGACACTATAAATTCAAATAATATTGCATTAGCGAATATGAAGCGAAGCAAATCACACTTAGCGATTAGACTCAATTTTAAAGTTACATTTATTGGTCGCTTGTGGAATAAATACATAAACACTGGACTACTTACATACTCTACATAGTCAAGTGTCATTTTATGATTGTCTGAGTAGGTACTTAATGTATGTACTGTTCGTGATTAAAATGCAGATTAAAAAAAAATCTTTTTTAAAATTCAGACGTAACATTTATTATTTAACTAATTCGGCAAAATATGCCGGCATAAAAACATTGATAAATATATTAAGTTACGGATATGATACAAGGATAATGAATACCATCACTAGGTATGCGCACACACATACAATAATAGCAACTGTTTGACTCATACAGCATAATGTTGACAATATGCGTACTATAATTGATTTAATCAATTATTCAGGGTTCGTCTACCAACAAACGCCCTTGGCTACCTTTTATTACCCCGCCAACAGAAACAAGACATGATGTATTATGTACCTACCTTATTACCAGCTACCTACTTGTAATCAAAAACTATAAATATGATGATTGCACATCATGCAGAATGTGCCATTTATTATTTTATTCACACTGTGCCTATTTGGTGGTAAGGTTTTGGTCTCCGACAGTGCTGACAGTGTTAGAAAAACAAACTGCCAAAATACTTAAAGCTAACAGGTCGTTTATTGAATAAGTATGCTTGAGGTACTGAGGATAGTCTGGATATGGCTTGATGAGAGATGTTACTGCACAATTTCAGATCTTCGCGGAATTCGAGGCGCTAACAGGCAAGGACATCGAAGAGTCCATCAAGAAGGAGTTCTCTGGCAGTGTGGAGAAGGGAATGCTGGCTATTGGTAAGTTTATTCCTGTATAATACATAATTAAAAAACTCTTTCCAGACCAACTTATCGTTCTACCTCGAAAACTATAGGTGGAACTATGGAATTAATAATTAAATATTTTACTTTTTATTTCTATGCCCATCTCATGATCAAGGTAATTGCATTTGTGAACCAGAAATCTATCTCTTCAAGGCTGTCAACATTTTCAACAACACTGTACGGACTATACTACTAACAAATGTTCTGAATGCAAATAAATTGGAATTGAAAATAAACGATAGTATTCAGATTTGTTACTCTACTTACTTAAGTATCTTTGTAAATACTTTTTGTAACTATTGAGGAAAGGTGGAACAGGAAGGTTCTCGAATGGAGACCACGCTTAGGCAAACGTAGTGTAGGACGCCCCCCGGCGGACCGATGACCTAAAGAAGGCAGCTGGCAGCGATTGGATGCAAAGGGCGGGAGATCGTGCGCTGTGGCGCTCCTTGGGGGAGGCCTATGTCCAGCAGTGGACTGCAACAGGCTGATATGATGATGATTATTAACTCCACTCATTAAAGTTTTGTGTAAAGTAAGCAGTTTTAATGTTTATTTATGCTACCTACCACCTAAATTACGCTTATACATATTATTTTTCCTGTTTTCTCGTATAACCTACGTCATAGTGGTACCAGCGGCTGCTATATTCGGGAGCAGTCATAACTATTTTTAGGCTTATTACAAACAAAAAAGACAAGCGGTCCAGATTATTAAATAAACAGACAGGTTAATATCACGCCTATAGTTGGTTTAAACTTTAGTGGTTAAAGAAGGTAAAGTTTGACTGAATGAATTTCTTTCAATATGTTTAAAGAGGTTAAGGACGCCATCTGTTTTACAGAACTTAAGTTTTATTGTAACTAGCTCATGTTACCCTTCAACTCTATCATAAAACCACATCATTTACCTACGAGTAGTCACATAATTGCTATGATGTAAGACAATTTATGTCCGAAACTAAGTGCAGCAAGGTCACCGCTAATCTGTATGGGAGGAAACGTGCGGTCAACGCAAGGCCGCACGTTTCCAAAAAAATCAGGGTCAGTAGGTACTTTCCTGAAAACTTGAGAGCAGCAGTGATTAGAAGTATGTTTTAGTGGCTGTAGATTTAAACAAAATTACCTACCATAAACAACTGATAACATCTTCTTTAAATTATGTGGACGATCTGTTAAATAGATCAACGTTCTTTGAGCTACATCGTGTTTTAGATCAATCTTTGCCTTGGCTTGGATTTTTTTAAATCTAATTTTATTTAAAGAAGGTTTTTTCTTAATAGAAGAAGTCGCCTTGGCTTGGTTTTGGGACCCTATAGGCACCGTTTGAGAAGGAAATCCTAAAAGGAAAATATTTAAGTAAAATTATTTGGTGAAAGAACGTCCACTTAAATAGTTTTTGGGGCAATTTGATATAACTGCAATAATAAATAATCCCGTTTCCTTTACTCTGTATTGTTTCTGTAGTAAAATGATTGCTAAGCAACTTTTTTTATTACAGTAAAATGCGTAAAGAGCAAAGTAGGCTTCTTCGCCGAGCGCCTCTACTACTCTATGAAGGGTCTAGGCACTAACGACAAGACCCTCATCAGAATCATCGTCAGCCGCTCTGAGATTGATCTCGGAGACATCAAGCAGGCTTTCCTTGACAAATACGGCAAAACCCTGGACAGTTGGATCGCTGTAAGTCATTTTACACTCTATTACCTAGCCATTAAAGTAGATTTTAGTTTATGTGTCGGGATAACGTGATTAGTTGTTTGAAATAACACTCGCCCTGTTATATGTTTTACGTACGTGACATAAAAACCATCGTACTAACATCCATTAGTCATAGTTACGCATTGCTAATACTTTTATGTCGCCATTTTGCTACCATATGCATAAAAATAACAAAAAAATCGTTCATAACTATTAGTGAGATTTTATCAATGTTGTTTATTACTAACAGCATGGAAAATGTAACAGAATATACATATTTTCGTATCAATATAGTACAATTTTCAAGGAACTGACCCATAGTTTCGACCATTCCAATGACCAACTTATTTTTGGGATATGATGTAGGCTTGTATAATCAGCATGAATAATGTTGCTTCAGATATAAAATCATCTAATCATTTCTCTACTTTCCTAACTACACTTTACTTAACTACACTCTTTATAATTACTGAATTTATTATACAGATCTTTTTATTATTTGTACATAATGGAATTTCTTTCATATTTTTGTAAATACAGAACTCGTTATCATCATGGAGTGTTGAAACGTGTTTAAAATGATAACAATGGTGCTTTGTGATCTGTTTACGAAAGTCCCTAACTTCACAAATAAAACTATGTCCCTCTTTTGTTTTTGTAAATAGTTTACCTATGAATAGTCTAGAATAGTGGTCCATTTTGATTCCAGGATGACACCTCAGGGGATTACAGGAAGGCTTTATTGACCCTTGTCGAATAGATTGTGGGCTCAAGCTGACAACAACGATTGCATTAACCACCTATTTCCAATAATTTAAGTTATTTTTGTCAATTTTTGAGGTTGTTAAGTGATCTGATAGGTACCGCTCATTGATGACAAAGTCGTCTACATATTGGAAAATTTTGTCTTTGATGTGCGAATCTCAGCTTTCGGTACCGGGTGTACATTTCATAAGATCTGTATATTTTGCTTAGTACTCACTCATTTCGCACAGTAGCTAACTGCTTCGTGTCGTATGCATGAAGGTAGTGGTCCAGTGTTTGTGTTACGCTAGTTTTACAAGTAGTTGTTACAATTTTTTCAGGAGGACTTAGGAGGTCCAATCGGCCTTCTACTTTCTACACTGTGTTACTAGACACGGCCAAACACTCAGTATTACGAGTTTACAAGGAACACTTCTCTGTAACACGTACAATTTATTAATGTGATGTAAATTATTTATTTTGTAAACGAGTACAATCACACTTACTGTTGCATTTTACTATTTTAAAGACATTTTATTTTTTATATTAATTTAAGCTACTTTAAGAATAACGAGTGATTAATCTCATGCTTAGCAGTGCACGTTTGTGATTTGAAAACGGAAATTATGGGCCAGTTTCTTTTAGTTTTGTTTTTGTTGAGTCGGTATTCGTGTTGTTCACAGGACGACCTTGCCGGTGACTTCAAAAGAGTACTAGTCACACTTTGTGCTTAATCCTGCAAAATAATGTCTATAGAACAAAATTATTTTTATATGTGTATTTTGTTGAGCTTAGCATGCATGCAGATTAACTATAGTCGGTCTCGGTACCCAGGAGGTAACGAAGTACAACGATATCATATTTTGCAGGATGATACGAAGGGAGACTACAAACGCGTTTTACTCACTTTAGTATCGTAAACGCATAATAGAGCTACAAAGTTGTTGAATGTCTGTCTTGCGATGCAATGTTCTAGTTCCGATATTGAAACTGCCTTTACAATGTATAATTGTTAAAGAAACATTTTTGAAACTAAAGCTTGATATTTTTATGAAATGAGATATTTATTGGTGCTCTAGTTATGTTTACAATAAACATATTTACAATAAATATAACTTGAGGTATGTATGTTCGACGAGTGTTTTATTTAGTCTATGTCCCTTATTCCTTCTTCTGTTATCTGCAACAATCATAGGTAAGGTTTAAAGTGTGTAAATATTTGTGTAAAAAACTGGGGACTAAGGTGCCTTTATTGAAATCCCACACCATAATATAAGTTTGTCACTTAATAATGACGATGACGAACAGATTTGGATGAAATTTGGCTGACAGACACAATAGGTGTATCAAGATCTGCTGGATTGGAGATACATTATTATACATTTAAACGTTTAAATATACAATAATGATATGAAATATGGTAGATAAGCCACGCGGAGAGACTGAATACATTGTTTATCACCTGAATTAGAACACTTGCTTTTATGCCATAAAAATTCCCTAGATATACTTTGAAAATCCACAAAACCCTTGGAGGGTTGATTGATTGATTAAACTTTCTGTGACAAACCTAACTCAACTCTAATCAGGTCAACCTGTAGGCTTGTTTAATAAGAGTATTAACATAAGTACAATTATTTATATAAGCCGGGGTAATGTCAAAGTATGTATTAAATAACACAAACTATGCCAAGGTCGAAAAGGTGCTACTGATGATAACAGACACACTCCAAAATCCGCGGCTTACGCCACAAAAGTTGGCAACGAATCAAAGATGCGCAAAGTAATACGAGGAAAGCCCCGTAGGTTCTGGCCGCCTGCCAGATATTCCATCATTGTATGCTGTGATAATGTTACAACTATGCATAAAATCATGTCAGAGAATTGCGTTTTCAAACAAGGCCGTTGGCCGATACTGACATTATTCCAGACAGTCTAAAAAAACCCTTTGTAAATTGGTTTTTATGAAAGAGGTATAACATAAGCATAAAAGCTAAAAGATATTAACTGGGCAGTATAAATTATTGAGTCTTACTTAATCTGGCCCCTCGTCTGCAACGCAAAAAGTCGCGGGTTCGATCCCGGTGTGAAAAAAATAATGTTATTTTAAGAATTGGCCTTATATAGCAACATATGGAAAAAATATCTGGTTATACTTTACGACACCGGTGGCAACTGGGGCATATTGTTTTACAAATTCCCATTTGCCGCCAGTGGGGCGATGCCGGTGGAGGCAGTTGGGAATAATCCCTATTTAAGAATCGGCCCTTTTAATAATTGGTATTTTCAGAACTAGGTATTTTGCGAATTAGTCCTTTTTTAAGCTGTTAGGCATGTTAAGAAGTAGGCATTTATCGACTAAGCCAATAGATATGACTTATACATATAGGCGTTTAAATTTTAGCAAATTGAAATCATGACAAAAAATGTCTGGCTGATGTATTTCACTATTGCAAAGTTGGTTGAGTCTCAAACAAGAGTAGTTACCTAATGTGCCACTGATAGTAAAAGTTGATCTAACCAGCAGCAGCTGTTTACGTACTTTCAAGGAACAAGCAATTACCTTGAACGTGCCAACAGCATTGGGTCCACAATTGCTCTTCAAGCACAGAGCGCGCCTCTCGCTTCCTTCATTGGACAGCAGAACCCGAGTGTTGCAGCGGTGCGCCCACGCGTCACCTAGCGAGCCTACGACGGAACCCGTGGAGAGACCCACCCTGGTACTCATCTCATTTGTAACTACTACCTGAGGACAATGAAATGCAAATTCAGATTATAGGCCCTCTTCCGGGCACTTATACACTTATAGCACTTATATATAAGTGGTGCTGCAATTGTCACCAAAAGAACAAGCCAGATTTAAGTGAGAGACAACTATGGTAACAAACGCGCCACTGAGAGGGCGAAACAAACTTTGGCGCCAACAGTTGGCGTATATATTTTTTGACGTTTATGACACTCGAACGGGGAATCTAGACATGTAATTATTGTAACCTTATTACCTTGTAATAAGCATTATCATCTTGCAAACAAGATAGGTAGGAGGTACCAACTTACTATCCCCAGCATGGAACTTGAGCGCTGGGGCAAAGAGTGGGGGTCGCTTTGCGCATCTTATTGACGACCGTCTGGTGTAGTAGTTGGCGCTCCGGACTACAAAGCCTGGCGGTTGCGGGTTCGAATCCCACAAGGGGCAAATGTAAGTGCGATGAGCACAAACATTTGTACCTAAGTCATGGATGTTTATTAATTAATGTTATGTTTATCCGTTATCTAGTCGCCATAGTACAAGCTATGCTGTTAGTTTGGGGCTAGCTAATTGGTGTGATTGTAGAAACAATTTATTTAATTATTATTAATAATCTTACGAGACGATCATCGTATCAGAGACACGTCTGCGCGGAACAAACAACCAATTCCAGCTGGCGGTGCAGGCGTGTCATGCGACTAGCCAATCACGTTATTGTAATAGTGTTATGCGCATCTTTCCCTCAGCGCTCAACTCCCATGCCGCTAGTTGTGCTAAATACATATAGTTTATCATTGCTCTAAAAAAACTACTTACTGCAATTTGTTTTTCCACTGCCAGTCTCTGCAATTCTGCCATTTGTCTAAACAACAAGCCAGTTCGTTGGCTTGTCGAGATGCCTTCTTTGAAAGGAAATGTAATTGAGTCTATAACAATTAACTTTATCTGAAAGACAAGACAGATAGACCTCTCACTTTCAATAGCTACGGTAGAAAAGTGTAATAGTAAAGCAATATCGACGACCATTGACCGAGTGGGCGTCTGGTCCAGTGGTTCTACAAAGACAAATGTTTGCGGGTTCGAATCCCTCAAGGGACAAATGTCATTTGGAAAAGCACAAGCAATTGTACAGGGGTCATGGATGTTTATTAATGTATTAAGTTTTTACCCCTTATCTAGTCGCTATTGTACAAGATTTGCAGTTCTTTTTAGGGTTCCGTAGTCCTGATAAGGAACCCTTATAGTTTCGTCATGTCCGTCTGTCTGTCTGTCCGTCCGAGCTTTTGCTTGGAGACTGTTGACCCTAGAGAACTGTAATTTTGTTGGGATATGTATATCAATCACGCCGACAAAGTGGTAGTATAAAATTTCGAAAAATATTTTTTTAGGGTAGCTCCCATACATGTAACGTGGGGATGTTTTTTGGCTTCAAAAATCTGGAAAAATTGCTGATAAATGATAATAGTGCTTTTCTTAAGGAAAGTTATAACGGTTAAGGTAGATGAGTTAGTTTAAGAGTAAGAATCGTTCAAAATTCCTTAGAGGAAAACATTCAAAGTGATTTAAATGAAGTAATTGCTGAAATATATTGTGGTAACGACGGGCAACTACGGAACCCTACACTGCGCGTGGCACGACACGCACTTGGCCGTTTTTTTTTGTTTTAGTTGGGGCCAGATAGGAAAGAGCTTTACGGCCTTACTACAAAAAGATAGACTAGTGTTGAACACCTGTTTACAGATAAGTCGCCCAATTTGAAATGTTTGTTAGTAATATGTCTCGAATGTCAGATGTGTCAACATTTCAAATTGGTTGATTAATTTTAGACAAGTGTTTAACGCTAGTCTATCTTTTTTGTAGTAAGGCCAATAGTGTTTATTTTTATACATGTTAGGCCTCCCCCACACTAGCCCCCCAACTAGTCTTTCGAGCATCGACGTTGTGGCAGTGTCCAATCAGCGTTAAGTAAAAGCCGCTGCGCAAGCGTTGCGTCCAACACTGATTGGATGATGCCTAGACGTCGACGCAGGAAAGACGCTGTGTGGTGGAGGCCATTTGTCTTACATTTGGATGTTCTGCCACAATGTCAGATATTCTATAAATTGTAGCACAAAACTTTTCGAGTCCAAATGCATTGATGTAATGAAGTCTTTGCAATGCATTATTATTTATTTCTGTTGGTGTGTCTAGCAAACTTTGACACTTTAATAGGCTTGCACAAACTATTTCTGAAAATAGATTTAATACATATTATAAATAAATAATAAATGAAAAAGCCTTTTATTATAAGGTAATATATTTTTTATCATGCAGTTTTGTCTAAGAAAGTCTTTTGGGTAAAGGTCTCCTTCCTTAGAGTGAATGCTCTAAGCCTCCTTCGGATTAAACCATTTGTCACTGCGCTTTTCTAGTAAATACATATTACAAAATTAAATAAGGTTCATTAAAAGAACCTATTATCTTGCTACAAATGAAACTTTACGAAAGTTTGTTTTGTTAAAAAAAAAATAAAGAATAAAATAAATTATATTTGGTTTATCAATAAATATACAACACCTTGAAACCTTTCTGCTGTAAAATTAGTATTAGTGTCAATGAACAGGGCTTCGGCATTAAGCCCTCCTAGAACTTTTGGAATCTGGACAGATGCACAAAGTTGCATACTAAAACACAAAAATTTGTTACTTTTTCAGCCATACAAAAGTCACAACTTCTAATTGTTTACCCGACCTTGTGTTGTTCTTATTGTTTACCTCTTGGAAGTTAGCGAGTTAATGTTATCAACAAACATGCATCCAATAATTATAAGAAATTAATAAGCTTAGTAAAAAGAAACAGAAGGGACACGCAAGGACATCAAGCACAAGCTTAGGTCAGGGGTCTAACCATGAACTCTACAGATATAAACAAAAAAGGTTAAAGTATTTTTGTCAAAAGCTTATGGTCAGGCTCCAGGTAAGAGATATGAGATAAGCTGACAAAAGAAATACTTCAAAGAGAAGTAAAAATACTTGCAAAACCACAAATTAGAAAGGTAAAGTAGCGGGGGCACAAATAATATAATTATTGACCACATTTCCTATCTAGCTTCACCGATAAAAAGGCTCCGTTTTCTTCATTTCTATCAGACTAAACTATGATAGTTATATTTTATGTAACATCTCACAAAAATAAAAAATTAAAGCAAAAAATTGTGTTCTAAACAAACCATAACTGCGTTTTGCCAGATCCTGGAAGGCCTAACAATTCAGTCAATGAGCCCAACTGAATTCCATTGTTGCCCAAGCAACAATCTAAGCTCTGACTAAATGTGGGAATAGATGGATAACTAGTTTCCCGCTACAAAAAAAAACAAACTTGATAGAAATACAAAGAGACAAAGTGATCTTTGAATATAAATTATACCCACTTGCCACAATTCGGTTGCACTGAATATATTTTTGGACATATTATTATAGTATTTTTATTTATGTAGAAAAGGGTTGTTCTTCAGAGAGAAGAGAACTGAAAAGAGCAGAACAAACTTTTACTGAAGAGGAGAAAAAAAAGCACAAAAAAAAACATAAATACCGCGCTGTCAATGTCAAGACAATCCACTGATCATAGAATCAGACACGCACGACCACAGTGTATGTACTTTCTTAAGAAATTGAAATCACAACATCAAGTGGCACTTAATCACTTTTGGCTGGCAAGAAGGTATGCGTAGCAGCCGCTGGCCTGCTGCACTACAGCAGAATACAATTTTCCTGTTTCTGTTCCGCTACCAGTGATACCACCATACAGATGATATATTATTCAAGAAATAGCTCAGTAGATGAGCTCATAATAATTTATTTTCGTATTTCTCGTCTATGTAGACTTCAATGTTTTTTTTTACTGACTGACAGTCAGTGACAGTCACTGTCACCGACAGTGACAAGTGACGTCATCTCGAAAAAGTTTCGTTGTTTGTTTCGAATTGTAAATAATTCATTTACACTCAGGATATTTACTGTTTTTTTTTCGACGTCCAAGTAATTCTCAATCTTTAACCATGAATCACAGTCAAATGAACATGCACGTGCCCATGAATCCTGTGGGAGCAGCACCGAATGTGGGCATGCAAATGCAAGTGCCTGGTCCTATTATGCAGCAGCAGTCCCCCCAGCAAATGCAGCCGGCCATGCCTCAACAGACCCAGCAGGATAAGATGGACAATATATCTAAAGTTAAGACGCTCATGGGATCCCTAAGAGAGTCTATACCAGTAAGTTTTGCAAGTGCCTGTCAAGTGATTTTGGTACCAAATTTATCTTATTTTCTGTATTTTTTTTGTCAATTTCACTTAGTTTTTTAACTTATTCTTACCAATTGCAGGCCTTTAAATCTATATTAATGTATAAAAATCTCTTTTTCAGATGACATTAAAATCTGCAGCTCAAATTCTGCACCAAAATCATAATACTGATTCAAGCTCACAGTAAGTATTCAGAAAACACTTGCCTACTATAAATAAATACAGTATGAATTGTTACATGTGCCTTCTATCTGTCAATGTGTGTGAAGTAAATGCAAACATTATGGATTTCTTGTGAGCCTACAACAGAAACTTTATCTATTATTGAGAGACCATATAACTTAGGATGTCATATCCAATAGTTGTTTTAAGCAATATACACAAGTAGTCATCATAAATGTCTTAAGTATGTTTAGAATTTTTAAATATGAATATACATAAGGTATGGGTATAGGTTATGCTTATAAACTTGTTTTCAAATAAAATATTGAATTTAAATTTTTGTTTTAAGCAATTACCATGCTAGGTTTATCTAAAATTTTTAATACTTGAAAAAAAAATAGCTTAGTGGTCAAAGCACTCGCCTGGTATGCGATGGACGTGGGTTCGGATCCCACCTGAGGCGGACGATTTTTTCAAGTATTAAAAATCTTAAAATATTGAAATAATAAATTAAAATGTTTGGTGTTAAAAACTTGCAGTGACTAATGTACAGCTTAAAGACAATAATTCACTTTAAAAGTAATCGGTAAATGGCAAAATGCGCGCAAGAGGTTCGCATGGGGTGGGACAAAAAGCGTAGCTAATAAAAAGTCATAAAATTGTTTAATCAAGATAAAAATCAGATTGGAAATTAAGCCAATGAATATCTATAAGTTTCGTCGTTATATCAATGTCGCTATATCCGATGTTGTTATAGGCGGTATGTTCACTTCATTGTTTAATAGGGATTTGGTCAGGACCTTGCCATTCGGTCGTAATAATCGGTCCGTTGTTATAAACGATGTTGTTATATTCGGTTCTGACTGTAATTTAATTAGATAAGTAATTTTAAGACTCATAATCCTTTCTCCATATTACAATAGAATAGACCCTTTTCTTGTTTTCAGGAAAGGAATGGACAACCCAGTACCAAGGTTTGACAAAAATTTAGAAGAATTCTTCTCTATCTGTGATCAAATGGAATTACATTTGGTAAGTAACTAAACCAATTAAGTTTTTGATAATTTATTTTAATGATTGGTTTAAAAATGTTGTATGTGGACCGTCAAATTAAGCGTTGTGGGGGGTAAGAGAGGGGAGGGGTTAAGGGGAAACCCCCTTGAAAAGGACTGGGTGCGGAAACTTACAGATTATGAAAAAAATTTACATGAAATTTTGAAGTTATACAAATAATGAAAAACATTTCAAATATTCTATAAGACAAATATTAAAAATGAGAATCTAGCGCTCGGCCGCCGCTACCACGGCGCTCAAATGGTCCACTCACTAAAATCCATATAAAAAGAATTAAAACAAGATTCACATTTGTCAAAGATATCATGTCACATGTTACCCTCAAAAAATAAGAGTACACTGTGAAAATCATTATTGTTTAAGTTGATTAACAGTTATAATTTTTTTAAATAATTTCAATGGAGTATTATAAGTATTGAATGACATACATAATGATATGCATTAGTGTTGTGCAAACAGACACAATCTAATCTAATAAAATACAATGTAGTGTCTTAAGTTTATCACCCAGTGTAAAAACGCTTAGCAAAAGAGTGTAAGTATCTCAAATTTTTGGCGAAAATACAGATAAATCTTTAGAATATTGCATTAAAATTCAACTATTCTTTAGGCTTAATGCCTTCTCCTATATTGTAATGGCTTGTCAAAGTATAGCCCCATGTAATTAACCATAACAAACAATATAGATAAAAACCGAAAATAGAACCTTTAAATTGTTCCAGTATTGAGCTTATACTGTTATACAAATTATCGAAAATTTATACTTCCAAAAAAATATCTGTACCATGATAGGTAATCATCTAACAGTTTGTTTTTCAAATGCACTTGGATATGAATGTTGTTAAGTAAACAGTATAAGTGCAACAATTAACTTATTGACCTGGCAACTGTCCATATCACTTTTATTACTCGGTATCAGATGCCTCTACGTGACTGTTTATCGACATTTCATTCCTTACACCCTCGGTTCACAACCTGAAGTTGATCATGCTATTATGTAATGTGTTAAATATGTAAAAAAAGTAAATAATTAAAATTTCATGTTAATAATACCATGTCTGGTCAACGCCATATATCGTAGGATTAGTACATATTAAAAACGAATAGATGTCACTACAAGGCTCATTAGGATTGGGCTTGATATCAATGAACGATAACTCTTGATAAAAACGTTATCAAAACACTTTTTAACACGTTTGTTTTTTTAAAATGAAATGTTAATAGAATTTTTACATTTATTTTAAAACAAATCATTTTAACTAAAATTTAAAACAATTTCGGTATAATGCCATCTAACGGTTTTAACTTAAACTATCTTTTATGGAAACGTAACGTCAGCTATTGGATTGAAAAAAACTAAACACGGCATTTATGTTTATTATAGAGGTAATATGCATTTCGTATTATTTTATCAAATAATTTTAAAATAAAGGAAAACCAAATTTCAAAATGTAAGTATTTTTTTTAAATAAGTAATTATATACTCTCTGGTAATTAACGGTCAAAAGCAAGAATCCTCAAAATAATGTAGCTTTTCGACAACTGTCAAATATTTGTTTGTAGGGCTACCAGTGTGAGTATTGTAGTTTTATAATATGGGGATTTGTTTTAATATTTGGGAAGTGATTTTAAAAATCAATTTTTAGAAGAAAAATATGGATTACTAATGTTTAGCTAAAAACGTTTCCCAAAATATCACAACCCAACTATTTTACACAAATTTTCATTTGGCAAAAAAACATTTGTCAAAACAACTCATTGCAATTTTTTAGTTAGCAAATCTTTTTTTGCGATATTATTGTTTATCAAATAATTGTTTTTCATGTTTCATTTAATCAAATGTTTCATTTGGCACAACTTTCTCTTTGCAAAATATTGCATGGCATACGATTTACAAGCTTACTCTCTAACTTTGAAAATATCATGCTGCATCGACGTTTGTTTTACATAAATTATACAACCAGTGACAGCAACAAAGTTCTTGGGTCTAATCATAGATCACCAAACTAAATGGACAACACATACAAACGACCTATGCACACGTATTAACAAATTTGTCTATGCACTTATCTCTCTATCTAGAGTTGCTAGTCTTGAGACAGTCCTAACAGCTTACATACAATGGATATGTTGCTTCAATTTTGCGTTACGGAATTATTTTCTGGGGTAACGGTAAAAATAAACTCGAAGTATTTAGAGCCCAAAAAAAGTGTGTTAGAGCCATTAAATCATTGACAAGAAGAGACAGCTGTCTACCATATTTTAAAGCATTAAAAATATTGACCGTGCCGTCTCTTTATATTTATGAAACTGCGATGTTTGTTAAGAGGAATCCACATTTATTTTCAACGATATCTTGTGGCCAATTAAAGAAAAGCAGGCGTCATGGTCACATATTAAGAGTATCAATTTCTAAAACAGCGCTAAAAAGTAAGAGTGTTTTCAGCATGGCACCAAAAAATTATAATAAACTGCCAAAAGCACTTAAAGACGCCAATATTCGCGTGTTTCGAAAGCAGTATCATCTCTTTTAATAAGTAAGGCTTATTACACCTTGACCGAGTTCCTAACTGACAAATTGTAAATTTATATTTTATTGATCATTTAATATTGTAAACTTTGACATTTAATTTAATTGTATTTTTAATTTAAAGAATTTGAATAATGTGTGAGATCGTAAATACTTAATGACATTGAATACTTACTTTTAATATATAACATTCTTTTGCTTACTATTTTACTGTATGAATACTGAAAATTTGCACGCCTCTCATGGCCAGACATAGAGGTACTATTCACTTCTTATATTCAATCCAAACACTGTTTGTTACGTGTGTTTATGCAAATAAATGATTTTGATTTGATTTGATAAGGTAAAAAAATAGTTAAAATGGCTTTAAGCGATTTTTCTTTGATCCCAAAAGCAATAATTTTTGGAAAAAATTGTTAAGGTTAATCTAAAAAAAGACAATTTGATAACCCTGTTCCAATTTTTTTATCAACTTTGATAAACAATGAAGTTTATTTAAAGGCATTTGTGTGTCACGCACGTCCAAATTTCACGTCTAAATGACGTAGATATGTCATAAACGGTCGTTTCAAGCTATAACCTAATTAGTAATTTCGTTATATATTGTCAAGTATCGATGCCCAAAGTGCTAAGAATTCGGGCTAATATTCCATGGGCGTGACTTCGAATCTTAGTCGGCGACAATATTTTTTCGATATCCAGACTTGTTTTAAAATAGTTTAATGAAAATTGTTTATTCACATTTAAAACCATTTTTAATAACTAAACTCAGTACTGAACTTTTGATTATTTTTTTTTACATAATATTCACAAAATAAATAACAAATAGAAAATGGGTCCAAGCTCGCCGTCATCAGTTTTCATAAAAATTAGGATCATACTCTAACTAGTGAAATCAGCAAACGACTTAAATGAAGATAAATATAGTACTTAATATTTAAAAAAAGTTATGGATGCGCACAAAAAGTTATTCAAGCTAATATAACAACTTGAAAAAAATTGGCATCCGAACCCATATCTCATAGAAACTACGAGCGAGTGCCTTTTCAACTAAGCACCGAGGACGTTAGAACGATTTTCGAAATTCGTCAAGTGTTAGTTTATATTTTTTGACAGAGTGTGCAAACAATTGTAAACCTTATGGTAGTTTGGCATTCTCTGACGGAACGAAACAGAAATTAATGTAAATAAATGTTCTATTTTGACGTAGTATAATTCTTTCTCTATGGTTCTATGAATTATGGGCAAGTTATCTATCATTGCGCAAATAGTGCCATCTAGTCAGAGAGGGAAACAAACGATGGCGTAGTTATATTTTAGTTCCATTTACTCACCACATTCGCTGTCTTTCGCGCGAGTTAAGGTGGAAATTTTCAAAGTACCGAGACTGTCCCTCTGTTTTACGTAGTATTATTCTTTCTCTATGATAATACTAACCAAAACAATCAGGCCCATTACAGCAAGACATCATTAGAACAAAGGAGGATACTAATTGAACAACTATTAAATGCTACACCAGTTCCCAAAAATAGTTTTCCCATACTTAACCGCCGCGGCGATCATCTTACATCATTTTGTAAAGAGGTGTTTTTTTTAAATATATACGATGTTGGTTTCATATATATGTATTAATTTGATGTATTTGATCAGTAGAATCGCTATTTTTTGGATCGAAACAGGTTTCTAACACCTTCTTAGTCGACAAATTGTAAAAAACGCTGTTATTGCCTATAAAACATATCGCCCACATGTTACGCATATTACTCTTTATAATGTTTACTGATGTGTTGCTAGTGAATCCTTTCCAATAAATAAATAAACACCTCGTATAATGATCCTATCCAAGGTTGCAGGAAGTGGCTGGATGCAGGTCGCCTCCGACCGGCCGATCTGAAAGTCACTAGGGGAGGCCTCTGTTCAGCAGTAGACGTGCTGTGGCTGAAATGATGATGATAATGATCCTATAAACTACCTTTCCAGCGCACAGCGATCACGTGCATCCAGCAGGCGCAGTCCGCTGCTCACTACCTGCCTCTCACCGTGGTACCGTCGCGCCTCGACTTAGGCCCTACGACACAGGTGAGTGTTTCGAAATGTTTGTCGTATGTCGACTGGTTTCGTGTTTGTATCTAAGATGCTTCGTTTACGGCTATTTTCGTTACGATATCAGATATTACGATACGACTAGGTGGTTATGGCTGAGACCCTGGAGGATCTTGGAGCAATGCTCGATGACCTCGGTAGAGTCTCCCAACGAGTGGGTCTTAAATTGAACATGGAAAAGACGAAAATCCTCCACTCCTCTTATGGTTGCAGGCTCAACTCTGGAAGTCGTTGACCGCTTTATTTACCTTGGACAGACAGTCCAGCTAGGTAAGTCCAACTTCCAGAAAGTGGTCGATCGTCGAATTCAACTCGGATGGGCAGCGTTCAGAAAGCTACGTAATATCTTTTCCTCACAAACACTACCGCAATGCCTCAATTCCAAGGTATGGAATCAATGTGTGTTGCCAGTGATGACATATGGATCTGAGACGTGGCCGCTGACGATGATAAGCTCAAGGTCACTCAAAGGGCGATGGAGAGAGCTATGCTCGGAGTGTTCCTTCTCGATTGAATCAGAAACGAGACGATCCGAAGGCGAACCAAAGTCACCAACATAGCTCTCAGAAGCGCAAACCTTAAGTGGCAGTGGGCGGGGCACATTGCTCGCAGGACTGATGGCCGTTGGGCAGGAAGGTCCTTGAATGGCGGCCGCGGGCAGGAAGACGTAGTGTTGGTATGCCCCCCACAAGGTGGACCGACGATCTGGTGAAGGTCGCGGGTAGCCGCTGGATGCGGGTGGCAGAGGACCGATCTTCGTGGAAATCCTTGGGGGAGGCCTATGTCCAGCAGTGGACGTCTTTCGGCTGATGGATGGATGGATCAGGTATATTTGGTCACGTTAGTTTTGTTACAATCTTTTCAAGGTACTGGGATTGGGTATTATTACTTTCAAGAAATTGGAAAATTTCTTCAGTTTGTAAAATACAAATTTAAAAATGTTTAATCTAAAATGTTGCAATATCATGTTTTTGATGGATTACATTCTGTTTTTAGTCGTCGTTACAAATCTTTAGATTTCTTTGCTGGCTGGTAGCCAGTGTAGTATTCTGTACTTAAATGAGCTCAAATCCTCACTTACGCACATTGTCGTCTTTATTTATGCAATGAAATTGGTAAAATACTAACATGCTGCCATTTTTGGGATATCTACATCAAGTGCCTAAGTAAGCACTTTGAAAAAATCTTATTGGGTCGTTCTTTTAGAAGGATTTAAAAAATCCCCAATTTTTAGGGAATCAAAAAGTTAGGCTCATCGTTAAAATAAAATTAAAAGTACTCCATGGATATTGTTACTTTTGATATGTTGCCTATTTAGGAAACCTTTTTTGGGTACTTGGTTTCATTTGACTTGTCTACCAATGTACCGCGATAAAAATTGCAGTCTGTCTGTCTGTACCCGTTAATGGCAAATGATTGTTAATGTAACAGCAAACACAGTAAAGCATGTACAGTCGAGTTCATACAAATATGAGCAAATCCGAGGCTTCAAAAATAAATGAGCATAGAAAGGTACATATCCCTCTGAACAGATATACCAATCAAAAATATGTGTTCATATCACCTGTCATATTAATCTGAGCAAGGCTCATATAATGAAAAAAGTTCTGCGTAGGTATTTGTGTACTTTCATTTGATTAAATAATTTTGAAAAATATTAGTACAGACATTTATGAGTTTTCAGTTGCTTACTTAATGTTGTGAGCCTTGCTCAGATTAATATGACAGGTGATATGAACACATATTTTTGATTGGTAAATCTGTTCAGAGGGATATGTACCTTTCTATGCTCATTTATTTTTAGCCTCGGATTTGCTCATATACTTATAAACTCGTCTGTACAGAAACTATTTTAATGTAGAAAATATGTTTTACTACGACAAACAAGCAGGTCATCGTCATCTGCATTGCGTTTATAAACAACTGAATTGATAATTTCGCCTTCTGTCTACGCTACGATAAATTGGAAAAGTGACAATCAAAATAATAACAGTTGAAGCTGTGAAAATAGAATGGCATAGTACTAACTACTATCTGATTTGGTTAATTAACCATTATCTAAATAACAATTACATTTGAAATGTTAAGTTTAGATGCATTATAAAATATGAATTACTACTCACCTACCTACCTGATACTTCATTTTCTTAGCCTCGCTTTTGGCAGATCTGGAGTCAGGTGAAAAAGAGCTGAATGGATTATGTTATGTAGCCGGCGTTTGGTAAAATACCTTGTGCTAAAAATGTCGCATGTAGAGTTTTTATAATAGGAATAAAAATATATTTCCAATGAACTATTACCGATTCTAATATTATATACGTCGATCGATTAAGTTACTGATTTTGAGTCGCTCCCGAAAATTTGGCCTTTAATTACGTTGAAATTTAATGTAACCCTATATACACGGTGTTACTTTGCATCGTTGCCATATTTACAGAGGTAACTATATCACTGACAATGATAACAAATCAGTAAAAAAAGAAAGACCTAAATATATATTTTTTAATCTTGAGTATTTTATTTTATCGACAATCTATTAAACACAACACTAATTATCGAAACGCATGCACATCACTGTTCTTATTCATCGGCACAAAAGACTTTGTAGTATTACTTGATTAGTGATCGCGTACCGTTCGAGACAAAATCGGTTTATTCCTATGTGTACTGCAAAACCAAATTTACTAAAAACTTAGTGTGCTTTATTTATGGGAGTCTCTAGTTTATCTAAACAATGGGTATTGTTTCCTACTTTTATCTCTGTGAATATGGCAAGGATGCAAAGTAACACCGTGTATATATAAAAGCTCAAATTTATTAGTTAATATCATTTTAGGGGGTCATTCGGCAGCTTAAATACAACTGTTTTTACTGTTTTAAAATGCATGCTCCATACATTACTACCGCCATAGTTTATGTTAATGAAATTGAAACATTTTTTTTTCCGATTTCCTTATTGCTTTCATAGTACAAGTTGTTGTGTATCAGCATCTAATAACGTGCTTTTAAAGGTTCTTTGTAACACCCCATATTATATTAGAATCATAACCTACCACAACTCACGATTATTTGTTTGTCGGTAGGTTGGTATGTTTATCAGCAAGTTATGAAAGAGGCCTAAGATCAAAATCTATCTCGTACGATAATTCCAATGCTGTGTTTAAGACTGACCCTTTCGGATCAGTGATAAAGTACACAATGTGCTTCTCAACATAGTCGCATTAACGTCATCGTAAACAAGATTATTAAAATGTTTGACGTAAACCAGTGGTTGCATAACAACCTATGAAAAAAATACCACGCCCCTGTACCCTTTTTACACTTGTAGGATTCTTATAATATTTATTATAGGTATACTTGTTATGTGTTTAACTACAAAGCAACCAAGGGACTGGTTGGTGTTTCTACTGTCTACGCATTATAATGAAATCAAAATGGCGGCCGTAAAATACGATAACACAAAAAATACCTTACGATGGTGATAAACCTTACACCTGACTTACTTATTTATTATTATTTTATTTATCTCTGAATTTCCGGGTTCGATCATCGGTTGGGTGAATGTAGAAAACGAACTTTTCTATATTGTCTCCTGTCTGAGTGTTTTGGTACCGTGGTTGTTTCTGATTTCTCCTAACACAAGTGCTAAAGCATTTAAGAAACTTACCTTATGGTCAGAGCCATGTGTATTATGCTGTCTAATCTTTATTACTGAATCTACAATTACCTGATACTACGAAAAGTTGTACTATTAATACAAAAAATGCTTTGTATTAAGGCACCAGAATCAGTCCTTAGCACCTCACACCTTGTGTACAAGTACTTACTTAAAAAACGTAGGTTGGTACTATTGTTTTTTTTTCATTTCAGGAGACGACTTTAAGCTACCCTCAATACCTGAACACAGTTCGCCTTCAGATCTCGTACGCGAAAGACATCCACGACACACTGGTGGCGGCTGCGCAAAACATCTCACCTACCGAATAATAGTCTGTTATACCAAGTAAGGATATATAATTTTAAGCCTGATTAAGCAATATTAGGTAAATAAAATATTACTTTAATTTATTTTCTGCATTTCATTGAAGTTCTACTAATTTTAAATAAATTAAGTCAGGCTTAGGCCGTTTTCTGATTTGTCGGCGCAGCAGCGGTTCGACATCAGCATGCTCGGTATACGCGGTACAGAAAGCTTACCGAGCGCCTATTTTCAATGGATCGTTCCTGATTGGCTCGGTATGCGCGGGAGCGGTGCGGCACAGATTCCATACTTTCTGTACCGCGTATACCGAGCATGCTGATGTTGCGCCGCTGCTGTGCCGACAAATCAGAAAACGGCCTTAGTCGTCAAGTTATATTTCTCCCCGCTATAGGTTAACGGCTATACCAGAATCTCTTTACAACATTTTTTCCGCTGCAAATAGCGATAGGTAAAGTCAACAGTCCATCTACAAAACGTTAAATTTACTTAATTGATTTTTCAAAGGCGGCTAATCTAAATATGAATTCCTTAAAATTTATAAGTTATTTGTTAAAATAATACATACGGGAAGATGGCTGGCAGTGGCTTGATGAAAACAGCGGGAGATCGTGCTTTTTGGCGCTCTTTGGGGGACAGGCTAATGGCTCTTAAGGTGCGTTCAATTTAGACGCTTTGAAACGGACTGCTAACGTGCGTTTTCCCCACCGCACACGGAAAATTGTATGAAAATTGCGTTGGGAAAATATGATCAATATCAACAGTTAAGTGTGCAGTCTTGCAAACGCACGGCTTACGTCCGGCTCAAAACGTCTTATTTGAAAGAGCCCTAACACATAAACACGTTACGACGTCGCGTCGTGTATCGTGACACGTCGCGGCGTCGTTTCTTGGTTTTGTACGTGGTTTAGATTTCCACAAAACGACGCGGCGAACGTCGCAACTTGTCACGATGCACGACGCGACGTCGTAACTTGTTTATGTGTAAGAACCCTTACGTCCAGCAGTGGAATAGTCGGACATAATATGATGATGAATACATACATTATATGTATATCTTCAATAATTTATTGCAAAACTAGTGTACCTACATAAGTAAAAATGTTACAAAATTGTGTTAGGGTAAACAAATCAAAAAAACTTGTTATTTTTTAAGAATTTATTAACATGTAAAGTAGAATTACATAGACGCTGAAACATATGATAAAGAATCAGTAGTAAATATGCTGGTAAAATAACATTAAAAATCTTTTGACAACACCACATAAATATTTGAGATCATACAATTTAGGAAGCACCATGAGAGCTTTTTACTCTAACGTAAAGATTCAAAAATATGATAATTTATAAAGATATACCTATGCCTAATTTATATGCTGGGTAGTTAAAACTTATAATATAATAACTTAATTTTTACTATAATTACTTATGGGTATTATAATATTACAGTCAGACTCAAAAAGACGTACACAATTGCAGATCTTCCAGAACCTGTATCATATTTTTGAGGCTAATTGTACTCGGACACCAGCCACATAATAAAATATCGTTCCTCATAACTCCCGTCGAATTTAACCTAAACTTAACTATCACATTCAATCAGAAATACTATCAGTCTTTACATCAGAAGACAGTTTCAGGAACCGATGGATCATCAAATCAGATTGACAGCATACCTGCAACAAAACATATTAATTAATTTTTAAATAATATTATTATTAACAGACCTTAAGTTTAGATTTAGATATCTCTCGCCGCGTTTGACTGCCCCGTATCAGTTTAGGGATTATATTCGTTTTTAGGGTTCCGTACCCAAAGGGTACCCTATTATTAAGAATCCGCTGTCCGTTTGTCTGTCTGTCTGTCTGTCCGTCTGTCACCAGGCTGTATCTCATGAACCGTGATAGTTAGACAGTTTAAATTATTACAGATAATGTGTTTCTGTTGCCGCTATAACAACAAAAACTAAAAAACCGGCCAAGTGCGACTCGACTCGCGGACGAAGGGTCTCGCACCATAATCTATAAAAACGAGCAAAAAAAATTACGTTAGTTGTATGGGAGCCCCCTTAAATATTTATTTTGGTTTTTAGTATATGTTGTTATAGCGGCATCAGAAATACATCATCAGCTGTGAAAATTTCAACTGTCTAACTATCACGGTTCATGAGATACAGACTGGTGACTGACAGACAGCGGAGTAATAAGGTCCCGTTCATTTACGTTTATGTAAAACGTAAATGAACGGGACCTTATGGACTATTATTTCAAGTCCTAATCTTAGCTTGTAAGAAAAGATCATGCTGTATCCTCTTTCACTACTACTCTTAGATAAAGCTATCATTACAATATTGTTTAGTCTACAAGATTCAACTAAATACTTAGCAATCTGTCTATCTGGTGATGAAACAGACCCTTGTTAGGTATTTAGCCACTAAATGTATCCACATCTCGCAGTCAATTACGAATTGATCTTCCAATCAACTAATGTGAGAAATGAATAATCGATAACCGATAAGTTCACTCGCATTACAAAAATAGACACAGAGGAAATTAACAATCTCTTCGTTAGGAACTCTCCGCTTGATTTGCCCGACGACAAGCCTTGGGGGGCCAGATAGCAGTAAAAGGACATAAATACTGTTTATCACAAAGAGAAATACAGTGCTTGCTCCTATAAGGTATGTTTGCGATGTGACGACCCCTGATAAACTTATTATTATGACATAAATATAATTACGAACCGGCGTGCTGTGTGGAATAATACAAGTCCATTTGAAATCATATCGGTCGGCGATACTAACTGGGACAAACAACTGTTATTCATTCATTCACGGAGTTTTCGAGAAAATGTTACTACATTACTAGTTATAAACGGTCCAGACATCTATGCTAAAATAACTTTCTTTTTTCTGTAAAGATACACTTAACTGTGTTATTATCGAGTTGTTTTAGACCTTGGCATAATCTGTTGTTCAGCTTTTTTTAGATATTTATGTCTTTTTGGACCTTGGATGGTTATAGCTTTGTTTTGTTATCGAAATAGATACCTACGTAACTTAGGCGACACGAGTTTACTCACGTTTACCGAGTCGGTACTCGCTAGCGACACTAGTTTTGTTTAAAGGTTTGTTCAGCCCTTCTAACTACCATTCCTATTACTCATTTTTCTGGACTGACGAATTATGTAAACAAACATGGCGTCTTTATATTATTATTTAATACATTTCGCAATAATGGGGATAAGATCGCTATTTTACGCGAAATACAATTTTGTCATCCTATCTTTATTCCAATCTTTTGTGATGATTCTACAAATTTATATAATTATATAGCTACGAAGAAAAAACATACTGCGTTACGAATTACAAAAATATAAATACCCATACAAAAGACTATGTCGTTAGCATGTTTCGGGTCCGTACACTTAGCTATCGACACGCTATTAAAAGTTTTTTGAACCAAATTGATCCTAATAAAATCTATGTAAACTAGTTAGAAATTACTTATTTGTGGATTAAACTTCAAAATGGTAAAACAAGTTTCTTATAGTTAATTAAAAATATTTGTCTATCCGCGTGGTAGGTGTGCTATGGCAGTTCTTTCTTAAATAGGCGTTCCAAGAAAATCAATTATCAGTTTATTGGTGCATAATAACTAATGAGAAATCAATAAACTCATACTCGGTACTACTGTTTTGATCAAAAGGTCGACCACCTAGTATGTCACAACGATAACAGAGTCTGTTAATTAAAAATTATAAAACAATGCAGATATGCACTGAAATGCAACTTAAGGCCAATGTCTTTGCTTTACTGCAGCGTGATATCATTGATCCAGACGGGCGTAATATATAGTTCGCAAATTGATAAAATCATGTGAAGTAAATTTATACTTTATTTTTAACGTCATTAATTACTTGCGTGGCAGAACTTGCACTAAGTCTGACATGGAAAGTAATTTTAATACTGTTTGTGTAGTTTTTTCTTTTCCACATTTAACTCAAAATTAAGCTGTTAAAAATTACGTAATGATAAGTTAATATGTTAAAAGTAATAATACGTATTTAAAACAACACCTTAAATACTTGAAAGTGCGAAAGCTTTAAAAATCTTACAAGTATGGTATAATTAATTTAGACGGCTCAAGCAAGATAGCCACAATCGCGATTTCAAGGAACAGCTTATACAGGATGCCCTAAAAACAATGTCAAGCTGAAGCCAACAGAACATCATTATTTCATGGGAGTCATTCAAGATTGTTCTCTAATATATTACCTTTATTTTTATACCGAAGATATGGTGGTTATAAGACAGTTCATAACAAAGAAAAGATTTCTATAGAAAATGAAGTAAACATCGTTATCGCAAAAAATAACAGGCCGATTGATTGGTATAAAGCAGTAGGTAGTGAAGCAGCACTTCAAAACAAACCTTATTGATAATAAGTGCCCTCGTCCTTTTTATTTATAAAAAATAACTGTCATTTACATGTAATTTATGGATGCTGGTTGATTAAAAAACAACATTAATGCTGTAAGTTGTTATGAAGAAGTGGCAGTTAAAAGTTGCAATAGTTGCAAGTTATGACCTTTATCGTATTTAATTGTTACGTATAGTGCGCTGTGAATTGTCCTAAGTTCAAATTATAACCTCCGCTCGACTATATTACAATAAATGTCAGATTCCAACTATTCTAAGTATTGAGTGTGAACAACAAGGACCCAATGAAAATTTATTGGTATGATCTTTAACGGCCTTAGGCAATCATAAGATTGTTGCCTACTGAACCGAAATCTGTTTTCGTATTTATAAATCTTATAAACAAGAACATTTTTGCACAATTTGTGCTATCTAAACGTTTGACGACATATCACCTGTTAATTTAAATGAAGTAAGTGAAGTATAACAGTGCACATGCACAATTAATGGCAATTCAAAACTGTCTGCAGATCGAATAGTAAGTAATCATGCAGTGCAATATTTTTTACAATTCATTCCTTTGAATTTTGCAGAATTCCATAAGCATTGCTGGAAATTCAGTCATTTTCTAAATTGCGTTATCCGTAGTTGCGTAGCCCGATCGTCTACGTTCTTTTTTTATCTGTTTTTTAGTAATTCAAATAAAATTTAAAATATGTTAATCTTTATCAACCTTGTTTAATTTACTCGAGCTCGAGGCGTCGATTAGACTAGAGACGTCTTGTCTCTTTGTCCTTAAACGTTTTCTCCCTATCTTAATTAAATAGATAACACGAATAGAACCTATAATTATCTCATTATGGACAAAAGCAAGCATTAGCATAAAACACACTTTCCTCTGTAACTTCTGCGATTGAAACATCTTTAGTTACCTATAGTATTAATAACCCGCTTTGCTGTGAAAATAAAAGTGATTTTTAAAATATTTTTAAATACCTAAGCTTCTAAAAGAAGTACCCTGAAATTTGTGTTTTATGATATTTATATATTCTTTGGCACAGACACCCTGTATTATCAGGGATTTCATCTTTCTAGCTGTCAAAGCTACAGGTGAAATTGCTGTGACATACGGAGTTACGGTCAGACTCGGATGAGCAGGACGTATTTATGACGGATCAATATTTTGCATTATAGAACGGAACCGTGACAACCACGTGTAAGATGTATGAACCAGCAGATTTTTGTTGTTGTTTCACTAGTCATAAGGCAATGACCTTCTTATTATGATTCTACTATTCATTCAACCCTTTCCATTCTCTCGGGTATAAAAAACAATCGAATGTTCAATGTTTCTGTGAGCCACTTTTTGGAAAAAAAATGTCCTGCCCCCATAGCATGACCAACAAAACACGATATGATATAGCGATTTTTCGACACCCAACTGTCAAAATATGAACTTTTATCGAAACAGCGAACATATTAAAAGTTCAAGATGGCGGCTATGTGAGTTCATCATCTTTTGACATTTGAGTGTCGATAAATCCCTATGTCATATCATATCGTGTTTTGTTGGTCATGCCCCCTAGCATACAGATCCAGTAGGCAGATCCTAAATGATTTTTATACGACGGGACCCTTTCAAATCATAGTTATTAAATGCTTACAGTCCGTTCATCCGAAGACCTGCTGCGCGGCGTAGGTGATGTGTAGGTAGCCGTCACTGCTGCGGAACTGCTGGTAAGCCTGGGCCATCGTCATACTGTGGCTCGCCAGCACTTTGTCGTTCACCAGGAGGTACAGCGCCTGTGCATACAAGCGTTATTAAACTAACGGTTTTTAGCGAAATTCTACCTAACGTTTGATGACGTTTTCATTTCCTCGTTTCAATATAAGGTGTTTCATAAATATCTGGCCCGGCTGCTATGGATGAAAGTACTACTTAAGTATATAGATTACGATAGTTAAGAAATTTCGTGTCCCGGACGTCATGTATTTTATTATTTAAAAATAATAATAATAACGTGTTAAGTTTATTATTATTTTTAAATAAAAAATAGATGACGTCGGGGGCATGATATTTCTTAACTATCGTAATCTATATAGATAAAACTTTCATCCATAGCAGCCGCGGCAGATATTTTTGAAACACCTTATATTGAAATGCGGAAATGAAAAGTCATCAAATAAAATAATAAGGAATTTAACGTTAGGTAGAATTTCGCGAAAAACCGTTGGTGGTGATGTGATGGTGATAGGGTTATGTCGGTAATACCACAGAATACAAAACTAAGTTAGCTCGGATAAAATCTGTGTGCTAGGCCACTGTAAATCACTTTGTAATGTATGTCGTGATAGATGCGAATTCCAAACTTTTCGACCACGTTTTGTGTTCGCAGCATTTTTTTTTTATTTCTTACCTGTGAATCTCTTAATTTCATTTTTGTCCGAATAATGTAGAGGAACTGGGACATAGTCAGCTCCTGGGGAACTAGGAATTTATTTCTTTCTAGTACGGGCACTTCTCGCTCCCTCACGTAGCGTTTTACATAAAGCTGGAAAGAAAGGGATATGTTACTTATTGTATTGTTTTTTATTAATGACTAAGTGCGAGACATTTTTGTCATTCAAAGTACACTCTGCTTACTCGAAAACAGACCTTGTTGGCACAGTCTAAGCAATCAAAAACCGATGAAATGTAAATGTTTTAACGGTTAGTGGGACCGCTAAACTAACTTTTTTTTTAAAGTCAAGAAACATACTTTTTTTGGCTCACGGGCAAAAGAGCTCTGCAAAAAATAAAAATGTAGAATTTTACTACCGATAATGTGCCACAGAAGTTTTTAAATGTGGTTAATACTAACTAAATTTATTATATTTTTTAATTTAATGTAGGTACACAAATGTAATACTTACAGGTACTTTATTAGGAAATCTATGTCTGATGGCTTGAACTTCTTGATCTGATCCAGTCATATCTGTAAAAATAATGTAATTTTAAAACACAACAAAATAGACCAGTTTACCAAATGGTTGCCTGATAACGAATAATAGGTCATTGTTTTTAAAAGGAGAGAAATTCATTTATCAAACTAGCAGTTTGGGTCAATTTAGTAAACGTAATTTTTCACTAATTGGCTCGGGTCTTCTACAAGACGCCCTTGGCAAAATTCATTTTCTAGTGTTTTGTAATACAAAAATGTAATTACTTACTTCAAGACCAGCACACCTTGATGTGTTGTTTGCTCATTGGTGTTCACATCACATCATCACATCACCAGCCTATATCAGTCCACTGCTGAACACAGGCCTCTCCAAAAAGAGGATTTTGCCATAATCGCCACGCTTGGCAGGCGGGTTGGCGATCGCAGTTTGGCCAATGGTGGAAAGGAGACGCTGCTGCCCGTCTTCTTATGGCGGTTCTCATGTAGTCGTCTCTTACGACACCCATAGGAAGAGAAGGGGTGGTGCAATTCTTTTAACGTGCCGGCACCACACGGCACCAATCCATTGGTGTTAATACATAATAAATATTGGAAAATATCACTACATTGCCCTGACTGATCCTAAGTTAAGCAGCGAAAGACTTGTGTTATAGAAATCAGAAACAACGACGGTACCACAACACTCAGACCCAAGTCAATATAGAAAAGTTCGTTTCCTACATTGACTCGACCGGGAATCGAACCCGGAGAGAGATAGCGACGCCATTTATTGTCAGGCGTACAGCTTGCCTCTCGGCTACGAGAGTGTGTATTTATGTTGGTTTAAAGAACGGTTTAACTTAACTGACCCTTGAATTAAACAACCGCCCAATTGATTAGGGCCCACCTGCGCATTTCAGGATTAGCGAATTTAATCCCAAACTATTTACTGACACGTCATTCTATGGCTATCATTTTTTATGACTATGAAAGAGATAGAATGATGTCTTAATCTCGTACTAAACTAATCCAGTTGTGCGCAAGTCGATGTTATTATGCCCAAGATATAAATACATTTTTTTAAAGGATTTTAAATACATCTGCCCTCCTAGCATGACCAACAAAACACGATATGATAATGATATGATAAAGCGATATACCCAACTGTCCAAATATGAACTTTTATAAAAGTTCAAGATGGCGGATAGCCGCCTAAATATCATATACGTACATAGGTACGTATATGATATTTAGACAGTTGGGTGTCGATAAATCGTTATATCATATCATGTTTTGTTGGTCATGCAAGGTGGACTGCGTGAACTATTTAGTATATGGCAATAAAACAATATTTACCATCATGGTATCCAAAGACTTCTTGTGAGGCGTAAGTAATGTATAGGAATCCGTCTTCATCTCCGTAGCTATCGTACGCTTGCGCCATAGTCAGACTCATGCTCAGCATCGATCTGTTGTTTATTATTAAATACAACGCCTGTAAAGACAATCGCATATTAATTTCGAATAAAAAATAACAAATTCAAACAGTAGCAATTGCCAATTTTATTTTAAAACTTTAGTAGAGGGTAACAATCCGAAACACTGATCTAAAAATGGTAAAAATGTAAGACTTAGCTTGATGCTTCACTTTACAAACTTTGGGCCAAATATCATTATGTCCTTTATTAATAAAGGCAGGGTTCTAAAAAGTTGTGCAAGTGGCACTTCAAATAAGGTGTTTAAGTTTCGATTTTTTATTTAAAAAAAATGAAGAATCTTAATAAACTAGATTGATTTTGACATTGACATTTACTTCCTTAGCCTAAAGGCGAGCACGCCGAACTATACGGCGTGTCGCCATTTCTGAGGTTCCGGGTTCGATTCCCGGTCAGGTCAATGTAGAAAACTGTATTGTGTCGGGTCTAGGTGTTGTGGTACTGTAGTTGTTTTTGATTTCTATAACAAGTGATTTAGCTACTTCACTTCGGATCAGAGCAATGTAATGTGATGTTGTCATTTTTTTTTATTTAAACATCATCTGATCAATTAATTTAGACAGCTGATCATTTCAATAATTTGAACAAAAGTACTACCGACGATGACGATTATAGATTTACAGTGTTCCGAGTTGTATCAATCGAAAAACCGGTACTGCATTGTAGTCCTATTCAAAAATCAATTATCCATATACCTACTTGAGTGCTATACATATACCTATCTTCTAGTTACCATAACAAATTAACCTTCATGATCTTTCAAAGAACTTGTATCCAGTGTTTACTACTCTGGTCTAGATGTTATGTGACGTCATATTTGCTATCGTGTAATTGATTTTCTTTATTAATTGATTAATATTGGAATAGTCGGGTAAATAATAGGGGTTTTATACATATTCCTGCATAAATTAAGTTGAATTTATTCGTGTCAATTTTAAATTAGCTTATCTTAAATGCTCTCCGATCGAAAAGCTGCCCTGCTGAGCGCAGCATAGGTATCCATGATGATACTTGTTTATGGGGCTTAACCATTAGCTTTATAACTGTCACTTAAACATAATTCGCGTTTTATTCGATTGGTATCGTAATTGTTTTGTCCTATCCTAAACCGGACTTACCTATTGGGTCTTAGGTTAAAAGCAAGATATAGGTAAGGTGAGCGGTTATCTTTTCTTAAATAAACAACTTTTACTATAGGTTTATGATACGGTAGAAAATACGATTATCAGGGTTCCATACCCAAAGAGTAAAACGGGACCCTATAACTAAGACTTCGCTGTCCGTCTGTCTGTCCGTCTGTCACTTGGCTGTTTCTCACATAGATATATAGAATGTACGCGTAGCGAATGCTAAGTCTATGGTTTCTCATGAACCTTGATAGTTAGACAATTTAAAATTTATCTGATGACGTATTTCTGTTACCGCTATACCAACAAATTCTAAAAACCAGCGTAACAACAATAAACGTGATTTTTTTCGCTAGTTTTAATAGATAACGGTGCAGTACCCTTCATGCGCGAGTCTGACTCGCACTTGGCCGTTTTTTTTGTAAATTACAAAAACTTCACTTACTTGGTTTGGTTTAATTCTTATTCTGTTCCGTATTATGACTAGAAACTGTGACATCGTAATATCTTCGGGCACTAAAAACTTTGTCTTGTCTAATGCCGGCAAACTTTTCTCCTTGTGATATCTTTCGACTATTAGCTGAAAGTTAAAAATAAATTTAATACTTACCCCCTGTGTCATTCCGATAATAAACCAATATAAATAATATAAAATGACCTTAGTAGAATTTTATAGACAAAATATACAACCGATCGGGACACCCAAGATATGATTTAAGTAGGTAAGACATTGATTTCTTGTCACTCAAAAATGATAAAAAGTAAGTATTCTTGCGTTCTGCGTAACAATTAAAGCAGTAATTGTTAATTTAAGTTAAACTTACCGGTATCTTATTAGGGAATTTGCTTTTGATCGCCAACACTTCTTCTTTTCGGCTAACTGCAATGAATATTTTGTTTTAATTTTATGATTCTGACCGATTATGGTAAATATATTTATCCAGGATAGCCAATGAATGTTAAAACGCCAGTCTTATTAACAGGTTAAAATGTATTCACCAATTTGATTTCAACAAATCTTGTTCCTATCGTATGACTAAGTATCCCGTCCTATTTCCTTGCTCGGTTCCTTTTTCCTGCTGTTTTCCATTACATGTGTCTAATATTTGAAATATGTAAATAAGTACTAATTCAAATTTAATTATTATGAATTGCTAATGTGTTTTTAGTTTTAGGCTAGATGTATTTGTCACATAGTAAACTATTTAAGTATTTGTTTATGTTAATTGTTTACTTAGAGGCATCGTGTCTTATATCTGTTCTAAGTCACGTCCGATCGTGAGTGGCAACAACAATTTGGCCCATTAATTAATTTAACCGACTGATAGCAGTGCAAACAAACGTATTCAATCGAATAAACAAAATCCGAGGTTCGTTGAACTTTATCTCTTCTAGTACTATATTACTTACATACATTAATAAATCAATAATACTTGACAAGTTAATTTTATTGTGTGGGACATGAGAATGTTTTTTTTTGCAAAATGTTTTTTAAACTATTTTTAAGCGTGATTTTTAAAGATTTGTGTCAGAAAATATCGTGATAATCGTTAATTACGTATAAGTCGAAATATATTTCTAATTATGGGAGGTTTTCTTATCTTAAGATTATTACTTTAGCCACGGTTCACAGGGGTCTTTGAAATAGTGGCTTTGCTGATACCTAATAATGCTCGTAATCGTATCGTTGGACCCTTAGTTTCATGAAGAAACGAGAAAACATGGTTAGTGAATAAGTTTTGTATTACATACTTATAAAATTAAAATAATATACTTTCATACAATTTAGTCATTAAAACTAGTAACCGATTATACTTAGACCTATTTGTAGTTAGTATTTATAAATCGTCTACGAAATCTTCTCCACCCACAGTCACTGAAGCCTGTTCATTATTGGTTGGCGAAAATTGTAAACAATGTCACAATAAAAAATAATAATAGAGTACGAAATGAGCGAATTGTAAAAAAATAAATAGGTTTTTGTGTTAATTGATTCATTACTGTAGTAGGTTATTACTGTTGTGTCTATCTTATTGTTAAATGAATAAGTTCGCTAAAAATAATGACAAGATTGTTTACAATATTCGCCAAGCAATGGAAAACTTTGTATAGGTAGGTATTGGACGTATACAGGTCGATTAGTAATACGATCCATTCATCTTAGCAGGTAATAGAGAGCAAAATGCATTAAGTTGTTAAAATAAACTATTATCTTTATACTAAAATATCACACATGCAAACCGCAATAGCTGATCTAATAAGTAGTTAGTATTTCTGGTCAGAGTTTCGTAAATTAAAAAAAAAACTATTTTGCTCCTCTGTTACTTTCAAATTTAATTTCTATACAAGTGGCAAAGTGGAGCAACATTTAAGTTCAGGCACTAAATTAGTTATAGTAAATTAAGATGCTATTTTGATTTCCTAAATTCAGGACCACGGATTTTACAGTTGGTTAACTTAATGGTATGCAGTGTCTCAAAGTTAGCCTTGAGACATAAAAAATACGGTTTTTAGTAGAAGGTACTACAAACGTGTTTGTAAAGTTGAAGAAGTTTAGAAATAAGCATATTATATAATATAAAATACAACTTACTTACCAAAGGGTTTCTTTGTTTTGAAGCACTGTCTCACATTATGGTTCACATCATGTTTTATTAGAGTCGTTATAAAATTGAGTTCCATTTTCGATTGATGCACTAGGTTCAACAAATCGTATCGATAACGGCGCCTAGCGACCGTGCGTGTTGTCTGCCTCCCGACACAAGACTACCGCAAAATAAATAACATCACTAGTTTTATCAATCGACCAGGGGTCCCACTCGTAAATAACATCCGAGAGAGATCAGAGCCATTTATTTTATTGTAAAAATAACTTATCTCCTTGTGCAATTTCGTTATCACTTTCACGGAACTAACGGTGCGCTGCTTTTTATTAACTACCCTCAAACAAAGGTAGTTTGCTCAAAATTTTTAAAGTAGGTTTTTTTCGTATATATATATTTTTTTGTGTGATTCATTCAATATAGGAATGATGAAATTGATTAAATTAATATTGGAGCAATTTCAATTTATGCCTTAGTAAGACAACAAAATATAAATGTTCCCAAATTGGCGGTCCCATTAAAAATGTTTTGCGTGGTACAAAAAATAGAACTACCCGACGAATTGAGAACCTATTCAGTTTTAAAAGTCAGATGGTAAAAAAGCTTTAACCGTTAATAGTACAGTCAACAGCACGTCGACCTACCCCAAAAGTCAAAAATTCTCCAATAGATTTTCAACTATAAGCCTGACAAATAGAGATCATTTTCAAATGAGAAAATTTGACATTTTGTGGTAGGTCGACGAGCTGTTGTCCGTACTTTCGGAATTTTTAGGATTACATTAGATAATATTTGGAACACAAATCTTCTTACTCTTTGTAATTGGATAGCGATGGAAAGAAATGTCGTCACATTTTAGGGTGGGTACTTTGAAACAAATAAATACTTATCTTCAAACAAAAATTGACTTGTTTTGCTGTGAATTAGAAGTAACCTACTAATTTAGTTCTCGATAAGTCAGGTTCTATAGAGATTTTGTTTGCGTTGCCAAGTAGATAAATAACTTTGGTCAACTCATTAGTATTCTGGATAAGATGACGCGTTAACAGTTATTTATTTACCTAAGCATTGGGCGTTTCCTTATTACCATCCTCGATGGATGAACTGATTAACTATACGTTCATTTCATTAATTATTGTGACCTAAACGTCCATAGGTATATCCACAGTACAAGTAAGATTCGCTACGCTCCGCTACGGTATATCGCATTTTAATGATTATTCGATGATTTTTTCATACCTACACCAAATGTCAGTCTTGAAGTAAGGAATTAACTTAAATGCGAAATTTTGTGAGGATGTTTGGATGTTTGTTGCAATCACGCGTAATTAACAGAACGGATTTGGATGAAATTTTGCACACATAAAGAATAAGATTTGGATTAACATAAAGGGTACTTTTTATCCCGGCTTAATGTTCCTGTGGGATTTAAGTGATATACAAACATCCTGTAGTTCACGCAAACAAAGTTGCGAGCACAGCTAGTCGGACAATGGGGTAAGGAAGGGTATTGCCGGTCACTTGAGCAAAATCAATCACAAATCAGTGGAAAATCAATATTTTACTTCGAAAATAATAAGCAAACATAACTTCAACTATTAATAAAGGATAATATACACCGTGCTTTTTTAACCGTCAATATAAAAATTTATAAAAAAAGTGTCTTTGACCGCCATTGCCCTCCATGCCGGGCAATGAATGCCGGTCAGCAGGATGAAAATACTGGTCAGTCTTTCAGCGACATAAAATCGCATACGTAACCTTCGACTGATTCACGGCCCGAGCACTCCGCTTGAGCCCAAATACCACATTGAAAACACTTGTACCAAACCATGTCATTTTCGGACTCCGACGTCTCTAATCTCGGATAAAATCCAGAGGTAGGTGCTGTATCATGTATGGGATGCGAACACACACTCACGGAAGGGTTGGCTAGACCAAGCTTCATGTTAACTATTATTTTTTTAAATAGGAATGTATGTACCCTTGCAAGAGTATCATATAACGTTTACGTGATTGGTCATACGTCCCATGATAAGTGCTATAACGACAATGTCGTAATTAAGTATCTATGTGATTGATAAAACGTAGATCGTTTTACGGATTTCACTCATCCCATGTAACCATGCAGGGTGTTAGGTCAATGTGGTATGTGGGACATACCACAGCATAATAATATACTGAAGACTGCTTATGTACTTTTACTGGTAGTTTTCATGCTTAAAAACTACTTTTAACACGTGGACTGGCCAGTAATAAAAACGAAAAAAAATTTTTTTTTTTTGCGTTAATATTATGTAGGTACCTACTTACATTTCTGATCGCACTTAGCGCCTCTCGTTCAACCGCCTTCCATCCATGTAGCATAATAAAGGTCCAGGATATTAAATCGAACGTGCGACAAAATACGGGTTGCTTTTGTCGTGAATAAAACTTTCACTTTAAGCCCAATTATGAAATCAAGAAAATTAATTAATGTTTTCTTTTTCTTGTGTCTTGCACTAGTGCCTAGAGGAAAATGTTGCAATGCTTCTCACAAAGTTTTTTAAGTAACCAATATCGCGGGTTTAAAGCCAGCTGTGAAAAAGTAAAGGAAAATCCGACCATTAAGTGCTAGTCGGAATCCCGCACCGACGCGACGCGGACGTTTCAGTAGGTACCTGCACATTGGTAAGTGAGTATGTCAATATTATTAAATAGTCGTCCATAACAGGAATCTAGACTGTAAGATTATTACAGATTTATCCAAAATTTAAAAAAGGTATTTACCTAAAGTAGGTAGGACCTAATGTATATGGGAGGTCATCAGCAGATGACCTTACTTCTTAGCTGACGAGTATCTTCCTACCATTGCTAGTCTCATACGCGACCGACATAACAGTTCATAAACCACTAAATACAGACTGCCAGAAAGTTACGGGCTGCATGCATGTGGCTTAACCAGGTTTTTTTCGTATCTCTTGCCGGAATCGCGCTGCATCTCCGTAGATATCTGGCTAATTACGTAGACAGAGCCAAGGCAAAAACCTTTTCTGACACCAAATGTGTGGATGCTCCGGTGCCCCGAAGGCTTAAAAGCACCTTAATTAACAATAAGTAGGTAGGTATCTAAGTTCCTTTATATCCGTCAAAAATAAAAAAATGGAAAGAGAACAGTCCCGGCTCCCTAATCTAGGTACTAAGTATCAGCAAATCTTCCTACTTTACCTACTGCAAAAATTTGCCGTTTTGTTTTTAGGAACCCAGATGCAGTCCGGTGCTGGTCGTCATAACATGTCCCTATTCAGCTGTACGCAAGGTATACTTCTTTGTGTGCTTACGAAAACGCTGTCTCAGATACATAAATACTTAGGTACAATATTTATTAGCCACATAAAAGAAAAGGATGGTACGGCCGCTACCAGCTTATTTGCTCGACTTGGCGGGGCCACTGCCGTGCCCCCAGATAGCTTTTCTTCATCCGTCAACACGATAAGAAAAAGAAGCTTGACCTTACTATAAATTCCGTTGCGATGTTGGTTCAATAAGTGTTGCAGGTAGGTACTGCAGAGCAGACGAATACCTAGTTTGCATACTTCCCTATATGAATCAACCAATGTTAGAATAAATCTGCTCAAATTATTTAAGAAATAGTGGTCACCCTATTTAGTTAAAAGTAGGTAGGTAGCACGTAATCGTGCGCCACCATTTAGGAATTTGAAAAGTCCTGACAAAAAGTCTGACATTTCGATAAAAGTCCGGACTTTTTAGTCGTTTTACTTAGTTTTAGAAAACAATACCCACTACGTTTTATTACTCATATTCCACTAATAATAAAATCCGAACAAATTAAACAGATTTTAGGCTCGGACTATAAGCAGCTGTTCCCGGCTGGAATTTTTAGAACCCGTTCAAAAAAACAACCTTATTGCTTGAGCTAGGTACGGCACGAATGGCTTAACCATACCCTTTTCCGGCTACATATAGTCCGAGCCTAGTCCAGACGGATGGTAACCCTAGCTGCGCGTAGCTTTCCTCGCAGATAAACTCTGAAGGACTTCTACCGATACATATTACTTACTTACTTAATTATGTATTTTCTGTTTGTATTAACCTTTAACTCCATATTAGCTACAAAGTCTTGCCCATTAAACAGGTAGGTAAGAAGTAATCGCTGCTTACGTATTGGCTGGGTTAATGAGGTTTTGCTTACCTAAGTATATAAACAAAGTGTTTTTTTTACATCCTTGCTCTAATACGACCACTTTATTTCCTACCACAGAGTTAGTATGATACTTTTACTAACAACATGAGCTATTGTAACTTTAAATAAGGAAAAAAATAATTGTTAAGTACTTAATTTTAGGATGTACCCTGAAGAATCACAAAGATCTGTTAACATTTTGCGAAGATTTCGCAATATAGGTACCTACTTACACAAAAAACATACAGCCGACCGAACTGAGAACAACTCCTTTAGTAAAGTCAGTTAAGAAACATCACATACTAAGTAGGTAGGTATATAGTCACGTGAGGAAGTCTTAGGTGCCCCATTATTCTAATGTGTCTGGCCTCCAAGAAGTTAAAGACGGTCAGCCCTGGGTTTAGTTGGTCTTTGAACCCCGTTTTCGACTAAGAAAAATTTTACCTCGCGTACTCGAACACACTTCATTTGGTCGGATTTTTTAAATAAAAGCTAGGCCTTACCTACGCTTTTCTCATTAAAGTATTATAGCTCAGTAATTAGTACAATTTTGGGGAAGTAAATTTAAATGAATAAATATTGGACAACATCACATCATACGTGCTTTGATCCTAGGGTAAAGCTAAAGAACATCACATGTTATAGAATTCATAAACATATTCGACGATACCACAACACAGAGTCCAGACCCGAGCCAAATAGAAAAGTTCGTTTTCTGCATTGACCCCACCGGAATTAAACCCGGAACCTCAGAGATGGCGACGCCAAGTCGACGCGACAGTGTGTTCGCCGCCCGGCTACGGTATTCGTCAAAAGAACGGAAAGTTTTATTTGCCAGTTTTATTTTATTTTATTGCCTCCACATCAATGGCTTTCAAAATGGCTTGCGGGCGGATTTCGATAAAATTGGGTAGGTGTAGTAAACACGTAATATAAATAACATCCTGAATTAACTTACAAAGATCCGTTTTTGTAAATATTTTCATGAAGCACTTTAGTAGGTAGTTCTTGAGCATCAAGATTAAGTATGGAGGTTAGAGATAAGAAGAGCCTACTTTTTGTTTTAATAGCGTGTATTGTGAATCGCATTCTATGAATATTTTCTTAATTTAAAATTCATACTTTATCTACGGACACTTTAATACAGAGTAGGTTCTCGACCGGCAGCCCGGACTCGCTCTAAAACTCGACTTAGCCGTACAAACGAACATAGCCTCTATCTTGTTAGTAAGAAGGTTCATATTATTTATCGTTGATGAGCGAGTGCAGCGACGAAGTGAGCGCGGTTTTGTTAACAGAATCGACAGGCTGATCTCTGACCTCCATGACATGATCTTTAAAAAATACATAAAATGCCCAAGGAATTTATCTACCTACGTCCATTTAAATTCTACAGTAAAACAACTTAATAAAAAATTACGTGTGAACGCAGCCAAAACTTTTGACATTTAAAACTGTGAAGTCCATTACATGCAGAATACGGTTAAACTGTATATGTTGTTTTATTAATATTTTAATACTGAAATACAAAAAAAATATTATTCAGTCATCAGTAAAATTAGTCATACTGTCCAGAAAATATTCTTTTATGTAATTGTTATGCCTTTATTATTTAAAATAGTGTTGGTACTTGTTTTACTATTCCACCTTCATCAGCAGAACTATATTGTATTTTCTGTAAACCACTGTAAACGAAACGTTAATCTCTGGCGACTGAGACTGAAGTGCACGAATTATTGAATTTCCGAAATAATTTAAAAGTATTTGGTATTTCTCATTGTTTTATGTCTAATTGATAAATAGAGTAATATTTGGGTTAATTTTATTCGGGTCTGTAATCATGTGGCATAGTTTTTATCATTAAACTATTGAAGAATTATATCACGAAACAAGCTTTTATGTCTAGTGCATGCCCAGTGGACTTTAGAATCGATAACCCAGTTTCGCGTTGTGTTTTTAAAAACCTAGTTATGATCTTTACAATTAGTATGTTGTTCTGAGTATTGTGTTGTGGTTGGGCGGTTGTTAACTGCTTGCGAATATGTTGTTCACACCAATTTATATCGCAATGACTTTCATAAAAACTTGGCGAATTCGCTCGTTTAGAGCGCGATTACTTGAATTTTTAAATGGGAATACAAGTGTCGCTTTCTGTAAAGTTCCTGAAAATGCTGCAGGTAACTATATACATTTTTAAAACGTTAAAAACAATAAATTACACACCTTTATTTCCTAATTTAATTTCATAATTATTTAACCAAACATGTTCTTAATTTATTAAAAATATGGGTCCTGGGTCCATGGGCGATGGGTCTTGTAATAGTCATCATACATATATGAAATAAAATATTTTCAGAAACACCAACACTGAGCTCAAAACTTTGTACAAATCCAAAAAATGCATATCTCTGCGACTTACTGGACTACACTAACACAACTCGAATCTGTAGTATGAAGCCAACACAGTGCATTGAAATTAGCGACTGGGTGTCATGTGCGGGAGGCCTGCCACTCGGTTCCAGTGAGCAGTCTTCGGTCACAGACCTGGATGTAGACATCTTGTTTGAGTGTGAGATGGAGCCACATGAAGGAAGTACACATGAGGATATTATAACAGTAAGAATACTGCTTTAATACATTTTTGCATCTCATAAATATTTTAAATTAGTTTTAAATAGTTGGTGGATTCAATTTAATGTTTGATAATCTTTGAATTACTTTACTATAATTTAGTATTTAGTACACAATAAAATTGAAGGAAACAAAAGCAAAACAAGGAAAGCCACAATAACATAAAGCAGATATTACCCTTGAAAAACACATTGTTTTGTGCAAATAAAGTAAAATATAAGGTTCTTAGCTATTTGTTCTATTAACTACTGACTGATATAAGTTGATATACATATGTATGAATCATCTTAATTTTCTTTAAAAAATCTGTGTGTATTTCAGTTGGAATCAATGGGCCAACCAGTTGCTTGGAAAGCAGGTTCACACTTAGCAATAGTAGTCAAAACAAACATTGAAAATCTTAGTGTCATTGGTTTCAATTTCGTCGGTGGTGAATTTGTAATAGACCACAATTTACCAGTGGTTAGAGTACAAAGTAAGTACCAATATGTTAAAAATATAATTTAATAATTATATTTCCATCTATACCATACTTTTTACAAATTCTTTTTGTAATTGATCAGTAACAACTTCAGAATGAGGGCCATGGCATGTGCATTTGCTGCTAGAGGGCTTATCGCGCTTGAGGTCTCCGAATGAAATGTCAGTATGTGGGCTTATTAAATATGCAACTGCTTTTTCTTAGCTACATATAATAGTCTCCATGTGTTAGGGTGCGTTCAATTTAGACCCTTTGAAACAGACTGCTATCGTGTGTTTGCTCCACCGCACACGGAAAATTGTATGACAACTGCATTGGAAAAATATGACCAATATCAACAGTTAAGTGTTCAGTCCTGCAAACGAACGGCTTACGTCCGGCTCAAAAAGTCTGATTAGAAAGAGCCCTTACTACTAGTTACTCTTGTGTTATAAGACATATTGTATATTTTAGCTGTGCAGTTATCAGGGGAACCCAATAAAGCAACAGATCTGTCAATGAGAAGTCTCCGCAGTGACATCCAACATGGCCTCAAAGTTCCCCCAGAAGAATTCCAATGGCCCATCCATGCTGCTTTGCTTAGGAAGCTATCAAAAGTCGTTGATATTAAGTCTGATGTTAAACACACTGTAGAAATGAACGGAACACATGACATTATTTTAGACACTCCAAGAAAACACATTACATTAGCCGATGTTAGTGTTAATACAGGAAAATCATTAGGTGAAGAGGAAAACGTCAAACCTGATATTAAACAAACAGAATCAGTTCAGAAAACTCCTGAAAGGTCGCCAGAGAAAAAAGCACACACAGACCAACAAGCGAAACCGTCACAGCATGAGGAAGTTGTACTTGAGAATGTCACAGTTGAAATTCAACATAACATTACACCTAAGAAGTCTAGCTTAAAACTCGACCTGAAGAAGGGTACAAGTTCACTTTCAACATCACTACTAAACATATCCAGTCAAATTAAGTCAGTCACCACACATAAAAGAATAGTTAGTACGACGAAAAAGCCGCAGCCGCAGATAGAATGTAGTGTAGTTAAAGAAGAAAGCCATAAGGAGTCGTCTTCGCAGCAGAGTACGCCAAAGTCTGCTAAATGTTCCCGTCCATTAGTGAATACTAAATCGCCGAATGTGTTGATATATTCTGATAGTGTAGCTGCTAGAGATAACTTGGAAGCGTCGCTGAGGAAAGTTTTGGATTGTGATAGGTGAGTGCCAAAATATGGCTATCAGCTATGTTGTTTATGTAACAGGTCTAAGTTTTCTGAACTTGGCGCGGTGCCAGTTTTAATACAATGTGGTTTTAATTTTAAAAAACGACTTTCTAATGCATGCAATCATAAAATCTTTCAAAACTTGCCTCGAAACTTAATTAAACATGCAGAAGCTTTGCCAGCACAACTAGCTCAAATCTTTCCATTTGGTAAAAATGTCTATGGGGTGCAAACCTGAGTATTTAATATTGATTTCAACTTCTCAGAATCTTGACAGACAAACAGAAGGTAAACAAAGTGATATATATATATAAAGGCTATATATAAAGGCTTCTATTTACTTTTTGATGTACAGAACCCTAAAAGAACAATGTTACGTTCAGGTACACCCTGTACAGCGTGTCTAAAGAGGCGCTCGAGGCGGGCGCGTGGCGAGGCCGGGCCGCGCTCGTGGCGGCCGCGGGATGTGTCGGACGTGCCGCGCCATTGTTACTCGCACATCTACTAGACGGCGGCCGGCTACTGGCGCTGTGCTCCGACGTGCTGCACACCGTGCTGCCCTACTACAAGACTGCCGAGGTGAGGCTCCCACACTGCAGACGCTGCGCTCCGACGTGCTGCCCTACTACAAGATTGCCGAGGTGAGGCTCCCACACTGCAGACGCTGCGCTCCGACGTGCTGCCCTACTACAAGATTGCCGAGGTGAGGCTTCCACACTGCAGACACTGCGCTCCGACGTGCTGCCCTACTCCAAGACTGCCGAGGTGAGGCTCCCACACTGCAGACGCTGCGCTCCGACGTGCTGCCCTACTACAAGACTGCCGAGGATAGGCTCCCACACTGCAGACGCTGCGCTCCGACGTGCTGCCCTATTACAAGACTGCCGAGGTGAGGCTCCCACACTGCAGACGCTGCGCTCCGACTTGCTGCCCTACTACAAGATTGCCGAGGTGAGGCTCCCACACTGCAGACGCTGCGCTCCGACTTGCTGCCCTACTACAAGACTGCTGAGGTGAGGCTCCCACACTGCAGACGCTGCGCTCCGACGTGCTGCCCTACTACAAGACTGCCGAGGTGAGGATCCCACACTGCAGGCGCTGTGCTGCGACGTGCTGCCCTACTACAAGACTGCCGAGCTGATGGTCATGCGATAGAGTATTAAACATATAATGTCAGACGACTTGGTAAAGGTTGCAGAGCTGAACAAGGGTTTTCGACAAAAAGAGTTGGCGACCAAGAACTAGAAAACCCATCTGCGTCCGGTAGAATGACGATCTAGTCAAGATTGTGGAAAGACGCTGGATGCAAACGGCCTATAGCCGCTCTCTTTGACGCTGTAAATGGGAGGGCACGGACTTCCAACGCCTGTTGTAACGTAACTGTTGTAAATAACCTAGGAAACTATGAACAACGTGAAACTTCATATACCTGAAATAAGTTAGGGGCTAATTCTAGTGCTCAAATCTCTATATGAGATCAACAACTTTCATATTTTGCCGACGTAAAGAAAGAATGATGTCCCATACTATTTTCTTGGTCTCATTATATAATTTTATGAGGAAAAATAATGGTTTTCCTATGAGAACGCTTTCATACATGGCCAAAGGTTTGATTTGAACGCACGACGTGACTGGCATTAGCCGAGGAACAACCAGCGTCCTACTACCACTATACTATAAGCTATCGTTTTAAGATTGACTTTTCATTTACAGGTTCGTGAAAATGAAGTTGTGCAATTCTCTTTCGATAAGTGGAAATCAGTGAAAATGAAACATCACATATTCTGCTACCAAGCGTCGCCGGCGAAGAAACAATTCTCCACTGAAAGCGATAGACAGTAAGCTATATTTATTGTTCTTTATTTTATATTTTTATCAACTGAATATATTCAAATATTATGTAATACTAAGTGTATTTATTATTATAGCTGTTTTAATGAATTTTACAGAGCAAGTCAGGAAAATAATATTTGCCGGTACGCAAATAATATAATTTTCAGCAAGGATTATTATTTATTTCCTTATGAAATCGCATTCATTTTATTACAGTGCTTGGTCGAGTATTTTTTAATTCAATAAAAGAAAACAATTCTAGACTAAACACGAGCGAGTTTATTTTGTTTTATAAAATGGCGCAAGCAAAACTGTATAAAGAAATAGGATGCACACACACTAAGCTGGCCCGTGAATGGTTTTAATAAAATATTGCAATTTATAGTGTATAATTTCGTATCAAGTTCATTATCCTTACGATTTCCAAACTCATATTATTGTAAAATTTAGTTTCTGTTACTCATAATCCCGCACGGCATACTTCTAATTAGAATGGTAGTGTTAGTAACTGAATGCCAGCCGTCTATGGTGTAAATTATAATAATCATTATCCATATTGATTAGCCCCCTTAAATGTCATTGGTACTGCATTAGTCCATTTACAGCGTGCTTGATAAAATCACTGACCTGATTTAGATACCTTACAATCGGCTTTGAATGTAGCTAATCCGATAACTCACCGTAGGCCCTCTGATTAAAAGCCATGGCGTAAACTAGAGTGTAGTTTTAATCGGTCGTAGACTGACGAAGACATGTCAACAACTATTATAACGCTTAAGCCTTAGCAGATACGACATCATCATGTGCATCACCTTCGAAGCTATAAAGTCTGTACGAAATATCTTTCTACAAAACAAATGCAGTACCAAAGATTGCTTGCATGCTATTATTAGATGTGATTACTGATTAGCATGTAGCTCAACTCTCACTAACCCCTAACCCTTTGTCAGTAAATCGTTGTCAGATGGATTCCACCGGCGATGGTTAAAGGGCGCTTTCAAATCTGATTGCTTGTGTAGGACTGCTGTCGCACATATGTTGTGGCTTTGTTTTTATACATTTCACTCCGTCTAGTAGCAGGCCGGTTGCCCTCTAGTGGACATAGCAGATCTCGTACGGCATCAGACAGACCTCTTTAAATTAAACAATGACTCAGGAACAGACGTTCGTCTTTTGTTTGTGAATAGATCCATTTTTAAAATCGTTGTTTTTCATCAATTTGAGCTAGTTTTATATTTTCGTTTTCCCACACAAGCAATCTTATTTTGAAAGCACCCATACTATCTCAGCATTTTGAAACTGACGAGTGGTTTATGGGCTTCATACGTTAAATATTAAAATCCATCTAAAATGAATCCTGTTAATCTAGACCCTCAAAATACACGGGTCATCCAGGCCACGAGTTGGACATCAAAGTGCTTGCCTCGGAAGAAACGTGGCGGACCCCCTCGCTACTACAAGCTACGGACTTGACCAACAATGGGATCGCTATTTTTTCACAGGTAGTATAGTAATTTCAAATTGTTATGTTACTGTACACAAATTACAAATTAAGCAAAACATTTTGGGTAATCAGATTCGCTTGTAAAGCGAGTGACATTTAAAATAGTTATACTGCCGTTTTGCAGCTCCTGCGAAAAGATGAGCTATCTAAAACGACACATCTTTCTAAACGTTACATCGTTTCTAGCACCCATATGCATAGCACGAAATCTCGGATCACTCTGCGAATTTGTGATAATAATATACTTTCGTCATAAATAATTTCAGATCCATTTAGAAGCAGACCCCAGTGATTATTTAGGCGAAGAAGGTATAAAAAGCAACGAAGCGCGCCTCGAGATAATCCACAAAATCCTAGGCGACATCCTAGGCCTACACGTCAGGGAGCCCAGCCAACTCCCGCGCATAGAATACACGAGAGGGTTCTTCCTAGGAAACCACGTGGTAAGTTTTGAGTGTTATCTCTATTCGCCTTCGCATCACCATTATAGTAGCAATTGCTGATAAATGATGTTTATATTTGATGGAAAGTCTTCAGAGGCTTTATATCGGTATAAAATTTCTGTATAGTACATGCTCGAAAAAAAAAACACTTTTGGGAACCCTTAATTCATTTATTCATATTATAAAAGCTTAATATATAAAACAAAGTCGGGTTTGTTACAACACTTATAACTCGAGAATGGCCTGACCGATTTTCATGGTTTATAATTTCTTGGGTTTGTCTCTGCCCCAAATAGCAGACTAAATTAAAAAAAGATTGAAATAGCTGACGAAAGAAAAAAATACTGATAGGCGGTACGAAGTTTGCCGGGTCAGCTAAAGATGTTGTTTCGACAAAATCTATTTAGGCTAGTTGTTTGATCGATCAATAATGAAATTGACAAATGTTTCGTCTACCTTACGTTAAACGGCAAAATGCACAGGCAACCTGTGGTAGACTCGGGTGCTAGTGGGTGAAAGGAAACACGCAGAAGGGCGTTGGAAGCAAATGTAACCATTACAAACCACATTTTGCATCAGTGTTTGGTTATCAATGTGTTGAAATTTAACGTTACCACAAATACAAATGTATGACTTCATACAGATGTACTAATATTCATACCGATATACAGCTCTGTATTTTGTTTTTACATGTTTGTTGTCACTTGAAAAATATAAACATCGTTGCACAATGAAATGACAATAGAAATAAAATATGTCTGAGTAATTTGTGACGTGTAATATAATGCATATAATATTAGACGTATGAGTAATATTTAATTAAGTATAATATTGAGATATTCACTCCAGTAATGGTACAGCCTTTTAGAGACACCGTCATCTGGTTTCACCAACAGGGTAATGATCACTGTCCATCGCATTTTTTCGATAAACTAGGCACTATGTATTCCATAGACTTTAGAATTAAAAGGAATTATACTAATAATTCAACAAGATGTTCAATTTTGAGAACTTAGTCAAGATGTATAGGTATAGTATTTGTTGTTGGTACAAACAAGTGTTGTTCATTCCTATGTGAATAATGTATGTTCAATATGTGATTTTGTTACACCTGTATACACTTCACTATATCAATATTTAAATAGTATGATACCTTTAATTTAATGTCCAGAAATCACAATAAATTCGTCACGCCAAAACTTACCGTTATCGAAAATGATTACAAATATAAAATTGTAACTCCAAATACACAAAATTTCCTAGGGCATGATTCAAAAATACAACAAAGTTTCCTAAAATGTTAATCCCATGTAAAAAGTTGTTGTATATTGGCACCTGCATCCTCCCTAAAATGGCTATGCGTATTTAGAGTTACACGACGTTTATCAGTTTTAAAATTATTAGTAATTTTAGTATAACTACCAGTGAATTCTAATAAATCCACCAAAGACCCGTCTTGGAAAACATAGTGCTAGTGCCATTCAAAATTCACCCTTGTCCCGTTGTAATAAGTGACGTCGGGTGTTGTCCGTTAGGGAGCGTGGCCGGCGTCCGGGTGCGCTGGCCCGGGCCACGTGACGGTGTGATCCCCGGTGAGACGCGCCAGCTTTTAGTACTTTGTATGGCTTGCACGCTCGAGATTTTGATTGATATATTGGTTTAACTAAGATATACTGACATACTGCACATACTTTACAGATAAAGAATAGGCACAGATAAACGGGAATTAATACGATCATATTATTTAGGCACGAAATATTACCATTTTTGCCTGACGTTTCGACCGGGTTACACCGAACGTGGTCACAGGCTGACTTGAGTCAATGTTCGGTGCCTAAATATTATGATCGCGTTAATTCGCGTTTTGGTGTGTTTAAATTATGCAACGCATAAGTTTAAAAGTAATTTGAAGAATATTACATTGATACAGCAAGGCACTGTGCGGTTAAAATAAAACGAAGAGGCGTGCCCGGGCGGGTGGAGAAAACACCAAACTTGAGTTATTTCCATGGATAATCCTAACAGCTTTCTAAAACACATTATTTATCGGTTTCTTGTCTTAACGGGAGTAATACATTTAAATATGCATCCGTAACATCATCGAAACATATCAACATATTCATATTGCTGAGTATCATTCATATAGAAGTGATGATTCTAGATGTCTACCTGCCTAAATGGTATGTGCCAGTAAAAATTTAGACAAATATATTGGTAACTATCGGCGTGAATGCGTCGTAAAGTTGTGCTCTACACTTTGATTATAAACATGTCTAGATAGAGTGTGGTGCTGCAATTGTCACCAAAAGAACAGGCCAGATTTGAGTGAGTAAAAACTATGGTTACTATGGCATCAATTATGGGTTGCTATTGTAACAAGCGCGCCACTGAGCGGGCGAAACAAACTTTTGGCTTTGGCGCCAACAGTTGGCTTATATGTTTCTTGACGTTTATAACACTCGAACAGGGAATCTAGACATGTATAAAATCAAAGGCTCTACATTGCTAATGAGCACCGAGTGTGTGTCGATTAAATTTGCAGTGTTTCCCAATCTGTAGTCCCCAGACTGCTAGGGGGGCGCTGACCCATCTCAGGTGGTACGGTAACAGATAAAAAGTAATAGTAGAAGAGGTCATTAGTGCGGCTAAACGGCTTAATGAGTCCGCAAATTGTAGGTATTTGACATCCGTCCTTGAAAAAGGTTAGGAAACACTAAGTTAAACATTCTTCCACACATCCTGTTTCCGGAAGTTCATGTTTACGTTTAGATTTGATTCGATTTGATTAGATTCAAGGAGCATCCAATTTTATTTTTAAACCAAAAAGTGGGAGAAATTATCCAAGATTTGGATTTGAATTGAAATCTCGAGCTGTGTGTGGCTTGTAGCTTTATTACTTTAACTAAAAAATAAAACCCTTACTCTTTATTACGATACTGCCTTTTAAGCACGCTTTATTTATGCTCGAAACTTCACTTAATTGTTATAATAACCTTTTTTTTTTGTAAACCAAGTATGTTGGCTTTAATATTGTAATTAAGTGTGCTTTTTTTCGCTCCAGAGCACAAAACTAATCTTAGAAAATCATTGTATTGAATTGGGTTTTTTTTTCAGCTTATCAAATTATATTATTTATTAACAAAAATACATATTATATTACCATTATTTACTACACTTAATTTGACTAAATCTCGCTAATCCGTCAATTTTTTTTATTAATATAGAAAATTCTAATTTTACAATATTTTTCAAAATCTAAATGTGGCATGTTGTACAATTTTTTCTTTAAAGTTTAAATCAATGCAGTAAGACTCAAGTCACCCCTTTAAACAATACAATACCCTATTTTTAATAATCAGCTCTTTTAAAAACTACTTAAAATGTATTGTTCTAAGTATATCTCCCTCTAATATTTATTATGGTTTCGATTGGACCCGTTATCGCTACTTTTAGTTCTACTCACAATAGGTCTCTTACTTCAACTTACTATAAACTTCGAACTTTTAAATTATTAATAATACTCTATAAAGCTATTTCATTCCAGCCAAGAGTTAAACGATTATGAAGAGCCAGTATAATCAAATCTTCCTACATCTTTTAATGCGTAAAACAGTTGATTAATACATTGCCGCTTGTGATCCATAATAACGTATACCTAACTTATGCCCAGTTTCTAAGGTTTCTAGTTAATATCTCACTGGCTATCGAGTCTACTTACCATTAATTAATTAAAAAAACAAGATATGGCTTATTTACTTGAACTTTACTTTTTTCCTTACAAAGCAATAAAATAGACATACCATCTACGTAAAACTTAAGTTAAGTTGACAGAATAAAATAAAATACTAGAAGAAATAGTTTAGAAATCAGGTTGTTGTTGTCATTGTCTCTTAAGAGTATTTATGTATTTTCCAATGAACTCCTTTTTAAAACACAAGCAAGATAAGATAATCAAAATTCTAAAATACATGTGTAATGCTAATAAACTCTTCGCCGCGTGTGCTCAAGTTTAAGTAAAAAAGCCAGGGCTTTTTAATGTACGTGACCATAAAGTACCCCATATCTAGAGTAACAAGATTCTAACTCCCCCTCCCAGCACAAGATGTCGCTAGTGGAGGGCTGGTGCGCAGGCGCACCGCCGCGACTGCAGGCGCTGGGCGCCATCACCGTGCAGTGGTGCCTGCGCGACGAGGCGCCGAGGGAACCAGTCTCGAAGACCTTCCTGCCTATCCACGTGTATGAGTGCCCGGATAACTTCTCCACAGTCGAGTATTATGACGTGAGTGTTTGGCGATTTTTTTTCCTTTCAGCATTTTATTTTAAAACTGAAATAAAACGCCGGGTGCGCTGACGGAGCAGTGTGCCTGCGCAACGAGAGGCCTACGGACCCAGTCTCGAAACCCTTCTGTCCACGTGTATGAGTTTCCGGAAAATTTCTTCACAGTCGAGTACTAAGTGTTTGTCCAAATCTTTGTTCTCTCCGTTTACTCCACCTTTCACCGGTTCAGTGACAGATTTGGCCGGCTTGCTGTCACTTTATCTTGCTTGACAATATCCAATACTTTGGTCTTCTGCAGGATGTCCTCGTTCCGGATTTTATCTCTTAACGAGATCCTTAGCATCGATCTTTTCATAGTACACTGAGTTCCCATCGTCGCTGTGACAATGTAGCATTCTTACATGATATAATTTTACCCGATGATTCGCGTTGCAGCTGTTACAATCCGCGGCTTGAATCTTGAGTGCCCGGGAAAAAGTGAGGATCGCGTTGCGATTCTTACGAGACGATAACCTTATCAGATACGACCTAGTGCAACCAGCAAACTACCAATCATGGCCAGCAGTGCAGGCGCGTTGCGCGACTAGCCAATCACGTGATCGTAATGGTCTTCTGCGCATCTAGCAAATAAATATTTCTAATATCTTTCAGCGCTTAAGATCCGTGCCGCTAGCTGTGGCCCAGCTGTAACACAATTTTAACCTTTATTTATCCCCGATTTGTTACAGAACCTAACATCCCATGAACTAGGGCGCGTAGTAATCTACTCGGACTTGCTCTCGTCCACCATGGACATCACCGGCATGCCGCTGGCGCACGGCGTGGCGTGCGTGGCGCGGCGGCAGGCGGCCGGCAGGGGACGACAAGGGAACGTGTGGCTCACGCCGCCGGGGCAGGCCGCCATCTCGCTGCAGGTATACTGGGAATAAATCGGTTTCTTAGTAGCTGGAGAAAGGTGTAAACAAAACTAATCTCAGCTCTCAGCTTAGGTTACAAAGGAAAGTTCAATTTTTGGGCCTGGCATACAATACATGAAATGTGGCATTGTTTTTTTTTTTGTACCTAATAATACACTATAATTTGTAATTTATTATTTAAAATAAATTATATAATGAATGAATGAAATAAATAATAATAAAAAATAAATAAATATTGGACAACGTCACACACAATCATTGCTCTGATCCTATGGTAAGTAGCTAAAGCACTTGTGTTATAGAAAAAGAAACAAAGACGTTACCACAACACCTAGACCCGAGACAATATAGAAAAGTTCGTTTTCTACATTGACACGACCGGGGATCGAACCCGGAACCTCAGAGATGGTGACACCATATTAGTCCGGCGTGCTCGTCTCTCGGCTACGGAGTTCGTCAAAAATTACCATTAATTTATACCTACGTAGCTTGATAGCTGATTAAGCTGTTTGAAGCGATAACGAAGTACAAAATTTCTTGTCCATCAATATTATCCATTTTTTGTTATGAATATTTAGAACACTTTTTGTTGTGTTTAGGAATTACGTTAAACTTGCCTTTTTTTATTTATTTGTAATGTTAATTTTATGTTTTAATCATCTAAAAGGTACAAATAGCACCTAACCATTATTCATTGTTTATTATTGTATAAAAAAAATAAATCAATATAAAAATTACCAATATTGTTTTGTTATCTCTTTTTATCCAAATTGCTTTACTTACAACATTTAAAATTTGACTATTTTGCTATATTTTAATCTTAGCCGCAATGACGGAGATTGGAGAAATAAGTTGTTTTAATTTTTCTCACACCAATCAATGTAGTTATGTAAACGTGTACTTCATTCAACCTCATTGGATGTAACTTTCATGCAAATGCTCTTAAAAACAAGGCTTTTGTATAATTGATTTGATTGAATTATGTCATGAATAGGTATAATTTGACATAACTTGGGGGGGGGGGGGAAAAGATTAAGTGTCGTAAAATGGCTCCCATCGCCTCACAAACACGTAACGTAACTAATTTACGTCCCGTTATCGTCAGGTGTGGCAGAAGGTGTCCCCTTCGTTACCAATAGTACAGCACGCGGCGGCGCTGGCGGCCGTGCGCGCGCTGCGCTCGCTGCCCGCATACGAGCACCTCGACATCAGGTACACTAAGCTCTCTTACCCCTTGCTCCGAAATAGGTATTTGCGATCGTAACGATAACTGATAACGTCTATTAAAGGATCTTTGATTAAGCGCTTCCTATCTTTAACTTTTAAAGAGTGTATGAGATATCATCGAAGTTTTTTATTTGTTTGAAAGGCCTGTCGATGCCATTACGTTTGGAATGTAATATTGTTCAAATGACCACTGCCGCTTCTCTGGGTAGTCCGTACTCTACATGTCTGATTTTCCCAGAGTGTATTTCTTCCCAGAGTGCATAAATCAGGCTAAGTTTGCCTAGTGGTATGGGCTATGTTGACTTAGCTATAGTTTGTGGTTTATTTGCATAGACTTGCGACTCAATAAAATCCCACAAGAAAGAGTCTAACAGGGTCAAATCGCATGATCTCCAGAATACCTTTCAGGGATGCATTAACGCTCTTGAATCTCATGTGGATTGGTATCACCCCAGATTTGCCAATATTGCTTGTTTACAAACCATGCATCCCCTAATGGGAATAATAGCTGAAGATAATTTTCCGATAAAAAATTGGGATAATTGCTTCAGAGCTTATTCAGTGAACACACGTCGTTGTTAATGATCGTTTACCGTCAGCTCCTAAATTGGCAAAACAGACTCAATAAGACAGAATGTAGTTTCAACAATATGGCCTCATCAGCTTTCAAAGTTCGGAAATTGCTATTGGAAGACCCTTTAGAAAAGCGAGATTTGACAGCTCATACATAGTGTTATAATCACCGGCATGAATCTTAAGCGCCCGTGAGAAAAGAGGAATTGCTCAGCGCATCTGCAGAGACGATCTTCGACGGCGCGACTGTGTGAACGCATAACGCAAGTAGCCAAAAACGTAATTGTAACACTCATTGCTCAAGATCCGTGCCGCTAGTAGTATCAGTTTACAGCATGCAGTATACTAGATTCAGTCAATCTCAATATTAAAGGAGGCAAATATGTTCATCAATTAAAATTGCACGCATTGCACACTTTGGACATATTTATTTAATTCAGGCAGCACATTATAAATAATACAGGCCCATATTATAAATACCTTATTATCTAACATACATAAAATAATAAATTAAAAAATAACACTTTAAATGACACACAATTTCGACGGCGTAGTGTTGCGCAACTTGGTGTCAGGTAGCCGGCCACGAAACCGACGATACACAACACCTTTCGGCCAAAATTCCGCTTTCATGAAGGTCGACAGCTGTTCGGTCGGAACCCTTACCACAAACGAATTGAAATTCGTATTGTGACGAGATTCTAACCGTTCGACCCTCAGTGTGAATTTGGTCTTCAGTCGGATGTACTCTACAATCTCCTCGGCTTTTGTAGAGTAATGAAGCCGGGACACGTAAAGCAGCGTCACTGGTATTGCAGGACGAAGTAGGTGGTTCGGTCCAGTCGGTGCGTTGCCGCATTGATTAAGAGTGGAGAGCCTCTTTTTCTTCCTCTCAACCTTAGTGAAGCCCTCCTTATCACATTTATCAGCCTGTGATACCAGCATCATCGGTGCAGCCGTGAAACTGCTCTTCCCAGCGGCAGCTTCAGCATATGCACGTGTCGGAGTTGACGTCAACATGCGCGATGTCTCTTGCGGCGCTGCTGGCCGGGCGGCGTGGCGCGCAGTAGCTCCGGCGATGCCAGTGACCCCGACAGGCGACGCATCATTTCGCGCCGACCCGAAACTGCTGACCGATGCATTCTGCGCCCCACGACGTGTGTTGACATTGCAGGCCTCAGGTGACCTACTTACCTGAGCAGTGTTGCTTAATAGCGACACTTTGGCACGCAAGTCACTAATGGTGTTCTCTGAGGCCTCCAGCTTGGCATGCTCTTCGGCCAGACTAGCTTTCAGGAACGTGATGTCCTTCAAAAGTCTGGCGACGTCGACGTGATCGAACTTAACAGGGGGCAGCTTGTGCAGCTCCTTTGCTACGAACGCAGGCACTTCGTCAGGATCAGTCTCCTTCAGCAAGGTTATAATTTCCTGCACACTTCTTTCGCCTCCATCCCTCCGGCGAGACGGCATCTGGGCACTCTTTACGAGCGTCTGGAACAGGAGAGCCTTGCCACTGCAAATCTCTTCTTCCTTAAAATTGGATTTGCAGATCTGCATGATGCTGACCTCGTCCATGGCACAAAATAGAAAAAATACAGAAGGTCCACTCCCGCCGTTCTCGAAAACAACTGCCCAAATTGGGCTGACTGCCTAGGGTTGCTATTCTGATTTTTGAAATAAATAAGTGTGCCTTATTACACCGATACAACGGTTAGTTTATTCATTCATATTATCATACGTCCAGGCCTAAATGGGAAGACAGAGCAATAATTACTCTCCCCAACTTGGCTTTTTCAATTACTGTCGTTTTTAACAGCGGCGGCAGCTACGCGTTGTTAGATATTATACGTACTAACTACATTACTTAGGTACTGTTATGACATATACTGACATTTCTAGGTGGGTATTTATCCTAGCAACGACAATGTAAAAAAAAACAATAAATAATTTAATACGTTTATAATCTTTTATTCAACGCTTACCTAAAACACTGGTGTTAAACCAATGACGATTTGAGTAAAATTTAAAAGCTCATTCCTGTTGAATGTGTAATGTAATGAAATGAATGATTGATCGCTATAAAAACTTATCTTTACCTTTACTACTTACTTACTTTACTTTACTTACAAGAGAAAACCTAGACCTAGTTTTATATACCTTTTAATATTATTTTGGAAATTTAAAGAACGTGGAATCACAATTTTGTGTTGTATTCAAACATCCAAACACACTGCAGCAGTACCTAATAAAAACGCTTATATCCATTTTTCGCACGTAACAATGATCAATGCGTAGTAAAATGTCGTGCGTGAGTGACAGTCCGCTGTAGTACTGCCCCGGATCGTCCGAGATTGCATATAAACGCAATTGTCAATTTGTGCGTAACGATTTTGACGCTTAGTTCCGAGTGGCCTATCTGTCTAGCGCGCCGCCGCTATACGTAATTTGTGTCCATGGTGTCGATGGCGTGCTGTATGAACGCCAACAAATTATTAGCAATGAGTTGTTGCGAATCCATTGTTAACAAACGGCGCTGGCTGGCTGCGCTAGTGGCGAATTAAAATAATTCTGTTGTGCAACGGACGCGTCCGCTTCCGATCGCACATAACGACGATACTGATATATAGGTCTTATGCTCCGCAATCTTATCTAAAATTCCACTTGCAGAATAAAATGGCCTAACGACATCTACTACGGGCGCGAAGTGAAAATTGGCGGCACCGTTACCACAGCGAACTGTATGAACGATGACGTCATTATCAATATTGGTTTGTACTTTCATTATTGTCTGTTATACATCTACTTAAAATGTATTACTTTTGGTTACAAATTGCAAATGGACTCATTTGGAATTACAATGATGAAGCTGGTGATGATAAATATGTACGCAACCTATTAAACACCTCTAAAATTTCCAGGCACCGGAGTAAACATTTCAAACAGCCAACCGACGACATGCGTGAACGATATAATAGCGGAACACAATAGGAAGCACGGAACAACTCTCGCGCCGATGACCGTGGAACGCTTTCTGGCTCGGTATTGTTCCCAACTGGAACGCACCCTGGACTACATGGCTACTGATGGTGGGGTGCAGGCCTTCTTGGAACAATATTACCAGTACTGGCTGCACACGTGAGTAGAAAGCTGATATTTCCCAGAAACAATCTATGAGGTCTACTTTTTTGCAAAAGAAAAAAAAATACGTATGTATCGGTTCTGTCGGTCTCTTCCACTCATTCCAGTTTCCCCGGCTTATACATTTGTGCTAAACAAACATACATATAACGTGTTTTAGCGAAGGCCCTAAGATTACGGATAGAGCCGAAAATATACGTTTATTTTAGCGGAGTAGATCCCCTTCTTGTTACTAAATTCTATGTGCATCTGTAATTTAGACCGCAGGACTTACGGAAAACTAATGTGAATGTCATTTTTAGACGGTGTTTTTTTTTGTTAAGATTTAGATATCTCTTTCACACCTAGGAGAATGAACACAGACGGACAGCAAAATTTCGGACTATTTGGTTAGGAATATCCTTGAGTTTTATTTATTTTTTACCTGCATAAATAATGTCAAAAGTTTTCTATGGACGCTGTGGTATGTCTTTGTGTGGTTTGGCAGCTGTTTAGTTTTTCAGTTGTAAATTCTTTTAACATACAAAGAAGAGAATCCCTTACAACTCGACTAATACACCCACTATTGCGTCACCTGTTTAACAAACGTTTAGTACACCTTTTTTCTAAATGTCAACCTTGTTCATCAGTGGCGAAGAGGTCCGCGTCCAAACCAAAGACTCCGCGACCCCAGTACACGGCCACATCGCGGGCGTGGACGAAGCGGGCTGGCTGCTACTACGTACGCCCACGGGAGAACTACGCGTCGCACCAGATGGGAACACTTTCGATATGATGGCTGGGCTTGTCGCACCGAAGCTGTAAGACTTAAAGTGAGACCATAGACAACTATATGGATCCAGTAGAAACGTCATTTATATTAGTTCCACAAAAATTGCGGCATTATTTTGTCTGTGACGCACAACAGCATTTCAATGAGATAGAAAATGACATATAAAGTGAGAAAAGTTGAGGTTTGTTGTAGGTTGATGACCTGCTGACTCTTAAATATATAACCACTTAAGAGCAATGAATCGGGGTCACTTAATGAGTCATTTGTCACTTAGTATTCGAGAAACTACAAAAGCCAGCTCAAACATCTCACCATTTCCAAGCACTGAAGTAAATTTTCAAATCAACCGACGTGACGACATGCGTGAACGGTCTAATAGCTCGATACAAAGGAAGCTCGGAACAACTCTCGCGTCGATGTCCGTCGAACATGCAACTTATGTCGTTATTTTCCCGCCATCAACATGACCTGCGTTCAAACCAAAGCAAAGGCTGCTCGACGCCTGTACAAGGCCACGTCGCGGGCGTAAACGAGACGGGCTAGCAGGACGGAATCACCTTCGACATGATGGCTGGGCTTGTCGTGCCGAAACTGTAGTGGAAACATGAGGCCATTAACAACTTAATGTATGGACTATATGTCATGACTTTGTAACACCTGCGACATGATGGCCGGCCTTGTCGCGCCAGATCAATAATATCATAAGATGAGTCCATACTTTATGTAACAAGTAGAAAAAATATTACTTTGAAACGCCTTCGGCATGGAGGCCGGCCTTGTCGCGCCAGATCAATAATATCATGAGTCCGTAGACAACTTTATGTAACAAGTAGAAATAATATTACTTTAAAACGCCTTCGGCATGGTGGCCGGCCTTGTCGCGCCAGATCAATAATATCATAAGGTGAGTCCGTAGACAACTTTATGTAACAAGTAGAAATAATATTACTTTGAAACGCCTTCGGCATGGAGGCCGGCCTTGTCGCGCCAGATCAATAATATCATGAGTCCGTAGACAACTTTATGTAACAAGTAGAAATAATATTACTTTGAAACGCCTTCGGCATGGAGGCCGGCCTTGTCGCGCCAGATCAATAATATCATAAGGTGAGTCCGTAGACAACTTTATGTAACAAGTAGAAATAATATTACTTTGAAACGCCTTCGGCATGGAGGCCGGCCTTGTCGCGCCAGATCAATAATATCATGAGTCCGTAGACAACTTTATGTAACAAGTAGAAATAATATTACTTTGAAACGCCTTCGGCATGGTGGCCTGCCTTGTCGCGCCAGAGCTGTAATGCCATAAGGTAAGTCCATAGACAACTATAATGTTTAGAATAGAAACGTCATTTATTTTGTTGGACAAAAATTCCGCTAATAATCTGTGACCGTTTTAGTATAGTAGTTGAGAGGACAGTTCAACTTAAAATTAGTATATAAGTGAAAATCACTAACTAGTTAAGAGATAAATGGATCCTTATTAATGCTCTATAAATGTGCTCTATGGGTAAAACTTATCGCTATAATCGACCATGTGATTAGAAGTAAGGAGTTTAGGGCTCATGTTTCTCAAATATCGATAGTTAAACTAGCGATCTAGTGGGTTTCCTAATTAAAATTATTCTGAATCCGCGACGCTAACAACAAATTCGAACAAATTATGGTTACAATCGAGATTTGTCCCCTTTTCATAATCTTATATTTACATTAGTATATCTCGTTATCAAATCAATACAATAGCATTTAATGGATACAGTTGAAAATATTACAATAATGTCGAAATATGTAAAAATAAAGTAAGCCAATATACGTCCCACTGCGAGGCACAGGCCTCAACTGTGAGATGGTTGTTATAAAAAAGTACCGTTATCGAAATTAGACGACTCACAAAATATAATTTTATCGATAGTATATAGCGAAAATACACGTGTGTCGGTCAAAACCCTCGCTCAGCAGAGGGCCTAGTGAGAGTGCCACAAAATAATGGCGTCGCTTACTTCGATCGAAAAGTCAATGTTAATTGGTATTACTTTTCGATTGATTTTAGTGACTTGGCTGTTTTGTGATACTAGCACCCAGATGGAGCGGGTCGGTTAATGGTCAACGCTTATTGATGCGTTACTACATGATGTCATTTGCTATAATTATAACAGATGTAGAGTTAAGTCTGTTCTCAAGTTTAAAATAGGTCGCGAACGCGGTCTTATCGATACGGTCCGATTTAATATTTTACTGGGCTCAGTTTAAAGAGGGTTGAAGACCATTTCGACATAATCACTAATACCTATTAGCACTAAATAGGCACGTAAGACAATAGTAGTATTATTCGACTACTTAGTGTTCTTGTAAAGTTAATTAACTAACGTCATATTTAAATATTAATGAATAAAAAATGATTTATGAATGAGATTGATTTTTCGGATTAATCGATTGAATGTCTTCAGAATACATTTATTAAAGGTATCTCATTGCTCACACCAAAGCAAAAAAATAAAATACATAGATTTCATATTAAATTATATAGTAATGAATGTGAATAAAGTTACGGCTCATGGAATATTATTTTTATTTATACAAAACTTTTTGCTAGTTTTCTGTGATAAGATTATAATTATATTAGTATTTTTGATGACACCAAGTGAAATAATTAAGATAGGTATACAATGATTTAATTGGTCTACTTGCGCACTGGATTAGCCTAGAATAAGGTATTAACTTCCGCACTCAGAGACGACAATTAACAATAGTGTGGACAGGAATGTCTCACTCCCCATGTCAGCATCGAAAACATACCTACACGCGGCGACCCACTACCAACTACGGTGGGCTGATCCAGTAGGGATTCTCGATGACGCGCGCGCGCGTTTTATTCGCCTATTTTCCTATAAATATTTTCAAAATGGAAAGAAAATGGAAACACGCAAAAAGATACGTGCAGTGTGACGCTTTATAACTATTTAGGTTTATAAAATTACTAGGTAGGTGTGCAATTGTTTCAGTTATTTATTTATGTGACAAGCCGGCGAGACGTAGCCGCCATGACGCTAGATTATATTAGTAGCTTCTTGTAGCAGTCAACCCTAGCGCGTCGCTTAGAGATCAAGTGTAGGAAAAGTCTATTATATTATTATTAAAAAAAAAACTTATAAATCTTAATTAAGAGTTATAAGAATGAGATTTGCTTGCAATGGATTTCTGTGTAGGTATCTAAACGCAATGGAGCTGTAATCTGACGCAAGCCAAATTACACCGTATTGTTGACAACATTGTTCATTCAATAATGGTCTTTATTCGTATCGACTTAATAAATTACCCATTAAAGTTAAGTATTGTGTCTGAGTGCGGCAGTCATAGCATAAATGTATTTTTCAACGTCATACAAACTGACAGCTATAGAATGATGTTTGAAATCATGTTAGTTGATACCTATAGTACGGGAATTCAGGACTAAATTCGCTAATCTAGTGAAGCAAAAATAAATGGATTTAACCATTTATTGATTTAAATTTACTCAAACTCCACAGATCTTATTAATATAGCAAACCCCTTATTGATACAAAGCGTACAGCCAATAATTTATATTATATTTTTAACATCGAGTCAGTGGATTTTTTGGGATTTATTTTCTAATCTTGGGATGGTTCTTCGTTAACTGGTTATAATAAGCAACGTGGTAATGTTTGATTTAAAAAAAAATTACTAATAATAAAATTTATCTTAGTCTAGTTTTCAGGAAGATTTCAATTATCAAGTGGTTATGAGTTGACGTTATTGATCATAAATTCTATCAGTTTAAAAACAAAACTTTGAAGTTCACATGGGACTCATATATTTTATATACATTAAAAAGACACATAAACTTCAAACCCTTTACATGAAAAAAACCTTTCTAGAAGTTTAATGTTACATCTATACTTTGTTATGGCTGATTTTATAGGTGTTATTATTATCTAATGCTAGTAGTAGTTTACGCAATTAGTGTAATGAAATTGGAGGATTCGGCACAAATATAAATACATCTACATGTTTCTATAACTTATTTAATTCTATAGATGTTTATAACGTTATTTTTTATCAAAATATAACGGTGTTGAAAATATGAATTGCGTTGTATTAAATTATGTCACATAAAGGCGTGCCTACATTGCCTCGACGGAGTTGTTTACTATCAAAGATTAGATTCGCAGTTCATTGAAAGCATTCCGGTGATTTTTTTATGCGCGCTCCAGACTTAGTGCTCCAATCGCGCGCGAATGCCGCGAAGGTCCCACGAACTAACGCGAATCGGCTATACACTTCTCGCGCTCGGGTTCGCGCAGTAAGTCTGAAGCGCGCATTACACTTGGGTTTCAACCGCGAACTTCAGAGCTAGTGATGTGAATTTGCGAGTTTTCATAGTCGGGCGACTTATCGAACTTACTATGGTTTCAAATTTTAATCAATCAGTAGTTGACACCGACATATGTTTTGTTTTGTTTACACAAGTTTATAACCTTTTATCTGACATAACTTAGTGCAATACGCGTGTTAATTGTGCAATTTGGTATGTTAAAGCCGAATTCACACTATCGTATTGACGTATGGCGTGATATAACATCCATGTGGTATTCATATAAATAGTACGTACTTAAATCTGTTTAAATACATACTATTTACATTTGAAATGAAGCGACGCCATAGCAATTCTAATTACGTTATGTTGTTTGCATGGATAATTTTAATGTATAATATGTACCAAGAGCGTATGTGGTGTGGTTTACCCTGAGAGGCGAATAACAGGGTTAACTCGATTTGTTGTACGTAGGTTTTACGGAATATATCACTGTAGTAAAGAACAGCCTTGACACTGCCATTGCTCGTATCTATCGATATTACTACGTCAACTATTATGAGTGAATTGTTAGGGAGAATCCGTTCATAGTTTAATGTAGCGTATCGTTAGGTTAAATAGCTTGCATTGATTAAAATAAAGTCAATTAGATGACATAGGTACGCATTAGGAAAATGATGAATCTCAAACTGTAAACCTTTAATCTCTAGACTTTGTATAATGTTGTTAATTTTAAAAGAAAAACAATAATCGTTTCGTAAATAATGTTTTGTATACATGCGTACATATTTTCAAAGCGTTACTACCTCAATTACTCAGCTTGCCAATATTTATAAAGGCGGTTTGCAATAATTACTTTTAAACTTTCGCGTTGCATAATTTAAAACTCAATGAAACGGTTTCATTGAGTTTTAAATTTATAAAGGCGGTTTATTAAATAACAGTTCCAAACCTTTAGCAGGTTACTCTACTAGCCGTGTAGCGTGTAACGTATCTGATACTGTACCTCGGCGGGTCACTACGACCTTAATGCGCTCCACGCAGCGCACGTACTCGCAGCAGGCTCGAGCCTACGTACTCACTTAATATAGTATCAGATACGTTACCTGCTACACGGCTAGATGAGTACCCAGCTTTTGAGTACTGCATCAAATAAAAACGGTTAAAAGTATAATATTGTATTATGTGTAGGTTGTATATTTACTACATTGTTTTACGTAAAATAATTACCATTACAGCTTGTTCGCCATACTATGTATAAATAATGTTCTTAATCTGTATGTACAAAATATGTTTAGTATATCAATTATGTAATATGTAAGCTGGTGATTAGCACTTTGTTTTATTATTTATAAATTATTGATATTGTATCGGAAAAATGTGCCTAAACTGTGTTAATGCAACGGCTACTTGCATTCAACTGTATTGTTGTTAGGTTATACGACTGTTCATAGATTATATGGTAATGTAGACGGTAGATTATTATCATCATTCGGTGTTATATATAACTATTACGATTTTAAATGGATTCGCATAACTATCTCATTTCGAAATTCTAAATAAATGTCACAAATTGTTATAAAATTTAATTCTAGTCATTCTCTCGCTGTTGTCACGTGATGTTTTGTTATTTTTTGATGGAGTCTAAAATGTTATACTATTTCTTGTTAAATTGCTCTTGTTGTAATCATGTCCTATAATAAATTATTTCAGAATGCAATAAAGTATTTTTATCTAATTCCATGAAAAAATAAGTGCACGGTGTTTTGTTACGCTTAATACATTTCTTGTTGTAAATAATATTATAATTAACAATGCCTTATAGCATTATTATTTATATAACAAGAATCGTCATACTTAATAAGTTAATCAAGCATTCACGATTATGTACATACAATAAATAATTCGTTCAGCTTTGACAATACATCCAAAGAACATGCAGGGACCTGATTTTTTAATATCCGCCAAAGCGTTCAGAAGATAATATCCTCTGGAGACGTATTTTTGAAGCATTCGAAATGAATCTTGAATTCGAACACGAATACGATTCGTGTGCGAATTCTATTTCTATCACTCCCAATTTTACGCATTTTTGAATCACTTGAATTCTGTGTTCCTGTTATGGTAAAATTCTTTAACTATTTTCGTTTCACGCAGAAAATATTTAAAACTGGAATGCAAAAGCTTATTGATTTTAAAAACCGGCAATGAATCTCATGGAACTGAACGAACAAAAAAAGTTTTTAATCTGTGAACCATATGTTTACTTGTCAAAGTCATACTTCTAAACTTTCTACTAGTAGAATCGAAATACGAGTGGGTCGGAGCACTCGTTGCAGAATTCACAGAATGAATTTTCAAAAATAGCGATTTTAGTCATTCGCTTGCGAATCTTGCCATTTCGTATTCGAATTGGAATTCGCATGATTCAAAAATACGTCTCCTGAACGAATCAAAAGTTCGTAATATATTCCAATATTAACGCTCAGTTTTTACTATAAGATTAGTAAACTGAGCGTTGATAAAGCTACTGCTATACCCACTTTCTTTTCTTCACTTCACATTTCAGTTTATGAAACAAAAATTATAGTAGTGAATTAATATTATTAACTGACTTCGGCAAACAAACATTTGAACGAACAGCTACACGATTTCTGTATCAACATTATTAACTATAATTAAAATAAAAAACGAGGCTATGATATAAAAATTAAAATTATTTATTTGCTAACTTCTTAAAACCTAAAAGTTTCATAACATGAATTTTAAATGAATGTAAAATTCTTGTGTTACAAAATAATATATAATTGTAAAATTTTTCGTGTCGATTTGAGTGTGTTTATTACACCCGCCAACATTGTTCAAATGCTGCTCTTGTCATCCAAGGTACTCTAGAGGCAGGTCAATTCTAGCGCACACGACAGTATATTGATATCGATAAAATTGAATTATCTATTTTTTTTAAACCATAAAAATACACTTTATATTTGTTGGATTGGATTGTTAATAGACGAATAAGCCCAAACAGAAAGGATTTAGCAGTCATAAAAGAGTTCTACTATCCACCTAATGGCCAATCAGCACAATTCACAATGGTATCAAATTATTGTACTGTTCTTGTAATGTCACCGACTGAAAGTTTAGAATTGGTACGACATTTAGAACTTAGAAGTAGGTTAAATACGCCCTAAAATATTTGAATACATTGCTTAATAATTAGCTATTAGTCACAAATTAAGCTACTCGTAATAAAATTGTGTTATAGGGATGTTGCCCACGCATGCTCCCGATTCAGAACCGTTCGATGGCAAATTACCGACCGAAAAACCACATGACATTACGATTTAGCATAAGTTTTAGGTAGTATGATACTTTCTCTGTGGCATTAGGGTCACGCGTTTTACCGGTACGGTTGCAAATGGTTTCATTCGGAGAGCAGGAAACGCAACTCATTCGATAAATATCCTTGGAGAAGATCTTTAGTGCATGAGAATCGCATAAAGTATATATATAGCATAAAGTACAAACTTAATACAAATCGGCGTTATCAAACTTGAACCGGTGAGGCGGCACGCCTCTACTGCCGGTGCCTCGGATAGTGAACACGGCGCCCGCTAGCGGTTCTAGGGTCGGCTCTATCTTGTCTTTGCTTGTGGTTACAAATAGCTCATCCAGGTTAGGACCGCCCCAGCACACGGAGGTGACGCGCGCCGCGGGTATCTTGTACCCGTAGATCACTTGGCGGGTGTCTGGGTCCACGTGGAGGACCTGGGTAACAGTTAACGGTTTATCAGGCTAGTACAAAAGTGACGAAGTCCCTTTACCGATTTTCAATGTAAAGTCGATTAGAGTTTGACAAAATTGAGAAAGTAGATACAGTACGCGGCACCGGCACTTCCGTGCCGCTAGTTGTAAACAAAGCAATACTTTTGTTAAGTGAAAGTGCCCAAAAGAGCTTTTAAACAAAGTTAAAGTATTACTCCATCATACTGTCACATAGAATTTGCTTTAAATACTTACAGTTCCACCAAACATGAGCGCGACCCATAGATGGCCTTTACTGTCGATCGTCATGCCGTCGGGGATCGCGTCTTCGTACCCGTAGTTCGATATGTCTACGATGGTTCTTCGTCCGCCTGTATAATATAAACAAAATATCTAATAAATACTAGTCCTAAAGATACTGTTAAATGACCGGGATGATTGAGGATTAGCACAAAAATTCCTAACAGAAAAGCTGTCTTATATACAGGGTAACTTGTGGACAAAGCAAGTGACTGAGATCGACCCGTGTAAAGTGTCAGTAAACCATGATTGTGTAGAACTGCTAAGACTTACACTACTCATTTCGCTCCTCTGCAGTTCGTAATTGAAGGCCTCGATCCACTGAGTGGGCGAGTCTACGTAGTACAGGACGGTGTTGTTGAGTGACCACACGAGCCCGTTGGAATTAGACACGGGTCGCAGCCAAACGCGGCGGGTGACTGTGATCGACCCATATAAACCAGGATTGTATAGAACTGCTAAGACTTACTCATTTCGCCCCTCTGCGAGTCGTAGTTGAAGGCCTCTATCCTCTGCGTGGGCGAGTCCACGTAGTACAGCACGGTGTTGTTGAGCGACCACACGAGGCCGTTGGAGATGGACACGGGCCGCAGCACGGCGCGCGGGTGCGTGAAGCTCTCTTGCTCGACGCTGTACAGTGTCGCCTTGTCGGGGACTACGTCGTCGCCGGTTTGGGGACCTTTGGTTCCTGAAGGGAATTTGCTTTTGAGTGACAAGACAAATATTAGCATAGTAAGGAATTAACATCCTCGTGTAGTGGGTACACCCAGATCCGATATAATTTATTAATTATTGTTGACCCGAACTAAGCAATCCCACCCGGGTTTTGTGCGTTTACGGTGACACAACACCTAATGGCCTAAGTTGATTGGCGCAGAGACGTCGTGGTTCTACTGTGTTTCAAATCTCGGATTTGTTTCCCAGTCGAGTTAATCCGGAATTTTCTTTATTACCATGGTCTGTGTGTGGTGTACGGCCCGAGACGCACCAGAAAAAAAATATCGATCAATTTTTTATTTATTTAGCAGTACAGATATTCGTTTGAAACCATCAAAAAGGTATTCCAAACACCAAATTGAAAACAATAATTTTAACCGTCACACTAATTCAATATTACCTGCCCAAAATCGTCCCTCAGCGTCAGGCTTGCCTTCATTAATGACATTGTCCGGCAAGCCGTGGTCGAAGGTGATGAGCAGTCGCAGCGCCGCGTCTCCGTTCACGCTCCAGTCGAGCAGGTATAGGGCCGACCTGACCCCCACCAGTAAGCGGTCTGAGCCAGCAACGAGCGCCACCACGTTCACCTGACCGTAACCTTGATAGATTGTATAGCATTTGTTTAATTTGTTATCGACCGTAACCTTGATAGAAATCGATAGCTGTTTAGTTCGATTCAAATCATTATTTATTTATTATATGTCCTGATCCCTAGGCTCATCATAAAAAAATCCAGTTCGTCCCGGTCCTAGCAGCATTACTGCCAAAAGCGGTATTCTTGTAAACGTGTAATATGTCTAATTATAATTAGTAAGATGTAAAATTTTGGTATTGCGACTGAAAAGTAACAAAAAATCTTATTATGGATTTTCCAATTTTCAGTTGATAATTATCAAACATTTGATTTTTTTCTTAATTTTAATAGGACCGACGTATAAATTGTGAGGAAGTCTTTTAAACTAGACGCAGTAATTTTATGCACTTGTGGATATGGTCTAGTTTTTTAACTTGGTCTAGTGGCGGGTTCGAATTCCACAAGAGACAAGTGTTGTGTGATGAGTTGAACTTGAACACGGGAAGCATGGTTTGTCCTCTCGAGTAGTCATATCAATATTTTAGGTTTACGTTGCACCGAATTTTATGTTTTGAAAACAAAACTAGCCATATCTTTTTAAAACTAAATTCGCATCCAGATGACAAAGAAATCATTTTATACCATCGAGAGCCAGGAGGGCCAATAATAAATTTGATTTAAATAGGAACAACATTTAAGTGTGTTTTATAGTTTATTTACTAGACGTTCGATACTATTGCAAAGACTCAAGCGCACATGATGCTGAGAACAGTGAGTGACTTATATTCGTGATTTGACAAAAACGAACAATAACCTACCCAGTAAGGTTATCCAGTTTTATTAGAATAGTTTGTTACGAGATTGCTACTATGTACCTTATTTTTGAGTTCCCGATATTTCGGCACTGTTTCGACAAGTAACGCAATGTCTACGATCTCCAAAAGACAGTTTCCCAATGGAGAAAAAGATTGACTGCAGCTGTGGCAGTTCATATATCGGCCAAACAAAACGTACCATAGCGTGCCGAATGAAGGAACACATAAGGAACGGTCAAAAACAACGACAAACAGAAATCGGCAATCGCGGAACATTTGTTGGAATCAGGTCTTAATCACTGGATTGAGTTTCACAACCCTCAGATCATTTCGACAGAACGCCACTACATACCAAGAATGGTCAGGGAAGCGATTGAAATTACAAAGTACAAAAATTTCAATCGCGAGGATGGGTTTAAATTGTCAAGTGTCTGGAATCCAGTGATTCGTATGTTCAAAAACCGGAAAAAACCACAAACTGCTGTTTCGCGGTCAGATACTGTTAGTGTTGTGTGTCGAGAACAGGTGCGAGAAAATAGTGAGTTTGTAGACAATGGTACCGACGCGTGCAATTAAAGACAGCGAAAGAGGGTAGACCGATATGTTTGCCCTAAACAACTTACCCGCAAGATCTTCAGTTACTCCGTGATCATGGCGCTTGCAACAGTGCCGAAATATCGGGAACTCAATAATAAGGTACATGGTAGCAATCCCGTAACAAACTATTCTAATGTTAGTGACCATGAAAGTTTTTGTTTTTGACCGCTTTTATGTGTTCCTTCATTCGGCACGCTATGGTGCGTTTTGTTTGGGCGATATATGAACTGCCACAGCTGCAGTCAATCTTATGGGTGTCTATTGGAAAACTATCTTTTGGATATCGTAGACATTGTGTTACTTTTCTTAATGGAGTGAAGACAGTATTAAGTGAGTATTTATGAAGTACGTTTGAGATCTTGTCTGTCACTCCTCTTATGTATGGCAAGAACACAGGTTGCCTGTCTACTGTGTCTTTAAAGTGTCTTGATTTGTGTCTAGATGGTAGCTGCCCTCTATATCCATTATTCTGTAAGACTTTCTGAACATGTTCCAACTCTTGGTTTAAGTGTTTAAGGTCACACAAGTCATAGGCTCGGTTTGTCAGTGCAGTTACTACAGAATTAAGATGTCGAGGGTGGTGATGCGAGGTTGCGTTGAGATAGCGGTCCTTAATAAACCTTGTTATATAAAATTAAAGAATACTAACTTATATGCTTGGTTTGTATTTTCCCGGTCGTGTACTCCAGCCGATGCAGGTTCTGCTGATGGACGTCCACGAAGTACAGGTTCTGGGAGACCGGGTCCCATACTGGGCTCTCCCCGTGCTCGAAGGAAGCCGGCCGACTGGGGTTCAGGTCTGATGACACCTGGACACCCAATGCTTTTTACTGTACAAGATGTAATTGACCGCAAAACCTTTTAGGAGCTAATATTTATAAGCAGGCCTACCATCTGGTGACGTTTTATCGTTGAATTTTGGACACCCTGTATATGGTCCCATGGAAATATTTCAATGTATTCGGTAAACGTAGTGTCAAGTTTTATAAAATACTAGGAATTGCCCCCGGCTAAGCTCGCTTCTACAGATAGTTATAGTAACAATGGAAAATATAAAATAATGAACACTACCACTTTTGACCATAAAAGTTTAAATAAATCGTTAGTCGTTATTTTTTTTTATGTTAACGTTTGTTTGAGCCGGTTCTATTGTTTTCTAACGTAACATTTAGTAGAAAACGGTATAAGCCATACGTTAAATACGTCAATACCAAAAGCTTTTCAAAATTGTATAACTCAAAAATACATACAACTTTGCTTCATTGCATACAAACTGGGGGCTTTTTAATCTTAGTTTTACATAGTATTATTCTTTCTCTATTTTGATCTGAATCTGAATATTAATCTTCTTGGTTGAAGTAGATATTACTAAGATCAGTAATACTTCAACCAAGAAGATTAATATTTTTATTTATTTTGGCACAAGTAATATGTCTATGTAAATGGAAAAAAGCAGTGCTGATAAGGAATTACATCGGTTAAATAAAATTAATAAATAATAATACTTGTTGTCAATACTGGTACTTAATATTAAAAAAAAGAAAAGTTACAAACTTATCTTTAATGGTGAGGCCTCTTAAAATTTCAGCGTAATAATTATGGTATAGTAACTTATCATTAAAGAATTAACTACATCTTTAAATAATGTTTCACTTGAAATATTTTTGACTGGTACAGTTGAGAATCGAACCCTCCTTCTGCTTTCCAACTGTGCTAACAGAAAACATCAAACACACGAGCTTTTTTCGTCAAATATATTTTAACTACCATGAAAAACTTACCATGGATATTTTAAAAAACTGGTTTGGCGTTGCACTTATTTTGACAATACAACAAAAAAACCACAAAATACAAACACCGTTCATTGTCTAAAAATAAAAATTTGTAAATTCACTAACTAAAAATAAAAATAGGCATCGCCTTTTGAAGTATTAAAATTCTAAACAATCAGCATATCGCCATAGTCGAGGCAGTCTGAAACAGAACTGGTGTTTTCATTTCAATCGGTTAGACGTATCCGCGCTACAATGAAAGAAAAATGAAAATAATCGTGTTTCTTTGGACTTCACAATGAGAAACATTTTTTTTAGAACACCTGATTTGCACCTGATATGCAGACAATGTAGCTTATGAGTTTAGTTATCCTTTTTATTCGTAAAATGGTGACTAGAATCTGCTAGGAAAGAATTTAGAGGCAAATTATAAATTATGAGGATTAATTTAACATTTTGCAGTTTTAACAGCAATATAAAAGTTGTACAACGTTTGTTTCTAAAACTTGTATGGTATCTATTTTATTATTTCACTCGCAAACAAAAAAAAACTGAATGTCTTGTGTAAGAGACTTTTCTAGTTATATTTAATTATAAATAATCGTATACATTGTAGATTGTTAATTACATTCCATTGTTAATTTTTGCATGCTAAATTGAATTAGCGAAACGTGTATTTCAGAAATGTTTGCTATATAGTAATATATTTTATAATTACCATGTTTGTTGGAAATAAATATTCTTATAATTATTCATACTTCTAGGGCTAAGGCCTAGGGGGTAGTTCTATTCCTCAAAATAAACTACTGTTGCCTTTCCCATACTAAATAAATATAAAAAATACTATTATTATTTTATTGTGCAGGTTGTTGTAATATTAGCATTCGACTGACCCCCTGCCCGGGGTAGCATGAACAACAAAACACGATATGATATGATACAGCGATTTATCGACGCCCAACTATTTAAGCCGCCATCACTTATCGAAACAGCGAGTATGACCGTGCCCATGACGTCACGGGCATGCTCACTGTTTCGATAAAAGTTCATATTATGACAGTTCGGTGTCGATAAATCGCTATATCATAACATAATATTGTGTTTTGTCGGGAAAATAACTTATAAAAAGAGGTATGTATTGCATAAACACCCGTGTTGTGTATAGTGTTAAGTCCCAGCCAAACCGACCGTGCGCGGTGGCGTGCGTGGTGGCGTGGGCGTTCAGATCGTGCCATAGTAAGCTCGCTCGCCAAGTTTCGCTCGGGTAACCGCGTTTTAATTAATTAATGCGAAACTCAGTAAATAAATAAATTAAAAACTCTACATTTAGTAAAGGGTTGAGCATTTATATTCGTAGTATATCGGCAAATAATCTGATAAACAATAGTTAAATCATAATTTCTGCAACATCATTATACCTTTATTATGACTAACATTCATAATCTTCTTTAACTTCATTCATGACTAATCTCTTTCTTGTTAGGTTTATACATCCGAGCGAAAGATACATTTTAGTGCTAGGCCTCCTGAACGCCTAGTGTCCGCGTGTTCGATGTGAACCGGCCTGCACGCCCACGCCCACGCCACCGCGCACGCCCACGCCCCCGCGTTGGTTTGGCCGTAGCTTCAGTCAACTAAATTTAATTTTATGTTTTGTTTTTAATGCATGAAAATAACGTAGTTCTTGCTGTTATTTCATATTCAGGCGTCAAATTAATGTGATCAATGCGTAAAAATAAAACAAGAACGTATACCGACATACTTTTATTGCATAACTTATCGCTATGGCCAATAAAATTGGCAAAATCAAATATATACTTACATTAAAATAATTAGTTCTAATCACATACAATTCATTTATTCTATACTTGCAACATACAGGGTTATTAAGAAATTAAACATGTATTACTACTGAAGATTATTCTACAAGTATGATACGAATTGGAATTGAAAAATGCAGATCTATACAATACGAACCAAATCCGTGGAGGTGTAAAATAAAAACAAAAACCATGTCACGACTCTTAAATTAATATTATTGAAAAGTTTAATTTTAGTTTAATGGAGAAACCGGGATTCGGACTTCCTTCAGAGTTACTATTTTATGTGTATTTAATTGTAATAGTTACTAATACCAACTACATATCCATACCAAGATTATGTTAACGTTTAAAATATTTTCAAAAATACTTTTATTTTATGTCAACTTAAAAGATGTTTTAGTTTGGGCCATCTCTTGTACATGCTAAATTATAAAAGCTAAATAAATAATCATCATAACAAAAATAACAATCCTCGTTTCTAATACCGATAAACGGCGTATAAAAATACTTTTGATGACTAATCAATAAGTTAAGATATTTTACAGCTCCATATCACGACATCGACAATTTGTAATTATTGTTGCTACTGAAATGTTAAAACACATAGAAATGAAAACGATGATTACAATCTATTTTTCCCTTATTTTTAGAAAAATGTACAAGACATGGCCCATGGTCCTTACAAACCTCAAACAACTTCTTTATTTAAGCTATGTAAGTCAGAATAGACCAGACAAGTACCATTGAAATACCGTTCTGGATACGTTACTACAATCAAGTAAACGGGACAGTCTCGACTCGAATTTAAAATACCATGTATTGGGAATCCGTGGGTAGATTAGAAGTACCTATTCTTTGATAAAATAGCAAATTTTTGCTGCATATCGTGTATCGTTTTCTATGAGACCGATGTGTTCCTAAATAACGTTTAACTCTAAGCGTGGTGTTGCGGCTGCGGCGGCGGCGCGTCTGGCGGCGGCTGGTCGGGTGCCGCGGTAGGGGCCGCCCCTCCACTCTCCGCTTGCAACCTATAAGGGGGAACATACTTGAGGCCTGATACACACGGGTCGAATGTGGATAGCTTTTGCGGCCGGTGTTGAAAGTAAAAGCTAATCCACTGCGAGTTGTTTTACAGGGTGTACAAAAGAATGCACCCGTAGGTAAAGTTTTTGTATATGATCAACTAATCACGTGGTTTTATGGAGTGTCCTATATGGTGTATATGGACACCATGTGCGTACATACCCTGTATATACATAAACGACCTAATTAGCGAACTTTATGGGTAGGTAAATATTTAAATAGAATCTTATCATGGTTTTAAGGACTCATTTTTTCAAGTATAACGGTAACATGTTGGTTTACTAAAAAAGTATTTACAGTATAGTTTATTGTTTTTAATTTGTGTGGTCTAACTAAATGTGTCAAGCTTGGGTGTACATTCAACTGTATAGTTAATATACTAGAAATACAGTAGGTTCACCTGTATCCTAAATAAATAAATATAAATATTGGACAACATCACAAACATTGCACTGATCCTAATATTTGAAATACAGTGGTCTAACGACTTACTGGTCCTAAGGGTATGTGTTATTTGCACAGAAAATAGTGTAAATAAACCCTTTTACAACAATAAAAGGGTCATCAACGCATTCCAGACCTGAGACTCGGCATACGATGTTGTCCTACTATATTACCCGTGTCCTTTAAACAACTATACAGGAGGGTGTAGATTTCAATCTGAGCAGAATTCACTAAAAAGACGATGACCATTTACAGAACACGAAAAAAGAATTTATTAATTAAAAAAATGAAAGTTTAAGCAATTACTTTTTGTAATACCCTTAATGTACTATGGCGTAAGATGCTGCAATAAGTTTACACTGCAATATCGTGCCACGCGCAATATCGTGGGTAGCTTGCTGGCATTGATAACTTTAAGCTGTCGTCCGTGTTATTCTTGAAGTTTAATAATTAAAAATTATTATTTTTTGTCTTTTTTTCGTGATTCGTGATCAGTATAAGGTATAGAAACAAATCTATAAGTACTGCTTGGATTGAAATCTACACTATTAGTCAGTCAATGTGTGAAAACCTTTTTGGAAGTAAGTAAAAGCGATAAGCAGTTAAGAGGTTACCCGGCGTACAAATTACATTTCCAAAACCCCTGTAAAGTACAAAGCAACATGATTGATAAGCGAACTGAAAATAAAAGGTGCTATTTACTTCAAAGCCGTGTACCTCTGGTGCGCCTGGTGGCGCGCGCGGAACTCGGCCGCCTTCAGCTGCTCCAGGTGGAACTGCTGCCGCTCCTGGATCAGCTGCTGCCGCTGGTACTCCAGCCCTGGGCGCGGGAATACCACAATTTAGGGTTAAGCTTTTTTTTTAATACATTTTGGACAACATCACCTATCTTGCTTTCTAGGCTAAGATATAAATAAAGTAAAAGACTTGTATTATTAAAATCAAAAACAACGAAGGTACTTCAACATCCAGACCCTAAACAATATTATCTCGGACGTAAGTTCATTTTCTTCATTGATCGTCCGGGAATCGAACCCGCGACCTCAAAGATTGCAACGCCAAGTCCGGCCTGCTTGCGTCTCAGCTACGGAAGTTGACAAATGGCGTGTCCGATTCATTTACCGCTGCTCATAGATTTTTGCGATACTACCAAGCGGATGCGTGCGCCTACATCTGCTATTTGTAACGAAGGCCCTTACGTCGCCGTTTTAACGGACTTCCGTTAATTTGAAAGTAGTCCAACCCAATCTAGATTCGAACCGGTATTCATGACAAAAACGGTATAAACTTATACTCTGACGTCAAACTGTTAAAAATTTCGAGACATGATATACGAACCTTTTGTTTCATTCAAGTGGTTTATATTGTGTTTCATTTTCACTAACTAGTTTCATTTTGTGATTTTACGAGAAAACCAGTTATTAACGGAAATTTGAATTACGGGATTTAGGCCTCCGTGGTAAGCATGAAGTTACGTATGTAATTATAGCTGTGTAGTAATCTATAACCATAGTAAAAATTGTCGTTTGTTGATGATTTTCTTCGAAGGAAACGTTAATTTTATTACATTGTGATATGGTTTTCGGTGTCGGGACATACAAAGCACACTGTTAAACCATACAGAAACAATTTGGTTAATACTATTAGTTATTATCTGTCTTTTGTGCCTCAGTTATATGGCAGGAAAATCAAGTCAAATGAAATTCCAGTTACAAAATTATCTAAATGAAAATCTCTTACGAGTGTAATTGGATGAGTTCGAATGGGATTTTGTTCTTAATTGGGTTGTAGCAATTTGCGGACGAGTATTAGGACATGTACGCGAGTGATATGTATATGAGTTTAAGTGAGTGATTGTTGTTATTGTTTAGGAATGACGCCTGTGGTTATCATCATATATCTTTCTTCATTTGCGTCTCCACCAGCAGGGCTACTAAGGACTCGGTCTTCCGCTATTGCACGCCTTATTCTTTAGGTGTGACGTGACACCTGTGGTTATCAGTATATATCTCACCTTCCCGCTCCCGCTTCATGGTAGCCTCTAGCTCCTCGAAGTGCCTGAGCTTACTCTCGAGCTTCTTCATCTGCGTCTCCACCAGTAGGGCTACTAAGGATTTGATCTTCTGCGATTGCACTCCTAATTCTTTAGGTGTGTCACCTGTGGTTATCAGTTTAAGCCTTACCTTCTCGCTCCCGCTCCATGGTAGCCTCTAGCTCCTCGAAGTGCCTGAGCTTACTCTCGAGCTTCTTCATCTGCGTCTCCACCAGTAGGGCTATTAAGGATTTGATCTTCTGCGATTGCACGCCTAATTCTTTAGGTGTGTCACCTAAAGGTTATCAGTTTAAGCCTTACCTTCCCGCTCCCGCTCCATGGTAGCCTCTAGCTCCTCGAAGTGCCTTAACTTGATCTCGAGCTTCTTCATCTGCGTCTCCACCAGTAGGGCTACTAAGGATTTGATCTTCCGCTCCTCGACGCCGGCTAGGTGCTTCGCTTTCACTGCGGCGGCCGCAAGGGCTGCAGCGGCTGCCGATTGGAGCTTCGCGTCTACAGTTGTTGGAGCGTCTGTTTTTAATAATAATAAGTGTAAGTCTTTGTGGGCACATCGAAAAAATATATTTTTAAGGTGTGTTAATTAACGAAAGGCTGAACGCCGTAAAAATAAGTTCTAGAAAACAATATAAAAAACTATTTATCGGAGATCAAAGGCACACGGTGCAATGTAATCGACGAATCGTAATAAATAGTAATAATATTTCCACAATCACATCAATTACTTAGACCCAAACTAGGGTGACTAGATAACGGACAAACATACTTAAGAACATTTATAAACATAAGCTCATCACACAAACATTTTCTTCTTGCCGGTTTGAAACTCACGATCACCAGGCTTTGTAGTCCGGAGCCAGACAGTTGATAAAAATTAAGTAAAAATGAGTTGCGCCATCGATACTGAGCGCTGGGGCAAAGAGTGGGAATCGCTTTGCGCTTCTTACGAGACGATCATCGCATCAGAGACACGGCGAGTGCGCGAAGCTATCAACCAATCCCGGCCGGCGGTGCAGGCGCGTCACATTACTAGCTAATGCAATGGCGTAATCTTAGTGACCTTTTCCGCAAATTTCGTCTAGCGCTCAACTTCCGTGCCGCTAGTAGTACTCAGGTTTTTACCCATATTTAGTAACTCCCTTATTGCTTACTCATCACTACGTGTAATCAAGATGTAGGTGTATAAACTCACCAGCGGGCGAGTCGGCGGTGTCCTTAGCGTCCTTCTCGTCAGTGGCGGGCGCGTCGGCCGCCTCTTCTTTCACCTTCGCCTCGCCTTCCTCTACCTCCATCGGTTCGCTTTTCACTTCGCTACCTCCTTCTTTCTTTTCCGCTGTTTGACAATAAAGTTATTTTGATACGTTATAATCTGTGGATTTTTATTAGCCACGGTTTAGTTCCACTGTAAAAGTGTTATAGATATTTAGGTGGGTGGAAAGATAGGTGTAAAATGTTCTGATAAATAGACTGCATGTCAAAAACTTTTGGTCTATACTTAGTAGACAAATCATATTGCTAAGCCATTATTTATGTATCTGTGATTGTAAGTTTTAATCTTAGTAAACACGAGTATATTGCAGAAAAAAATATGTTTGTCTCATAAATAAGCTCGTCACCCAGCTTATGGGAGGAGTTATGATTGGCATTTCTTTGCGAGTCATGATTCAAAATGAGGATACCGTAAAAAAGACCAAAGTTACCGACATAGTTCTTTGAATTGTAAAAAAAATAACGTGGAAATGGGTCAGCCACATCGTTCGTCATGCTGACAATTGTTGGGAAAGAAAGGTTCTCGGGTGGTGAACACCAACTGATAGACGTAGGATGGGCTCGCTTTTCATGTAGCTAGTAGCGTTCGGATGCTAGCATTCTAGGCCCGCTTGCTAGGAAAGGCTGAGGGGAGACCTGAGTTCAGCAGTAGATTTTCAAATGCGTTTTAATTGATTAGTTAACTTTACGTTTTAATTGATTAGTTAGCAAAAATGCAGCAACTTATTTATGACAACATCATCGAAATCGCAAAAAAAGCTTCGCGGATGCAGGCGTAGAGGCGCGGTTGCGAGCGGCGCACGCGTCTTGCTACGGCCGGCATTTAAGCGTCTTCCAAACAAACGCGGCCTGAGATGGCAGCTTACCACTAGCCGTGGCTCCAGCCGCTATTAATTCACATTAACGCGGCATGGAGCCTCATTTCTTGTCTACTCTTCGCCGTGGATGGACGTCTAAGTGATTAAGAAGACAAAACTTTTCTTTTGTTGGCTCTTTGGCCGCTGCGGCTAGTTGTAACAAATTGCAACTGGCCGCGCGCAAGCTGCGTGGGTTTGAATAGTACTATGACGTTCATACTACACATCAGGTTGCGGCCGCCATCTCAGGCCGCGTCTGTCTGGGACAGGCTTTAGCCCTAGGAAGGCTCACCCCCAATAAGGAACAAGGCAGCTAATCATTACCTGCAGTAGGTGCAGGCGCGGGTGCGGGCGCGGACGCGGGCGCGGGCGCGGGCGGCGCGTCTGCGTCGGGCTGCGTGCCGGCGATGCCGGTGGCGGCTAGAGCTGCGCCCGCGCCTTGCGCGCCAGCCGCCTTTACGTGGGCCTCCATCATTGCAGCTGGGACCTCGTCCTGACACATACAAATTTGGATATTCAAACCAATTAAACTTATTTATTTCTGCAAATAGACGTCCCTAATCCAGTCGATAGTCGACCCCAAATATTGGGAAATCGCTAGGATAAAGAAGAAGATTTCTGCGAATAGACCTGAGTTTTATGCGTCACATTGTTACCCGACTGCCAAACGAGGGTTATTTACGAATTTATTTCTGTTAAAAGGCAGTTAGTTAACCATTGCACATTACGAATTTATTTCTGAAAATAGGTCCGAGTTTAGCACTTTAAGACGTTGCATTTTTGCGTATCCTACTATTGCTTTGGAAAAGTATTGTGGGCGCATTACATAATTCACATTTCTAGCGATGATATAACCTAAATCGTATTGTTCTAAATGCAGTTTTTTTCCCCTGTATATGTTTTTTGTCTATTTCATTACAAATTTCAAAAATATGACGCTGAAATGAAATGAAATTATTTATTCTGTATATAGGCCCTCTTCCGGGCACTTATACACGTCCCAACATATAACTTAGCCCTACCACCGCTTCGGGACAACATATCGGCTGGTGATGAGAAGAAACGGCGCAAGAAACTCAGTCACCTTTGTCAGCCTGATTTTATTACAGGAAATACAATTACAAGATAGTGTAAGTGCGAGCTAGGCAGGCTATTAAGTCCATGCACTCTTGTCGTTCAAGTAATCTTCAACTTTGTAGTATCCTTTTTCCATAAGGATTTTTTTAATATGGTTTTTGAACTCATAAACAGGCAAGTCAACAAGAGTTTGTGGTACTTTATTGAAGATTTTTATACATTTCCCCAAAAATGAATTACCCACTTTCTTTAATCTGAAGCTCGGAACGGCAAGTTTATTTTTATTTCTAGTATTATAATGATGTGAATCACATTTAAGGCTAAATGAACTTAGGTTTTTTCTAACATACATAATATTGTCAAAAATGTATTGTGACGCTACTGTTAATATTTTAATATCTTTAAAGACCTCCCTCAGAGAGTCGCGAGGCCCAAGACAGTATATTGCACGTACAGCTCTTTTCTGCAACACAAAGATTGACTCAATATCAGCAGCTGAGCCCCATAGCAATAGACCATACGACAACAAGCTATGAAAATAACTAAAGTATACAAGTCTTGCCGTTTCGACATCAGTTAAAAGCCTTATTTTCCTCACAGCATAAGCCGCCGAACTGAGCCTTCCTGACAAGGCATTTATATGGGGACCCCATTGCAGTCGGGAGTCTATTGTAATTCCCAAAAAGGTTGTTGAATTGACTGCATCTATATGATCGTCTGACATATTAATATGCGTACTGACCTGCCTCACATTGGGCATAGTAAATTTGATAAGCTTGGTTTTTTTTGCATTAAGTAACAGATTGTTAGCAGTAAACCATCGTACTACTTGAGAGAGAGTATCATTCACATCGTCAAAGGTAGCTATACCTCGGTCAGTTTTAAAAATCAATGATGTATCATCTGCAAACAATACTATCTCACAAAGGTCTTTAGTAAAGTAAGGAAGGTCATTTATATATATCAGGAATAATAAAGGTCCCAATATAGAGCCCTGGGGCACACCCATGCGTAATGGGGCCCCGGAAGAGTCAGTTCCATTGACATTAACTGTTTGCGTTCTATCTGTGAGGTATGACTAACAATTTTTCTGATTCATTTGAGACACCATAATGCCGTAATTTCATTAATAACGTTTTGTGATCTACACAATCGAAAGCCTTAGACAAATCACAAAAAACCCCTAGAGCATCTTGCTTATTTTCAAACGCATCGAAGATATGCTTAATGAGTGCAACTCCCGCATCAGTTGTGCTTCTACCCTTAGTAAAACCAAACTGATTTTCATGCAATAGTTTGTTCATTGTAAAGTGTGATAAGAGTTGATTAAACACAATTTTTTCAAATATTTTACTAAGAGCTGGTAGTATTGATATCGGTCTATAGTTAGAGGGATCACTTTTATCTCCGGATTTAAATATGGGTATGATTTTGCTGTATTTCATTAAATTAGGAAATGAACCTTCGTCAATACACTGATTAAATATACAAGCAAGATGCGTTGCTATAATATCAATTATATGGTTGATTATATTAATTGAAATGCCCCATAAATCTTCTGTTTTTTTCAAATTTAGCTCTCTAAAAGTTTTAACAATAATTTCGGGATTTATATGCCTGAAATTTAGAATAGAACTGCATTCCTCGACATTTTATTTCAAAAAAGTTTCTGCAAGACCTTGTGAAGAGTTTAATTTACTAGTTGTAGCAATAGGTATATTAGAAAAAAAATCCTTAAACGCGTTTGCTACCTCGTTGTCGGATTGAATAATTTTATTATCAACATTAAGGCTAAATGTGCGATCTAATTGTTTAGTTTTGCATGTTTCTCTATTAATAATGTTCCAAGTGGCTTTTATTTTATTTTTGGAGCTAGCAATAGTATCACGAATGTAATTTGATTTGGCCACTGAACATACTTTTTTAAAGATTTTAGAGTATTTTTTGACATGTTCAATAATTTTAGGGTCTTGAGTTTGCACTTTTAGGTCATACAATTCATATAATTTTCTCCTACTTTTATGAATTCCAGCCGTAGCCCAGTCACTGAATTTACATTTATTTGTATTTATTTTAAGGTGTTTTTGCTTAAATATGTTGTTAAACTTATCTTTAATTAATCCAAACAAATTTTCATACGACACATCCGTAGTGTCACTGTTGAATGGTAATACATTTATTCCATAATCAATATTTTTCTTAAATCTATCTAATTGATTGGCAGTGATTGGCCTACAGATGATATCCACCGTTGGTGAAACATGATGGTGCTCAAATGTGGCTATTTGTCCACTATGATCTGATCTTAGGCAGTTTATAATTGATTTTTGCATAACTTCACAATTACAGAAAATATTATCTAAGCAAGTAGCTGTTGTAGGAGTGATTCGAGTGGGTTCATTAAAAAGGTTGATTCAACTATAGGATTTGAAAAGATTTAAGAACCTTACAGAGTTTTGAGTTACTTCTAATAAATCAATGTTAAAGTCTCCACATACAACTATTTTCTTATTAGATTTTGATAATATATTTAATACCTGTTCCATGGTGGACTCAAAAAGAGGGTAATCTGCTGATGGGGGTTTATATACACTAACAATGATATACCGCTCTAGCTCAGCACATGCTAGTTCAATAGTTTGCTCTATAGAGAGTGCCACGATGTCTGTGCGTTTTTTGGACTTAATATTGTTTTTAATAAGAATTAGTGATCCCCCTCGTTGAGCTGACTCTCTACTGAACAAACTAATGACTGTCCAATTTTCAATCCCCATGAGGACTTCACATTTCTTAAGCCAGTGCTCAGTAAGACAGATGACATGTATATTCATGTCTTGTAAATATAATGTTAATTCCAGTTCTTTGCCAGAAAAGCCTTGTATATTCTGATGAACAATATTGAGGCAGTTAGACTTTTCCTTTGTCATTGTAGGATGACTGCAAGAGATTTCCTCTATTGTCTTATTATTTAATTTAAATGTATATTATTATTACTTGGAACGGATTCCAAGGTGTGGCTTAACATGTCATTACTCTGTTCAATAGAAGCAGATTTGGTAGCCAAGTTCTTGGCTGAATAATTCATATAATATGATAGCGACATTGCTATCTGTCTTTTGATTTTTCCACTGAGATAATATTTATCCCTGGTCAAATGATATTGATTTTTTTTAATGTAATTATTTATGTCAATAATATGAAATTTATCAGAATTATATGTCATGGTATTCAAACAAAGATTCATTTTGTAGCGAATATTATTTTCTTCCTGTGGCAAACTGACGCTATAGGGGAGTGTAAACATCACAATTTTATTTACATTTAACGATTGCAATGAGTCTAAATATTTTGTCAAGTCCTTTTTGTTGACATTGCCCCTATCACCTATTAATATCAGTAAAGTTGTATTTTTATCAAATTTATAATTCACAACATAATTTATTATATCAAAAAATGTTGAATCTGGCATGCAGTGATTAATAACACTTTGTCCCAAGTATGTGTTCAGTAAAGGGCCCATATTTTTTCCTATTCTATCGCTGAACATAACCAAACTTGATTTTACAGGGCTATTCATATGATTTTTCTTTGCTCAGGAACCAACGGAGACATGGCTTGAGTTAATACATTTTTTGTTTTTTAATTTTAGAGTAACTGGTGACTCACATCCTAACTGAGAGCCAAGTGAGCAACTTTCATTTAAAGTTATATTATTATTACAGCAACAGGATGACACGAGGCTCGTCAAAGCCAAGATATGTTCACCACACTCTTTTTTTGTGATAACATAGCGCTGAGTCATTACATCTAATGATTTCTTAAGATTACATAATTCTAATTCTAAGTTTTGAACATTTTTTTCATAGTCAGACACACTTTTTTCTAATAAAATAGAATACAGATCTAGTTTATCGCCTAATTTTCTTCTTTCATCTATTTGTTTGGTGTAAGACTGTAAACATTTCTGCTTTTTGATTAATTTCTGAGTTCTTTTAATAAACTTATTAACTTTGACATATTTCCTAATTTTATTTTTACTTAATTTAGCAAGGCAACCAGGATAAGGGGATTTTAAAGTTATGTCACCTGTTAAATCAATGGTTGTAACTGATTTATTGCTAGATGAAGTTTGGAGGGGGCTGGGCGCACTTCCTACTAATTTATTATATTTTTTTATTAATTTATTAAATAAACCGCTAAAAAACCAAATATAACTAAAAATACACAAGGACATCAAGACCATAGCAGATATAGTACATCTAGCATATTCATTTAAATTGACTAAAAAGCCTTTTAAATAAATCCAACAGAAATCATCTTTGGGCAAAAAATACCTATGAACTATTTAGTTTTAAAGACTACTAAATTGTGTCACAGCTGCATTCGCCATCGTATCTTATAAACATCAGTTCGCAACAGCCTAAAATAAAAATACCCTACCTTGATAGCAGCAAACTCGTCCATAGCAGCCCTTGTAGCCTTGGAGGCGATGCGAGGGTCGACCACCGAGGCCAGGAAGGCTACCGTGCTCATCACCGGGTTGCCAGTCTTGCTGAACGGGATCGGCTGGTACGCTAAAGGTCCTAGCACGCCACCTGATCAAATTAAATATTTTGTTTTAGTTACCATACGGTGTGTTTTGTCATGAAGTTTTGATCATCATCATTATTATGTCAGCCTATTGCAGTCCAATGCTGGACGTAAGCCTCCCCCAAAGTGCGCTAAAGAGCACGGTCCCCCGTTTTTTTTATCCGGCCACTGCCAGCTATTTTCCTAAGGTCTGCGATTTATCGATCTGGTGGGCGCCTTACGAACACAATGATTGCCAAGGCGAGGGCCCCGCTCGAGAACCCTATTATTACATTTTTTATCGATTCTGGAACAGGTGTGACCGGCCCATATAGTATCGATAATAGGGAACTACTTTTACGTGTATAATTAGATACCTAAGATACAAGCAAAACTATTGCTTAGTTTAGGAATCAACTTTATAACTATAAACTAAATTCAAAGTTTCATGTTTCTATGCTGTTTTTAAACAGAATTAAATTTATCTTTTATCTTAATTCAATACATCGAATTAAATCGAATCGAATAAGCCCGCAGTCGCTAGTGGAGCGTACCTGAGGAGGCGTCATGCAGGTAGGGGTCCTCGATGGGCAGGCGCAGGAAGTGCAGGATGCACTCGTCCTGCGTGCGCGTGCGCAGTGCGCGGCCACACGGGCCCAGTCGCTAGTGGAGCGTACCTGAGGAGGCGTCATGCAGGTAGGGGTCCTCGATGGGCAGGCGCAGGAAGTGCAGGATGCACTCGTCCTGCGTGCGCGTGCGCAGTGCGCGGCCACACGGGCCCAGTCGCTAGTGGAGCGTACCTGAGGAGGCGTCATGCAGGTAGGGGTCCTCGATGGGCAGGCGCAGGAAGTGCAGGATGCACTCGTCCTGCGTGCGCGTGCGCAGTGCGCGGCCACACGGGCCCAGTCGCTAGTGGAGCGTACCTGAGGAGGCGTCATGCAGGTAGGGGTCCTCGATGGGCAGGCGCAGGAAGTGCAGGATGCACTCGTCCTGCGTGCGCGTGCCCACGTGCGCAGCCACACGGTTCCAGTCGTCGCGGTGCAGTTCCAGCGCTTCCAGCAGTAGAAGTGTTTCTTGTTCTGTCCATTCGCGGCCGCGGGCGCCGCCGCGGTACTGGAGTAAGCAACAAATGACTGTAGTTGGGCCAAGATAGCAAAAGAATTGATGTCAATAAAGCAACTGTCATTTCATTAAGGTTTTCTTCACTTTGTATAAAAATACAGCTCTTTTTGTCTCTTCTCTGCTTTGGTGGGAAGCTTAGCTCACTTTTACAAGTTATCTTCTTTTATTTCGACTAGTTCTGATAACAAATACTTATACCTACTTCTTTTCCAATTCAAATGGTTTTCTGATCTGACCATTTATGAACACCAGTTTTTTACTTGTGAAGTCAATATAAACTGACTTAATGTAGTTAATTTTGATTCGCCTTTTTCTGTCATGTACTCAATCAATAACAGTTTCCGTGAACTCCTTTGCTCCTTTGTCACACTCTCCTATTATGATAATAACAATATCACCAGAAATAAGATGTTTTGTTTTAGAAATCTCAGGTTTTGAGAAGGTTAATGACCGGACCTAGAACAGTCCCCTGTGGTATACCAGCATTTCTTTGTTTCAGTTTAAAAAAAAGTGTCTTCTTGTCCCATTCTAAAGTTTTGGCTTGAAAGAACTCTAGTATTGTTGTGAATTGCTTTGGTAGCACTTTGTTTATATTCTATATTAAAGTTCATTAAACAAGTTCCGATACTTTATCAAAAGCTTGTGCCACATCTAAAAATGTGGCGGTACATAGTTTTTATTTTCTGGGTAATATTAACTTAAGAACTAGGTTTATAGTGTTATGATTTCTCCCAAGTCTAAACTGATTATCATGTATAAGATTTTAACTCTATAAAAATGATTTGCATGGTTTTAGTGTTTTTGGATGACGAGCAGTTTGCACTGATTTGCAGAATAACACCGGAAAAACAAGTGACGCTGCATACAGCGTATCATACATACATACATAGTGAAGGGTCCTAAATCTGTCTGCAGTGACCCTATACCAGCAATACATGGTCCTGTGTATGTGTGTTAATACCTGGTCGAGCTTGAGGCCGGGTAGGGCGCCGAGTTCGAGGCCGGGCTCGGGCTTGACAGGCGCGAGCGGCGCGGGCGGTCCAACAGGCGCGCCAGCTTCTGTGCCGTTGGGCAGGCCGGCCTCAACCTTGGGCACTGCTGCGTTCTCCGCTGGAACAATACATCTTTATAAGCTAAGTTGGTTGTGGCGTCGACCCGCGTACGTTCTTACGCGCGTAAAGAGACTAAATTATAACTTAGGACGGTAACATGATCGCGCGTTATCGAGCGTTCACTTGCAGCTACGCGCGATCGTTGCTGCTCTGTCGTACCGGTATCTTCATGCGCGCGTTCAAGTTCCTATCCTATAGTCAAGTGTCGCCGCGGTAGTGACGTGAAAACGACGAAACAATAAAAAAATTAGAAATGGACTCGCCCGACTGCACTGTGTTATCAGTGATAACACAGGGCAACATCACTTGTTATCTGAACTCCTTTGGCGAGCGTCCACGCGCGTCTACTTAGTCCAAGAGAATACTAGGGGATTAGACAAGTAGCAATTACTTCCAATACTATATCTAAATTCATCATTGCCTCTGAGATAACTTTAACGATGACCATTCACCTCATGATTTCTCGATTTGATAAATGTATTTTTTTTCTAATTTCGTTATCGTTACCTATTCAGTAATTAACGACTTCCCAAACACTAATAAATCAAACATTAAAGGACACATACCGGGTCTGGTCTGCGGCGGGCGCGCAACCAAAGGCTGGAGGCCGGAGGGCGTGTCCGACAGCACGTGGAAGTGCGACGTGGGCGGCGGGCCCATGGCCGTCGGCCGGGACTCCGCTTCGATCTGCAAACGGGTAGAGTATTAGTAAACTTAACCAAGGAGTACTAATTGAGATAATCATTAGTGGACGGGCGAGAAGAAAATGCTTGTATGTTACCGCTCCCGACGTCCAGAATATAACGTCAGACGGGAACCTAACTTTCTAGTGAGCGTAGAGTCCCTTTACCTTAGTCCTTAGAGCTTAGCCCCACATAACAATAAATACGTAAATACAATAAGGGATGATAAGAAGAGTGATAGCTTCTCCCAGGTTGCCTAGGGTTGCAGCGTTGGGACGGTAGGTAGGCGTTGTGGACCCGCTGCCAGTCTGGCAGACTCACCAGACTGATCATAGTGACGGCTAAGGGAGTCTGGGCCACAGCGGAGGGAAATGAGGACCAACACGGACGGTTGATATCTGATTAATTATAATAAATGTAATGTTTATATAATATAAGTTCAGGGTCCATGGGTCGCGCTGGTTTGTAGGTCGCTGATGGCGCTGCAGACAAATGTACGATCGTACGTAGTACGTACGTACGTAGATACATATTGGCATTCGGTCGTTAATAAACTAGCGACCGTAAGATATTAGGCCGTCAATTGAGGATTTATATGTTTCCGAAACGACAGGTGTTACAATTAAGTAACGACCAGCGTTCTTCTACTCAGCCAACGCTTGTCTTCCAGCATGAGTATCGCGTACGAAATAGAAGCCCGTTAAGTATAGCAGTAAGAACATAACTTCAGTTTATACACAAGTCTTTCTAAAGAAGGACAAATTGACGTCTAAGTATTAGTGTAAATTAACTGTTTAAAAATTAAACCTAAAATTGGGAACATAGAATGACGTAAGATGGGGTTCTTAATACCTGGTAGTTGACGAGTCCCCACTGCTCCAAGAAACCATGAACTCTCATGATGGCGCACACATCGCCGGCTAAGTTCCGACGACAGGCCGTGCTTGTGAGGTACTCTGTAGGGTTCAGCCGGTATGTATCGATCATGAAGTTCCTGCGAAAAACAATTTTAAACTTCACATCTTCTAAGTCGGAAATTCGGAGTCTCTTTCATTTTTTTTTCACATCACATGAAATACTAATAAAATTTTAGTCATGCGACGTCGTGCAAAGATGCAATAGTTGTATCGTGTCCATGTGTGGCCTTAATAAGTTCTCAAGTTACACACGATATGTCTGTAGCATTGTGGCTTACAAACAGTTAAGCCATTTTTGAGGAATTTTCTTTTGTATGTGACTTGATAGAATGAATAAATAAATCAGCGCTGTTATTACGCGAGAAAAAAATAAAAAAATTGGAACTTGTAAACAAAAGGAAATACGGAAGTAGATTTTTCTTGTTTGATCGTAAATAAAGATAAATTTATATCAACAGATGTTTTATTAGTCTACAAAGTTACGATATGACAATCAGCCACGAAGGATCAACTTGGATTGACCTGAAAAATCTTACCTGTAAGCGAGATATATCTCTGGCGTCTTAGACTTGTTCTTCCCGTTGAAGAATTCCGGCAGAGCGCGCTTCTCGATGGTGTGTATCGAGTTGTAGTCGAACCAGGCTGAGTAGGATGGTACCACGATATGGTGAGTTTGGTCTGTTACATTGTCTTCCAGCTCTTCTTTTACTATCATGTCCTGTTATAACAAAATAAGTAAATGGTTTATATAAAATAGTTTAAAGTTTCGTAGAACTTTTAGTAGTGAAGTCAAGTATGGCTCGACCGATTTGGATGATTTCTTGTGTTCATAATTGCAGTAATAGGTGGGTATGGGAAGTAAAATTGGAAAGTTACTCGAAATTATTGTCAAAATAATAAAATAAAATTGTAATTTCTAGATTTGAACTCCATAAGACACAAGCACGGTAAGCTAAATAAAACGGTACCCTTATTCCCTAAAAAATAGAAATCAGCAATAATAGCGCAGTCATCGCCCAATTGACAATAAGTTTCAAAATCGATGGGCAGCACTGACAGAAGATTGCTTTGTTTTTAGCTGTCAATTAGCGATTTTAAAGTCTGAATTGGACAATATTCGCTATCGCATTGCTTTTGCAAGATACGGAATCAGGGTTCCGTTTAAGTCGAGTCAACTTGCCCTGCTAGCTACGCAGGAGTTCAGTATTCGAGTCCCAACTTAGGCAAGTCTATAATTTAAAAGATAATCTAATTAAAGTACGTGGCATCGCTGTTGATGTTACGTGCTGGGGCAAAGAGTGGGGATCGCTTTGCGTATCTCACGAGACGATCATCGTATCAGAGACGAATGTGCAGGAAGCTAACAACCAAACCGGACGGCGCGGGCGACACGCGACTAGCCAATCACGTTTGTCTGCGCAAGTTTCGACCAGCACTCAAGTTCCGTGGCGCTAGTTGTACCTGCGTGTTGGAGTCCGAGTGCTTGCCCTGCGAGTCGTCGTGGGTGTCCATCGGCGGCGCGGGCGTGGCCGGCGCCTCGCTGCTGGCCGCCGGTGGTTCAGCGGCAGGCGCTAAAGATATTCATTCAGTCATATGAAAATTATTAAGGCATTATTATTTTTTGTCACCTTTATTTTATAATTTAAATGGTAATGTTTGTGTTTACGGACTAATGAACATTTTCTATTCTATTCTATTAATAAATCACGCCTAGAATGCAGGGGCAATTTTAGTCGCATTACGAATTAAAATTGCATTTTTTATAGACGCGATACGCTGTAATGAAGACGCATGCGATTCCGCCCGCATTAGTATACATTTTAAAAATAAATTAAACTTAACACTACGACAGATAAATAAACGGTACATAACCTATGTTTGTAAAAAAAACCCCTATTTTTTATATCAAAAGCATTATGCTACATAATTTGAAGCTAGACATCAAAATATGCTCGGCGCCATCTATCGGGTTGTACTAGCCCTAAACGTATCTATCTGCATTATAAGGGACCCCCCACACAAGCGTCTTTCGAGCGTCGCCGTCGTGGCAGTGTCCAATCAGCGTTAAGTAAATGCTGCTACGCAAGCGTTGCGTCATCTCTAAGGAGGCCTAAGTAGATAGGGCTGTATATGTTTTGAAAACTCACTATCAGTGGAACGTTCATTCTCCGGAGTGGGTGCGGCGTCCGTGTTGTCTCTGGAAGCGTTGTCTTCTTCGTCATCCGCGTCGTTTTCGCGACGCTTTGTTATACGGCTGTATACAATAATTAGTTAGTTTCTGCTTATTTTTAAAGTAGTACTTTAGTTAGTCCCAACAATTTTGATCATTATAAATAACAACAACGGATATGACTATTTTGTCTGTATATTAGGATTGTCTATACTCAAGGATAAAAATTAGAGAAAAAAAAATTCTTTAAAATGGTTTGTTATTCAAGCAAAAATTTTCCTAAGGATCACTTGATGTGTTTTGCGATATTAAACCTTAGGATAATAGTTCGTAGAGGCCCATCGTACCCTTTTGCAAAATCTCAAAAATCTATTCTGCATTAATTATACAATTATTAAAAAAAATAACAACCTCGCACGATTAGGAATATAGCGTACATCATAAACAATAACATTTCTTCTACGACATTTGATAATTTGACCCATTTTACTTTCATACAAAAATAAATATCAATTTAATTTTACGTCTGAATGTTTTTATCTATATGCGCATCGCATCACACACGTCGCGCGCGCCGCCTTTTCGAAGTGAATGGAACATAGACTTACAAATGTCACGACAGTACAATAAAAGCTTGGAAAAAGAAAACTTTTAATTTATGTATTGAGTTATGATAAAACTAGTAGAACAAATGTTATTGTTTATGATGTTAGGTATCTAGCCGTGAGAGGTTGTTGATTTTTTACAAATAACCCTGTCGATATTATAAATTTTCTGACCTCTTCCTCTTGCCGTGCTTCTGCGGCGGCGGCGAGGGCGAGCGCTTCCTCTTGCCCTTCTTGCCCTTGCTCGACGTCTCCGCGCCTGGGATCAAGTCGTCTACTGACAGCCGAAGCTTATGGACCTATAGGAAGGTGTGATGTATATTAAATATCGGTCAGCGATAGCTTACGCCTTGTGTTGCCTAGTGTACTGGGTACTTTGGGTAGGACCGAGACTAGGTATTGCTATATTAATGGAGCTGCGGAAAGGTGCCATTTACATACAAATCAATCGTACAGCAGCATCTTAAGCGAGCAGCAAGCGATGCATAGTGTTATCGTACTATCTATATTGATATTTGACCTTGGAAACCAGTTAAAATATTGAGTATTTATATTTTACAGAGCATAAACTGTAGTAAAACTATTTATGGCCGTTTTACCAATGTTTAATTTAACTTATATTTTCTAATCATAGATTTTTTTTTATCAAAGATTTTAACGATTTTCATGTCAATTTAGAATCCAACTTTTTCTAAATTTAGGGTTTTGAGTTTGCTGGCATAAACCCAGCAAAAATAAACTTGTCTGATACCTCTTCACACAAAGGATATTAATTTCTTTCATCGATTGATACCCCAACTAATTGACGTGGAATAATCGTTCTTTACATATTAATGAATGTTGGCACTTACCTTCTTCTTGCCGTTAGCGTCGAGCTCGTAGTCCTCCTCGTTCATCCACTCGTTGTACTGCGGCAGGTCGAGCGCCCACGACGCCGACACGCGCCACGGTTCAGAACGGTTGCAGTCCCAACTCACTGACTCCGGGATGTCGACCTAGTTCACAATAGTAAAAATATGGTGTTAATGATTAGGGAGAGTAGAGGATGCTACCAACCGTACAAACAAAGCGGGTTAAATAACTGTTCTATTTGAGGGAACAAAACTGAAAATGAGCTATGTCAAAGAATCAGTATCCTATACAAAATGACATTAATTTGCCTCGTTTACATTCTCTTGTTATCACGGCCCAACTACACTGAGTTCTCATATTTCCTAAAATAGGGGCGACAGTCGACAGGACTTCTGATTTCATACTAATTGTAAGTGAAAAGTCATTAGTAGTTTTAGTGAAACACTGTCTTTATTGCTGCTCTATAGGGTAATATGCTTGATGACTTATAAAAGTATGTCTATTGATAAATTGTGTTGACTAGAGTATTGATGTGATTATTTAATTGAACAATATATAAATTAACTAGCTGACCCGGCGAACTTCGTACCAACAACGCAGGGTGCGTTGGCGGTTTAAGAGGTACGAACAGTTTATATGGGTAAATAAAATTGACTTTTTTAGTATTTTCCTCGATATTTTTCTATATTTTCTCACCGTTTAACCTTCCCTGGACTTCCACGAATATTTTAAGACCATAATTAGCCAAATCAGTCCCGTCGTTCTTGAGTTTAAGCGAGACTAACGAACACCAATTCATTTGTATATAGAGATATAAGATATTAATATAGATTTATGTCCTAATTACCGGCAAGTCAGCCTGTGCCCACGTATCGTGGCTGTCGGGCAGGTAGTACCAGTGCACCAGCGCGTGGTTCCCGCGGCGGAACACCGGTCGCGCGTACTCCTCTTCTAACGGGTCCACTGTCGGGTAAATTATGTGCGTCGCGTCTTCTTCGTCTTCTGTGATGTGCAACAGTTATTCATAATATGATTAATATGTATATCTTGTAAATAGCTATAACTATTTAAATTAAAATTTGCTTGAATTATACTTTTTTAATTACCTGCCGTGCTCCTCTGAGCACGGCAGTTAATTAACAGATGTCCCTTAACTTAATGTTACTTAAAATCTGTACTACAGACTAGGAACAATGAACATTATTGTAATGAACAAAAATGTTACGCTACATGTATTGTTAATTGACGCCTTTGAGTGCGGCAGGTAGTATTCACATTTGTCTGAATGTGTTTATACCAAGAAAAGTTCCCGGACAAATTCCTACTAATATTTTTCGCTAGCCGCCACAACGAAAGCGAATACGTCGTCTGGTCTTTTCCGAGTGGACGCGATTAAGAGTCTTATATTTGCTGTGGGCTGTGAGTGATTGTTGTGGTCACGTACCAGCGTTTTCTGTAACCACTGCAGGTATAGTCCTGATTGCGGTAAGCGGGTGCAAATGTATGCAGTATCTTTTCGCGTTTTATTTAAAAGGGCTAGAAAGAGGCGCTGGCGCTGGCAATCGATGGCGCGATCCGTATCCATTGAAGCAGTTGCAGGAGCGCGGAGCGCAAGAAGTTTGCGAACATAGTGATGTTGGTTGTACAATTGAGTACTTTTGAGAGACAATCAAAGTCGCATCCATTCACTTAGGATAACCTAATACTCATAGAATTTTCAAGAGTGTCTCCTCCAAAGGATGCGCAATGCCAACAATGGGTGTCTGAAGACCAGCGTCATGACATGCATGCAAGCATATCATGACAATTGCTGAGCGGAAGCCTATTTGGCACAGACTAATTTTGTTTAATAATCTTCTTTGTAATATTTTATGTGTTGTACTGTGTCAATAAAGTTTTTTCCATTCTATTCTATTCTACAATTACGCAAACTATTTAAAGGATTATACATTGTTTTTATACCCAATAAAATAAAATATTGTTTAAATATAAGTACCGCAAATATCTCCCTGGTGATGGCTCACGATGTCCTTAACCTTATTGGCGGTGGTTTTGTCAACGTCAGGGCGTATATACACGCACGGAGTCCGGATCACTTCGGCAGACACGAGTGAAGACTCGATCTCCATCATCATTTGCACGTTCAGGTCTTTGCGGGACGGGTTCTGAAAAGGAGGCGGGGAGGGAGGGACGAGAGATAGTTAGTGTTAGTATTGATCGATCATTCGCACTGGCAGACAAGAAAATCTACATTATAAAGGATTTAAACTACTACTCTAACAGAAAAAGTCATTTGGGGACTGTTTTGAATACATACTGTAACTTTATGTCAGTATTCTGTTTAATTTACTGAGGTACTTAAGTAAGCCTGTAGTAACTCAAAATGTTTTCTTAATGCAATTTAATTAAGTTGTTTACATTTAATAAAATAGTCTTAAACTTGTCTTGAATCTCAAAGTATACTCAATAATTATTTTCTTAAACTAAATGATCAGAACTAAGAAAAACTTTAAATAATTTAATAAGTAGCAAAAACAGGATCAAAATTACAGGATTTAGCTACTAGTTTTATTCAATATTGCGACTCGTTTCTTTCTGCAGTGTAACCATGCAAAGTCTAACATTACAAAGATCTTACATGCAAACAGTAATATTAAACCCCTTTGTATTAGTTAGAAAAAACAACACAATGTTATTTTGACACACAATGCACAAGTGTTATCACAAAATTTTACATATTATTTACAAATTAGGACTGTTTTTATCCCAAATCAGTCACTGTAAGGCAATGGAATAGCATGAAATGGTCTATGTATTTAATGTTTGGAATTTCCCAAAGCAAGAGGTACCCAATTTCCATTGATGATTCATAAATTGTGTGTCTATGTGTTTGTTCTAGACATACATAATACATACTATGTAAACATTGCACTTAAAAAAGTTTTTTATTTCTGAAGAAATGGAGGAATTGAAAAAAAAGTGTAGATAAAGATTGTGCATAACTGTGATATTTACAAAACTTGGAAAACTGTGATATAATAAAATAAAAATATCCTACCCAGAAAATTTTCTTTTACTATTTTTTGTTAATTTACATCATACCCTGAAATATTCGTGCTTTTGGATAAGCAACTAAATGTGTGACACTTAATTTAATCTTTACTTCTCTCACTATTACAAATTAACTATACTTGTTGTAAAAATTGAAGTCTTCTTAAATTCATTCTTAATTTACTGTTAGTATTGTAGAAAATGGAAATTGTATTCTGTAAAAAAATCTGTTATTTCTACAGAAAATAAGTACCATATATGTTGCTTTTTTATTTAAAATTTAATTCAAGTCTTGTAATTAGTTATCATTTCTTATTTCAAATAAATTGATATTCAATCAGAAATATGGCCATAATGATCTAACAGGTACTGTTGATGTTCATTTTTTCGTGTCAAAAACATAGAAATGTTTTGTTTAGTGTCACACACAGTTGCAGAATGCATTGTTATCTCGCGGTGCGGGTCTGCTGGGGGCGAGTCGGGCGGTGAGCGAGGCGGCGTGCGGGACAGTGCATACCTTACCGACCTGGAAGTCAAATTTGCGCCACCGCTGCTCCGACTTGAAGCGGAACATGGTAGCTAGAACTGTGCAAAGCGATCCGCCCGGTTTCATGTCCATGAATACTTTCATCTGTAAAAAGATTTTGTTTATATTTAATTAGACATTGATTAACATTACTGCAGACAAAACATTTATCTATGTTAAATTTTCCATTCTCTGTGAGTAGGACTTACAGGGTGACCTATGCTATATAAGTATTTTGTGATTGCACGTAAATATTACGCGACTAAATTGACAAGAGTGTGCAGGCTAAGCTTCTCAGTATTGGTTTCTGCAGAATACCTGAGGACACGAAATGCTCTTCTCTGTCTTGACCTAACGCTGCACAGATACCATTGTAATGACTACTGTTATTACATTTGTAAATTACTTTAATCTTAACTGAAATCAAATAATATTTAAAAAATTGTCCCTTAAAACTCACTGGAAGCCTCAAGAACGGTGGATCTGATGCATTCTTCCCCAACTTGTTCTCCTGGTACTGGATAAGCTGGATGACCAACTGGGCCAAGCCTTCCTTCGTCGGTGGGTCTGTTTGGACATGCTGTAATACAAGAGGTCTCTTTAGCACATACACATTTCAAAAAATTATAATTACACAATTTTCAAATCTTTCGCCCCCTAGCATAACCAACAAAAAAAACACTATATGATATAGCGAGTTACAGACACCCATCTGTTAAAATATGCACTTTTACCGAAATGAACATGCTCACTGTTTCGATAAAGTTTCGATAAGTTCAAGATCTGTGTAGATCAGAATAAGAAGATGTATATCATATTTTGACAGTTGGGTGATAATGAATCGCTATCATATCATATCGCGTTTTGTTGGCAAGGGGGTCATAAGAAATATTTATGTGATAAATGATTTTTTGATGCTTTCTAGCAACTTGGATACACTGTACAATCACCATAGTAAGTAAGTTTTTCTTTGCTCGTCCAATTTGTAAACATTCATGGCATGTCTTTTAAAAAAAAACCAGTGTGTAAAACTAATGATGTGTTCCTTTAAAAAGGATTTTGTGTTAATTATAGCCTGTCATCACAACAACATAAACTTATCCATGACATACACTAATCCATCCATCCATTCATATATTTTTAATATTAGTATTGTATGATTAAAATTTATAAATGAAATTCGAATTAATTATGTTAAAAAATGTTAATTTAAATTGTTTAGTATCAAAAAATCACGAATGCCTTAGAAGGTCTTTCTGTAACAAAATGAACATCTTTTGTACCTACAATATTGTGGACTAATGTTACATTATGAAAGTGATTAAAAATATGAATATGAACATGCTGTCCATCCAGTCATGATATTGTTTGATCAAACTTGTCATTTTATCACAACATCAATGTAACAAAGAGAGTGATGGGTATTGTTGGGTATGGGGATTAGAGAGAGTAGGTGGAGGGTGCAAACGCACTAAGGAAATATGGATGATTTTGTAAAGGATAATGTGACTGACAAGGAAGTGAATCCCTTCTTATCCCTTATCCCAGATAACCTGGTAAGAGACCCAAATGATGAACCACAACTTCAAGAAATGCAGCATTTACTTCAATGGGTGGGTACTTTTATGGAGTGCTTATGTTGTGAGCATAGTATTAGTTTAATAATAAAAGTAATTTTCCAACATTAATATTTTAATGCATGTCATTGCAGCCTTTAAGTCGTTGACTGCCGAATTACTAGATACAATAGAAAATCGATTGTTTTGGGCTCACCGGTGAGCGGCATGGCGCTCAACATGTTAATTAAGCCAACACCTTGTAATGTAGTCCTAAATTACTATATGACTGACAATGCATGATGTAGGCTTTGTCAGTTGTCCGTAAATAAATTATGTGATGCCGCGAATACTCGCTATTATTCGGTATTCGGCATTAATCGTATTCTTTTTTGGTATTCATCGAATACCGAATAACAATGTCTATTATTCGACATTCAGCGAGTAGCTGTCTAAATAAACTTTTTAAAAAACTATTGAGTTAAATCAAATAATCACTTTCTTTTAAAAGCAACAAACCAGAGGTGTTCCCCGTAAAATAGTTATGTAAGTAAGGAGTTGCCAGCTTTTCAAAATGTAAATCAGTATAATAAGAAACTGATTGTTGTACATTATTTACTGTTCTCATACATACATAATCTTAAAAAAATATAGATTACAAGTGTAGGTAACATGTACCTTTATGATTTTACAAATGTAATATTTATTATTTGATAAGAAAATATATTTTTTATATAACTTACTTTAAGTTGAATAATAATAGCGAGTTATTCGACTATTCGCCATAGGGAATGTCGATTAATCGGTATTCGACTATTCGCTATAACAACTATTCGCGGCATCTCTACTTATTTCTCTTATTTCCGTATGCTTCATTTTGGTCCCTGTTGTCTATTGAGGTTACAGATAGTGTGAACTTTTGAAATGTAAGATGGTCAGGTAACAATACATAGGTTTTTAGAATAGGGTAGTGACAGGGACTTACATGTCTTTTAGTCAGTTCATATGACTTTTATAGTTTTATCAAAAATGCAGAAATAAAATAGTAATAACATTACAAAATTAAGTTGTGATGGATTTGATTTTGGTTAATTCCCAAGGAACTGATTTTTCATTTTCCTTCTACATTTCATTTGTAGAAAGCATTGAATGTAGTATTTTTTAATGCTTACGTGATACAATTTCCTAGCCCCACAAATCCTGTGATAAGCCGTAGTGTGTTGACAATACAAATATAGCACTGAGTAGGACTCAGTACCAATATTATCATATTTTGTGATGTTCCTCAAAATCTTATAATTCCCTACACATTAGCAATGATAGTATACATTATAAGACCATCTACAGTTTTCCTTAACTTAGAATTACAAGAATGCACTAACCTTTTTGCAATTTTTCTGCAACCAAACACGAATTTGGTCGAATTGAGCTAACGATTCCGGCGATTGAAAATATTCCACATTAGGCCCGCCGTCTTTTTTGGGACCTATAGTAGTCATTTTTATTCACTTTGTTTGGCTTCTGTCGGTAATTGGTTTCAAAACGTAAAATGTATTTGATAATTTCTAAAAACAAGCCTGCTCGGCGTCGCTCTTCACAAATTTGACGTTTAAATCAAAGTTGCCAGCACTGATCAAATAATACTGTTGCCAGCTGAAATAATATTTAATTTTATTTAATGTTCGCCGCGTTATCTCGTTCTAACAATAGAGTGACAATCATTTTTTGAAATTTTGGGACAAATGAGGAAAACTTGGATAATGTATGTAGGAATGATTTAATCGTTTAAACTACAGTCAACAGCACGTCGACCTACTCAAAAAGTTAAAAGTTCTCCAACAGATTTTTAACTTTTAGCCCGACATGTCGAAATCGTTTTCATTCAGTCAAACATAGTTAAAGTGATAAAATAAGTTTTTTGTCCTTTCATTTCAAGTTAAAAACTTTACGCTAACAACGACGTTTATTCTTAATTTTGTTCATGTAAGTATGGTCAATTTCGGTATTGTAAGAAAGGTAAACTCAAATACTTTCGAAACAATGCAAATTAAATACTGTATAATAGGGATTCTTTAACTTATTTATTTAAATTGCGAAAGAAGTAATGAAATCGCTGAGTTTATGACCAGGTTTTGCAACGATTGAAAATGTCATCAGGGACCTAAAATCGCCTTTGTTACTATGATAATAGCTTCTCTGGTGCATTGTAGGTACATATCTTCTATCCTTATCTGCTACACTAATATCGTTTTACCTCTCGCTAGCATACAAAATCTACCTGCTCATTATTAAGTGTTGATTAGCCTTGAATAGGGTCCCCGAGCGAGTAATGTTAAAAACTAAACTTTTCGACGTATGGTGACAATTTTGATATCGTTAGAAAGGTAAACTCAAATACTTTCAAAATATTGGAAATAAAAAACTGATAAAAAACTTATTTTCATTTAATCTGCAAAAAATACAAAAAATAAGGTTTTGTTTCGAAAATAATTTTATAAATGGTCTTTTTACGAGCCGAAAAAGGCCTAAACATCAAAAATTAAGTTGTCGGTCAGTTACTCTGTTTTTAGCTTTTTTTTTTCTCTTTATTTTTAAGGAACTTTTGCCTCAGAGGCATGGCAGTTCCATCGTACCTTAGAGCTATACACATCAAAGCAGTTTTATGTTAAATATATTTTACAATATTACTATTTTATATTTTAGGTGGAACTTCGATCAACAGCAATTTCACAGAGCATTTTTGCTGAGTCAGATGTGGGTATAGCCAATATACTTTGGGTTTTTTAGCTATCTTGTAGTATTTCTTTCATGTTTCTACGACACATGAAACCTTAGTTATTGGTATATAAACCTTAGCAACAATTTAGAAGTACCTACTCAATCCGGTTTGTAAATTACTCAAAGACATTTCATACTACATTCATGACCACAACTTTTTTTAAATGAGAAAAGAAACAAAGAAATAAAGCTTGTTACGCGGCCATCTTAATCGCTCCTTCGTACAAGTGCATTGTTTTTGATTACGAATAAAACATCTTAATGTTACAGTAATTGTATTTTATTCAGTAATCCATCTAAACATGGCGCAGCCGTAATAACGAATTTTGTGTGGCAAATTAAACCATCGATAACTAGGTACGAAAGTTAGCTAACTCAAAACATGGAGGGTGCTGGTGATGGTAACCTTACCAACGTGAAATTGCCGCCCAATCTTGATTGAAATGGCGAAGGTGCAGCCACAGAATGGAGATTTTGGCTCACTACTTTTGAAGACTATTTAACGTGCACCGGTAAGTCCGATTGTGCCGATTCCACAAAAATATCACTGCTGCGGAACATGATGGGGCCCGAAGCAGTGCGTACCGTGTCAACCATTCCGATACAAGACGGGACTAAATACAAAATTGTAATCGATGCGATCACATCACATATAAACCCACGAACAAATGTGGTCTTTGAACGATTTAAATTCAACGAGAGAAGACAGCGTGAAGGAGAGCCGTTTGATGCCTATCTTACTGACTGCAGACACCTTATTAGGTCCTGTGACTATAAAGAGATTCAAGAAGAGTTAATGAGGGATCACGTTGTCCAAACAATTTTCGACAAATCTACGCAGGAAGCCTTACTACGGATAGATGATCTCACCCTAGAGAAGACCATAAAATTCTGCCAGACAAAAGAGCAAGCATCAAAACAAGTGTCAGCCATGAACCCTACATCCTCAGTCGAGACAGCGAAGTCACGGAGGCAGCCTTCAACAATATTCAAGTGCCGTCGATGTCAAACAGAGCATGCTCCACGCTCGTGTCCAGCATACAATAAAAAATGTGCTAGGTGTGGGCAACTTAATCATTTTGCTGTTCGCTGCAGAGTAAATTTAAAAAAACAAGTGCGCGAAGTGAATAAAGAGACAAATTCTGACAGTGAAACAGAAAGTGTTTACTGCGGAGCAGTGAAAAGTGTCAATCAAATAACGTCAGAGTGGTTTGAAAATATTATGATCCAAGATCATAAGGTAAAATGTAAACTTGACACAGGAGCTGATGTAAGTATCATGCCAGTAAAAATATTTAACCAAATTAATAAAGATCTAAATTTAAAACTTTTGTCTACCAACATTAAACTAGAATCATTTGAAGGAAAGTATGTCAGGCCTGTAGGAATGGTGAATTTACTTTGCAGGTACAAAGATATGAAATGCTTTGAAAATTTTGTAATTGTGGATTGCAAATCAATGTTATTGGGGTTGCCAGGTTGTGTAAATTTAAGTCTTGTAAAAAGGGTAAATAATGTATCTACAAAGGCACCAGGGGGTCTAGCGCGAAGTGACAAATCCGATATATCGGCCGATTGTTCGGGCATTTCCTAATTTGAAATGCAATCGGTCGGTCGGTTTGATCAGGCATTTCAGTCGATTCGACCGATCATCATTTGACATTAGTGGCATCGTAAACCCTACTCTGAAGTGTATCGGTCCGACCGAACATTTGAGTTTGACAAGAGTTTTATCGGAGATCTAATGTCAAATTTTACGACATCTAAATAGCTATCGTCTGACCATCGTAAATGGACATATTTTTTAACATGCTTAGAAATCTTGTATTTATATACATACCTAATCATTGTTTACAACAAGTTTCACACCTTAAAGTTAAAACTTCATAACCACCGCATAGCACAAGTACAATTTTACGACACTAATTATTGTAAACGTTATAAAATCTATCAAATATAATAGTTTGGTATGCCGGCTTGACAAAACAATTCATTTCTTCTTATTTTGCTTTTAGGATTAAACTATTAGAAATGCACTATTAGCACTGAGCCACGAATCCCTAAAAATGCAATAGGTAGGCAACACAACCATATTTTGTCCAATCTTAGAGACCATTATATTTGGTCGGATTCGCGCTGACAGTGTGACAGACAGCTGATCAGACCAGAATAACAAACACAAACTTTTTTTATGGTTTCAAACTGTAACACGTCGTAATAATATTAGTTTTATTTTTCTTAATTTAAAAAGCATTATTTAATAAATATGACTCATTTTCTACAAAAAACTTATTATTATGCCACATAACGCCATCTATCGAATTATTTGCAAACTACTTTGCGATCGAGTATCTCAGGACAATTTTTAAAATCAATAAGCAAGCAATGACATTTCATGTGTTCAGCATTTATTTTTCTAAATGTCATAAACAATTGGAATGGTGCAATTTTCTTAGTTTCAATATCTAAAATTGATTGAAATAATCATTTTTCTGTTAGTAGAAACCATGTTTACGCATTAGTTTACTAATAATTTGAATCGGCAAGAGACTTTTACAAAACCGGTAATATTTTAATACGTAGTCATAACACTAGCACTCAGTATCATTCATTCCGATACTCTTCTACAATTGTCTGTGGCCACGATGGAACTTCGCGATTTCGATGTTGTTTCGCGCTAAGGTTCCAATCGAAACTTCGGTCGAGGATCGGTCGGATGCGAACAATCGGATGGTACATTTCGCGCTAGACCCCCTGATGTTAACAAGGAAAAGTTTATTGAAGAAAATATTGAAGTGTTCAAAGGTATTGGTGCTGTACCTGGAGTCTTTGAGATCCCTACTAGACACTCTATGGTACCTATTTGTCATCCTTCACACCGAATCCCACATACTGTATTAGAGCCATTGAGGATAGAACTTGAGAGACTTGAAAAAAGAAATGCTATTGTAAAAGTTGAAAACATAAATAACAAAGCTTGCATAAATCGAATAGTATTAGTTGAGCGTCCTAACAAGAAACTAAGATTATGTCTGGACCCTTGTGACTTGAACAAAATAATTGTTAAAAAGCCTAAAATGTTGCCAACTCTAGATGACTTAGCTACAAAACTAAAAGATAAAAAATGCTTTACCGTTCTGGACCTTTCCGAAGGCTTTCATCATTTGATGCTGAGTGAAGAGTCTTCTTGGAAATGTTGCTTTGCCACACCATTTGGTGTATATAGATATCTTGTATTACCCTATGGGTTAATGAATGCACCAGAATTATTCCAAGAAGTACTAGAAACTCACTTCGGAAACTTACCCAATGTTGTAGTATGGGCGGATGACATTTTGGTGATGGGAAAATCTACTAACGAACATGACTTGTGCCTTAAAAATGTTATAAAAAAGGCCAAAGAATTAGGAATAGTTTTTAATAAAGAAAAACTGCAATATCGCCAATCTGAGGTAAAATATGTGGGCCAAACCTTCAATGCAAATGGAATGTCAATTAATAAGGGCAGGGCTGAGTCTCTTCTTAATTTGCAACCTCCAACTAGCAAAGATCAACTTAAAAGTATAATTGGATCATTTAGTTACATAAGACGTTATGTGCCAGATATGGGAGAACTTATGGCCCCACTTTGTAAACTATTAAAAAAGGATGTAGAGTTTACTTGGCTACCATTACATGAGGAAGCATTCAATAAATTAAAAATGAGAGTCAGCTCAGCTCCAGCTCTTTGTCCGTTTGACCCTAAAAAGAAAATTATACTGCAGTGTGAGGCCTCCAGCAATGGTCTGGGGTGCTGTTTGTTTCAAAATGATGACAAAAGCACACCAAGACTTGTTGCTTGTGCATCACGCACTATGAATACTACTGAACAAAATTATGGTCAAACGGAAAAGGAACTCTTAGCTGTTTACTTTGGTTGTAAAAAGTTTCACAAATATATTTATGGCTCTGAAACAGATGTTCAGTCAGACCATAAGCCCATCATAGCAATAATGTCCAAGCATATCAGCAAGGTTGGTTCACCGTGACTTAGACGTCTCAGACTCAAGCTCTTGATTTATGATTTAAATGTGTACTATGTACCCGGTAAACATGTTAACTTTGCAGATATACTTTCAAGAAATAGTCTTAAGATAACTGAGCATGATAATGAAATGCTACAAATGGTTCATTCAGTATCAAAATACTTACCAATGTCTGATGAGCGCAAAGATATTTTCAGAAAAGAAACCAACAATGACCCTGTACTAAACAAAATTTCATAATTTTATTATCATGGTTGGCCAAAGTCGGTACCCAAAGACTGCAAGAAGTTCGAAAAATTTAAAGATAATATTTACATGCAGGATGGGTTACTCTTTGTAGAAAATAGACTAATTGTACCAATCTCATTAAAGTCATATATACTTAATATTTTACACAAAGGCCACTGTGGTATTTCTAAATGCATTGCCAAAGCAAAACCTCTATTTTATTGGCCCAACATGAGGTCAGATATTAATACCTTTGTACAAAAGTGTAGACCTTGTGAGAAATTTAGTCCTAAGACATATAATGAGCCTTTATTACCACACAATATACCTAAAGAACGCTATATCAAGGTAGGCAGTGACATACTGGATTTCAATGGAAAGTGCTTTTTAGTAATCATAGATTACTTCTCACACTGGATTGAACTTTTACCTATGAAAGATAAAACTGCTAGAGCGGTAATAAATGCAATGCAAGAGAGCTTTACTCGTTTTAATTATCCTTTAGAGCTAATAACTGATAATAATCCATTTTCTTCATTTGAGTGCAAATCTTACTTTAAAGCTAAAGACATAATACACACAACTTCATCTCCTAGATATCCCAAAAGTAATGGGATGGCAGAGAAAGCTGTGCATATTTCCAAACAGATTCTGAGAAAATGTAGTGAGGAAAACACTGATTACAGGGAAGGTATTGCACATTATAATAATACACCACTTTCTGGCTTAGACATATCTCCTGCTCAGATATTACAAAGTAGAAGGGCAAGAATAATGCCATGTAACATTGATGTATTAAAACCTAAAATACAAAATGATGTGTATGATAGGTTAGTGTTAAAACAATCTCTCTATAAACAAACTTATGATAAAAGGGCTAGGAGAAAAGTTACTGATTATGTCCCTGGAGATAATATAGTTTTTAGGGAAGGGGAGCAGTGGACCAAAGCCAAGGTTTTAAGTAAATCAAAAGAGCCTCGCTCATTTGTAATTCAAAAACTAAATGACTATAGAACCTTAAGGCGTAACACTTCTCAAATTAAGAAGTCCTACTCTAACAATAATGAAAATAATTATACATATGACTTTATTGAGCCTATGTCTAACGATAAAGACCCTAATTGCAACAATATTATTATGACTGATGTGCACATGCAAAGCCCATGTACTAATAATAGGTCAAGGCCATATGTACCCATAACCACAAGAAGTGGCAGGATTGTAAAACCTAGACAGATTCTAGATTTGTAGAGATGCTTTGTCTAAGGAGGGAGGTGTTCTGTTGCACATCTCTATTGCCTTGTATTATCTATGGCTAGGAATGTTTTGTACTCTATGTCTGTATGTGAAAAAGACAGCGGCCATCTTAATCGCTCCTTCGTACAAGTGCATTGTTTTTGATTACGAATAAAACATCTTAATGTTACAGTAATTGTATTTTATTCAGTAATCCATCTAAACAATACTGTTTTGCGAAAAATACAATATTTTCGACGACAGTCAAAATGGATTTAGGCGTAACCGATCTACGGTCTTTTATTTATTTTGGACAGTAGGGAATACGCAATAGGTATAATGCTCGATATGACCAAGGCTTACGATAAGGTCCAATTCGGAATCTTATTGAACAAACTGTATGACATAGGAATCAGAGGCGTTGCCCATGATTGGTTTAAATCATACTTGTCAAATCGCAAACAGGTAGTTGACATACAATTTTCAGACAATGAAACAGGAATGATCGAGTCTAGGAGATCGGACGTAATTACCATGACCAATTCCATCCCTCAGGGTAGTGTCTTAGGATGTGTCCTATTACTCCTATTTTTGCTTTATATTAACGACCTCCCAAAATATGTTACCATACCTTGTGTCATGTTCGCGGACGATTTATCAAAAGTATCCTCCTGCCGTTCTAATATTGATCTAAACCAAAAAATAACGGAAAACTTAGAAAACATATTGGCATGGATGGACGATCACAACTTGGAAATAAATCTCTCAAAAACAAAACTAATTCAATTTAGACCCTATCAAAAAATCCTTTTAAATATAAACTACTCTTTTAATGGAAATAATATAGAAAGCGTTACTTCTACTACATTGCTTGGATTGGTTTCGATTGCAATTTAAATTGGAAACAGCATATAATCAAAATAAAACTAAAAATGTCAAAATTTATATATGCTCTAAGACAATTAAAAAGAAACTCCGACCTAAAAACTTCACTAGCTGCATACTACGCCTATAGTTAAGCTTGGATCACATACGGGACCATTTTGTGGGGCAACAGCACGTACTCGGAGGACACATTTATCCTTCAAAAAAGTGCATACGTATCCTTGCACAAATAAAAAGTACTGAAAGCTGTAAACCCTACTTCATCAAATACAAACTTTTTTTAGATTTTATTTTATGAGATCTATACTGAAGTTATGTAAGTTTGTGCGCAAATACCCCAATCTATTCACCAAAAAGGGCGACGTACCTAAGCGCCAGGTCTCGTTTGATCTTGCCTTTACACAAACTAACCTATAGCTGGGTGAATATTTGAAAAGAGCTATATCGAGGCATTATTTTTAAAGTTGAAATATTGCTTCGAATTCCATTCTTTATAGTCTTAAGCGTTTTGTAGTTATACTTATGTACAGAATAAACTAAAGGGACAGTACAGAGACCAATAAATAAGTTGGAAAAGGAATATAAAGATTTTGTACGAACGGTAATGAGAAAAAGTACAAATGGTAATTAATATTTGTTAAATGGTAAGTATGTCAAGTGAATGGTGATGAGGAATAAGATAAATCAATTTTGTATGATTAGAAAGCTCGAAGCTGGAATACCCGCCTCAGGAGGCGATTAAACAAAACCGGGGGGCGAAGGTCTTTGCCCAAAGTATAGAAAGATCGCATCTGATAAATCTGAAAACCTCGGATATTAGAACCGTCACGTCAGTTCCGGAAAATTCTCGTCGAGATCGAGAACTTCTATGGCTGCTTATGTGCCTCGCATGCCCTGAAACCTCCAACGGACGCTAATGACCCTAGAGTCACACATACACGCCACTACACCGATGATCTCCCAGAACTAGACATAGACGAAATTGAGGTGGCTCTTAAACAGCTTCGTAATGGAAAAGCGCCCGGCGAAGATGAAGTCACTTCAGAATTTCTCAAGGCAAGGGGACTTTCCGTTCTTGGGGACCTGAAGAGACTATTCTAAACTCCGTCATAGCCAATAGGACTATTGTGAAAGCGTGCAGAAATAGCGTGGTGGCTCTGTTAAAAAATGAGATAAAACTCTTCTGAAGAACTACAGACCTAAGCTGTTTTCAAGCGTCGTCATGTCGTCACAAATCTTCTAGCTGACAGATTTAACGCCTTCCAGTCACCAGAGAAGGCTGGGTTTCGTAAAGGCTATAGTCCCGTAGACAATATTCACACAGTAAGACAGATTCTACAGAAGTCAGAGGGGTATAATCAGCTATTGTGCCTGGCCTTTGTGGACTTCAATAAAGCCATTGACTCCGTTGAGACCTGCGCTGTTCTAGAATCCTTACAGCGATGCCAGATCGATTGGCGACTTGAAGAGGTGCTTTTTAGCCTGTAAAAAATGCCATTGATGACTGTTCAGGTCCGAAACCACAAAATAAGACCTATCCAGTTGCTCACAATCACAGGCTTGAGACAAGGATATCTCCGAAGTCAAACGCACTAGAAGACGTCTTCAAGACACTGGATTGGAAAGGAATGTCAACAGCAAACACTTCACGCACTTCCGCTTTGCCGATGATATTGTCATCATGACGTAATCGCTGGAGGATTTGCAAAAAATGCTGCATAGCCTCAACGCTGCCTCGCAACGTGAGGTCTAGAGATGAACTTGGACACTATCAAGACTTGTTCAATGACCATGCTATACCCGGACCGGTTTCCGTCGAAAGCATGGCGCTCAAGGTCGTCAAGAAGTATTTCTACCTCGGGTAAGTGCTGCAGTTGGGTAGACACAACTTCCAGCGAGAAATCGCTAAGAGAGTACAGCTTGACTGAGCAGCGTTTGGGAAGCTGCCTCACACTTTATCGTCGCCACTGCCACAATGCCTGAAGAGCAAGATATTCGATCAGTGCGTCCTACCGGTGATGGTCTACGGAGCCGAAACGTGGAACATGACAGTAAAGCTGGCCCATCGACTTCACGTCACGTAGCTCAGCTAGCTATGGAAAGATCGATGCTTGGGCTTTCGTTAAAGGATAAAATCCAAACTAGATCATCAGGCAGAAGACCAATGTAACGGACATTCAAAAAATGTAGCAAGCTTAGGTGGCAGTGGGCTGGCCAGGGGCCACATCTGTCGCAGAACCGATAAAAGGTGGAGTAAACAGGTTCATGAGTGAAGACCATGCCTTGGTAAACGTAGTGTAGGACGGCCTCTAGCCCGATGCACTGACAACCTTAGGAAGGTGGCTGGCAGTGGATGGATGAAAAAAGAGGGAGATCGTGCTCTTTGGCGATCTTTGGGAGTGGCTTACGTCCAGCAGTGGACCGCAATAGGCTGAATAGATAGATAGATATCATTACCATTCTTAAGAACTCATTACCGTCGGCGATACATTACATGGTAAAAAATGGTAATTAGATAAACGGTAATTATATTTTGGGAAGTTTTGTAATTTACTTCATTTTCCATGGAACCTATAACTATAATTTATGAAAGAATTGAAAATAATCATTAGACAACCACATTACGCAATTGTAATTTTAAAATGTGTCCTTCTATTAACCATAAATACGCGAACGGTGTGGAGTTTACTTTTAAAACAAAACGGTGTGGAGTCGTTAATTTAAGGCTTGACGGCTACAATAACAATCTTTGACACATCAGCACTGGCCGACTAGAGAGCCAAGACTTCCGGCGTCCGGAAGAGCTATCCAAAGCGATGTTAGGCTAATTCCGAAAAGAGAAATCAAGCTGACCAAATCGTCGAATGGTAATTATGCTGATACCCGAGGACAATTTTTGTAAGGACTGTTTACTAATTATATTTGATCTTTAAGTGTTAAAATCATTTTTTTTATACAGATTAAACATTATATTACAGGAATTTCTGGTGAAAACTTCGATCTTCCAAGAGGAATATGAGAATTAAAATAAATTGTGTTCAATTTTGGGAAAAGGGACACCAATGGTAATGAGATTTTTAGGTTTTGACTGGTTTTGACCTGAAAAAAATGTATGTTAGGGCCATTAAACAGCCTAGCATGTGATGTGCGAGCTAGGATGCGTCGTAACCTTAGTAGTTTTTATTAGTAAGAGTCAAAATAAATGCTTTACACGTGTTCTTTGTGACCAGACGCGCGATATGGTAGTTTTGAAATATTTACCCAGCTAGCACAGGACCATACGCAATGATGATAAAAGTATATAATAGACTACCTAATAACATAAAAGCTGAACCTAATACTAATAAATATGTAAATTTGATTAAAAAATTCCCACTTAATAAATGCTACTACGATCTGAATGAATTATTTAATGATAAAACGGTTTAGGCGCATAATGTCAGAAACGCAAAATGACAGATTCTCAAAATGTCAGATGTTAGTAGATTGTCGCAAATGGTCAGAAACGCAAAAAGACAGATTAGCAAAATGACAGATTCGTAAAACGACAGATTCTCAGAATGTCAGATTCGCAAAATGCCAGATTCTCAAAATGCCAGATTCTTTAAAAAAAATAAACATCACACTAAAATACCGGGTGGGTACCGCCATCTATTGAGATGTGATCGCAACATAATAATTATCAGTGTTACAACAGTAGAATATTATACCTATTATTATGTCGTGTAAAAGTTTTAATACAATAATGTTATGTACATATGAATTATATTTTAAAGCCATTAAAGGTTAGAATTCGAATATCTGAGCATAAATAATAAAAATGGTTTTTAACATGTCTATAATAAAATACATATTATTATTATAAATTTAAAGGGTAGATTACAAAATATTGTTTTAAATTTACCATATACACTACAGTAAATAAATAAATAAATATTATAGTGTTATAAATAATCCATTACTAGTACCCACTAATAATAAATTATTTATTAACAATATAATTAAATTTAGGCAAATGTACTATGTACCTACCTACATATTTTTTGTTGATTATATTGTTGATTTTCTCTGAACATTTAAAGTTCATTTACAATTAGAAATAAAAAAACTGCCAAATTACACGTCTTTTATTAAAATTACTCGCACTGTCATGTTCACTAGGGAACAGAGGCTCCTTATTGATTTAGGGTTGCTGCATTTCTATCAGTTTGAGAATCTGTCATTTTGCGAATTTGTCATTCTGCGAATCTGTCATTTTGCGAATCTGACATTTCGCGAATCTGGCATTTTGCGAATCTGGCATTTTGCTAATCTGGCATTTTGCGAATGTGGCATTTTGCGCCACCTGACATATTGCGTTTCTGACATTTTGAGAATCTGTCATTTTGCGTTTCTGACATTATGCGCCTAAACCGATAAAACCATTTAATGCAATATTTTTCATGTACTTCTAATAACATTAAATCTAAAATTGCTTATAATAAAACATTATATCAATCTTAATATGCCCATCATAATATAAAAAATGTCGGTCTAAAATTCTGTAAGTAATTTATTTTATATTTGTACTCTGACTTCCAATGCAATGTCACTACTTTAATTTTAATAATTTATCTAATATTTGAAATGCAATGATGTTACTATTTAATTTTAATAATTCATTTAATATTTACACTGCGATTTTTCCATTGCAACCTTAGAGCATTCATGCTCTAAGATTGCAACGCCCATTCAGGGCCCATATGTTCACTACCCTATATAATAATATCTTACTGTATTATACATATGTGATGCAATAAATAAATGAATATGCATATGAAAAGCTCCTTTCGTTTAGTTTTGGCTTATGGCGGGCTATCATCTGAGTTACTGCCAACTCTGGAGTTAGGTACAAATACAACACAATACTTTTACGTAGTATAATTTTTTCTCTATGACAATACGTAACGATACCCAAAAGGTGCCATCCTACGCATTTAGACCGTGCTATTTACCTTTAAACTATAGGCTATATTAAAGGCCTAATCTTACGAGAGCTACTTACATAATATTTATGTAGCCATTTGAATCCTTTTTTTTAAATTCAGTTGATTTTATTAGCTCTGTCCACACTAGGTCTAGACCGGACGATCCATTTTGGATAAATTCATTCATGATCGACGATACAGGATCGTGGAGCGTGGTAATCCATTCTCTTCTCTTTTGATCTGGCTAAAGCAACTTGTGATCCTGCCGCGCTGGTCTGGTCAAACTCAGTCTGTCGTAGTTGAGCAAAATTGACCAACTTTCATATAATTTCTTGGATTTAGATGTTGCCCAGTAAATTTGTACGAGTAAAATCCAGATTTAAACCTTCGCTCAAGCAATAAGATCGTTTTTTGAACGAGTTAAGAAAAATTCCGGCTAAAAAACAGCTCCCGATATATAGGTATAGTCTTAGCCTCAGAAACGTTGCGCAACAGTAAGTCCCCTCGATGGCAAAGAGCGAGCCCGCGTCGAGCACCTGCGCCAGCCGCGCCGGGCTCAGACCGCGCTTGCTGCTGGTGACGAACAGGGTCGCCAGGTCGCGCCCGCCCCACATCTCTGACGTTAGACGTTACCTTCAACACCTTAAGGGGGTGCTGCTCTAGCAGTCTGCCAACTCTGGAGTCGATGTTATCCGTTTGAAATGATTCGATAGCAAAATCGGGGTAAGTAATCGGAAAGACTGTAAAGAAAAAAAACAATTTCCATTCCTTGCACGCTAGTACCTACCTAGCTACATTTTTAAAAATCCACGCCCAAGTAGAAAATGCGTTAATAGGTATAGTACACTTGCCTTACCTGCCTATTTTCTATGGTAATACTTAGTAAAGCCAGAGTCGCTAAAAACGTTCATCATCATCATCTCAGCCATAGGACGCCTACTATTGAACATAGGCCTCCCCATGTGACTTCCAGATTGGTCGTTTGGAAGCGTTAAAAAAAACTAAAAACCGACTTCAAAATGAAACTAAAAAGTGAAAAATAATATTGACTAAAACATACCTAATCAGTTCTATTTGGAGTCGGTGCCAGCCATCGAGAGTTAAAATGTGTTCATTCGCACCGACTCCAAAAAAAAAATGATTAGGTATGTTTTAGTCAATATTATTTTTCGCTTTTTAGTTTCATTTCGAAGTCGGTTTTTAGTTTTTTATTAAACTTATTTTATTTTACAATTTTAAGTGTTAAGTCCTCTATTTTTCCCTTCCTAACTCCGCCAAAAATGACTTTACAGCAAAGTGACCTAGACAAATGTTGTTCTTCTGTGGACCACCTACCCAATGGTATAATAAAAATAGGGTGCTATTAATGATCAATTTTTCGACGAAATTTATTACAAGTCCCAGACGCCTTTAAAATAAGCTTCAGTTTTCACCTTCCAACTCCGCCAGAAATGACTTAACAGCAAAGTAACCTTAGCTAATGTTGGTCCTCCATGGACCCCCCATCGAATGGTATGATAAAAATAAGGTGTTATATTGGGTCAATATTTCGACGAAAATTTGTAAATCTTAAGGAAACGGTTTTCCTACACTCCAACCAGAACGGCGGCTATTTTGGTGTCGTAACCATAGAATAAGGTCTTGCATTAAATACCAAGTCAATTTAAGAAAGAAACTTTTAATTTTTTTTTCAAACTAAAAAATAAATTTTGAATACGGTCCATAATTGACGGCGTAATCGCGTAACAAACATACATAAAAAAACAACATTCAGACGAGTTGAGAACCTTCTTCTTTTTTTGAAGTCAGTTAAAAAACGTAAGTATAACAGCAGACTTTTATTCAAGTAATAAAATACCCAATTACATTAGACATTGTTAAACTATGAAATCTAATAACTATCAGCATTAGGAAAGTAGAACTGGTTTTCCGGCAGCCCCTTGGAGCCGGTCCCCTCGATGGCGAAGAGCGAGCCCGCGTCGGGCTCCTGCGCCAGCCGCGCCGGGCTCAGGCCGCGCTTGCTGCTGGTGACGAACAGCGTCGCCAGCTCGCGCCCGCCCCACATCACTGACGTCACCTTCGACACCTTGAGGGAATGCTGCTCTAACAGTCTACCAGCTCTGGAGTCGATTTTGATCACCTGGAAGGTTTTCAGAAAATAAAAAATCAAGTAGACTTTATCTATCAGGGATGCGTAGTGCCACCAGGGCTTCGTGAAACGTCTTGTGCGAGCTAGATAATGTGTTTTTTTTAATAAGTACTAATTTAATTAGGTAAACATAGCACGCTACGACTAAGTAAAGATATATAGTGTGCTAAATTGTTTGGCAACATCAGAGTCATTCAGATACAATATTATGTAATCTACTTTCTATTTCTTACGCCAATTGGACAAACCTTAGCAAACCAAATTAAGTAAGTAGCTATTTCTAATAGTTTATTGTAAAGTTTTATTTCGCAGCAGGCTTAAACGATTTATTCATTATTCATGCCTATTATTTATTGTAGATAAGTACTTTTAAGTACCCACTTTTAACGTAATTCAAGTTTCACTTGCTGAAAATTACCTTTCCTCCGTTATAACAAGCCACCCAAAGGTTTCCATCACTGTCAATCGTCATTCCATCGGGAACTCCCGTCACATTGTTCGCTTGGAAGCTGAACAAAGTTCTTCTATTACCTAAAAGAAAATATTGAAAAATTTAATCTTATTTGAAAGTTTCGAAACACGACGAAAGTTTTATTATGGCTGCGGTCGACAGCTTGTCATATATTATTTATTGCCACGACTTAAGTATGACCTATCTATCGTAACGTAGGTAATTATTATAATAGGATAGGAATAACGTCAATTTGTACAGCAATTAGCTGCACCATAGATCACAAACAATTTAATTTCTATTTTTTTTACGTAACCTGTAAGGTCAAGACAGTATGCGGGTTTGTTTGTGCAAACATTTTGGAGTGGGGTTAACTTATGTACTTAGTTTCGTAAGCTTTTTACGGAAACAACTGTATCTTTTTCCTAGAGTAGGAGGCGAATTTTTTAAGCATTCGAATTCTGTAATGAAATTGTATTTCACTTATACTAGAAGGATTTCCTACATGAAAATTATTAAGAATATCAAATCTTCACGGCTGCCCCATTTCAAAACCTAGTAAGTGTGTTTGACACAACTTTACAGGAGAGCGCAAAACGTGTTTCATTCTAGCCTTTCAAAAGTGTAATGAATTTGATAACGTATTTGTATTTAAAAAATAGAGAAAAGAATTAGCTTTCTTTTGATGTGTACTATATTACAAATTAACTTAGAATAGTGCAAGTTTTATTAGCCTTACTGACTTTGAAATAAAATATCTTTAAAAAAACAGAGCAAAAATACCATATCCAAACCTAGTAACTCTGCTTGAAATGAAGACTTATTGGGTTTTGACGTGGTAAAATTGATCATTGAAGGATTAGGTTACCAATTCAACCGGATCAAAACCTAGTAAAAGCTCTAGAGATTTTTTTTTAATGAAAAATACCCGTAAAATAATTAATTTTGGTATTAGAAAAATAAGTTTAATCAAAATTCAATAATTTTGATCCACTAAGTAATAAGATTTACTGGTTGACGTGTTAAGACAAGCAAGAATGAATTGTTTTGTAGAAAGAGTCAAATATCAATTTTAATTATTTTCGCACTATTTTCTTTTCAACCGAGTTATAAAAAAGGAGCAGGTTCTCAATTCGACTGAATGTTCCTTTTTCAATATATTTTACGATAAAATAGATGATTGATATTTTTTGCAAGCATATTCCCTAATCCCTATTGTATCGATTTGATAAGGGAAGCAGATTTCGCACTTAAACTCAATGAAATAAAATGTGTATTATCATTTAGCTTTTCATTTGTCGGCGTTTTTAACGGTTAAATTCTTTCTTGTAACGCATTTTTTGTTCCTCGAGCTTCAAACTTTATTACTACGAAATACCCATTAAAAAAACTTAGTAACTATCATCATATTTCTAGTTACTAGACTTAAAAATCATTAGAAACCTGTAGTAACCACTCCAAAACCTAGTATGTCAATTGACCATTTCAAAACATAGCAAGTGAACGACACTTGCTAGACTTTTGAAATGGTTTTGTGACTTGCTATGTTATGAAATGGTCAAGTCGGCTCAAACCGAAAAGGTACATCCACTTAATAGAGCGTAACTTTTTATTTATTAAAGTAATCGATCTGGGTATATTTGCAATAATTAAGGGCTTACTAGAAAATGATATTTAGCCAAAAATATCAAAATCGCATCCTGGAGACTTACTAGGTTTTGAAATGGGGCAGCCGTTCACTATGACGTCTTTTAGGGCATTACTAAATCTATGAGAAATTCAAACAGACCGTGTGAGTAACTTTCAGGCTTTCAGCAATACCATTTATTGGATACGCGACGCGCGAAATGTTTTGCGTTTGATCTCAATCACATTTAATAATAATTAAGTGATTATAAACTCAAATATGCTGCATTTTGAATTAAAATATTAATAGCTCGTTTTGAAAACGATAGAGAGTTCCTACCGTAGGTACGTACCAGTATAATAAACATAATAATTATACCACCTCCTTCTTCGTACAGTACCCGACGCGGCATCGATGTTGTGCGCTGGGGCAAAGAGTGGGGATCGCTTCTTCCGAGACGATGATCGTATCAGACGCGTGTGCTCAGAGTAAACATCCAATCATGGCCCGTGGTGCGGCGCGCGACCATGGCCAATCGCGTAATAGTAATGGTTTTCTGCGCAACTTTTGCCCAGCGCTCAACTTCCATACCCCTATGCTTATTAGCTAAAGGTCGACTCAATGATTATAAAAAGGATACTTACGAATAGTCCCATCTTCAAGCACAAAATCGAACACATCGATGTTTCTCGTAGGAGAGTCGATGTAGAACATGAACTTGCTGTCAGACGTCCAAGCGATCCCGTTGGACACCGACACTGGGCGAAGCTTGTCCTGCGGGTGGGCGTAGTTGTACGCGTCCACCATGTACAAGGTGGCTTTGTCTTTGTCGAGCACCTCTGCTACTTCTCTGCCTATGGTACCTGCACAAATAGACAAAGGTTGTTGAAAAACTGGCGCAAATAGATTGAGGTTTAAGCAAAGGTATAAGTAAACATAGGAAAAGGAATTTAAAAATAAGGCTATCCTTGCTGTTGGCGTTACCAGCCTAACCACTCCAGTTTTAAGAAGTAAGTGCATACCTACTTACAGTCGCAGGAGAGACAAATATACTGTGATACGATGGGCTATTCGTTGGGTTGGGTTGGGGCTTTATTTACATGTATACATAGGCTAGTTTCGGTTTGATATTATATTTACCAAACGCCCTGTAGAAAGCAAGTTCACTTACCAATCCACAACCTGCCTTTAGCGTCGACTTTCCCGTCATTACACCTATTGTCCGGCAGGCCCAGGTCCAGCGAGCTGAGCAGCCTGAGGGAGCTGTCTCCGGGGCAGGCGTCCCAGTTGAGCAAGTACAGTTCAGACCGGATAGCCACGACGACCATCTTGGGGTAGTCCTTTACCGACACTACTAGAGACACAGGGCCGTAACCTGGGGAGAAAATGTATTAAAACGATAAAATTTTTCATTTATTTTATTAATTTATTTATATAAAATAAATAAATAAATATAGGAAAACATCACATACATTGCTCTGATCCTAAGGTAAGTATAGCTAAAGCACTTGTGTTATAGAAATCAGAAAAAACGACGGTACCACAACACCCAGATCCGAAACAATATAGAAAAGTTCGTTTTCTACATTGACCCGACCGGGGATTGAACCCGGAACCACAGAGAAGGCGGCGCTATTTACAGTCCGGCGTGCTCGCCTCTCGGCAACGGAGGTCGTCTCAGCTTACTTATTTATTCTTTATTGCACGAAACAAATGTACGATTGGCGGACTTAATGCCTTAAGGCATTATCTACCAGTCAACCATTGGGCGAGGTAGAAACATTGACTGAATATTTATGTTAATAAGTTAGATACGTATTACATTGGTGAACTCTTGAAGTCTTCTAATGAGAATAAGAAATACTGTATGTTGGGCGTTTAGAGGGATGCGGTTGTAGTAATTAAACACTGACTTTATAGATAAGAAAACTGTATATATATATAAAATATATTAAATAAAAACCACCATCTTATTGTACGAACAGAAATCAAAGACAAAGAAAACAAAACACAATCACAGCAGTTGTCAACTATGAAAAATAAAACACTTTGTTGGTTGCCAACATGGTAGTCCTGTGCCTAGGAGGCTCCGCTGTTCCTATGCCCATTACATAGGTAATTATACCTCATCATCGTATTTTATTTATTCTTCTATATTCCATGGCGTCTCATTTACTTATTAAACGAAACCTAACTGTTCCTTTACTTGGTCTATGTATGACATATCTCTTCCTTTTTTCTTTTCCCTTCTATACCTTCACCTCAAATCCTCAATGATACCCATCCTTTATGCGTGACGTAAGTGCCCCAACATCATCCTCTCCGATTTTCAATGGTCTGTGAGAGTACTTATATTTTCTTTCTTGTTGTTTACTCGAGTACGTTAGTACTTATATTAATATATTGAATAAACAAAACAATTGAGATTTTTATTACTTATCAACATAACGGTAAATGGGGATCATGGTATATGGACGTACTTTCCGAGTTTGAGTTATCTATGCTTAATTTTTCTAGTAATTTTGCATTAAATTTACATTTCGATTCTGTAAATAAATGAGCTGACTTGTAAATAAATACCTACCTATGTTACTATTATTCCACATTTGCTCTCCGTTCTGTGACCCTAATTAAGGTCGTATGACGTATGTACCTCGGTACGATTTATAACTATATATGTATGTGAAAACCGGTCGGGAAAAACAATAAAATTAGTCCTTCCCTGTACACAATACAAACATTTTAACAAAAGAAGCACTCAACTTTAAAGTATTATTTTGGACTGTGGGTGATAGGGCCGATTCTGATAGAATGATGTCTGGAAGAGATCGATTATAGCAATAAACCTTCTAAATTGTACATCTTTCTGTAAACATCAACTGTACCATTCTTTGTATGGTGTGCAATATATCTATCTATTTAACAGAAAATGATGTCCCTAACTACTTTAACTAGACAACTTTTGTTTGATCATGTCTTTATTTAATCTGAGCAAAAATATACCGAAGGTAGTAGGCCTAAATATAATATTTTGGATTGGACTGTGGACATAAAAAGAAATTAATTATGATACTTTACTGTAACTTGACGACTTTTGTTTGATCACATCTACGGTAAGCCAAAGCTAGTTGTTCTATTTGATTTGATACTGACCGAACTCTTTAATTGTGATGTTGCCGGTTTCCTCATCCATTCTATGGACTTTTTGTGCCGTAATGTCCACCCAGTACAAAGCATTTTCTTTGGGGGACCAGTGAGGCCCTTCTAAATGAACTCCGCCGGAGAATACCTGTTAACAATCTTGGATATTAATTCTTATATTCTGATTTTCAATAATATTCTTTTAAGCATATTTTCAGATTTTTTAAATATTGTATTTAAAAATAAATCATTTGTGTACACAATTTTCTATGGGACCAACATAGAAATAAAAAAAAACGGCCAAGTGCGTGTCGTGCCACGCGCAGTATAGGGTTCCGTAGTTGCCCGTGGTTACCACAATTTATTTCAGCAATTACTTCATATAGGCACTTTTAATGTTTTCCTCTAACGAATTTTTGAACGACTATTACTCTTAAACTAACTGATGGATCTTAACCGTTATGATTTTTCTTAAAAGTTCTTGAAAAGCACTATTATCATGAATTTTTCCCGTTTTTTAAGCCAAGCTTAGCTTTTAGAGATGGAGGGAGGGGGCGGCCTACTGGAACATAAATTAGCACTATGAAGTTTAATATTTGGCAAACGGATCCCTAAATCGAAAAATAGTCTTACAACCCCTACGTCATTTTAAGGGATCTATTCGACGATACCCAACACGATCGGGTTGACGATGAAAAAAAACATCCCTACGTTACATGTATGGAATCTATCTAACCTAAAAATATAAATTTTCAAAATTGAATTCTACCACTCGGCTCATCTCAATTGATTTGCATATTCACAAATTTACAGCTCTCTAGAGTCAACAGTCTCCAAGCAAAACCGGTTCTGTCGGACGGACAGACAGACAGACTGTCGGACGTGACGATAAGAGTTCCTTGTCAGGACTACGGAACCCTAAACAAACGACGGTACTTCGTAGTGAGAAATTATATTTTTCGAATTTATTTAAATGGTGATTTCATTAAAAAAGTGGCATTTTAGCACCAGAAATGACTTTGCCATTCTACTATTCAAATAAGTACAACAACTTTAAAGGAGTTGGCACACTGGATGCGTTCTGCGGTCTGCGGTCAGGTCAAAGTTAACGCCGCTTGCATTATGTATGAACAACATTGTTGGTCTCGATATATTTTGTATAGATATGCAATACGACCGTGCGAGCATGATCAAAGAACGAGGGGGAAGGCAGGACGCGTACTTTTTTTTGTCAAAATATGAACTTTTATCAAAAAAGCGAGCATTACCGTGACGTCGCCGGCACGGACATGCTCACTATTTCAATAAAGTTCAATATGGCTAGGGGCAAGACCGTCCTTTTCCGGATCATCGTCAAGTAAAAGAAAGAAACAAGATGATGATGTGCATACAATGATTGAGTATTTTGAAAAAAAGAAGACAAGAGACAGCTATAGACCGAATTGATCAGTTATTTTTAAATTATGCTAACACTTTTAAAAATATATCTAAAGAACTCAAATCTCCTTAAAATGAAAGATGATACAGATATTTGCAGAAGCTGAAAATTCATAAGTTATTTTAGGGGATACAATTTTGGATACTTTAATTGATTTAACACTGGTTGATGATGCTAATATAATGAGCAGAGCAGATGCAGAGGCATCTTCAGCTAGAAATGTAAATTTAGGAACATGTGCCGAAGAAATTAATGCAGTGACATCTCCCACCGGAGATGTCAATTCAGGAACACCTCCAGCAGAAGAAATCAATGCAGGGATACACTCAGCTTCAGATAGTGATGACATCATCGGCAAATATTTGAAATTTAAGTAAAATAAATAATTAATAAATACTTTACCTTAGACACATTGCATGCGTTTCTTTGGTAGAAATTGCTTTTCGCCAGTTTGTATCCTGTTTTTTTTTTATTTTATGGCAGATTAAAGCATGTAGATCCTCAAAAAACGCTGGCGACATCAGAAAATATATATAATAACGATATGAATATAATTCTCGACATAAGTTGCTGAATTCTCCACGTTGTGGACGCATTACATTCAAACCGTGTTCAAATCAAACCCACGCACGTTTTCTTTTTTTGCTACGACTATGCAACCATATTAGCACAATATTTTCGTCTTCCTTGGTGATCATTGTCCTCGATTAAAACAAAAAAGAACTGATCACCCTGATTCACGCAGTCAAATGCCGCTGTTTGCCCTGCCCGCATCGCTGAGCGGCTTCCCTGCCCGGACCGCTGACCGACAATGTTGTCCATACTACATAATGCGGGCAACGTTCACTTTGTCCTGACCGCAGACCGCATCCAGTGTGCCAAATCCTTAACGCCGAAATCTCGTTTAATAAAATTTAAAAAGTTGATTTTGAATACTAACCTTTTTGATTAAAGGCGACGATGTCCTGGACTCAGCACTGCTAATCACTAGCACCGTTAGAATTAATGCATACTGTAATAAAGCCATTGACGATCTTTTGTTTTAACTCGGTGAGCGCACAACTACTCTCGTGGGAATACGACCGGTCAATGCTGCGTCTGCGCAAGTGATTGTGTACGAATTTGACGACAACGTTCACTAATTTCGTCACTGTCACTTGTTGCGGGATTGTTTATTTACTTGGACCTAATACAAAACCTGTCCAAACGTTTGTTAAGTAAAGTCTATTATCTACTCAATTAGATACTTTTCAATGGTTACCATTGTACAGGATTTTAATAGAATAATGTAAAACCTTTTAGCGACTTATTCTAGTGATGAAATAAAATAAAAACTAAATGTAAAATAAAAATGAACTTCGAGATCCCATATGATATTTTCTTTATTTAAAACTTAATTGCACAAACTTTTTATAGTGACTAAATGCTAGAAGCATTCTTTGCCACATTTTACATCTCCATCGAATCTATTAATCAGCTATTACGATTTTTATGGAGAAGTGATTTTTATAGGTTCTGATGTTGTTCCTATAAAAAGCTGCTGTACCTGAATTAACCTTAGTACCAGAATGAGCCCATTAGAAGTTTAGCTGTATTTCTATTTCAATAACCTTGTTTAATACCCAGATTATATTAGCAAACTAACTAATTAGGGTATTTTTCATTCCAATAAGACCAAATTCATAAGCAGTTTTTATTTCTAAATGATTTTAATGTGTAAAAAATAAGATTTTTTATTGATCTTATTAGCAAATTGCAATTATAAGAAACGGTAGTCATGGTTCACTGGGACCAAACCACGGAAATCCATTGCCAAGGTCTTCAATTGTTATACCGTAGGAAAATACTAACGCTCTACAATTTCTCAACATCAGCTTTGTTCATAAACAAATACTATTATATTTAGGCACTCTCTGTCTTATTTAGAGTGCATTTGCTATTCCGGGACTAAGTTTAAACCACTGTTTTAACGTACAAAAATCAGTGGTTTAAGCTTAGTCTGTAAATGCAATCTGAATAAGACAGTCTAAGTAGAAATATATACAATTACTTGATAATCTGCGAATTAAGTGGAAACTAATTGTAAAATCGCGGGTCCTAATATTTTTGCTTGGTAAGATACAAACTTAAAATAAGTAAAATGGTTTATTTAAATTAGCGTAAATTGGGCATCATGATGTGTGGACTTATCACGTATATAGGGTAGACAGAGAGAGACATACACGAGAAATGCATCATTTCGTCAATACATAAACTTATGGCATTGGGAGAAATCTTCAGGGTGCTTCAGGTAATGTAATGTTTTAACCCGTGAAATCCCATAGGTACGGGCGCATTAGACCGCGTCACAACACAATATAATTTATTTTGTCTCCTTTCCCTGGGCTAAAGGGTTGGTGTCAATAAGTATATGACTCATGCTTATGTTTTTTTTATTTAACAATATTTTCGCTGTTGTAAGCCACTTTGATGATGATGATGAAGCCACTTTACCCAAGTTTCAAAGTTACGTATGCTGCCTAATTACTCATATTATCACAAGAATGACAATGGATGTTCATAATCGTCTAGTTCCTAATTAGCATATATGCCCTTGCAGGGGTTAAGCGCGGCGATTCATATGCTATGATGCTTTAGTAAGTTATGTTCGTATCAACATAATGGTAATTACCATTCTAATAATAGACTAGTTTTAATAACCAAGAAAGTAGAGGCTTATTATCTTATCGCCCTTAATTGCACTTAACACATTATGTACAGTCAAAAACAGAAGTGGAAAATATCGTTATATTTAATTCTTTTTTATGTCAAAAATTACCGAATTGTAACCAATTCGGTTCTACTTACTGAAGTTAAATCCTTCTGCCCCCAAGCGTCAGCTGGCTGGCGCATGTCCATTGTTATTCAATTGTTGTCGATAAGAGTTGAAGGGTTATAAAGGCAGGTACAACATACACTGAGGTCCAAAACGTGAATAAATACGACACACTATATTTAGCCTATGTAGCGAAAATTAGACTTACGGCTTAACTTTTCGCGATATTTTAATCTTGATGAATTTACACGCCTCTAAAATAAGCTCGTTGCTGTTTGAGAGTGGTAAGCTATCATATTTAATTTACTTGTGAATACAAAAGTTAGTAAAAGCTACCATAGAATAATATAGTTTAGTCTTGTATGCTCGCCCCCCCCGTCACTCCCCCCCCCCCCCCACTTCTTTGACCTCAGTAGGCTATATATTTTTAAATAGCGCGCAAACTAAGAAAGCCGAAAAAAAGTTTGATCGGCTACGTTTAGTTTTGTACAACTTCTATTTTTATTGTGCCAGGCTAATCAAAAATACACACACCAGCATATTTAGCGGAACATAAAAAAAGGTTTGATCTCAGTATCATATAAGGTTGCTGGCTGGTTTATACGTCATTTAATTTAAAAAGCAATAATTTCAAATTAAGAAAACAACTGAACATCACATTTTATGCAATTGTGTTAATTTTATTCAAATACACCTTATCTGGAGCGAACTTCGAGTATTTCTTTCTTCTGAGTTTGATTTAAAATTTCATTGAAATACTGTTTTTTGTTAGTATTTTTTTAATAACGCATCTTTTTGGAGTTGAGGACTGAATTATGCCTGACTTAGCCCCAACGGAGATTGCCAGGACACTCGAAATGCGAAGAAATGGTCAAACCTACAGAGTGATATCCAGAGATCTTCGTCGACCAGTTTCAACGATCCATCGCAGTTTCCAACGGTTCAGGGAGACCGGTACTTATGTGAAAAGAGCAGGACAAGGCAGAAAAAGACGCACTTCGAGTAGGGATGATCGTTTCATTCGACTTCGTGTACGTAGGAACCCCCGTTTGACGGCCGTCCAAGCCCGACATGTGTTAGAAGCAGTGCGGGATGTAACCGTAAGTGAGCGTACGGTACGAAGAAGGTTCGAAGAAGCTGGTTTGGGTTCATTTGTGCCCGCAAAGGCTCCAAGGCTCAAAGTAAATCATCGTAGAAACTGGTTAACTTTTGCTCAGGAACATCGAATTTGGAACGCGAACCAATGGAGTAAGGTATTGTTTAGTGATGAGTGCAGAATTCTCTTAAATCAAATTGACGGCAGGCAAAGAATATACAGACACAAAGGAGAACGATACATTCAGACAAATTTTGAAACTACAGTTGCATACGGTGGTGGATCAATAATGGTTTGGGCGGGCATTTGTTTGGGAGCTCGCACAGACTTGGTAGTGATTGACAGAGGGATTCTGACTGCAGACCGCTATATCAGAGAAGTTTTAGAAGAAAATGTCGTACCGTTTTCCCCATATATCGGTGACGATTTTGTTTTTATGCAGGATAATGCTCGGCCGCATACCGCTCGGGTAACTCAAGCATATCTTAATGATATGAATATCACTGTTATGGAGTGGCCGGCGAGATCACCGGATATGAACACAATAGAGCACGTTTGGGACTTGCTGAAAAGAAAAGTTAAGTCCAGATTCCAGCTCCTTCCAACGTGGGTGAACTGCGAATCGCCGTAGTTGAGGAATGGCGGAGACTATCCCAGGAGACCATCGATAACATCATTCTCAGTATGCCTAGACGGGTAGAAACTTAAATAAGAGCACGTGGAGGAAATACGCGATATTAATCACCATTTTTCTAATTTAATAAATTGTTATTTTATTAATCAATTTTCACTTTTCCCGGTTACATAAAATGTTCAAAAATGTACCATTTTTCACAAAAAGCCTTAACTCGCAAAATGTGTTCTTAATGTGTTCTCATTTTAATTAAAACAAATGAAACTTTAAATAACAAAAGAATTGTAGTGAGTAGATTTTAAAATAAAACCTTTTTTTTTTTTTTAATTATGGATTTTTTTTTGTGTTCCGCTAAATATGCCGGTGTGTGTAGTTTACTAATTATGTTACCGACAGTACCAGCAAAATGTTAGGGAAACGGTAACGCATTACAGGATGTATTTGCATATAAAACATCAATTCACAACTGTTTTCAGAATCCAAATTATCCTGCGAAGTACGCCACGGCAAATTAAACAAATCAATTGAGGCCAAATTGAGAATTATAAAAGATCAGTTCCCAACTAAATTACAAAAACAAATAGGCACCTTTTCCACATTCGATACTCATATACAGGGTGTACAAAAGAATGGGGCACTCCTTAAAACCACGTGTTCAGTTTAGCTGGTCATATCCAACAACTTTTCCTATGAGAGCAACATCGAAATCGAGATTTTATTTTCAGATGCTCCATACATTATCATCGAGGTATGCTAGTAAGTTTGTATGAAGAAGCTGAACATTTTTTATCGAATTCGATGTTGCTCTCATAGTAAAAGTTGTTGTATATGACTAGCTGATTACGTGGTTTTAAGGAGTGTCCCATTCTCTTGTACACCCTGTTTTATTAGTTAAATCAACTTACATTTAATGTATAAAAAAGGGTGTTAGGTTCAACGAAGGACATACTTCAGTCATGTAGTTCTGTTTTTTTTTTGTTACTAAATAAACTTACTCGAAAAAACATCTGTCCCGTATGAAAGTACATCAATTGTTACTCGACTAGAATGTATCGAACAGTGTTATTTTTTTAGATTTCACCCAACCACCTTATTAACAACATTTAATTTTACAACCTGTCAAACTATAGTCCTCGTTGATCCTAGCACCCTGCCAAAAATATTTGATTGTTTGCTGGTTCCTTCGTCTTCAAAGCATTATTCAATTCATTATGGAGAAGAAAAGTGAATTGTGCGCACAGCCGGGTAAGGATTCTGCAAATAATTAATACCACGCGAACGAAGCCGCGGACAATAGCTAGCTAGCTCAATGTAAACAGTAGACAATGACCACCTCATTTTGCAACGCCAAATAAGCTATACAATAAGATAAATGATTTCCGATGAAGAATTTAGCGCATTCCCTGTATGGGTGTATTAATGTGCTTTATTTTTGTCTATGACACGTCCTTGACAATGATCTTATTAGGGAAGCTAATCTCGATCTCATACTTGGTATCGTTATTTGTTTGTCTTTGTGGGTTAATTGATACAAAATAAAATACATTACATATTTTTACTACATTTATATAACATCTATTACCTATAATAACAAAGCACGTGTAATTTCATGCAACATTCGTCAATTGAACAAGATTAACAACGATACACTTAACACCAATAACATTGTTGCATACTTTAGACATAAAATTGACATTGAAATTTGTACGGTATATTAACATACGTACGGTACACTTGTAGCTTGATTTTAACCTACGAATTGGTTTAAACACAGTAAAAACTTGCGTTTAACTTTTAACTGAGAAGGATGACTGTGCTTGACTGTACCGTGCCAATGTGTGTTTCTGAAATATGCCATGTTTCTAAAATTGAGTTTTTCAAGTTTTTTTGGTAATAGTATTTAGAAAAGGCAAATTGTGTTTATTTCATTATTCTGTGAACTAAGAGAGAACATTTTAACAATATATTAATTTAATTGCGAACTCAACTTATCTATCTTGTTAATAAAATCAAATATTGCTTTAATGCCAAGCTCTACTTACACAACTTTCATAAATGTCGATTGACTAAATATTCTGTTTTATTCAACTGTAAATGAGCTGTGAGATAAATAAATAATAATGTACAGTCACGAGCATAAAATATACGTTTTCATTGGAACTTAAACCTTATTACGAGTTGCAAGGGAATAAGTTACGCAGTGCTCGTGCTCTATAAAAATAAGTTTAATTTCAATAAGGTTGTGAAAGTCGACCTTAATGCTAAAGTCAATTGTCTGGAACTATTAAGTAAGTAAATTTCTAATAATGATAGGTATTCAGAATCTACATATTTTACATCCATAACTTGTTTATGAAAAATATCTGCAATTCCAGTAAACTATCTTTAGTCAATGTAAGTATGTCTCGTCGAGAAAGCTTACATAAAACTGAAAGCACCAGAAGCATTTCACAATCACAAACGGCTGGATTACAGGTATATATATCGAATTTTAATAATATAGCCCAAATATTTTGTACTCCATAATCAATTGCAAAGTAAATATTGGATGGAAGATTACATTACATCTAATATTATAGTATTTATATACAAGCAAGGACGTTACTGTGGCCTTTTCTGTTATAAAAGAAATATAATATTATTGAAGCTCATTGGCACTTTGTTTTTATATTCATTTTATTTCGAATAGTATTTATAGACTTAAGACAGAATAAGAGGTGCTCCTTCTATACGTAAGGTTTTGGTATAAAGCACTTTATTGTTGATTAATAATTTCATCACGTTCATGACTAAAATATACCACAAAACATTGTTGAAGTTGTTGAATTAATAAAAGTTTCAGACAGCCCACAGAAGAGTCCATAGAAATGATCTTTGAGACCCACAATTGACATTATTAAATACGAGGTAACATTATAATACAATGTTAACTTTATTACAATTTTTTCATAATTATTGTCATTATAATAATTGTTTTTTTAAACAAAGACACTATTAGTATTTTACACCATAAATATAAACGTTCTGCACAAAACTGACTATTTCACGATTGAGTATCACAATTCTAGGATCTTATTTAAGTAATACTTACAAAATAAATTCTAACATCTCAAATTAATAATAAAAAAAAACGATTTCATTGATTGGAGCGTACAAACGATTTTATGTTAGGTCATCATAATAGTCGTAAGAATAACACTGAGGAATAAAATCCCATCCTTGCAGAAAAATGCAAACGAGGCTAGGAAGACATGCAATACATCATTTACTCCATTATTATATTTAATTTATGTGAAATAATATCATGACAAAATAAATAATTCATATTGCGAAGAGAAATATAAAATTCTATCTAAAATATCTTATTGAAATAACTAGCGTCTTCATTTCCTAATAAAATGGCAACAAAAAATTTTGCAACAAATATTTTATAGTAATAATATCACTGGAACTCTCACTTAAAAAATGACTCACTGAATATAAAAATAATTGAGCTAAACATAAGCGGTCCATTTTATGGCATTGGAAATGTGAAAATGTCTTACTCATATTAAAATTAAAAAAAATACTATATAATAAGCATTTGTTAATAAAAAGTGAATATCCAAGAAAAGTACACAACTTGAAAACATTCTGGCATCAAAATAGGCATCGATTTCCGAACTCCCGACAAGATTCTGATAGCTAATCTATGTTTGAGGTCAGAATATTAAACGCTGAACAAGTGCGAGTCGGACTCACACACCGAGGGTTTCTGTTTTTCATATTTCTAGGTCAACGGAAAGCACCCTATACATTTGGATTTCCTTGAGTGTCGAAATATAGGTTTTTTGCGGCATAATACGACTGTTTATGCCGCAAAAAACCTATATTAAACCCTAAACCTATATTCTTTTTTTACGTTAACTTCTTAGTTAACGTAAAAAAAATCAAACTTCTAAGTTTGCTTTTTTCACAGCTTTAAAAATGCCTGTAGACCTGAGTATATGAAGATAAATAACATTGGAACTGGTCTTTGTTTTATATGATAGGCAATTTCATTGTCTTTCAAATAAATCTTTTTCCATAATGTTTAAGCACTCCAGATCCATATAAATAGTAGTTTTTTGCATGCTATACCATAAAAGTTTCAAAATATTTAAATGGCTGCCATTTCAAAGGGAGTAGAGTTAGACCCCAACTTGAGGGGTGTTTTGTCGATAAAATTTGATGAATTAATAGAACTTAAATTATCGCCGGTCGAAAGCCAGACACGCTGTATATGCCTTTATATGTGCCTGAGTATATTGGTTTTGATTTCTACTCGATACCTCCACGCGTTCCCGAGATAGAGGTTCTTGGCCGACAAACGGACCACAAAGTGATGCTATTAGGGTTCCGTTTTTACCTTTTTTAAGATACGGAACCCAAAAAACAAAACGCTAGGTTTTGTTTTTTTGGGTTTAAACTAAGCAAAGCTTGTATTATGGCGACTAGGATAATAAACATCCATGACTTAGGTACAAATTCATCACACTAACATTTGTCCCTTGCGGGATTCGAACCCGCGACCGCCAGGCTTTGTAGTCCGGATCGCGAACCACTACACTACACCAGACGGTCGTCAAACAACTATGTAGTAATTTTGGGCAATCGCCAGAGCCTCGTCCGTTGTTCAGCAGAGTGACCGCGCGCCGGTGAGGATGGCTCGGCCCTCCGCGATGTGATTAGAGGACCTTTACACCCCTTTTAAAGTTAAACATAACATAAACCAGAAAAGCTTTTACATAAACTATGTTTGATATGACCGAATTTATCAGGTTTTTTACTTAAAGTTTTTTACGTAGCAATGTCAAATTATATTATTTAATCAAACTTTAACCTTAATGTTTAACTTGATGCAATTTTTATGCATTCCTTTGCTATGTACCTAAAATATTACTACAAAAACTATGTCTTTCGTTATTAGTTTCTCGCATTCTTTTAAGGTTGCCTTTCCGATGCCAGTATTTTAGTAATTGTTATTACCACTCAAAATTAACTTAAATTATGGTGTTAAATAAAATTTAATTATACTGTACACTGGCGATGATTTATAACCTGATGAGAACTAGTATCGTTTAGTTCAGCCGTGTACGAAGACACACCGCAAAGCAAGTATCTGATACTATCGCTACGACTGTAAGGGACCTCGTATACAATAAGGGTTGTTACACACATAAGTGGGCCGGCATTAATCGGCAACACCGCCAGGGGCGTGCGGTGCATATAGGCACAAGACAGTGCCTAAATTATAAATAAAATGAGGTAGGCAATAGGTACTTACAAATGTGTATTATTGACGAAAACCACTGATTTTCGTCAATAAAACAGATAGCTGCCTACCTCGAAATGAGACCAATTCCCGCAACTGAAAGCCGGGCGGTAAAATCGAATGTATGTAGGTAAATGTTCGGGAATCACAACCCACTCAGCTGCCGCTTGGCAACTGCCAGATCGAAATATATCAACCCGAATGAACTACCCGATCGGCACAATTGCTACGGGTCGGCTTTGTTGTTCGACAAATACGCCGAATATGCTAGTCCGCTATGTGTGTAGCAACCTTTATGCAAGTAAAACCCAAATATAATAAAATAAAGTCGAGAAAATACTCACGTTTTAGATACTTACGTTGCGTGTGAGGCGGGGCTTAAAAAATAAAAATTTCCTACTTAACGAAATAGTAATTACTTCTAGCCTGATAAAATAAATTATTGTCATAGAGTAAAATTAATGCACTTTAGACATAATTGTGTACAAATAAAAATAAAATAACAAGTTTATTTGTTCTAAGTGACCAGCACTAGAATGCTAATTACAAAGAATGAATATCTGTATGTTTTGATAAAGTTTTTCTGGTTATTAACCTTAAAAGTAGCATTAGCAACAGAATATTGCTTTAAAAACGTTACAGTCACTTGCACAATGTCACATAACGGTTTTAAGATTTTTTATTCTATACAGACATACACTCTCTGTGTTACATAAGGCGCGTTTCACACTTCATCGATTCTGCACATTTTAGGACCGGACATTTTATTCTACAATGTACCTAGTCGGAGAGCATAATCAATCGATCAAAACATAAAACACTCAATTTTGTAATATTAACAAGGTTTTTATGAATTTGGGTATTTCGAAATGCAAAATCAAGGAAGCATGAACAACGCATACTTTGAATGCGTATAGACATCCCGAGGCAATAATAAGACATAGGGATCCAAATAATAGTGATGGGCGTTTATTTCAAAATATTATATAGCTTTCTGATTCCGTTTTTAAGCCACTTTTCTGACGCTCTCTATATTCGCTTTCCTGACTTTATCTGTTTGATCTACTTTACAAAAGCCCAATGTAAACGATATTGTTTATGGCAGTAAAGGTAATAACATGATTCGTCGACGACACGATTGCATAAACTGAAACTTTATGCTTGTGGCTCGGTCTATACGCTGCCCGGAATCCGTAAGCATTCGCAAGAATCCGTTCAAAAAACGACCTTATTGCTTAAGCGATTGATTGAATCCGCGTAAACCCGGTCCGATTTCCGGCTGGGTATAGACCGAGCCTTCCCCCGGGTAAATACCAACTGTTTGTTGTGCAACTCAAGCTAATTACCTTGTTCGCTTAAAGCCAGGTATTCCTGCCCGCGCGACTGATAGGGTCTGCCGAGCCGCCGCGCTCGCGAATTTCGTAGGTATTTAAACATAGTAATTAAGAAAACCATTTTATCGAGTCAAACTCTGCGAATTCGTCTATAAATATTTAGTGGCTATAATTGAATACAAAAATCAAATGCAAATTATCAGTAGATAAGACATAATATTGAAAAAACATTATAAAAAGGGGTAACTATGGGATTTTCTTTCAATCGAGTGAAGATTATTAAATCGTGTAACTGAATGAGACTTTGACTAGAATAGATCCTTAACTGATACATATATTTTTTGCGAAATTGGAAACATGATTTTCTCTGTCTCAGATGGTTTTTAAAAACTTAAAAGCGGGGCATCTGCTAGAATACCCAGCCTTAATTACGGAATCGTACAACTGTAAAATTTTTAGTCTATTGCCCATAGACAATAACTTTTACTTTACGTTAAGTACACGTTATGTCTGCAAAAGCAATTTGACCTGTCAAAGTACAAACTCACAAATAATTATGACTACCTACGCCGATACCTATCAACGTCTATGCCTCGCGATCTATATACGCTATGGTAACCAGTTATTACCAGTTTATCGGATACCCAGCAGTCTCTCCGCGATGCCGATGTAGTATACAGTTTGCGCGATGCCGAAGAGAGGCGCGATGACCATCATACGGCACGCGCCGCCCTTGAAGAAGGCGGTTGGACCTTCGTGCTTAAGCGTTGTTCTAAAGAATAACGAGAAAATATGGGTGAGACTCAATTTATTTAAAAAAATAACCTGTATTATAGAAATCAAAAACAACGACGGTACCACAGCACCCAAACCTGAGACAATATAGAAAAGTTCGTTTTCTACAATAGGTTTCAAAGTTCGGGTTAACTCAACGGAGCACTTATATGGAGAAAGCTCTCTCTCTCTCTCTCTTTACTTTTATTAATATGGTGTTTGTGCTCTTAAAGTTTAGGTTAACCTTTTGATTGATATAAACATTTTGAATTTTCATTAGTATTCAATCCCAACTCAAGTTCATAAAGTTTAAAATATGATGGATGCTATTTGGGCACCACTGGTCAAGAGAGTGCGTCAAAATATTGGAAATAAAATTAGAAACAAACAGCCTCCTTATTCCCTAAAAATTAGCAATCAGCAATAATCGCGCAGTCGTTGCCCGATTCATAGTTAGTGTCAAAATCTATGGGCAGCACTGACAGTAGATTCCTTTGTTTTTTGCTGTCAATTTGCGATTTTAAAGCCAGAATTGCTCAATTTATGCTATCGCATTGCTATTGCAAGATAGATACAGAATCAGGGTACCGATTCTAACAAAACATTCCATGCATGAGAAGAGTTAGTAGTTTAGTAGTCCCGAAGCGGTTGTAGGGCTAAGCTATATTTTTAGGATGTGTATGAGTGCCATTAAAAGGGCCTAGGTATATACTGAATAAATGAGTTTGACTACGAATGACTCACGTAATGCAATCGAAGACAGAGGAGTACTGCCTCTCGCCGCTGCCCTTGGTGATGGTCTGCATGCGCGTCTTGACGACGTCCAACGGGTTGACCAGCAGCGCCGCCGTCGAGCCCGCCGCGCAGCCGGACATGAACGACCACCTGCCGGACACACGACTCTTGATTTACGGGTATACTTTATTAAAAGTGATTAAGTAGGGAATGATTTTTGGTAGAACAAAACTGTATTTTTGGGACGTGTAAGTCCGGAAGAGAACCTATACAGGGTGTTAGGCTGCGTCTAGATCTGGCGAACGTGCCGCGAATGCGCAGCTTGCGTGCATTTTATGTTTGTGCGCGCGCGCGACCTGTGAGCTACACCTCTCCTGAAACGTAAACGGAATTGCACGCGCGCAGACCGAACTGTACGTACAAGCCTTGCATGAGTTGCGCACCAAACGATTGCAGTAACGCTACGCATTCGCCAGATCTGGAGACAAATTTTTGAATCATGTGAATTCCAATTCGAATACATTCCAATTCACATCCGAATGACTAAAATCCCTATTTTTGAAAATTCATTCCATGATTTCTGCAACGAGAGGTTCGACCCACTCGTATTTCGATTCTACTAGTGAGAAAGTTCGGAAGTATGACTTTGACAAGTAAACATATGGTTCACAGATTAAAAGCATTTTTTTTCGTTCCGTTCTATGCGGTTCATTGCCGGATTTAAAATCAATAAGTTTTTGCATTCCGGTTTTTAATATTTTCTGCGTGAAACGAGAATAGTTACAAGAATTTTACTACAATAGCAACACATAATTAGAGTGATTCAAAAATGCGTAAAATCGGGAGCATTAGAAATAGAGTTAGCAAACGAATCGTATTCGTGTTCGAATTCAAGATTCATTTCGAATGCTTCAAAAATACGTCTCCTGGGGGTACGTCCAGATCTGCACTCGCTCGCGAGCTGCACGCGCGCAGTACACGTCCCGTTACTGCAATCGTTCGGTGCGCCTGTTTAGTTCGTAAGCTCGGGGTCCCTGGTTTTTACCAGGGCTGACCTCTTCAAGTCTACGTTGTAGAAGACTTAGTAAAAACCGGTCCCTATCAACCGAGCTTAGCTCCGACGCAAATTCGGCTTCGGCCCTTTAACAAGCACCCTAACATCATTCGAATAGCAAAAGTATTATTAAGTTAAATAATCGACTTATTAATATGACTCAGACTGATATTCATCATGATCTTAGCCACATGAAGCCCACTGCTGAACACAGGCCTTCCCCAGCGACTTCCAAATTGGCCGGTTGCGCGCGACCTACATCATTCATCGATTTATTAGACGTTATTACGTCAAAAAATAAAGTATAGTTACCAGAAAGGCGGAGCCCCGCCAGGCGTCTCCTGAGGCCCCAGGGCGTTAAGCGTGGCGAACATCGGGAAGTAGATGACGCTGAACGACACGTCTCGGCCCGCGGTGGCCGTCACGCCCTTGTACAGGCCCAGGATACCGCGCTCCTTGAGAAGCCTTCGCGTTAACTCCATTGCGGTGGTTCGTTGGAATGTCTTACCCTCTGGAAGAAACAGGCATAGTTAGAGTTTATATAAAACAGAAATAATAGTTAGGATAGGGGTAGGGCGGGGCGAAAGCGCGAACATACAAGTACGCTTTTAGGGTTCCGTACCCAAAGGGTAAAACGGGACTCTTTTACTAAGACTCTGCTGTCCCTCCGTCTATCTATGTGCGTCCGTCTGTCACCAGGCTGTATCTCATGAACCGTGATAGTTATACAGTTGAATTTTTTACAGATGATGTATTCCTGTTGCCGCTAACAACAAATACGAAAAAAAACTGAAAAATATAAATATTAAAGGGGAGGAGGAAAGGAAACATTGCCATAAAACTGCTTTTAGGCGCCATTTTTCCAATATGGCGGCGGGAGCGCCAAAATTATAGGGGTGGCAAAGTAAAAACTCGGAAAGAGCACATCAAAATCTATAAAATCACTCATTTTCAAAACTCCTGGAAAACTTTCTAGGTAAAATTACCAAATGGCTGTACTATTACTGATAAGTAAATATTAAAGAAGTCTATTTCATCATCATCATCATCATCAGCCCACACTAGTCCACTGCTGGACATAGGCCTCTCCAATTGCACGCCACTCTGCACGATCCACGGCTACTCTCATCCAGCTCCTGCCTGCGAAGATCGTCACTCCATCTAGTCTGAGGGCGTCCCACACTACGCTTGCCGACACGCGGTCTCCACTCAAGAACTCGTTTACCCCAGCGGTTATCGGTTCTGCATTTTATTTGACAAGTTGAAATTATTACCTTGTCTATCTTTGATTTTGCCTAGTTAAGATAGGATTACTGGGCGGGACAAACGCGCGAACATACAACTACATTGCTCCGAGGCATACTTACCTCGGATAAAACATACTTTCTTGAACTAGCAGTGCATGCCCTGGGTCATAGTTATAGCGTCTTAACGGCGCAATTGTATGGAAGCGAGCGTTTAGTATTTGTACAAGAGTAAAAAGATTATGCATGTAGGTGATATGTGTTGTTTACTAGAGTAAATAACACCTGCTATCAAAGTAAGATAAATGTTTATTAGTTTGCCGATGACTGGTTTGCTTATTGTGCGACGAGACAATTATTGTGCATTCATGTAAAGGCAGGCAGCCTTTATCAGCAGGCGGTCATGTATTATTCTAATTCTAGAATTATATGAGATTAAAATGGAGTAGTTATCACAAAGATTATATTTTAAACATGATGACGGACGAGTTTTTCAATAACCAGTTCCCTAATGCCTATACCGAGCAGCGCAATTTCACTAACGGTTTTTTATTAGACCTAATAACGATAGAACAGAATAGTTTAATAATTTGGCACAAATATTTTGTATGACGTTTTTGGATGCAGGTCAAAAACCTGATTGTTTTCGTAGAGAAATAGTGCTTGTGTCCTGCTTACAAACGCATTATCTGATCAGCAGCAATGCAGCTCGCCCTTGAGGAAAGCCGCATGTCAGTTATCAGATGAAGCCGCTAGTTGCCTGCAGCGGTCTACCACTCTGCTCAGCTCAACCAAATGCATACTATAAAAAGCAGTAATAAGGACCATCCAACTCCGGAACAGATCAGTGGTTTTCACTTAAGTTGAAAAGTTTTGTCAGCTCTCGGCTGCGACTGCTGAACATTATGCCTCCCCCATGTTTTCCAGATTGGCTGGTTGTAAGCGACCTGCATCCAGCGGCTTCCTGCAATTTTTCCCAGGTCGTCTGTCTACCTTGTAGTCCGTCCTACGCCGCGCTTGCCGGTACATGGCGTCAATTCTAAAACCAACCTCTGATATCCGTTTGATTGCCTTTAATTGACGATTAAAGTTTATCATTGTATTGATTTAAGGTCTGATATTTTAATTAATAAATCGTAATCCTATTTTGTATTTGTTTACGATTTCTGACATTTGTATGCCTACAAGGATGATGACAGCATGCACATTATTGCTTATTTTGTTGACTATCATCAAATTTGCCTGTGTATCACAAACAAATGATGTGATTTGATTTGTTGCCCCATCGGCCTTCAGTTCTAAGAGTTAAGAAATGTTATTTACCAGCTTTAGCCTGCGCGGCGATTCGGCCAGCGTCCTGCATCTGGATCTTCAGCAGCTCCATCGGCGTCGTGATGACGATCTGGCACGCGCCGGCCATACCACCCGCGACCATTTGACGCGGGATCGGCAGCGAACTACGGAAGATATTATTGTTGACTGACGAAACTAGGCGACAAGACAATTTATTGACAATTTACCACGACAAGCGGTGTATTGTCTAGCTCATTTGTAAATATTACATTTATGTGACAGCTATGCTGGCCTACCGCCTAATTGGGTCGGTTTCTGAAGTATTGGGGGAAGGATGGAACATAGGACAGTTGAATGGACACATATAGTTTTTCAAGTCTCAGGAAAATAGATACCTCAACATCAACATCACCAGCCTATATATCAGTCCACTGCTGGACACAGGCCTCTCCAAAAAGAGGATTTTGCCATATTCGCCACGCTTGGTAGGCGGGTTGGCGATCGCAGTTTGGCCAATGGTGGAGAGGAGACGCTGCTGCCCGTCTTCTTGTGGCGGTTCTCCTGTAGTCGCCTCTTACGACACCCATAGGAAGAGAAGGGGAGTGACTGAAGGAAAATAGATACCTATATAATAACAATGGCCGTTGGAAGTTGATGGATTAATAAGCCAGTGATATACCGGATGGCAGAGATGGCTCTCTACTAAATCAACATCTATTACTCAGCAACAAATGTTCGTGCTCATTAAGAAATTGTCCTTTTGACCTGCAACCGCTAGATTTATAGTTAGTCACACACCACAGTACAAGGCTAGTCTCACTGGTATGTAATGATAATACAGTAAAAGTTTATCAAATTGTTCGAGTCACAATTAACATACCCATCAGGCAGTGTGAGATAATATCTGAACATGTCGTTGGCGGCCAGCTTGATTGCCTTCTCGGGTGTGATGAGGATGATGTTCACAGCGGACCCGCGGTACATGCCGAAGTAGCCTTCGGCAGCGTAAGTCTTCTTGAAGCAGTCCAACCTGTAAGAGATAATAGCAAACGTTATACCACCATACAAAGAAAATACTTTCGAAATGCGATACCTACTTTATTAGTTTTCGTGAGGTGATTCTATGGGTACAACAACTTTTTCTTTGGGACCATAGAGAAATCTAAAAATCCACATCTCCGTACAAACTGGTCCGCTTTTTAGTTTAAGAAGCGATTTTTGTTGCGTTTTTTATATTAACCCCATAGAAAAAGTTGCTGTATTCGAGCAATTTTCTCAAGGAAGTAAACTAATAAATTAGGACCAGATATTTTGTAGTCATCATATACTATGAGAGCGATCGATTTAAACATCAATCTTACCTTATGTCGTCTTGTTCAATAGCTCACTTCCCGTCTCACCCCTCGCATTCGCAACTAGAGCATGTTACGTGATAAAATCGGCTTGATGCTTGCTTGTTTTCTCGTACTGACAGCACAAGTACCTTCTTTAGTTTAAAAGCAAATGTTTTTTGAGCTTCGAATATAAAAAAAAATTTGATTGACTGATTTTAGGTAAATAAATCTGTGTTGTTGGTTGTTGATGAGGAGACTTGTGTATTATAGAACAACAAAAAAGTGGTGTAACGGTACTACAAAAAATTGATTAGACTACCTACAACAAATACAAGAATTGTATTTGTAAAAAAACCGACATCTAAAAAAATTAAGTAGGATGCAATGAAGATCCAAAAACTATTAAACGCTCATGTCCCAAAGGTGGCGGGTTAAACTTAAAAAAAATTCGCGACGTAAACAAGTTATAGCCAAAGCAGGTACATAATTGTTTAAAAATCTTTTCTATTTAACAAACTTTATGAGAGGTTATATTTTTGCGATTCGTTACTCCGAGTACGAGTAGGTATTGCACAATAATATTCAATCAATTAAGGAAATTATAAACAGGCATACAAACGTGAAACTAGTTTTACGGGCTAAACTAGTTTTACAGGCTAAACTAGCTATGAATTGAATATTTAACTACTGAGATAAAATCATTTTTCGGCAAAACTCAATTTGTGGAGTTACTTATTGTTAGTAATCTATACTGTAATGTTAACACAAAAAAGGTATGATTTTATTAAGGATTAATTGTTAGAGTATGTGTACATACTTACATGTTTTTATATTGTCTCTCTCCATTTGGCCCAATGGTTTGGTTCTGCAGCCGAGTCTTGACAAGATCTAAGGGGAACACGACGGATACTCCCACGATGCCAGCGATACCGCCGTTTATTATCTTCGGCACCAATCTGTAATAAAGAAATAACATCTCACTCATAATCTCTATCCAATTAGTTTTGGTGACTACTATTCGATCTTTCCCTGGTTAAAGTAATGGGAAAGACATGTGCTTTTAAAGCGCATCGTTATTCTAGTGAATTGCATTTAAGATAAGTAGTCAATGACTTACAGCAGGCAAGATGTACAAGGGAATAGGATACTTCTTAAAACCACGTGATCTAGCCCCTAGCATGACCAACAAAACACGATATGATAAAGCGATTTATCGGTTTAGTTAGGCGCATAATGTCAGAAACGCAAAATGACAGATTCTCAAAATGTCAGAAACGCAAAATGTCAGGTGGCGCAAAATGCCAGATTCGCAAAATGACAGATACGCGAAATGTCAGATTCATATTTTGACAGTTTGGTGTCGATAAAACGCTATATCATGTCGAGTTTTGTTAGTCATGCTAGGGGGGTTGATATATACATAATATACGTAAACTTTTACACTGTCTGTTAGCAACATCGAAATCGAAAAAAAAAGTAACTCTCTGTATCGATGACAATGTATGGAACATTTGAAAAAAGTAACGATTTCGATGTTGCTAGAGCTGCTACCATAGTAAAGGTTGTAGTATATAATGGGCGGCTAGTCCCGTGTTTAAGGCTGCGTTTCCACAGGAGCGGAACTGCGCTATGTTATTGTTTAAATCACATATCTCATGTGATTTGAGCAACATCATTGGTTAATTTTTGTCAGCTTCGCTTCTATAGAAATGCAGCCTTCCCCTCTAGCATGGGCAACAAAACACGATATGATATGATACGATATAGCGATTTATCGACACCCAACTTTTAAAATATGATAACATAGCCACCATCTTGAACTTTAATCGAAACAGTGAGCATGCCCGTGCCGGAAACATCACGGTCATGCTCGATTTTTCGATAAAAGTTCATATTTTGACAAAAATATACGATAATCGCTATATCATATCATATCGTGTTTTGTTGCTAGATGCTATGCATGCTAGAGGGGCTTAAGGGCGTTCTAAACTGACTGGTTTATTATAACGTAATAAAAACCGTCCATGACAGAGCTTACGTCCAGCAGTGGATTGCAATAGGCTGAGATTCTGATGATGATGACAGAGCTCTACTATGACAATTAGAATAGGGATTTTAGGAAAGTGCACCTAAAAGCTATATTTTTGATTATGCAATCCGGCGTATTACAAAACGCCTCCGTTTTGTAAAACAGCTAGTTGATTTGTAAAACGGCGAATTATGAAATCCGACTGGAACAGATATATAGAAGAACCAAAGAACGAATTGATCAATTAAATTTAAAAAAAAAAATGATTGTTTAAATAAAAAAATATTTATAGGAGCCTCCATTAAAGCAAAAAAAGTCTGTGTTTGTTTTTATCATTTACGATAATGTCAATGTAAGGAAATATCATGGAACGGCGCGAAATTAGATTACATAGCGAGCAAAATCAATTTTCTTTTCTGAACTAGGGCATTGAACAAATCAAAACTGTATCGGATCTGCTAACACAAGCAAGACCCATACTAAGTATTCTTGTTTGTGCAATGATCATACAATAAAGCGATCTTTTGCAGGATAATGGTCTGTGCTGTGAAAAGAACCTTCCGTCTTTACTTATTGAAACATTCAGGTTTTGCCTAAATTTGCTAAAGTCATGGCTAGACTCCAATAAGACCTATATTGCACTCAGCTTTAATGAAAAGCCAGATCAAATCAAGAGGATATGTTTACCCAACTGCCGCATTGTAGGTAATGCTGAAAAGATGCTTTATGGTTGGCACAGTAGGCTAACTTATTGAAACCACACACAAAGGCACGAATAGTAACACTCCAAAGCGAACTTATTGGCTTTTGATTTCGTTGCAATCAAATATTGTTTCTTGACTTCACCATACTATTTTTATGCCTAAATTAACATAGGCTAGTTTCGGCTTGATATACCATTTACCTAGCAAACTTTGTTGATTCAACACAAGGCTTATAAATAAACACGTAAGTATTAAGTAATCTTATAAAACAGCATAAGGTTTATCATTAATAATGAGTCAATGAAGCAGATTATCAGTTATAAAATACAAGTACATAATTAAACGATTTGATAAATGATACAGTAAGAATCTATGACTATCTACTATTGAGGTATATCTATATTATTTCCATGGCAATTAAACATATAATTTGGAAGTCTGAATACCAGCATGCTTGAAAATTCAGGTAATAATGTATTTGATTTTAAATGTAATAAACATCCTAAATGGGTGCATTTTGTCTCGCCATATTAAATAGGAGGAACCAAACTAAGGTTGAAAATGTTGCTTCTAAAGCATTAACATTTATCTTCTTTACTAAGTAAAGTATTCAAATAAGTCAATGTTAAATATCTACTTTTAGAGCATAATGGTTTTGAGTGTAACTAACTAATCATGTCATACACAAATAGACGAAATTATCGTTAAACTCAGCAACATTGACCCAAGGTCGCACAAATAGCTATGTTTACCGCTATGCCGTGAGCAAGGTACATGTACTTTAGACCAAAAATTTTTTTATTTATTGAAATAATGCCTAGTGACACTAGTCACTCTATTAACACATACATTGTTGTAATTGACCCTACAATATGGCCATTTAAATGATGTATAGTAGCAATTTGTGAATGTAGGGCATGGCTTATTGTGCCAACAATAGACTGTTATATAAACAGGGTGTTTGGTAAAGGTTTCACCAAGCTGACACTCATCTAATTTAACATAATATGCATATAAATAGTATGTTGAAGTAAAAAATGTATATATTCTCTTTTTTTTAAATTTTTACACATATTTTTATAATCCAATTTGTATGAAAATATACTTTTCAAAAATGATCATATCAAATTCCTGACTCACTATAGTATTATCATGCATATTTTAACATACTTTTTGTACCTGTTTAAGGACTTTTTAGGGTTCCGTAGCCAAATGGAAAAAAAACGGAACCCTTATGGATTTGTCATGTCTGTCTGTCTGTCCGTCCATATGTCACAGCCACTTTTTTCCGAAACTATAAGAACTATCTATACTGTTGAAACTTGGTTAGTAGATGTATTCTGTAAACCACATTAAGATTTTCACACAAAAATAGAAAAAAGAACAGTAAATTTTGGGGGTTCCCTATACTTAGAACTGAAGCTCAAAATTTTTTTTTTAATAAACCCATACGTGTGTGGTATCTATTCACTAGTCTCTCGCGTAAACTATTCAGTTTAAAAAAATATCTTCAAAACACGTCACGTATCTAGTCAGCGCGAGAGACACTTACAAAGTGGTAAAATGTGTGTACCCTGTAACTTCGAAAATAAGAGAATGATAAAACTAAAAAAATATATGATATACATTACCATGCAAACTTCCACCAAAATTAGTTTAAACGAGATCTAGTAAGTAGTTTTTTTTAATACGTCATAAATCGTAAACTTCAATTTACCCTTCATTTAATCAACTTCAATATTAAAAAAAAAATAAGGGGCCTCCCATACAACAAACGTGATTTTTTGCTCGTTTTTATAGATATTGGTGTGGAACCCTTTGTGTGCGAGTCCGACTCATAATAATAAGTCATTTATACTTGTTCTCATAGGTTAAATATAAAAATAACTATGATTAATCCTATATAATTATAACAATATTTAATGAAATAAAAAAAAGGATAATAAATAAAATAATCATTTTTTTTATTTCATAAGGCATACATACGAGAACTGTTGTGGTGGTGGTGGTGGTGGTGGAGCTGATGGTTGTTTTCCTGATGGTGGTGGATTTGAGCCCATGTTGCTATTTTTTTATGGATCTGTAAGTAATTAATAAAACAAAATTACTTTCTACTGTTGAATGTAATATTTTTTGTCTTAGTGCTCTGTGCCCTATTTCTAGTCTAATAGTTTGAACATGATCGTAAATTTCTAATTAGTTTGCAAGGCATGATTTAGCAGCATATTAAGCAATCAAACTCAGCAAAAAAAAAACAGACCAATTGAATCGGAACAGGTTGTACCAGAATTTTTTGTTTTAATAAGACACAATTTTTTACATAAACTATTTCCATTAAATAGGTACCAGCAATAAATGGAATTATTGAACAAAATTTAATTTAAAAAATATTAAGATTATGATTTTTATTTTATTACTTTCTTATAAATAATTATCTAAGTAGAATTAGCTATAAAAATAGAATTTACTGGGTTTAATTATTTTAACATTTACAACGTTTTTTATTTAAAATTTATTATCATATCTCAATATTTTTAGGACAGACACAGAAAGAAAGCCGTTCTTTCTGTATTGTTAATTTTTACGTAATCGACGTTACAGCTATACACAACTTACTTTGTTTAAATCACAGTCGTTACTTAAATTTTTGTGTTTGAATTAAATAAACATAATGGATTTAATTTAAAAGGGGTAGTAAAGTCTGAAACTATTGAAGAAATTGGAATCGATAAAATTCTGACAGTTTGATTGATTTTATGTTTTCTGACATTGACACTGACGTTTAGAGTTAGAGACAGCTGTAGGGCACTGATCAAATAAACTCAACTTAGTAGCGAAGATAGCGTCGGAACACCAAGAAATATTTAAGTACTAAGTACCGGCCTTGAATGCTTTAAGGAACACAATGTTCGTTACATTACAAAGAATAACGTTATCTATAAATAACGTTATTACCTTACAATAATTTACGTCACAAAATCTGGGTCTGGGTGCCAGCCAATCAAGTCACTTTAATCGATCGAAAAGGAATACAAATAGACTGGTATATACGGAAGTCTGTTTTTTTTTTGCTTGTCTACTATTGACTGCAAACAATCTTGGCATATCTCATGATGGACATGCCGGAGGTAATTTGATCAGTGATGCCGGATTAGGCGTCTCTGAGGTTCCGGGTTCGATCTCCGGGCGCGTCAATGTGGAAACGAACTGTTCTATATTGTCTCGGGTCTGGGTATTGTGGTACCATAGTTGTTTATGATTTATATAACACAATTGATTTAGCTACTTACTTTGATCAGAAAAATTTAAGTTAATTGTGATGTTGTCCAATATTTATTTACCAAGCTAATAAATTAATGTTATGTATGTATGGGATCTTAGGGGCCATTTGGCCCATTTTTCACTCAGTGCGCGGCTTTAATGGACTAAAGTTCTTGAGGTATAATATGTGCAAAACACAACTTTAGAGGCTGCAGATATCTTTTTACTATTTTTTTTTAATCACTGGTCAAGTCAAGTTGCACGCTATCGACATAGACTATGCTATCGATCACTCTTTTTAGGGTTCCGTAACCAAAGGGTAAAAACGGGACCCTATTACTAACTCGTCCGTCCGTCTGTCACCAGGCCGTATCTCATGAACCGTGATAGTTAGACAGTTGAAAATTTCAAAGATGATGTATTACTGTTGTCGTTATAACAACTAATTGATACTAAAAACAGAATAAAATAAATATTTAAGGGGGCTCCCATACGACAAACGTGATTGTTTTAGCTTTTATAGATAATGGTGCCTTCGTGCGCGAATCCGACTCGCACTTGGCCGGTTTTTTCTGGCAGGTAACTAACCATAGATTAAGCAACCACGTGGTAACCAAGCTACGTTATAGAGCATCTACTTTATAACACTGTACAAGCTTAAGTGTATGCAAGCCTACCTTTTTAGTGTAGGTACACCAATGTAGCATGCAATAATTGAATTCAATGTTTACCGCAAGTCCGTTTTCATACACTACGAGTTACGACATATGCTTATTATATTCACAGATTTTGTCTGAGTTCGTTTCGTATTTAAAATTTCAAATATCTACTACCAGAGAATTTATAATATACCTACACATAAATATGTAATTACTGGTTGGTACTATACTTAGATACGTTAATAAATCAATAAAATATAAAGGAAATGACGACCTCCGTAGCCGAGAGGCGAGTACGCCGGACTTTAAGTGGCACCGCCATCTCTGAGGTTCCGGGTTCGATCCCCGGTCGGGTCAATATAGAAAACGAACTTTTTTATATTGGCTCGGGTCTGGGTGTTGAGGTACCGTCGTTGTTTCTGATTTCTATAACACAAGTGCTTTAGCTACTTTAACCTTAGGATCAGAGTAATTTATGTGATGTTATCCAATATTATTAACTGTTTTAGGGTTTGTCAAAAGTCATTTGCAATCAAAGTTTTAAAAAGAATACCTATGGGTATCGATATAGATAGATTTTTTAGGGCTGTTGGTTACGAAACTGGCATATCGGTTTTAAAATTCAACAAGGCAGACATGAAATATCATCATAATTATAATAATACCATTAAATTTAAAAGTTTTGTTTTGAGTTTTTTATTCATTTAATAAGCTTGACATTCATTTATTCACTCAATTTTTTTTTATCGTGAACGAAGCCACGGACGTAAGCTAGTCTATCCCTAAGTAGGTATAATCAAAAAGTATCAACGCATCATGGTCATGTGTGTATGGGCACGTATGGGTATCATTATGTCATACTGTACAAAGATGGGGTTGGATAGTTGGCTAATCCATTGTAATCGTAACATAAGAAAGGTGGAAGAGATTGTTCGCTTAATCTCAACGTACTATGATAACGGCTACATGGCTAAATCTTCAGATAAAACCATAGCAACATGTTTCGTAACTTTAAATGAAAATGCCCCATTTTTTTCTAAGAATCAACTAAAATGACAAATTATTGGATTGCACTTGAAAATAAAACCGCTTGTAGAAATGAATCGATTGTGATCCTTAAACTTCGGTTATAAAGCTTACTTTACAACAATATCAATCTTTAAAATGAAAGTACAATTAGTTTTATGTGTTATTTCGAAATATACTGGACCCATTTTTTGAATCACAGCCATTTCCTATCAGGGCAGTCCCTTTCAACATTATTTTCCGTGTCCAACCATATAAAAGATCCGATATTTCTCTATCAGAGCATCACATCATCAGTTGATTTCGTATAGACAACAATATCTGCAAACAATTGAAATGGCAACTAAAATTTTGGTAAGACTTCTCTAAATAAAATAAAAAAAAATATGACTGAAATAATAACTCCACATTTATAATGTTTTGTTTTTAAACTAATTGGGCAAAATTTAAAAAAAAAAACCAATTCATTGGGCACGGTGAAAGTGGGTTTGAATACTAGACCGTACTAATTCAGAAAACGAACATTTAAAAAACGCCCTAAAAATATTGGCTTACACATACTTCGTAAACAGAAGGATTTTCATTCCTTAATTCGAGAGCATGTCCCATGGTGTATTGTCTAGTTATTTTTATTATAGTTTAATGTGCATTGATTTATCGCTTTTGCAGATAGTATGCTTGGCGTTGGTCGCTGCCGTTCTAGCCGCCACGAAACCTGACAAGCGAAGTGTTGGGTTTGATTCTGCTGGCTGGAACTCGCTGTCAGGGTGGAACGTGCCCTACCCTCCTTCATCTCAAAATCTTGGATCTTTTGCTTCACTTCATGGTATACAAGGTAAATTTTACTACGTGATACATAAATCACCTTTCCTAAACTTTAGTAGAGAGTGTGATTTGATTGTATTTGGCGTCATTATTTTATATAGTTTTAAAGCAAAATTAATAGGAAATACGTACTTTATAGCGTTTGTCGACCTCCGTGGCAGGGAGGCGAGCACGCCCTACGATCGTGGAAATCCCGGGTTCGATTCCCGGTAAGCAATGTAGAAAACAAACTTTTCTATTGTCTTGTGTCTGGGTGTTGTAGTGCCGTCGTTGTTTCTGGTTTCTACAAAACAAATACCTTAGCTATTTTTCTTGGATCAAAACAATGTATGTGACATTCCCCAGTATTTATTTATTTATCTAGAACGTCGTTGTTGTTCCTGATTTCTATACTTAACGCAATGATGGTGGTACTTAACTAATACTTTTTTTTTCTTTTTATTCGCTCTAGTGCTAGTTCATCATATCCATGATAATATTAAAACTTGAAAAAAATTGGGGATCCCACCAAGTTGATTTCTTTTTCTGTATATTAGGTGTGTGATGTTTTTCCAATATTTATTATAACATATCTAGTAGTTCCAGTATTTCTCACCTAACATAATTTCTAGTGGTGCCTGCATCAGACACTAGCTCGGATGTGGCAGGTGCCGTAGCGGCGGCCAAAGCCGCAGCCGCAGCAGTGATGGCCGCGCAGCACGAGGTGGCGGCTGCGAAGCACGCAGCTATTGAGCAGCAAAGCATTGCTAGCGCGAAGGAGGTGGCTGCTGCTCATGCCGCACATAAGAGGTACACTATCAAAGTTTCATAATCATCATTTCAGCTATAGGACTTCCATTGCTGAACAAAGGCCTCCCCAAGTGACTTCCAGATTATCCGGTTGAAAGCAGCCTGCATCCAGCGGCTTCCTGCAACCTTTACTAGGACGTCTGTCCACCTTGCGGGTAGACGGTCAAAGTTTGCTCAGCGAGAATAATGAGATGAAATGTGCCACTTTTGGGAGACCATTATTTGTAAACTTTTTTCTTATTTACTTTTTTTGAAATTGCATCTTCTTATATGTTGCAATGAAATGATCAAATGACGAAGTTTCCCTATGCTGAGGAGCCTAGAAACATTTCGAAATAACGGGACACAAGGGAAATTTTATTGTTACGCGGTCTCATATGTCTGCTTGCTGGTGTTTGCCGTTAAATATGTATTGTAGTAACTGAGCGACTACTAAAATAACTTACATAATAATAGAAGATAAATAACACTTGAAAAAAATCATCGACCTCAGGTGGGACCCGAACCCACGTCCCATCGCATACCGGGCGAGTGCTTTGACCACTAAGCTACTGAGGACGTCACGTGACAGGATGAAATTCCTCAAGTGTTTTTTCTCGCTGTCAAAGCCAGCGTATTCTGATCAATGTTGTAGCTATATGTATAGCTGAGTAGTATACTACCGTCAACACCCTATAGAAATATTTTTACAAATATTTGACTATTGGTTAAGATCAGAAATGCTTAAACATTGTAATTTTTTTGTTTATAGCAATTCCATGCAAGGTTTAATTGAAGATAAATAACACTAATAATAAATTATATTATTGAAGATAAATAATAAATAGCACGATGATTTTTTTCAAGTGTTATTTATCTTCAATTAAACCTTGCATGGAATTGCTAAAAACAAAAAATTTACAATACATAATAATATCTAATCTTCTTCTCAGTGCTTTATTCTGTTCTAAGTCGGGATACGCGTAGGGTGTTGCCACAGACGGATACATCTGGAAGGACATATGTTTACATACTACTTAATATAAATTATATTTCCAGTGAAGAGGCAGCTAGGCATGCTCGCGCTCACGCTTTAGAAGCAGCGCAGGCGGCGGTCCAGGCTCAGACCCAGCTCGCAGCAGCTAAAGCTAGAGCAGCTGTGGCCCAGAAAATAGCTGCAGCGAGGGAAGCCGCCGCTGCGAAAGCGCTGCAGCGGGCTGCTCACACCCAGGCTGCTAGGCTGCATAATGCTGGTAAGCAGTGAAATAAGTGTCCTAGTTACATAACGAAGTTCCTAATGCAAGAAGCTACACACTGATCGTCGAAACCCCTGAAAGTAATAAGCATTAGATCACGTCGTTGTTTAAGTAGGTTATTTATATTTCCAAAAGAATCGTTTTGTGTGTGTTCTATTCGCTTAGGATGATGAGTGGATGAAACGACTAAAAGAAAACAGCAATACGACCAAAATAAGACATTCTTGGTTGTAGGCGTTGTAGCCAAAATATAACCTAAACACACATATTAGATCTCAATGTTTATTTGTGTACTTTAGTAGGTATCGTTTTAAACATTTCGTTTTATATCTCAGATTCCCAAATTGAAAAGCCTTCCATTCCAGCTATACAACGATTGAACTTGTAGTTGTCTGTCTCAGTATAGCCAATGTTAAACCTAAACCAATATTATGCTTTTCAAACGTTTCGTTTATTCCCAGACATCGAAGCTCTAAAACAGTCAGTGATCCAAAGCTCAGGAGCGGCCGGGGCGGCAGGTGCGGCCCATCACGCTGCCACTGCGGCTGCAGCTGCCCTGAACACCGCGGGGTGGAACCCGACATGGCCTAAGCCTTGGCCTTCTAACGGCTGGGCACCGACTTCAGGCCCGTGGGCCTGGTCTTAAATGATAGATGACAGCGTTGTGGAATCTGATCTTGGAATTGATTATTGTTCTTAGGATAACTTGTTTTAGTATGAATTGTAGATGTAAGTTGGTATTTTTAATCGAATTGATCTTTCAAATTCCGGTCCTTGATAAGAAATCATATCAAATCTAATCGTGCTGTTAAAAAATCTTAAGCTTTGATAAGAGCCACTACCCCTTTAACAAAAAGTATCTACTAATTTAATATTGCTCTATGATTCTTTGGCATTTATGTTGTAATTAAAAAAGGTACATTTAATAATTACTATAGTACTCTAAAACTAAGTTACGCAATATATTACGTATCTTAATTAAATTTAGAATTTCATATTTTTTTTAGTTTTTAAGCAAGATTGTATATTTTTTTGTAATCACAAACATTTTAATAAATTATTATTACTACCCAAATACTATTTTTATTCCTTTAAACGTAAAAATGAATGTTTAGAAAAACAGAAATTGATTGGAAAATTACGCCTGCGCGGTTTCCTAGGCAACGGGAGAGGAGCTCCATCTGCCATTCCCCACAGCATCCGTCATCTGTTCCTTCCGTGAAAAACCTTTTTCTTAAAATGTAATAACAGCAGTGAATGTTTTGAACAAAACAAATGACGGCTAAACACTTATAAGGTACGTAAGGATCTCTTTAGTGTAGTAAAGCCCTAAGGTTAAATTAAATGAGCATTTAGCTGCGAAGGTGTGGTTAAATATTCACTAGCAATCTAAGTTGGGTTTACCTCATATAGTCATCCTTAACAATAAGATAGATGTAATGGATAATCTTGTATGTAGGTCGGTTGGGTTGGTAAACTCTCATGCTGATAGCTATGATGGTACCTGCAATAGTGGATGCTGTTGCCTGCCTCCGTAAAACAGTCAGATCAATGGTTTTAATTAGTAATACGATATGGTGGACACATCGATCATTTTCAATGCAGTTGCCTGTCAGGATATTAACAGCAAGTGGCGTCGTCGATAAATATTTTTAAGTTAGTAATCTAGGTACCTACTCAAAGCTTACAGAAATGATGTAAGTACACCCTTGCATAATAAAAAGTAATTTACCTACGTAAAGTAAGAAAATAAAAGTTTCAAATAAGATATTGCATTGTTGATAATAATATTAGGGCGATATTGTACGATTTTATGTCGTGTTGTAAGATTTCATATTAATATTAATTTATTATATTTATGCTAATTCAATCTAACTCTTTATGTAACATATTCAACTTTCTTGTTGCATTTTATAAACTTACACTGATTGATTGATAGTGATTTGTATACTCACGGGTATTAATTTAATGCAACTCATACCCGTATAAATATACCCGTGACGTGATGTGATGTGTATAGTGTCAATCTATTTTTTTCTCAGAATACAAACATGTATTTTTCTAATCAGCCAGATAAATTAATCTAGATAACTTATCAATAGGTCTTCCTAACTCTTCATCCCATCACGCACCATGTCACTGAACGTGGTACTGTTGGTCGTCTGTTGCGGTTCGCTCCTGGAAGCAGCCGACCCCGATCGCAGACGGTATACCAACCCCACTTACTACAATGTGGGGGGTGTTCTGTCCAGTAACGAATCTATCGCTTTCTTCAAGGACACTATATCGGTAAGTATCAGTCAAACTACAGAGCTAAAACTTGCGGGAAATTTCAACTATCAGATTGAGACCCATGGTGGTCACCGGTGACCCCCAAATAAAAAAAATTCTTTTGTGTGTAGTTTTGTGGCAGTCAAAGGCTTAAAAACGGATTAAACCAGTCATTTATGAATCATTATATTGCACGATAAGCATCACTTGTATAGACCGAAGTAACACTTATAATAGTAAGCCATTATTAGAGGTAACATCTACAATTCTACATAATACCACTCAAGTAATCTTATGACTTTCTCTAAAGTGCATGTAAGTTTTCTAAACTTCAGTATTGTCCAAGCGAATATTTTATCCTAAGGTTATTTTCAGAATCTGAACTTCAAAGACCAGTACGTGCCTCGAGGAGTGACTTATCACGATTACTCCATATTGATGGATCCAAACCCGATAAAAACTGCGCTCAACGTTTGCAAGGATCTCATTGGACACAGAGTAAGTACAAAGTGCTTTTAGTCATAGTGTTTTGTGTTTCAGATAATGAAGTGAAACTAATAGAAGACCTCCATAGCTGAGAGGCGAGTACGCCGTTACGCCGAGTACACCGTACGAATTTATATGGTGTCGCCATCTCTGAGGTTCCGGGTTCGATCCCCGGTCAGGTCAATGTAGAAAACGAACTTTTCTTTATTGTCTCGGGTCTGGGTGTTGTGGTACCGTCGTTGTTTCTGATTTCTATAACACAAGTGCTTTAGCTACTTACCTAAGGATCAGAGCAATGTATGTGATGTTGTCGAATATTTATTTATTCATTTATTTATTTAAAAAATTGGCTTTATCTTTGACACGATGTCCGTGTTTTTAGGTGTATGCTGTAGTGGTATCTCATCCCCTATCTGGCGACTTGTCACCAGCAGCAGTGTCTTACACAAGTGGCTTTTACCACATTCCAGTCATCGGGATATCTTCAAGAGATTCCGCTTTCTCTGACAAGAACATTCACGTGTCTTTCCTGAGGACTGTGCCCCCGTATTCTCACCAAGCGGACGTGTGGGTGGATGTCTTGAAACACTTTAATTATATGAAGGTCATTATAATCCATAGCTCAGACACTGATGGCAGAGCTATTCTTGGAAGGTGAGTATCAGTTTTTTCCATATTTTTCTTAAGATTTAGTTTTCGATTGCCATTTCTCCGAATTAGCTGTTGTCATACATTTTATAAACGCTTCAAATAAGAGTTTTTATTTGCAGATTCCAAACAACTTCACAAAATGTCGATGACGATGTTGATCGGAAAGTGGTTGTTGAGCAGGTGATAGAATTCGAACCAGGCTTGGATTCTTTCAGTGATAAGCTGATCGAGGTTAAAAGTGCACAAGCCAGAGTGTTCCTCATGTACGCCAGGTAAATAAAACGCCTAGATTATTATTATGAGCCAAAATTTATAACATATGATACTTAACTCTTATAAAAATTGCTTGTTTCACAAAAGTGGTTTATTGACAAAAAAATCATGTTATAGTAAAACAGATGCAGAGATAATCTTCCGTGACGCAACCTTCCTCAACATGACAACCACGGGCTACGTGTGGATGGTGACGGAGCAGGCTCTGGATGCTGCCAATGCACCTGAAGGCCTCTTGGGGTTGAGACTAGTGAACGCTACCAACGAACACGCTCACATTCAGGACTCTATGTAAGAAGTTTTACTGCCTGTTATGTTCGGAGCCAGTCTGTAGAGCATTCTTTCTCTAGACTAGAAAATCTTACTTTAACAGGTACCTGTCCTGATCTATCGTATATTGTACACAACAATGGTTTTGTTTATTTTGCCTTTATTTGATAGGGAAATGGTTAAAGCTATTTCTGACCAATAAAGTACTTTTCAGGTAGGCGTTTCCTGTTCCTTTTTCTATCTAACTATTTCAATATTTTCAGATATGTGCTCGCTTCAGCCATCCGTGATATGAACACCTCAGAAGAGATTAATGCACCCCCATCAGACTGCGACAACTCTGGTTCCATTTGGACCACAGGGCACCATCTCTTCGACTACATCAGGAAGCAAAAGCTGGAAAATGGAGCGACGGGGTATGTCGCGTTCGACGACCACGGTGACAGGGTTCATGCTGAATATGATATGGTGAATGTGAGAGCTCAGGGCGAACATGTTGCGGTGGGAAAATACTTTTATTCAAAGGTAATGTTTCTATTTAGTGAATAATAGTAGGTACTTCTCTGGTAAATTTTGGCAAATTAATAAGTAACTAGGTACAGTTCTAGTGCCCCTTAGCCAGAGTTTTAAATTAAAATTCTGGCATTAAGCCAGTTTGTTTTTAAAAATATATGTAGGAGGTAGGTTTTCCACAATCAATAAATGTTTTTTTTTAGGAAACGCAAAAAATGCGCCTTGAGTTGAAAGAGCATGAAATTATATGGATGGGTCGAAGCCCTTCTAAGCCGGAGGGTTTTATGATACCAACACATCTCAAGGTAAGCTTTATTAGTCTATTTTGATCGTGCAGTTATAAAATACATGTTGCGTCTACATTTTTGGCATTGTTCTCCTAAAGGTATTGACTATTGAAGAGAAGCCTTTTGTATACGCTCGGCGAATCGATGATGTCAGTGATTGCACAAATGAAGAAATACCATGTCCTCATTATAACGCAAGCGATGAAGCAGGTACTTATTTTACAAATAGATTTCAGCTGTTTTTTTAAATTTAAGTAGTACTGTTTTACGCCAGACACACAGGGGGAATTACAAAGACATGTGATAGTTTAACAGAATCGCAAGAAAAAACATGTAAATCCTTTTTAACAGTAGTTTCATTACAGGTCAAATGTACTGCTGCAAAGGATTCTGTATGGACTTACTGAAGCATCTTTCGAAAGTAATTAATTTTACTTATTCGTTGGCTCTTTCTCCCGATGGTCAGTTTGGAAACTACATTATAAAGAATTTCTCAATGCCTGGAGCGAAGAAGGAATGGACTGGATTAATAGGTCAGTTGCGTCCTGACATAACTTAGTTTTTTACTTAGTATGGATGAACGTTTTTGTTCTTTCAATAATATCTTTAGTCGTATCGACTTTAGTAGGTGTTACATGCTTTTCTTAAGTAATCATTAAAAGTAGGTAAGACTTCTGAGTGAGGCAGGTATTGGTTGTTCAGACAGACCCTGTAACTAAAAAAGACCGAATTTCCAGGTGAATTAGTATACGAAAGAGCTGACATGATAGTTGCACCACTGACAATCAATCCTGAGCGAGCAGAATTTATTGAATTCAGTAAACCCTTCAAGTACCAAGGGATAACGATATTGGAGAAAAAGGTATCTCTAACAACGTAAACGTCTCTGGGTATGTAGTTGTACAATAGTGCAAGCTTGAAATTTGTTATACACTTCTTCCAGCCATCTCGTTCGTCGACTCTCGTATCTTTCCTGCAACCCTTCTCAAACACCCTGTGGATTCTAGTAATGGTGTCTGTGCATGTGGTAGCACTGGTGTTATATCTGCTAGACAGATTCTCGCCATTTGGGAGGTTTAAGCTTGCAAATATTGATGGCACAGAGGAAGATGCTCTGAATTTGTCAAGTGCCATTTGGTTCGCTTGGGGAGTGCTTCTGAACAGTGGCATTGGAGAAGGTAAGTCACAATTCAAGGAAACAACTCATGTATGAAAATATGTGTAGTGCTTTCTGATATTATTAGAAATGGTAAACACGTTAAATTGCGCCAGTCTGTAGTTAAGTGGCAAGTATTTTGCTGGATGTGTTTCAAATCAGTTTTTTATGTACCTAGGCTTTTTTTGTCAGGTACACCGCGTAGTTTTTCAGCAAGAGTGCTCGGAATGGTTTGGGCAGGTTTCGCGATGATCATCGTTGCCTCCTACACTGCCAACTTGGCCGCTTTCCTTGTGCTCGAAAGGCCGAAGACCAAACTTACGGGGATAAACGACGCTCGAGTAAGTGTATCTATAATAGCAGACTACCGTTTAAAATAATAATAGTTCAGATCTAGTCCTTTCACCAACTCAATCCTAATGTTCCACAGTTGCGTAACACAATGGAAAATCTAACTTGTGCAACGGTGAAAGGATCTGCCGTAGATATGTATTTTAGACGACAGGTGGAATTGTCCAATATGTATAGAACAATGGAAGCAAACAACTACGATAACGCGGAACAAGCTATTCAAGATGTAAAGAATGGGTGAGTAAACATGTAATACCTTACTAAAAGAATCTGTGACGGTTTCCGATAAGAATTTTATAGACAACATTTTTATTTTTAGAAAACTAATGGCATTTATATGGGATTCGTCTCGCCTGGAATTTGAAGCAGCCCAGGATTGTGAGCTGGTCACAGCTGGAGAACTGTTCGGCAGATCGGGGTATGGCGTGGGTTTGCAAAAAGGTTCTCCGTGGGCAGATTTAGTCACTTTAGCTATACTGGATTTCCATGAAAGTAAGTAGCACCGTTATGATTATAATCGACAAAATTTATTCAGGTGATTTGACATATAATAGCTGCCTGAATCTCGCACGAATTTCAAACAGGGTTTTTTTTGTGTTCAGGCGGAATAATGGAATCCTTAGACAACCAATGGATCTTACGAAACAACCTGTTAAATTGCGAGGAGAATGAGAAAACACCGAATACTTTAGGGCTCAAAAACATGGCCGGAGTATTTATACTGGTGTTAGCTGGCATTATCGGGGGGATAGTGCTTATAGTGATCGAGGTGGTCTACAAAAGACACCAGATACGGAAGCAGAAGAGGATGGAGATCGCTCGCCACGCAGCCGACCGCTGGCGAGGCGCCGTAGAGGTAAACAAGGCTAAGGCAGAAACCATTTTGGATCACTACAACATCAAACAACAGATAGAGAGCAAAATATAACACCCCTGTGATAAACGACGTAGGCGTTCAAATATTGTTAATGACCAATATTTAAAGTATTTATTCAAATAAACACGTTTCACGTTCATTTAGTTTCTTACTTTTGTCACAATAAAGTTGTCCCTGCTGCTTATCTGAGGACCATCAAGTCGCTGGATGTGATAGAATTGGTGTCGTAAGTAGATTTACATCTCTCACTGTAGTTATAATCACATAGGATCATTTAGGATACGAATAATCTCAATCACTTTCCACGTACCAAAATAGCTTTTACTAATCAAGTTCCACTATGAACTTAACTAAGCAACTAGCATCAGCGTCCTCTTTTAACTTCCAAGAGATTCTGCATTTCAATCTTCAGACTTATGCCTGTTTTGTTCTGTCTGTAGGAATGCGACTAATTTAGATTAGAATAGAATCAAAGGCATGGTAATCCTCTATCCTGTATGTTGCGATGTTGATGCAATCTACTTAGGTACCAGAATGCTTTTTTGTTCCTTCTTCTTGGGTTCTGAACAAGGTGTAATTTCAGAAACGGAAGTCGCTCCGAGCTGCTATATTGCCCTCGCAACGGCGGATCAAGTCGAACGGAGTGAAGGAGGCTGGAAGCATCAGCTTGGCAGTGGACCGAGGAGCCCTAAGGAGGCGCGATGAGCCGCGTGTGCCGAGATATTTACCTGCGTACACTCCTGATGTGTCTCACCTGGTTGTTTAGATGACAAAATAAAGAAACATCTAAGCTTGGGGCGGTTTGGGAAAAAAAATTCAAGAACTTAGTACCTAGGTACATTAACACCATTATAGGGTAATTAGCCTATATTTTACTGCGTTATTATTTCAAAACAAAACATACTAGGTATGTTTGAAATTTTAGACACATTTGGCCTAAATGGAAAATAAATTGGGCCTAACTGATGTGTCTATTACACAGCGATGTGGTATATTTTTAGGGTACCCAATTACACATCTTAGATTCGTGCCAAAAGCCATTCCGGAAAGACTAATCCCGACGTGTGCTGAGCCGGAACGAAATTATAAATAGATATTTTATTAATTTTCGTGAGATTTATTAAAATTAAAGTAGTTGTTAGTAGTTAAACTAATGATCGTTGAGTGTTATTTCACCATTGGCTGTAAGTATACAGGCACTTATTATAGTACAGTATACATTATTATAGAGAATGAACACCATCAAATATTTCATTATTATACCTACTTAGATACTTGTAATGAAATTCTACATAACCATTTAATTTTATAGGTGTTGTACTTTTCATTTCAGAGTTTATAAATGTGTGTTGTGAAAGAAATACTTTAAATTCAAAAATGCAATAAACTTGTTTTAATTGAACATCGTGTATCATTCTTAATATAAAAGAGAGAGGCGAGATGAAATAAAACATCATTTTTAACACATCTATATATTTACATAAGAAATTTTAACAGTGCAATATGGGAATATACATTGTACCCTATGTATAAGAGCTATGGTGCTCCTGTAATATCTGTCAAAAGCAAGCCAAAATGTTACATTGCCAAGATCGATAGAACACGGGAAGGTTGTGCGTTTCAAGGCCGTGACGTCACACCACACTGCCCCCAGCCAGATCTTTACTTCAATCTAGGTCGGAACAGCATGGGATGCTGCTGTGAGGCCCCGGTCTCGAAACATTCAAACATTCCCAACTATCCGGCGGGTATTGTAAGAAGCGATAAATTAACATTCAGTAACAACATCCATATAGAACTGGGTAAACAGTAAATACAATTAACATTTTCACGTATATTAATTATGTGTATCTCGATCTATTGCTACACGGTTGTGCTTTAGTAATACTGTATTTCGAAAGTGCGGTATCATTTTTGCCAGTATACAGTAACGACAATCCAAATATCTATTTCGTTTTACCTAGTAAAATGGTAACATTGTCTTAATTAAATCGTTTCCAAAACCCTAAAAACTACTCCTCTAAAATACATAGAACGTGCTATGAATGAATTGTAACAATAAAATACTTTATCAATAAAAGTTGAAATAGAACTCGAGTAGGCGAAACTTACGTACAGTTAAAGTTAGTTGAATGAAATGTTAAAAGGCCAGAAATCAGTAGCTCACATGATTACACATGTGTAATTTTCTGGCGACTTATGGGACCATTCATCAGTTATACCTAAACAGCGATAAAATTGTACGCATTATAATTAATTAGGCAAAGGAAAACACTTATTATAATATTATTATAGTTCTACTAATTACGAATTGTTTTTTTTTAATATGTTTAGTAGTAACAAGTGTTGGGTGTCTAGTCAGTGAATTTACGGTTAGGGTTGCGGCCGAAGAGGGCCGTACGGATTTCTGGCAGCAGCTGCTGCGCGATGAGCTCCAGGCGAGACTCCAGGGTGTTGCTGATCTGGAAGACGACGTGGGGATATTAGGTAACATAATGATATGTTTTTTTGACCGATTTTCAACAGTAAGTCCAATACGTAGAGTTCAATATCTATTGAGATTTTGCAGTGTTGATGCTGTTGACTGACTGTCTATCAGTTTCAGTACCAAAGGTTATGGTGACATGAGGTTCAGCAACGAATGACAAATATCCTTGACCAATTTTAAACATATTGGCGAAAGGCGAGCACCCCGGATTTGGCTTTGCCATATCTGAGTCCCCAGGTCCTGTCCTGTCCTGTCCTGGTTCCTGATCTGGTCAATGTAGAAAACGGTCTTTTTTACACCGTCGCTGATTCTGGTTTCTTTAACACAAGTGCTTTAGCTACTTACCTTATAATCAGAACGATGTTGTGCAGTGCAACAGTAAAAAAAAAAAATTCCAATATGTCGAGTTCAATATCCATTAAAAAATATAAGATTTTGGGGTATGCTGATGCTGTTGATTTCTCTCTATCACTACTCGGTTATTGGTGATTATTAACGCCTATTATTACACAGATGTGTTAGTAAATCGCAGAAATTGTCTTCCTTTACGCAGATCATAGTAAAGCAAATACTTTACACACCAGCCAGTCATTCATGACCATGGGCATGACACATTATGACGATTGCATAATGTGCAATACCCGATAAAACCCTAAATATGACGTAACATAATAGATCTTCGTAAATTGCAAGTGCTGGAATATACTTGAAATAAATTTAAATAGGATGGCATGCAGATACTCAATCAATGTACAAAGCTTGAAGTATAACTACTTAACTCTTGTGATCTCCTCAAAGATTAAGCACACAAAAGCTATGATATTTTTAAATGGATGAATAAAACAAAAATAACGATGGGAAGTTTAGTTATGCACACACATACACAAAATAATACATAAAAAAACAATTTTAGACATACTGTTAGTTAGCGTTTACGATTATAATGGCAAATAAAAAAAACATATTGAAAAGACGATAAAGCACTGATGTCAGATAAATCTTACGTTGGATACATTGTTAGTATGTACATCTAGCTACATGGATTATGATCATCAAGCCGAATAATGGATAAATGCACACAGAAACAATAATTGTGAAAGCCTACCTACTGCTATGGCCGTGACGTCCTATAAGTAGCAGCGCGGAAGGTAAATAGAGACGAAATCCCAGAGTAGGTTAAAGCTATCATCCAAGTTCACTCTGGTATGACAATATAAATGAAATGAGACCTAGGTTTTAACTAAAGCCAAGCCCGTGCCATCAGTTAAGCCGCACCGCGAATCGAAGGAACCAATTCCAATTGTGACGGGCCTAATACCTTCACCTGTAAACTGTTTGGCTGGCAGGGTTTTTTGCTAGAGTAAGGTACATCGCACATTAAAATACTAAGACTGTAGCATATGATCGCTGCGAATAGGTTAACTAAAGGTACTGACAGAGATAATTCAAATCATTTACTTAATAAGTTTTATTTTATTGGTTTTCAAGAGTGCACTTCCCCTTCCCCCGCGCTACAGGTATCATGCTCAAAAATCACTCCACGGTCGATTCTGGGCATGCTTAAATTAAGCATGCCTAATACGAGCAATGCTTGATTACACATGCAACTAAGTAGCAATTTCTTACATTTCTGTCAGTACCCTAAAGAAACTATAAAACGTCACCGACTAGTTCGCAACGGCCTTATTATTGGACCACTGGTTGTCGTCGCAGCCCTCCAGTAAACAGTAAGTCTTACCTTTATGCGTCCTCTGCTCGCAATAAGATCTATACCACCACAGGTCTCTGCTGGTAGGAAGTTCTCGGGGTCGATTTTGAGAATAACATCCTTCATGATCTTGGTCTTGTAGTCTTGTTGGGCCCTGCCCAAGACGGATTCTACCAGGCTCTTGTCCGCCTGTCGGACACGTAGGTTCACTGTGGGCTCGACCAGCTAGAAAAATCGTATGGTCTTTAGAAAAAAATCGGAGTCTTTAAAAAAAATTAAAGTCTTTTATTTCCTGCTTTTTAATGCGATTGATCTGAAATTTCCCGTAATTTAATAGTGTAAAAATAATTACGATCTAATTGCAGTAACATTTATAACAGAAACGGTATTCTTGTACTTTCAGCAACAAAAGTATGCTGATTATAGTAAAATGTTTAGCAATAAGTCAAAGTCAGTCATTTATTTTTGCAAATTGGCCATCAATGGCACTTTTACATGTCCCAATTATTTTTTTCCTACCACCGCTTCGGGACTACATATCGGCTGGTGATGAGAAGAAACGGCGCAACAAACTCAGTCACCTTTGTCAGTCTGGTTTAATACAGGAAATACAATTACAAGATAGTGTAAGTGCGAGCTAGGCAGGTCATTAAGTCCATGCACTCTTGTCGTTCAAGTAATCTTCAACTTTGTAATATCCTTTTTCCATAAGGTTTTTTTTAATGTGGTTTTTGAACTTATAAACAGGCAAGTCAACAAGAGTTTGTGGTACTTTATTAAAGATTTTTTATACATTTCTCCAAAAATGAATTACCTACTTTCTTTAATCTGAAGCTCAGAACGGCAAGTTTATTTTTATTTTTAGTATTATAATGATGTGAATCACATTTAAGGCTAAACGAACAAAATTAAAATTAAACCAAATACAATCATTTGGTTTACATAATAACCAATAGTTTAACAAAGCCAATGCTTTGATAAACAGCAACTATAAAAGAAAAGAAAAGGTTCCAGGATTAATCACTCTCTTGTATTTATATAAACATTTTAATTTAATATCTTTATTATTATAATTGGAGACATTTCTTGACTGTAATCAATTTCTTTCAAGATGTTCTTTTACTTTTCTGTGTGTCCGTCATTTGATCTGTTTTTTTGAGTTACATTATGGAATCATCAAGATCCACTAAAATTTTAAATTCAAATGGGAGAAGTCAATTTAACAAAAAAAATGCAAGCATAGTGGTAGGATGGATATGGATGACTATAATCAAACAATAATACTTACATCTAGTTTATTTACTCAAGTCATTTAATTAATAAATGGGACTAAGACTTCAAAATATGTTATTATATGAATAATATATTTGAAAGTTGAAAGTTCGGTTGCTGACACTCTTTAGCTATGCATTCAGTAAATTTGTTTTAGTAATACACAACAAAGGCAAGCTATCCATCAGTATTCAATCAATAGATTTATTATGCTGTTAGCATTTACCATTTGGTCATTGAAGAAGGCAGTGGACTTTCTATGGCTGAAATGATGATGATTAAAATTATAGTGGTTTACCTGGAATAGGGCCTGCACTATAAGTGTGACCAAAAGTTCTGAGTAGTGCTCGGTGTTAGAGGGCACCTCAGCCAGGCGCTTGCGGGCCTCGTCGAGGACGTTACGTACGTGATCTTCACGCACTTTGAGCACCTTCAGACGAGCTTGGTTCAGCATGTTCGATGATTGGCTGTCAACAATTAGTTTGTATGTGTTATATATCAACTTAAGTAGTTTATGGTCAAGTGTTTTGTAGGTACATACATGATTACTTTGTTGTTAATAAAGTAAAATATTGTGGGAAGGTTGATTATCTTCACTTGACATCTGGCTACATAGCCTAATAAACAGTTCTTACATATTTGCGTGTTTTCGTTATTATTTTGTACATAATAGTATGCTTTATTATTTTTTATAATACATATAGCTCAGGTGAGAAACGCCACAGATGTGCTCGTTTAATACTGGGAGTGTGGCAGAACAACGGGCACGGATTCTCCAATCACCAGGATCACTCTCGGAAGCCGTCAGGAGCCTGAAAGGTCTACTGACCTTCTGGGATGACATGGGCTGGTTGGAGTAGGGGAAGAACACAGCACGCACAATGGCCCAATCAAGAGGCTAAGTGCGGATACCTCCCAGCTAAACTAACTAACTAACTATGGAGTCTCCAATCACCAGGATCACTCCTAGAAGCTTGAAAAAGTCTGCTGACCTTCTGGGACGACCTGGGTTGATTAGGGTAAGAAATAAGATGAACATTACAGTTTTAATACACCTAGTTTTTACCTATTGCATAAACATCTAAAAACTTTTAATTTTAGATCATTATAAAGAACTAACAAACTGTTAATGAGTTCTAAAACTACTTTAAAAGCAAAGATCAAAATTATACCAGTTTTTACCAAACTGCCAAGGGTAACAAGGGTTATTTTAAGTTTAAAAACTGTAGTATGTTGTAGAATTCGGCAATAGTATTTCTGGATATAAACTAGGTAATTGTGTTATCTAATATTTAGATAAAGTTATCAGATCATTCAAAATTCTTTGTACAAATATGTGAGGCATGAAATAGTGTATAAGTTGATGCAGTTAGGTCATGAGAATATTGTAGATCAATGGAAAATATATTGCTTTGAATACCTATTACTTGTGATCTGGCCCACATTTTATGAAGTATTTAATTATTTAATAAATGATTGATAACTTTTTTTTTTTTATTTGTATGCCATAATCCAGATTTAAAAAGAAAATCAACTGACCGAAATTGTTTTCTATATCATAAAAGGTTGATGACTTGAGTCAGATATCAAAAATGTTAAATGCCTAGTTTTTAGTTCTGTGAGTTTGAATCATGTGACTAGATGACCATAGAATAAAATGAACTAACCAAAACAAGGAGTAATTGTATAAAATAATAAGAGTATAGCCCTATTTTGATTTAATGTCTACTAAAGAAATGTCAATGTAAAATACTGTGAGTTACTATTTAGTGTTATAGGTAGAAATCATGTGATTTGTTGAGCTTACTTGTTCACTTATATACAGAATATGTTTGAAATTTACACATTATCACATGTATTTAACTACATTATTAATTACCGAATCAAGGACATGTTTGCTCAGCATTGATCAAGCATGTAAAGTCGGTTGGCCGATCATAGGAATCCGTAACTTTAAACTTTGATTGTTTCCTAGGCTTAATGGTTTATATAACCCTACATACAGTCCCTATACATGTACGGTTAGCTTTCTCCTCAGTCATAGAACAAGTATCAAGATATTCTGGCTATCTAGAGGCTGCAAAAATCGTCAGCTGCTTTGTAGGTCAGTCACATAAGGTAAATAGAATCTAATAAGAACATACATCTTTTTTTGAAGTTCAACTTGTTTCTCTTTCTTCTCATAGTATTCCATGATTTTGAGCCGTTGCTGCTGCACAAGACGGCCCTTCTCGATGTTGAACTCCTCCTCGGCCTTCGCATCGATTTCCTCGGCCTTTTCATTGGCCTCTTGTTCGATGAAGGCCATCATATGCTTGATCTGTTAAAGAAAACCCATACATTTTAACCACAACCATCTCAAACAGTGCCAGTTGAGAATAGTGAGCCTGGATCAATCATCCTGACAAATGCATGTCATGTGGCGTATGCCGTGTTGCCGTAATTCTAATCATACCTGCTTTTGAACATCTGCATCGCTGAGCGCCATGGCTGATAGTTTTTATTATAACACCACTAACACGTAAAACAACCGATAATGAGCCAGAAAATCAAAAACTGGCTAGAAGAAGTATGACGACGCCTATGAGACGTACTCCTTCATTGAACAATCATATGATCCCGGCGTTGCCATAAATAAATATCAAAAGCTACTAAACTATAACCTATTTGTCTATGATTTTGTAATTTAAAAATAAAATATTTTGTGTTTGTTATTTATTTATCACTATAACTCAATCCGAAATGCAAATAAGGCGAATTTTCATTGCAGATACTTATTTAAAATATGAATAAAATCCAGAATAGAGTTAAGAGTAATATAATTTATATAATTTTATGTAGGTAGTTTCAAATATTTATGAATATAACTTATCATTCTGTCTTCTGACATGTTAGAACGTGCGAAGTAAAGAAAGTGGCGTATTTAAATAGATTTTGTGTTATTATGAAATATGCGAAAACGGACATCAAGCAGAAATAATTCCATTCCTCCTCCTCTTACACCTCAACAGCGCTCACATCCTCCCCCTCCTATTCCTCAACTTCGTGGTCCGGTTAGTAAATTTTCTAATAACTTCATGCTTATTTTTTTATTTTTACAAGGTTTTAATACTTTGTTGCAAAGTGTCGTTTTAATCATTTACGTTTTTAAAATGTGCACTACTGCACTCTGTTATTTATGTTTTCGAAGCAAGTGCTTCATTTCTACAATAATATTTCTCTTGAAATCTTGAATTCAACATTATTGCCTCGGGTGGGTGAGTGACCTATCATTTTCCGGGTTATTGCTTTTCAACTTCAACTAAGAGTCAAGCAAGGTGGATAAATTGTGTTATCTATTAACTGTTATAAATACTACTATTTGTTTTTAGATTTTTGCAATATAGTAACTTTTGTCATGAGTGTAGTCAAGACAAAATCACTACTATTTAAATTTTTTTTGTTATGCTTTCCGAAGTTTTAACAAGCTAATTAAATCAAATTAATTGATCAAATATGCAATTGCAATATTTTCTAATATTAAAACTTAAAATTACAAACACAAACCTAATTGTTTAATAGATTTGTAAGTGACATATGTTATAAGTTCCGGTTAACAATATGGCCGCCAGTTGTTTAGGGTAATGTGGCGTTCGACAAAACTGAGTGAAATTGTTAAAATATTTATTATTGACGTAAAGATGTATAAAGTTTTCAGCGTTTTATAGCAGTGTTTGATGACAGAGACGGTCATTTGAATGTTTTTAGTTCGTGTATGAAATTTTGAACGCATCTAGATCGTCTTCTAAATTGAACAGTCAACAAACTTTTGTTTATTTCATTGGAGTGGATATAATTTGTTTCTGCCGAGAATACTCGATTATGAACCATCCATACGTGTCTTGAAATAGTGGAACAAGGACTGACGTCGACACATTAGGTAAATATACATGATTCTTGAAGAACCAAGTGAAATTTAGAACATCAGGGTCGCCATTGTTTGACAGGGGACGAAAAAACCATCGTAAAATATTGGTCTATCTGTAGTGCATATAGTATTTGTTATTGTAATAACTGTTATCTTGTTTACCTATAAATAATTGCGACTATATCTAGGTGCATACAGTTCGTGTCATCTCATGATCTTTATTGCCATGGAAGCAACTGCTAATCTTATTGAGAACCCAAGTTGCTTCAAAAGTAACTAATTGTAGTGTTTTATATTGGTAAAAATGACTGAGCTCCCTACATCTTGTATGTCGTTTTTTGTAATGATAAGTTAGTTCAAAATACCTATTGTTTTAGCATTTGTTTACAATATGTTTTAGTTGATTTTCAGAGTATGCTTAGCATGTATCCAACTGTAATGTCTTTCCTTTATTTCATATGTAGTTCTAGTTACTTTAAACCCTAAATGCCAAGTAATTTAAACATCCTATTATTTGTGTACATTACAATGTGAGTAAATATTCTATAATTTAGCATTCAAATCATGTTTTTCATTCAGTACAAACGGATTATAAGTCTCTGGTTTTGTAACAGCTATTGCTAAATGCACCTAATCAGTTTATCATTCAGGGTGTGTACATGACTTCAAATACTGATTCCGCAATATCCATGTCCAGCCAAGAGGTTAAGAAATTGTGTACTTATTGTGAAGTTAGAAGATATTTAAGAAAGTGTTTAATTGGCTGTATGAAATGTTAGTATTGTGAAAAATTTCAATATTTCAAGTATTTTCTATTCTTGAGTATTACTTTACAAATTTTGAGAATACAATGTAGCTAATAGCTTAATATGTGGTCTGAAGTTTATCGACAGTCATATTTTTGTTTTTATAACCTTAACAAAGCCAGGCTGTAAATCAGGGGTCTTAAGTAGAACAGTCAGGCCTGTACATGGACCACAATTAGAAAATTGCTACAGTATTTGGTATGTGTGCTAGTATATTTTTGTAAATTTTTGGTTTCTAGTATCAGTAGCTGTTATCAATACAAATAATTGACAAATAGAAACATGTAGTGTTAAGTAGCTAGGTAATTTCCTATGCAGCCCATACAGCCAATGCTTACACAGCTGTCAAGGAGTGCTAGGTGCAACAGACACTAGTTAGCTGTTTGATTTCAGTTTGCCTTGATGTGCATTTAACTTTAATATTATGCAAGTAAATTTACATATTTTAGCTATAATGTAAGTGTGTACCCAGACACTACTTCACAAGCTGATAATGTTTTTAAATTATTAATTTGAACACTTTATTGTTGTAATTATAAGGCAAGCAAGTCTACAGTTATCTATCATGTCATGAGAATTATGTTTCTGGTGAAATATTGTAAATTTTAGACATATCTGATGTCCTGAAACATTCAGTAACTAATCCGAAATATTAAATGGATTGTTGTTAGACTCCAATTTATGCATGTTAAACATTTAAATCTGTTCCAAGGGCATTTAAGTCCCCCTTTAAAACAAGAATGAGATTAAGATTATGCTTGTCAAAAACACTAAAGATTGCCTGGAGCATCTGTGCTTGGTGTAAGTAACAATGTTGCTTACTGAGATAACATTGAGATGTTCTCTCATTAAGCAACATGGTAACTTACAGTCTGAAGTCTACTGATCCTAAAACATATATAGCACTTAGGCAGTACTTAAAACTGGTCTTTTTTCCAAGCCATTTTAAGAATGTTCAGATGTGTTTTGGTTTGATGTAACTGAATGATTTGATTAATTTTGATGCATAAAGTAGATAACATTTAATTAGTTGACAATGAAAAAAGAGATGTAAACAATGTATTACTAGACCAGCTGTCGCTTCAGAATCCACACCAGTGTTACACTGAAATTTTAAATGTGGTCAAACTAATGATTTTTTACAATGTTGCAGGTTATGGCAAACTTGAATTTCCAGCAAGCGCCTAGAAGCCTAGCTAGCGGCGGGGTTGTCGGCGTTGGCGGTGTAGGTGGACGCGGGCTGGTCTCTGGGGTAAAAGATCATTACTTTTTCGTCTTATCTTAAAAGCCACACTAAAAGGTCAAACACAATTTTTTGCCATATTCACCTCTTAATTGAACTACAAGGGGATTGAAAGAACCAAACTGATTAACACCCTCCTCAGTCTGCCCCAGCATGCATGTATGTATGTTGGGTGCTGCAGTATGAGGCTGGTATGATGAATAATAGGCGACAGGATAGAACATCTTCGAAAAATGGAACATAATGAACAAGCAGTACTACTAAGTTGATTCATAAATTCTGTTTGGCAGATACATTGCCCAATCGGGTTGAACTTTATCACAGACCTGCACGAACAACACTATAAAAAGAGGCAGCTGAACCTTGCATCAATACAGCTACAAATATAGTTGTGTACCAAGAGCATTCAGCCAGTGCTTAGAAAGCGTCATAAGAGCTCATTCGGCTAATGCTACCTAGGCAGTTTTACATCCATAATTTTGTTATTAAATGTCCCAAATGGCGTTACATAGGGAGAGGTGGAAGTCTTTGGTAGGGGGCCTTTGTCGGACCGACGCGCGTAAACCGAAACAGAATCATAGTGTTGAATTTTACAAAGACAGCTATAAAAGGCTAATTCATTCTATCTTGTATGAAGGTCAAAAACCTCTTGCCTTCTGGTAAATCACTAGCCGAATCTCGCCGATCTGGTAAATCACTAGCAATAGCATAGTTGGCCGGGATCAGGGCAAAGGTGAGAAATCGGTGGACGATGTCAAGTATCAACCACTGCCGCCTACTGCATATTGTCTGGAAAAAGCGCGACGTCGATGAATTATCTACATCTGCACTAATTTATAAAGAGGAAAGATTAGATTGTTTGTTTGTTTGGGTTGAATAGGTTCCGAAAGTACCAATTTAAAAAATTCTTACACCATTTGAATCCCTCATTAGCCTTGATGAACATAGGCTACTTTAAAATCATTAAAAATGCACAATTCTTTAGGGATATCCTTGACCATAAACTAAAGACCACGTAAATGAAGTCGCGGGCAACAGCTAGTTTATTACAAAATTTGTTATGTTTATTAGGTGTCCGGTCATGTGACGCCGACGTTCGGCGGCGCGCTCTCGCCGGGCCGGGGCTCCACGGCGATGCCCGGCGGCGCCCCGCCGTCCATGGCGTCCAGAGCCACGCTCTTCGGCCAGCGCGCCTTCGCGGACCGGAGGGTACAAATGCCAACGACGCTATCGCAACCTAATTCCAATTCCATGGTGAGTTATATTTAAGGTGGTTTCAAAAATATCTGCCGCCCCTGCAATGGATGAAAGTATTACTTATGTAGATTACGACAGTGAAAAAATTTCATGTCCCGGACGTAATTCAGCGGCGGCAGATATTTTTGGAATACCTTATAATAAACTACAAAAGAGATTTGAGTTACTTATTACTTAATTTTAGAAATTATTAAATAATTGGAATGCTTTGACAAAGCCAAAGATAAAACTGACAATTACCATCTTTTTAGAATTTTATGTAAAGTGGCTGTTTTACGATTTTAAATGTATAATATTTATTTATTTAAACTTATGCACAGAGTTAAAAGACATACTATAGGTGGACTTAATCCCATGAGCTATTCTCTACCACTCGACCATTATGCTAAATAGTGATGTTTCAATATTCATCTTTATTTTCATCTCAGTCGCCACAGCTTGCTATCGCCATACAAATTATAAGGCAGAGGTGCGTTTTGACAGCACGTAAAAAGTATGTCAATTGATTGGTGGTGTCAACTAGCGTATTCTTTGGCCACCAGTCGAGCATGGGCAACCTGTCCCGGTTCAACGCGGGCAACAACTACCACTCTGTGTTCGGGGAGGGCGGGGACACGTCGACGCCGTCGCTGCTGGACCTGAGCGAGTTCCCGTCGCTGACCGCGCGCGGCGCCGGCGACCAGGCGCCCGCGGCCGCACCTCCCCCGCCCGGCTCTAAACCTTACGGTCAGTGGATTATGTGGTCTATCATTCTTTTCAGTCATAAATAAATATTTTTATTTTTATTTATTCGAGACGCAAAACAGATAACAATAAATGATTGCACATACTGTATAACATTTATGACTTCAGGGCTAAATTGCAACCTAAGAAAATGCATCCTATAAGTTATGAATTAACAATTTACAAATATTAATATTTTCTACAAATAAATGTGTGGAAGTAAAAATAATATAAGAAAGAAGAAAATTTGTTATTCAATTTTGGCAGCGAGACTACCTCGAAAGACATTTGCATAAGGCATAAAGATGTCGATATCTGGATGTAAAGGCGACACATTCTGATGACTGGATTAAAATGTGACGTGTTTTTACGAAAATCTGTAAGAGAAAGTATTAGCTTACATCACATACATTGCTCTGATCCTATAGTAAGTAGCTTGAGCACTTGTGTTAAAGAAATCAGAAACAAACGGTACCAGAATAACAAAGTTATTTTCTCGGGTCTGGGACCCAAGAAAATATAGAAAAGTTCGTTTTCAACATAGTCCCGAACCGGAGTCAACCTCGGGACCCCAGAATGTGACGCCAAGTCAAACCAACAGATAAATTGATTTCAGAATATGGTTTGGTTTAGCAAGTAGTATCGCCACCTATAAACTGGCATATTATAGCTTTAAAAGCATACTCCTTATGCAGAATTATTATTGTATCTAATTTTGGATATTGTTTTATGATGAAAGCTTGTTTTTCTATGTTACGAAACTTATTATCCACAGATATTAAAAAAATGCGAATTGACTTATTAAAAGTAATCGGAAAGTCACAGGACTTCTCCACTTTTTCCTATACGAAAAAATAATATGGACATTCCTCTATAAATGTTTTCATTTAATTAATTTCGGGTTCTAGTGTTTGAATAATTAATATTTACTGTATAAATACAAAAGCTACACAACATTTTAAACTATAATTATGTTAGTTAGTTTAGCTGGGCTGTTAGCTGCCTTTAGCACAACCTTTCTTGATTGGGCCATTGTGCGTACAATTATCATGTTACAACTAGCGGCACGGAAGTCGAGCGCTGGGGGAAAGTTGCGCAAAAGACCATTGCGATAGTCGCGCGCCGCGCCCTCACCGCCGGCCGTGATTGGTTGTTAGCTCCGCGCGCATGCCGCGTGTCTCTGATACGATGATCGTCTCGTAAGATGCGCAAAGCGACCCCACTTTTTGCCCCAGCTAAACATCGAGGCCGCGTACTGTGGGGCATCATATTTTTTTCGTTAGCGGTAAAAATCAGCAAGTAGGTAACTTAATAAGCATCTAAATATCCGATCTTTAGCCCCCCGCCTGGCGATCCTAGCCTAACACTAGCGTTTTTCGAGCGTCAACGTCGTGGCAGAGTCCAGTCAGCGTTAAGTAAATGCTGCTGCGCAAGCGTTGCGTCAAGGTCAACACTGATTGGACGCTGCTACGAAGTCGACGTTCGAAAGACGCTACGTCCCTTACTCACCGATGACATTAATTCTAGTGGGTATGGTGAAGCAGCCAACGTCAGAGCAGTCCGAGTTCACGATGTCCTCGGAAGACTTCCCCGCTCTCCCGGGCACGTCGACGACGGGCGCCGCGCCCTCCGTCGCGCCGGCCGGCCCGCAGCCCCCGCATCCGCACACGCCGCAAGACTACAACCACACCGCGGACAAGCCGAGGAAGGGCATACAGACCTCGCCGGACGGTATGTTGGGTTGCTTGATGACGGCTGTGATGCTTGCAAGAACGTCGGGTGGATTAGGATTCTTGTAACTTGGAAGTTGTATGAGTTGGTACCTAGCCTTTTTTTAGTGATAGGATAGGCACTTTAAGTTTTGAAGAAGAAGGTAAATTAGTGCGACTACATATGATGTAATAAGTGATCGGATATATAGCGCTTGTTTATTCTAACTTGATTTTTACCGCCCACGAATAAATATATGGACATGCATGCCTTAACTTTTTGGGGCTCGATCTTTCCTTAAATTGGAAACCGAATTATTTGAACCCGCTCAAATCATAAGGTCGAAAACAAATGAATATTCTAAAATTCTAAACATGGCTTCCCTTAATTATCCCCAAAAGTATGACAAAATTGATTTAACTTTTTTTAGAAAGGAATATCCATATTCTTTTGTCGTGAAGGAAAAAAAATTAGGTTAATAACCTCACTGTTCCGATCACTAATTAATAAGAATAAAACAATATTACTTTTTTTTTGTACCGATGTTAGCCATATATTAGGCTAATTAGATTACTATATTTGATTATGTATGTAATGTGTAGTAATCACACAAAAAAACTTTATCTATTGTTGATATTATTAAAGTAAAACAATTACTTTATTAAAACAAATATTAAAAAATCAGACCCATTATCGTAAATTCGAATGCGATTTTTGCGATATCAATGTTACTGCTATTGTAAAATGATTGAAAACAGTAGTGGATATGGATTTTCAAGGTTTAACAAGAATTCTCATTCACCCTTTATATTTTTACAAGCAACATCTATCTATTCGTGAATTGTCTTTTATTTATTTTGCAACTTTTAAAAATAGAGTTGACATGTCTTTTAATAGTATTATGGTTCTTGCAAGAAGGCAGCAGCTGTATTTTGTGATTTAGTTAATGTCTAATTATAACAATTATTTTGTAATGTTTAATTATAACAAGTACTTCATAAAACAATATCTTTGAAATAATTTGAGTATCTTGTATGACTATAGTCGGTCTGGTAAATGCCAATCCATAAGAGGGATTTTAACAAGTAAAATATTATTAGGTAACATTAGTATACAAACTTTTTGTCTCATTATCTGCTATTTCATTTTTCAAGTTTAATGTCTTGCAAAAAGCTGCTTTTATTTATGCATGCAAAATATTATTATTTTAAAATATCAAGCATCAATGTATGTATGATTTGATGTCAAAATAACATTCTGTCTGACATTCGTTTTTTCTGCCCAAAGTTGTCAGTCAAGGAGCACATACGGAATTCTATGGTGTGTATTAATGCCTCGGGTGTATATATGTTAAAGTGGCTTATGTCGCCCTGATTTGTATCGTTAAATTAAAATTAGGGCTACAGCGTTCATAGCAAAAGCAGCTTTAATGTATTCACCGAAATTAAATTTCAAATTTTGTGTGATCCGTGCTATTGTGATAGAGGAATGTGTTTTTTTAGGCAAAGTAACGAATATACCAGAGACAATGATACCGAATCAGTTTGGTATTGTGGGACTATTGACGTTTATTCGCGCAGCGGAGTCTGACCCCAGTCTCGTGTCACTGGCGTTAGGTCAAGATCTCACCGCGCTCGGATTGAATCTAAACTCACCTGACAATCTTTATCTCACCTTCGCTGGACCATGGGCGGATACGCCTTGTAGGTAAGACTTAAGGATATACTATGCTTGAATAACGTCCGACTTCGACTGAGTCGGATGTGCGAAAGCGATAGAACATTATAGTGTGTATGGGTTCATTATAGTTTAGACACAAAACTGCGGTATTACGATCAGAAAAAAACACATTTCATAGCTATGATTGTGTTGGATTTCTTCTGATTTTAAAGTTGTGCACTCATGTCAAAGGTTCAGGCTTGTAGTTGTAGGCAATAGTTGAAAGGTCGTTTCTTCAGCGCCAATTGCATGCTTTACATTTTGTTTTTGCGAAGTTTTGAGTTGGTCATCATTTTAGCTCTCTAACGGGGTGTTTATATTTATTCGCAAGGGCAAGCCTTGCCAACATTTTGAATTAACAGCTGTGTTCGTTGAAAATAAATAAATTTTACTAATGTCTTAGGTCAAGTATTTCGTTATAGTGAACCGTTGCTATTGCAAATAAGTATAAACACGCCCTAAAAATACTGCTATCTCATCAAATCATGTTTCTTCCATCAAATGTAACTGATACACTTAGAAACAATGCTAAATTATACCTTTCTGCATTTCAGGCCACAGGATATGGACTACCACGTACCCCCCGAATACCTGATAAACGGCTCCATTAGAGAAAAACTGGCGCCGTTACGACTGAGTCGATATAAGGAAGATCTATTGTTTTACTTGTTCTACTGCTTCGTTGGCGACGTATTACAAATTGCAGCTGCTGCTGAGCTGTAAGTAATATCTACTAGTATTTGCCCCCGTTTTTGTCTGTGTGGCTTTTGTCATTTTACAGTATCTAATTCTAGTTTAATGGGATCTTTCAGAATATATTAGCTTAGTAATTTTCAGAGAATCATTTTTCAGAATTTATTTTAAAAAATCAGAACACCAATTGACTATTTATCTATTAGATCTTGACTCTGATACATGAAACTTACTATGTCTTCACACTAAAACTTGCTTGATTTGAAGTCTATCTTGTTTATGGTTGACCTTTTATTTGACTAATGTAAAGATGACTGTTGTTATAGTGCTGTTTTCTTACCTTCTATTAAGAATTGATAGACACTGCAGAATAGATTTAGTTCCTATTTCGGTCTAAGATAGTTATTTAGAAGACCTCCGTAACCGAGAGGCGAGCACGCCGGCCTATATGGCGTCGCCATCTCTGAGGTTCCGGGTTGATCCCCGGTCTGGTCAATGTAGAAAACGGACTTTTTTATATTGTCTCGGGTCTGGGTGTTGTGGTACCGATCACAAGTGCTTTAGCTACTTAGCTAGAATCAGAGCTTATTTATTTCGTTGGTCAGGTACAACCGCGAATGGCGGTATCACATGGAGGAGAAGGTGTGGATCTCGCAAGCGCCCGGCATGCCGATGGTCGAGAAGACCTCCACGTACGAGCGCGGCACCTACTACTTCTTCGATGCACACAATTGGCGCAAGGTATGCACGCTCAAGTAATATATGAGTCGACTAGTTTCAAAGGCGGAAATCCGTGCTTTTTTATGCAGAATGAGTTATTGACATGGCGACACTTAAAAATTTTGAATAAAAACGTTTTATTTTAATACGAATCAAAATCTGGAGTTGGGATCAAATCGGGCATTCTGTCAAATAATCATAAAAGTATGTCTTTAAGGCCTTAACACCACCCAAGTGCCTAAAATCTCGAATATGAAAATCAAATTGTCAGAATACCTGTTACTTGAATCTAAAAAATTTAAATACGATATACTAGAAGAGGATTTAATAAACATCTTGAATTGAATAATTTTGATTTTCCGTTAAGTCCCTTGGATTAAAACATGCACAAAAAAGTGTCTATTTTTTCATAAATTGCAAATTTTCTCTTAAACGACACAAGCTATTTCATTACTGTTTTCACACAAAACAAGATTTTGGAAATATACATGTTTTGAATTGAGTTTTATTTGAAAATTCTCGTTAAAGGCATTAATTTCATGAAAACATGATTTTCCGATTTTTAGAGGTGGATGACTTCTCGCACGCGCGAAATTGTATGGACGCGACGCGTCAAGGTCATTCAAGCGTGTTAAGGCCTTAACATGTGTTCTTAGCTACGTAGATCATATATAAACCGGGTTTGTAACCTTATAGGCTATATAATGCAAATATATATTTTTTTAATTTACAAAAAAAAATACAAAAAGCTTGAAACAAGTCGACTCATATAAATAAAAAATCTTTATTTGGAATAGTAACAGAGGTACAATGTACAATTAAATTATGTATACTACATTTTAATGAAATAACGCAAAACCTCTCAGGTGGTAGCTCAGCCCATGAAACTGAACAACTTTTGTTCCACAACTGTCACGAAACAAAAAAAAAATATTTGAATTTCCATACAAACTTATCAGCTGACCGAGTCAATTTGTATGAAAATACTAATTTAATAAAAAAATAACATGTCGTTCCTTCGAGTCCAGTTTCTGAAAATTCGAGATGCAGGTAAAGCGTAGGGTGTGAAGTTGCTTCTCTTGATAGATTAAGATCCCAGGGCATAACTTATTTCCTCAAAAACTAAATGTATGGGATGAAATAGTGTAAGTATGTACCTTGAGTGTATGTATACCTGCTAGCTTAGACCGACGGCCAATTACCAAGTGCTAAAGTTAAGTAATTCACATTTCTTAGTTTTAGTGATGATTTTCACGTATGGTTTAGAAAAATTAGTTTAAAATTAAAAATCAATACTGCCAGCCACTTTCCGTCGGCGCTAACTTGTACCAACCGCTTTAAAACTTTTTGAGAAAATAAGTTATGGATCTTGGACTATGATCTTCCAAAAAATAACAGCCGGTTTGTGCATACAGGATTCAGCAGACAATTCCGAGATGTAGGTAAAGGCATGACATGTTAGTTAGGGTACGTCCAGATCTGGCTAAAGCGTAGCTCGCCAGAGTTATGATTTCGATGTTGTTCATAGAAAAAGTTGATGATTACGATGATGTTTTAAGGAGTGCCTTATTCTTTTTAGCCCCTTTTAGTAAGATCTGTGCTATAAATGATTCCGTTGTTGTGTCACCAGGTGGCGAAGGAGTTCCACCTGGACTACAGCAAGCTGGAGGGCCGGCCGCAGCTACCGGCGCACGTGCTGACGTAGCGCGCCCGCGACAATCACCTAATGTAGTTTTGTTATATAAAAAGTACAAGTTTAAAAAATTGAACGGTTTTCTTCATTTCCTACGACATTACCTTAGCGGTGTACTGCACCCGGTGTTGAGCACTGGGGCAGAGTAGGGATCGCTTTGCGCATCTTTCGAGGCGATCATCGTATCAGGAGGCCTATTACGAAAATGTTTCGTTCGCTCGGACGTATAAACCTAACAGATTAAAATTACCGTCTCTTTATATCAATATTGTGACAAAATATGACCAACTCAAAGTAGCCGTGCAAAAAAGATGATCGTTTTCCATATAATCGTTTTATAATGTGAGCTTTTATAACTCGAATCTGTTATTGTGGATTTTGGTGTAAAATGAAATAGTTTACAAATTGACAAAGGTTAATTAATACCTTCAGAGACACGTGTGTTCGGAGCTAACAACCAATCACACCGCCGGTGTGCGCGCGCGCGGCGCTCTACTACCCAATCACGTAATCGTAATGGTCTTCTGCGCATCTTTCGCCCAGCGCTCAACATCGGTGCCGCTAGTTGTAACAGGCGAGCGACTGTTTGTCGCGACAGGTCGCCGACAGACTGTCGCTCATGTGTAAGCTTCCTAATCGCTCTAAAGACGAGCGACAGTGTGCTTGCGAGAGCTGCCTTGTAGGCTTCCGATACGACATTCTGTCTCTCGACTGTAAACAACCTCATGATCCTCTTGTCAGCAGGTAACGTATTTTTTTCAAGGTTTATGCTTTTTTGTCGCTCGGGAAGCCGATTTGCTAAAGCGAGAAAGATGGGCGCAGCATCTGCCTTGCGCTCGATACCATTACCAAAATGCGATCGCCGCTAGTAGGTATAGCGCTTTGTGCCATGCTGCGCCGATTTCGATACGCTAACGCGATAGCAGGAAACATAGAAAGAAAGAAAAAACGTTTATTTAGTACCTTACAAAATACAAAAATAAAAACACATTTAACCTTACAACTAGACATAGTAAACTTAAAAAATTAAACAAATTAAGGTAGGTGTACTAAAACGGTCTCGGCTAAGTATGGGGTAAAAGTTAGCTTATGAAATAGGTATGGAGGACTTTGATTTTTTTTAACCCCAAAAAGTAAACATGCGAAGTGTAATGTACGACGTGTCTCCATACTCATAGGATCGCTCCTGTTTAAGTACGGTGTCACGTGAGCCCTACGGGGAATAGAAAAGCATTATCTAGCGCAAGAGTTTTGGACTCTGGATAAGTTTTTTGGTTCGACCCAGGAGACACCCCCGCCAATGACGGTGTCTGCACTCTGCATAGTTCAGCTTAGACAATATTATATTATATATTTGTCGACCTTCATAACAAAGACGAACAAGCCGATTGGCGTCTCGAATATTTAATAGGGCTACGTTGCAAGGTAGTGCCTCAAAAAAGGTGAGAGAACAATATACACACACCGGCATATTTAGCGGAACACAAAAAAAAGTCCATAATAAAAAAAAATATGGTTTTATTTTAAAATCTACTCACTACACTTCTTTTGTTATTTAAAGTTTCATTTGTTTTAGTTAAAATGAGATCACATTAAGAACACATTTTGCGAGTAAAGGCTTTTTGTGAAAAATGGTACATTTTTGAACTTTTTATGTAACCGGGAAAAGTGAAAATTGATATTATAATAACAATTTATTAAATTAGAAAAATGGTGATTAATATCGCGTATTTCCTCCACGTGCTCTTATTAAAGTTTTCACCCGTCTAGGCATACTGAGAATGATGTTATCGATGGTCTCCTGGGATAGTCTCCGCCATTCCTCAACTACGGCGATTCGCAGTTCACCCACGTTGGCAGGAGCTGGAATTCTGGACTTAACTTTCTTTTCAGCAAGTCCCAAACGTGCTCTATTGGGTTCATATCCGGTGATCTCGCCGGCCACTCCATAACAGTGATATTCATATCATTAAGATATGCTTGAGTTACCCGAGCGGTATGCGGCCGAGCATTATCCTGCATAAAAACAAAATCGTCACCGATATATGGGGAAAACGGTACGACATTTTCTTCTAAAACTTCTCTGATATAGCGGTCTGCAGTCAGACTCCCTCTGTCAATCACTACCAAGTCTGTGCGAGCTCCCAAACAAATGCCCGCCCAAACCATTATTGATCCACCACCGTATGCAACTGTAGTTTCAAAATTTGTCTGAATGTATCGTTCTCCTTTGCGTCTGTATATTCTTTGCCTGCCGTCAATTTGATTTAAGAGAATTCTGCACTCATCACTAAACAATACCTTTCTCCATTGGTTCGCGTTCCAAATTCGATGTTCCTGAGCAAAAGTCCACCTGTTTCTACGATGATTTACTTCGAGTCTTGGAGCCTTTGCGGGCACAAATGAACCCAAACCAGCTTCTTCAAACCTTCTTCGTACCGTACGCTCACTTACGGTTACACCCCGCACTGCTTCTAACTCATGTCGGGCTTGGACGGCCGCCAAACGGGGGTTCCTACGTACACGAAGCCGAATGAAACGATCATCCCTACTCGAAGTGCGTCTTTTTCTGCCTTGTCCTGCTCTTCTCACATAAGTACCGGTCTCCCTAAACCGTTGGATACTGCGATGGATCGTTGAAACTGGTCGACGAAGATCTCTGGATATCACTCTGTAGGTTTGACCATTTCTTCGCATTTCGAGTGCCCTGGCAATCTCCGTTGGGGCTAAGTCAGGCATAATTCAGTCCTCAACTCCAAAAAGATGCGGTATTAAAAAAAAACTAACAAAAAACAGTATTTCAATGAAATTTTAAATCAAACTCAGAAGGAAGAAATACTCGAAGTTCGCTCCAGATAAGGTGTATTTGAATAAAATTAAAACAATTGCATAAAATGTGATGTTCAGTTGTTTTCTTAATTTCAAATTATTGCTTTTTAAATTAAATGACGTATAAACCAGCCAGCAACCTTATATGATACTGATATCAAACCTTTTTTTATGTTCCGCTAAATATGCTGGTGTGTGTAGTTTACAAATTGTCAAAGGTTAATTAATACCTTCAGAGACACGTGTGTTCGGAGCTAACAACCAATCACACCGCCGGTGTGCGCGCGCGCGGCGCTCTACTACCCAATCACGTAATCGTAATGGTCTTCTGTGCATCTTTCGCCCAGCGCTCAACATCGGTGCCGCTAGTTGTAACAGGCGAGCGACTGTTTGTCGCGACAGGTCGCAGACAGACTGTCGCTCATGTGTAAGCTTCCTAATCGCTCTAAAGACGAGCGACAGTGTGCTTGCGAGAGCTGCTTTGTAGGCATCCGATACGACATGCTGTCTCTCGACTGTGAGCAACCTCATGATCCTCTTGTCAGCAGGTAACGTATTTTTTTCAAGGTTTATGCTTTTTTGTCGCTCGGGAAGCCGATTTGCTAAAGCGAGAAAGATTGGCGCAGCATCTGCCTTGTGATCGATACCATCACCAAAATGCGATCGCCTATAGTAGGTATAGCGCTTTGTGCCATGCTGCGCCGATTTCGATACGCTAACGCAATAGCAGAAGACATAAAAGAAAGAAAGAAAAAACGTTTATTTAGAACCTTACAAAATACAAAAATAAAAACACATTAACCTTACAACTAGACATAGTAAACTTAAAAAATTAAACAAATTAAGGTAGGTGTACTAAAACGGTCTCGGCTAAGTATGGGGCAGAGGACGGCCTGAGCGCGTCTCTGCCACTGGTATTATGCGGATGCCGTAATAAAAAGAGAGGAGGCGTGTAGCCACGGCGAACAAACAGCCGACAATAGCAATAAACTTAAATATACCTAAAACAATTTTTATAAAACCAACAGACAACAAATTAACAGGTTCTGCTTAGTAGGTAATAATATCAAAAGGTTTTTTATTTAACAAATTAAGTACATACATAAAATATATACACTTAAGCGTGTGAATAAATATTTAAAATGCAATTTAATCTTACCTCTGCTTCTGTGAATGTAATAAATATGACTTAAATTTTAATTTAAAAGTGTGTACTGAATAGTGATGTGGAGTTTCTTATTGGTGGGGGGATATTGTTCCAACATTTTGTTGCAGCCTTACAATTCTTTTTAATAAATGTATTGATGATAAACAGTTTCCTACTTTGATGAAATTTAGTAAGATAATTCCTTTATATACATATTTAAGCAACTCAGACATATTACAGATAGTAAAACCCTAAAATATATTTACACGTCTCTGTGTCAATCAATTATGTCTTACTGTGTTACAGTTTGGGGATGAGCAGCACAAAGTCACCTTATAAAATTGGAAAGAGCGCAAAGACTAATATTAAAGATTTGCCTATTTAAGCCAATTTTGTACTCTACTACATTGTTGTACTCGGATAGTGAAGTGCTGACAGTACGCCAATTGTATGTTCTTTGCACGATCCTTAAACAACATAAAATGCAGCCATTCAAACCTGATGATACAACGAAAAATAGACGTAGAAACAGAAATGTATGCCCATCTGATACTTTTAACACATCGTTTGCTCGTAGGTTTTTTTGTGCACAAGGACCAAAATTATACAACAAATGTAATGCTTTGTTAAACATATACCCTAAAAACAAATATGAATGTAAAAATATGCTAACTAAGTGGTTGTCTTCAATGTCATACCAAGAGACAGAAAACTTTGTAACGAAAACTTTAAAATGAATTACTGAATAGTTTTGAGTTTTGCTTTTTATATCATACTATGTAGTGTAGCTATTTAAAAAGACACCGACTAAGTGAATACGCTAAGGTACTCTAAAATTGTATAAAGCCTGAGAGTGGAGACCTGGTGGTCTGTAACACAAGTATATTTTTACTTATCATAGGTCACCAGTCTCCACAAACAAGTAATTGTTTCTGATTTTGTAGTTTACTTTAGTTTAAGAACTTGCTTGTTTGTGGTGAGAAATAAATATATTTTATTATTATTATTATATTATTATTATTATATAAATCAGGCGAGAAAAATGATCCTTCAAATTTTCGACCAATTTCAATTTTACCGGTACTTAGTAAAGTTTTTGAAAAAGTAATTTTCAATCAACTTTTATCACACTTTGTCCTTAATAAATTGTTCCATAGCAAACAATATGGCTTCACGAAAGGTAGAAGCACTACAGATGCTGGAGTTGCACTCTTGAAACACGTGTTTGATGCTTGGGAAAGTAGGCAGGACGCTTTGGGAGTTTTTTGTGATCTTTCTAAGGCTTTTGATTGTGTGGACCATCAAACTCTTCTGAAAAAACTTAAACACTATGGTGTTTCATGCGATGCCTCAGATTTAGTAAACTCTTATCTCACAGGCAGAACACAAAAAGTTTGTATCAATGGAGCTGAGTCTTCTGGGTCGCCTCTTACTATGGGCGTGCCGCAGGGATCGATATTAGGGCCTCTGCTCTTTCTAATTTACATAAATGACCTTCCATCTTTTACGAAAGACCTCTGTGAGACAGTGTAATTTGCAGATGATACTTCATTAATTTTTAAAATCAAGAGAGGTAAAGACTCATTTGACGATGTAAATAATGCACTCTCGCAAGTATGGCATTGGTTCACCACCAATAATCTTATGCTCAATGCAAATAAAACAAAGTGCATCAAATTCACAATGCCCAACGTAAAACTTGTCTCAACACATATTACTGTAAAAGATGAACAACTTAATACATCTAGTTCCACTACATTTTTAGGAATCACTAATCCCGTTTGCTATGGGGTGCGCATATCGAGACTCTGTCGGGAAGACTTAGCTCTGCTGCTTATGCGGTGAGAAAGATAAGACAACTGACTGATGTTGAAACGGCAAGATTGGTGTATTTTAGCTATTTTCATAATATAATGCCATATGGAATATTGTTATGGGGCTCAGCAGCAGATATTGAATCTATGTTTGTACTGCAGAAGAGAGCTGTACGGGCAATTTACGGCCTTGGACCCCGAGACTCCTTAAAAGAACTGTTTAAAGAAATTAATACACTTACATTAGCATCCCAATTTATTTATGAAAATATAATGTACATCCGCAAAAACCTGTCCTTATTCCTTAAGAAAAGTGACATTCATAATCTTAAAACACGGAATAAGAATAAGCTTGCCGTTCTCAATTTCAGACTGCATAAAGTGGGTAATTCGTTTATGGGAAAATGTATTCGCTTTTTTAATAAATTACCAGCGTCTATTGTAGAACTGCCCCTGTTAAAATTTAAATCGCATATTAAAACAACTTTAATGAAAAAAGGATATTATACTGTAAATGATTATATAAACGATAAAAATATTTGGAAATAAATACTGCCCTGCTCGCACAGGTACATTTATCTTGTAATGTAAAATATATACTATTTAAAAAGAGGCTGACAATAGTGACAGAGTTTCTTGCGCTACTTCTTCTCGGCGCTAGCCCAAAATTGTCCCGAAGTAGTGGTAGGGAAAAAAAATATTGGGACGTGTAAAAGCGCTTAGTTTAAGCCTATTTACAGAAATAAATTGGTTTTAATGGTTTTTTATCGGCTCGCCTCACACCTAGGACGACGAATTAACTCTTGAGCAACGATGATTTCGACCCGCCTGGCGGCGCTTATGCTCGTCCCCATTAAAAATAAAAACACTTTAAAATAAGGAGATAATTTTTTTATTTCACATGACAAGAGATGGTTTTTACAATAATTTGTATTGTGTGCCGTATAAAATTAAAAATCCTTTATCCAGTATGGTATGTTAGAAATCTTTAATTCTATAAAATGAATATCAACATTGTTATAATTAAAAATAAACGAGTACTTCATGAATAAACTTTGCTCAACCGGTTGAACATTCTAAAACTATATTATGCTACCTCTGATAAAATTGTAGCCGGGTTTGATACAAAGGGATACGTAATATATAAAAATAAACGTACGTTCACACTGCTACAACATTTCCATTCTAAACTGAACTCTCGTTTAAACGGTTACAAGCTCAGTATTTCATCAGTCTGGTCTATCAGTCTTGATTGACGCCAGAATGATGTATAATTTCCAAACATTTACCCGGTCGTAATATTTAAAAGAGTAAAATGACGATCTTTAGATAAGTCATTGGGTACAATATTAAAATGCGCTGGATTTTTGACATACTTCAAAAATGCAAGAGGATCTCAATTCGACTGTTGTTTTTAGGGTTCCGTACAACGTGATTTTTTGCAGTTTCTAAGATAATGGTACAGAACCCTTCGTGCGTAACTCCGACTCGCACTTGGCCGGTTTTTTTTTATGTTTTTACGCGATTACTTCGTCAAACGAGTCGATTTCAAAATTATTTTTTTGTTGGATAGTATCAATTTCAATCTACATCAGTATTCCTTTAATCAGGGGATTACACGGTCATTCTCCCGTCATTCTGACCTGTCTGATGAAATACTAGCTTGTAAATTTTTACCTATGAAACGAAAATTCAATTTATAAATTAAAACCTTGGCCGACTTGTATCGTGAGTAAATCCTTATTCTATTCTCATCGAATTCGTAGAATGGTTAATTTATTTTTCTATTGAACAATAACTAAGCTTAGTAAATGCAGCAACAAACCGAATCAGTCAAGATCATCGGTGCTGACATTAGAAGGAGTGGGGATATCATAGGTTGGTTGCGAGGGAGTCTCGGTGTTGTCTCTCATTGTGGGTTCCTCCTCGTCGGTTTTGCCAGGTACCCACAGGCCGGAGTCCACACACCTCTTCATGAAGTAGATGGCTTCTTGTTCGGGCATTTTTGCGATGGTGGCTTGCAACATAGGCACGTCTTGGGCGTCGAAACACTTCTTCAGTTCCTGTAATTTATTTTCTTACTTTTACTTTATTGCCGAATTTAAAATTATATGAAAGCAGGACTCAACGTCGGTAAGAGGCATAATGCCAGAAAACTGAAACTGTTTTTTTTAGGCCAAAATGAAATGTTGTAATGACAGTCGCAGTATGATAGCGTTCAAGCAATCATCTAATTTAATTGAAAGATAGCACAAAGAACACGAAAAATAACAAATCTTGCAAAAGTTGACGACCGCCTGGTGTAGGTAGTGGTTCGCGCTCGGGACTCAAAACCCTGGCGGTTGCGGGTTTGAATCCCGCAAGGGGCAAATGTAAGTGTGATGAGCACAAGCCTTTGTACCTAAGTCATGGATGTTTATAAACGTATTTAAGTATGTTAATCAGTTTCTAGTCGCCATAGTACAAGCTTTGCTTAGTTTGGACCCGATAATAAGCTATTTGACACCACCAATCAATTAACATACTTTTTTATATGCTGTCAAAACACACCTCTGCCATCAAATAAGGTGTCTGATTTAATAAATGGTGTCGCAGAATTATTTATGATTGGTGTCCACATCCCAATTGGTGTGATTGTAGAAACAATTTATTAGTTTTCTACTTACATCAGGCAGTTCCTCGTACACCTCAACTGGGTCCAATCCTCCGGGACCGAGTCTCGCCTTCCGCTCCTCCTCCTCCTGCTCCCGGATAGCCTCCTGGATCTTCTCAGCCGCTCGTTTTTTGATCCTGGCTTTAAACTGTTCAAGCTCATCATCAAACGAGTCCTTGTATGTTTTCTCCGCAACTTGGATTCTGAAATAATAAGAAATTAGATATAATCTTATCCATGCTTGTTAATTGTTGTTTTTATACCAAAACAACTTTACTTGATTTTTCTTCTTTTTTAGGGTTCCATGCTTCAAAAGGAAAAGGGAACCATTATTTTTGGGATTACATTGCTGTCCATCTGTCGAGAAACTTTATTGCATTCACTTTCATAATTACTTCAACATCTTTATTTTTGCTAGGACTATCACACATTTATTTGTATTTTCTGCCTCTTCCTTTCTGTTTATTGTTGTATACAACAGTGTCTATAAAAAAATACCAATACATATTTAACAACTGAGAAACTAATAATAATATCCAATCCAATTAATTTTATTGAATTGAATTTATCTTAATAATAAATAACTCCTATGCTTGGAAAAAAAATAACAATTGAACATACATGTGTGCAGGAACTGAGCAAGAGGATTAATAAAGTGAACTAAATATTATTTATTTATGTTTATTTGATAGCAAAAGCGTACCTTGAGAAGAATGAACTAATGCAGGCTCTAGGATCCACATCAAGCTGCTTGGAGAGCTCCAAGATGTACTGCATACAGATGGTCTGGTGAGCTACATGGGCCATCAAGTCATGTTTCTAAAAAAATAATATTAAACAAGCAATTATTATTTTGCTATGGAATATCTATGTTATGGTAAAATTTGAGGTCTGGAGTTTGATTCTCGGTCAGGTCAATGTGGAAAGCGAACTTTCTATATTGTCTCTGGTCTGTTTGTTCTGGTACCAAAATTGTTTATGATTTCTAAAACAGAAGTGCTTAGCTACTTACCATAGGAGCAGAGCAATGTATGTGATGTTGTCCAATATTAATTGTTGTTATTTATTATACAGTCAATGGGTTATTCAACGAGTTTAAAAGGTAATATTTTCTCAATGTTATTATGTTCATTCAAAAATTTCAAATATCCAGTTGCAATCTCCGCTCGACATATTAAAATAAACTTGTAAGGCCACTAACACTTGTAACTAGGAACACTTTTGTTATGTGTATAAAAATATATAATAAATTGCCAGATGATTTCAAAGACCTTAAGTTTTCAGCATTCAAAATTACTGATAAAGATTGGTTAGTTCAAAAATGATTTGATAGTATACATACAGGAATATTTAGATTATAAGTAGAATAGATATTATGAAAAACTCATGTGTATATGCCTGGAAGAGTGGAAGGGTAGGATCAAGTGATACTCTTGTAATTATTTTTAAGATCATCTTGTAACCTTGTTTTCCATACACAATAAAGAACTTACTTACTCAATTAACTTGTCCACACACAAGTGGTCTTAAGAGGCTGTGTTACATTGAAATATCTATTGTATCTCAATTATGCATGGCTGACAAGTTAATATTGAATTTGAGTTAAAAATCAGCTAGCTTTTCAGCCCAGGTAAATGAGATTTTATTGTCAGGAGGGGTTTTACAAATTCAGGTATTTCTCATTCTATAGTAGGTTGATGTTGCCATTAACTGTAAACCCATTATTCCATTATAAATGATTACTTACTTCTTCCATTTCCAGATTGATGCACCAAATTACCAAGTAGTTAGCCGTCTCTTCGCAAGCTAATTGACTGTGATCCTGTAAAAACTTCTTTGAATCATCATATTTCCTCAACATGCCAAACTGTTTCAACAACTTCTCATTGTCATTGATAAATTTCTTCATTTTCTCCTCTTTTTGTTCCTCTGTCAAGTTCTCGTCCTTCTGTCTTGAGCCTTTGGTGTTTATAATTGTTTTAGTAAACCCAGGCTCACTAATAGTGTCTACATTCCATGGTGTGAGTTTTTCCTTTTTCTTTAATTCTTCTTCTTTCTTCAGTAATTCTTTCTCTTGTTTCTCCAATTCTTCCAGTTCCTTTTTCAGAGAATCTAGATTGGGACTGGTTGCATCAGCTTCAGAGATCTTTCGCTTAGTTTCTGTTAACCTCCAACGATTCTCAGCCTTTTTATGCTCGTGTTCTATGCTTTCTCGCTTCCTCTCCTCCATTCGGTCGACTCGGGCTTGGTGCCTCCATCGAAATAGCGATGGAGTATCAATGTTAGGGTGTGTTTCGTCCTCATCATCAGAAATCTGTAAATGAATCGTAAGATCGTTTACTGTAACTAGGATTGCAGTGACTCCATTACGAAGAAGAAAATAAAAGCAATAAACAACAAAATAAGTTTTTGCAATACCTACCAAACGACGCTTTCAAAAATAAGCTACTTTAGAAACCAACCTCAATGTCTTTCCACTTGCTGTAGTCCACCATGATGAAAATAACAACAAACAAGCCGCAATTATCACAAGGATGTGCACATAAGCTTTCTATTAAGTAAACGAGTAAAACAACTGTACGTATTTGTAATCTTGAAGATAAATCTGGAAATATTCTCGTCACCGAGTCACCGACTCATCAAGTGACGTCTTTAGACATATATTAATCTGTGCAAGTGACAGACAGATGCAAAAACCAAACGTCAAACTCAATGCGTGCGTCAAATACCAAATTATGGTCCGCAATCGACTGGAAAGACTGGAAACTACTTTAATTCATTTATAATAATATCATTCTCTTTAAAACTTAAAAGAAATAGCTAAAACTAGCAGCCCGCCCCGGCTTCGCCCGGGTTGACATTTGTGTGATAAACTTTGTACAATTTACGTAAAGTACTTTGATGAGTCTATAAGCAAGACTTATGTAGTTATTTTTAAATATTATTTATGTAGGTAATTATAGGTTTATTTTTTGTAATCTATATTATAATCATCATCATCATCATCATCATCATCAGCCCACACTAGTCCACTGCTGGACATAGGCCTCTCCAATTGCACGCCACTCTGCACGATCCACGGCTACTCTCATCCAGCTCCTGCCAGCTGGCAGGACTGAGCTAGGTATATTATTATATAATAAAAGAATTGTTGTTCATTTAATTATTTTCGCTAAAACTTGAGAGCGACTGGACTGATTTTGATAATTTGATCTTTAAATTTTATGCAAGTCTTAGTAAATACTATAAACGACAATTTTATTTTATCATACAAACTGTTCGTATGTACACTGAACGTTGGCCGTACGACGTTCGCCGGGTTAGCTAGATAAGTTAGATTGAGGGCTTCATGTAAATTAATAGGTTTGCCTTTCTTTTCTAATTTTTACCTCACAGCTTCAACTATGATTAGTGGTATCTGTATATAGGAGGCAACAAAACATATAGATTTTCAAGAGATCTTACTCGAGAAAGGGCAACATTTTAATTGCCCATGAGCACTCTTTTCTTACGTCGATGCCAACTCTACGTAGTATTATTTGATCAGTGATGCCAACCACTGATTCTACGTAGTATTATTTGATCAGTGCCACTGATCAAATAATACTATGCCAACCATCGAGAAAGTTTGTTCTTCGGATTTATTTATTGTCATCATCATATCGTGTGGCGTTTAGCATATTTGATCAGTGGCGTTTAGCTGCTAGAATCCTTACAAATTAAATACTGATTCAATCGTTGGCAATGTGAGCTAAGGTTTGAACTGTGGTACACAATCGCAGGTGACTGTTTCAGCCCCCACTTATAAAAGTGGTGATTGGTACGTCCGCATCACGACGGACCAGTTTAGCCTTACCCATACTTAGCGTGTGGAACTAAAACCAGCGGGTTTTGATGTCGGATCCACAATTAAGTGTTTTTATACTTTTTATACCCATAAAAGGTGTCTCAACATAACTGCCACGCTGTCTTCCGGCTGAAGTCGGTTTTTAGGCTGTTATCAGTCCAGATCGGGGATCTTGATGAAAGTCGCTGGGGTGGTAATGTCTCAAGTATATTCTAGATCGGCATTCCTTGACCTCCTTTCCTTGGCTCTTAGTTTAGTTGGGTGTCCACTTTGTTTGTATGCGCGCTGCGATACCATACTGGTAGTGGTGCGCTTTACTCCACCCAAGTATCTGCGTCTACGTCGCGTCCCCAGGGCAACGACCGGTCCTGGTCCGATACGATTTCCGATAGTGGCAGGCCCGCAGCAAAAGGATACTGGATCTTTCTGGTGCACCGGACTGTTCATTTTCTAAAGGTGACTGAGTTTGTTGCGCCGCTTCTTTTTTCACCAGCCTATGTGTAGTCCCGAAGCGGTGGTAGGGAAAAAATTGGGACATGTAAAAGTGCGATTAATGGCCAATTTACAGAAAAAAAAAATACTTTGACTTTAAGAATCTCACGGTGCCACCGCTGCGCTACCACCATAAAACCTAAGAAAAACACTTTTCAAGGCTCTACCAACTACCGCTCTACTCAGAGTTGTCACAATGACAGTACCCCAGTACCATACTTTACGTCAAGAAGTGCTGTTTCAAGTGCTGCTTATCTAAAAAATCTAAGATGCTCAGCAGTGGACTTGCTATGGCTCAAATGGTAATGAAAACGAATCAGCATTGGACAACGAAGCGGTTATCACGAAACACTTTTGTAGCAATAGTAGCAAACTGACTAACTCCTTTTAAAGCGCTTCCTATGACGAATAGATATTATTTATTGTTTTCTTAATAATGCCTTTTTAACTTAACCATAATAATAGAGATAGTATTATACTACGTATTACTGTTATTAAGTTGTTTTTAAAATTTTCTACCTACACAAATTCGCTTTGGTCGCCCTCTTTTGGAGAGTAGATGTATTAAATATTGTAAGAGTAAGTAAACTTGCTAATCAACGCCATCCACTGCCAAGTAGTTAACCTACCAAGTGCCAAGATTCCTTGTCGTATAATTTAATACAAAACTTAAAGCGAACGTTTTTTAATTAATTTTTTTTAGGGATAATAAACAAACAAACACACTTTCGTAAAGATATAACATAAGCCGTAGACCCTTTTGGAAGTGACTTAATTGTTGCTTTTATATTTGAATTCAGCCAGCGCCATCTATTGATGAGAAGTGGGCCAAATGATAGGCCGCCTAGCCATGAGCGTTTCTTTGTTATCAGATACCACGTATGTTTTTATTTTTATTTTATTTTCTTTATTCAGGAAACAAACAGCTTTACAATATTTCGGTTAGCTTAAAAATTAATTAATCATACACTAGTATTTTAAGTTTCCAACGCTAATTAATACAGTTTTGCCAATATGGAGACAAAATACGAAAAACAGCAAGTAAGCAAATAATAATTAGTGTAAGTTTTTATTAAAATCTAGTGGGCCAAACGGACTGAAAAAAAGACTGAAATACTCTAAATGGATCTCAGGCGATGACGAAACCGTATCAACCGCTCATTAAAAATGTCTATGTGACAGAATTTAGAGTTGTAATTGCCTGTGGCTCTTAGAATAAAACTATTTCTACGGTATCTAGTTCTACAAACGGGTACATCAAAAGTGCTCTTTTGTCGAGTGCGAAATTTGGTACATTTAAAGAATAATTTGCTTAGCAGATAAGGGCTATCAACTATATTATTAACAATTTTGTACAAAAATATTTGATCCCTTTGCTCTCGGCGGGTTTCTAGAGATTGCAGTTTATCTAATTTATAATTTTTAAATCTATATCTTAAACGTCTAAGGAATTTATTTTGAATGCGCTCTATAAGGTCTATGTACTTTGAATATTGAGGATTCCACACTACTGATGCATAGGTACTCTAACTAAGATCTAACATAAGCGTTATATAATAAAAATAGGGTGTTAACGTTTTTGAAGTCTATACTTTGTCGAAAAATGAAGCCAAGCAGTTTGTATGCTTTTGAGGTAATTATTATGATATGCGAATCAAAGTATAATCCACTATCCAACTGGACTCCGAGATACGATATTTTAATTATATTAGTATAGGATATAGACTAGCATATGCCCGCGGCTACGCTCGCGCTAATCTAGATTTAAAAATAAGGGACAATTTAAAAGGTAAACGTAATTCAATTACAATATTAAAATTAAACTTGACACACATAACTAAACCGTAAAAATAATGTTTAGCCATTTTAGAAAGATGTTATCACAAATACCATAAAATTACAGTTTATAGACATAGGTGAATTAGCTCACAGTAATTATTTTAGGATTGCCTAACATAACTCGCCCTTTTTAATTTTTATTAGGGATATTAGATTTCCTTCCGGTCTCTGTTCATTTTTCAGTAGGAGGCATAATGTTGCAATTTATTTACATCCAGTAAGACGTGTTGTTATGCCGGACGACCATTTCAGAGATATTTTTCTATCCCGCGGAAACAGTACTTTATTTCTGGATATACTTAGTCCTATTCAGAACCGTGGACATCTGTGTTACAATTCATCATAATTGGTAGAGTTGTAAGACGTAAAAGCGTAACAAAAAATCAACAAACAAAAGCACTTACGCTTTTATAAAATAAAATTAGTTAGGATTAAAGTTTGTATATGTGTTGCCTATTCTAATCCCAGAATTTCCAAAAATTCTTGCTTAGTTACAATAAGGTATTCATTTGCAAAATCTCAAGTCCCTTGGTCCTAATAAAGAACTTAAAATACAAAATTTATCCTCTTTTCACCCCCTTAAGGGTTCAAATTCCAACAACATCCATATACATAATGTGCTTAATATACATACATAGCTTTAAACTATAAGTTTTTTTTGTGATTTTTACTTTGAAAACGACGGACTTTCCATTTCATCCCCCTTTTTAGCCCATCGGGGGTTAATTTATCAAAATCGCTGAGACACGTGTTAATTCATTTTAATACGTCAGCCTTAATACAAAATTTGGAGATCTTAACTTCAAAACTGACGGACTTTCATATAAACTTTCACCCCTTATTTTAATCTCTTAAAGGTGGAATTTTTAAAAATCCTTTTTTATTTAATTTGAAAATAAAGAACTTCATATAAAATGTATCCCCTTTTCACCCCTCTAAGGGTTGAAATTCCAACAACAACGATATACCTTACGTGAATTACCAACTATAAGCTTAAATAATAAATTGAGTGAATTAAAGTTAGAAAATAAAGAACTTTAAATACAAAATCTCCTTTTACCCCCATAAGGATTGAAATTCCAACAACAACGATATACTTAGACTAAGTTCCCAACTGTACGCCTATATAATAATTTTAGTGATTTTTACTTTGAAAGCGACGGACTTTAAATACACAACTTCATCCTCCTTTTTACCCCATCGGAGGTTAATTTATCAAAAACACTAAAATACGTATTAATTTATTTTTATACGGCAACCTAAACACAAAATTTGGAGATCCTAACTTCAAAACTGACGGACTTTCATACAAACTTTCGCCCCCTATTTTACCCCCTAAGGGTGGAGTTTACAAAAATCCTCCCTTAGTGGATGCCTACACTATATAAGGTATCTCTGTGCAAAATTTGAAGTCTCTAGGTTCAGAGGTCTGGGCTGTGCGTTGATAGACCAACAATCAGTTTAGAATTTTATAAAGTAGATTAGTATAAAACGACTATTTGATACAATTAATTGATTTATTTATTTGTCTTAAATTGGAATAAAGTAGTATTATCTATGAGAAGGGAGGGACGAACGGGATAATGTTGGTGAAATAAAGCCTGGCCAAAAGTATTTTTGTAGGTTTTAAAATAAATTATTTGCGCGTGCAAATAGCGATTGAGTTTAATTTAATGTTTCTTTTTTTTCTTAGCGAGGGTAGTCAAAATCGTCGTGATTGCAGTGGTGGTTGTCGTTAAGGCTTCTGTGACGCTGGCCGTGTAGTTCCCAACCGGTTCATCTTCTGGTTCTTGGTTTTGGGACTCGTCGCCTGGGATGCTTATTTGGAATTGAAGAAGCACTACGAGGTAGGTCACCATTGTAGCCATAAGCTGTAAATAATAAGAATTAAACAATTTTGATCTTCGAAACTTCACATTACTCAAAGAAGGGAGTATAATTTAGTAACAAACAACTAACAAAAGACTGAATTAACCATCTATAGAAGTATACGTACAGACTTAAATAAGGTCCTATTGACGTCGAAGAATCCACCAAGGCTGATTTGCGAGGGATTCATCTCAGTAGCCCGCAGAAACATGTTCACCTCTGTTTGCGCATCTGTGTTCATCCAGGACAGTTCTACCATCAGCAGCTTCTTTTGAAAGTTTGTGCGCACCTTGTTAAGAGGAATAAATACATTGCACAAATTAAATAATATTATATTTTTACCACTCTCGGAATGAATAGGAATAAGACGTCATGGTTGTAGTATTGCATAGGCGAAGTATGCTTTGTTTTGTACTGCAGTGCGGTCGCAGAGTTGTGGTCGGAGCCGCGGGGGCCGTTTAATCTGTATTACAATTGACAGAAGAAGAATAAAAAACGAAATGTATAAAAACGGCCGCTGTTTAAAAGTATTGTCCTAATTTAATGATGTCGCTAATTTCATCCAAGCACCGTTTCAACGGTTAACTTTAAAGTAAGTAGGTAAGTAGGCCTGCTTCTTGCTTTTTATACTACATACTTATCAGGGCAGGACAAAACAAACGGAGACACCAACTTACATTATGCGACGCGTAGTGTGCTTCATCACAAATGAAGAATAGCAATAAAATACTGCAGCAAGCAGTCAGAGCCAAGCCAATGTCCTTGATTCCGAAGCCCTCAGATATTTGGCTGAGAAGTCCATAAATGGATAGCGTGATGATGAGAAACAGGTACAGACTGACGAATGTGAAAGTGTAGCAGTTCGCAATGCCAGTGTTACGAGCGATTTTGCTCAATCGAAGCCATAACGCACGGTAGTCTGAAACCTTCTTGGCTGGTCCGATGTTGCGAAGAGCCTATGAAAATAAACATGATATACCATCAAGTAAGATATGAAAAATTACATCATCATCATCATCACCATCATATCAGCCAAAGGACGTCCACTGCTGAACATAGGCCTCCCCCAGTGACTTCTGTCATCGGGGGGTTGTTGCCATACTCGCCACGCTTGGCAGACGGGTTGGCGAGCGGAGTTTTTTTTATTATTTCGCACGCAGACGCTGCTCCCCGTCTCGTGCTACAGAATTTAGTCGCCTCTTACGACACGCTTCCTGTTGGCGGTGGGGAAGTGTATTCTTTACGGCCGTCCCCACCCGGCACGAAAAATTACAGGCTTTAGGTTAATTACGATTGAATATCGCTATCTTAAAAAAGGTAAGTAGACTATATGTTCAAGATGATTTGTACACTAACGGCCTTACTTATAAAAATCGACTAATCAACATCTCAGTAACTGATTAACTATTCACTGCTTAACTTCTTAAGTGGTGCGTAACTATTTTTCACTCATAAACGCTACTTAGGCGTTAGTTAGTTAATTACCACAATTTTTATTTTACTCTGCCAACACCGGACTCTAGTCATTATTAAAGACCCAAAATACTGTCATTGATACAAAAATTCAAAAAAAGAATGTTCAAAGCAATGTCTCTTGTCAATCAATCTTAAGACCAAAGAGTAGTTCTTGTATTTTTCACGAAGGGCAAGGTGGTGGCTAGAGCCATACAGCCATTATTAAGAAATCTTTTATGTCATTTAGGAGTGTTTAACACGTCACTGTATGCGAGACCCCCTAGATGACAGCTAGCTATTTTAAACAAGAGTACGATGCTGCTTATCTTGACAGCTAGTTACGAGGTTACTAAGACGATGATTAACTTTAATTAGCTTTTATGAGTAAATATTTTTTTTAATGAACTGTTCAGCAGTGTCTTAAATTTAATCAACGTTTATAAGTAAAACCGTATATGTTGGGAGATTGTTTTAACGCCTAGTAAAAAAATACCTGGTGAAAGTCTTCCGCAAGTACATTAGCGCAGACGCTTAGCATTTCACATAGTAGGTACCAGTACCCTCCAAGGATGTATGTCAGTATCTCTAGAAACACATAAGGTATGAGCTGCAGGGGCTTGAAGTGAACCATTGTAACATGGGTGATGACGACAGACGTCAACGATAGCACTGGGATGATGATCACTATAGCCAATGCTTTTTTGTAAAGGTACACTGGAAGTGCCCGAGCCGAGAGTTGCTTGTAGGCATTCTGAAAAGAAGAATAAAATGTTCTGGCTATTACGATAACATATAAATGACGATGACGACCTCCGTAGCCGAGAGGCGAGAACGCCGGACTTTAAATGGCGCCGCCATCTCTGAGGTTCCGGGTTTGATCCCCGGTCGAGTCAATGTAGAAAACAAACTTTTCTATATTGGCTCAGGTCTGGGTGATGTGATACTCGTTGTTTCTGATTTCTATAACACAAGTGCTTTAGCTACTTACCTTAGCATCAGAGCAATGTATGTGATGTTGTCCAATATTATATTATATTGTTATATTATACATTTTGCACTACTCGTATCATCTGTTACTCTAGTGTCGGAAATCTCTTAGTCATGCTGCAGCCTTTAATAGACGTAAGTAGACAAAGATAGTTAAACGTGTTAAGAAGTTAGTTATCTTACCTCAAAGTTTGCCCATTCGTTTAGAACTTTAGCTATCTTTCTGGTTTCATACCACATAATCGGAACAACAACCATCGGAAACAAATAGACGGTGAAAAGATATTCAATAACAGCTTCCTCGAATTTCCCCTCAGCCGTTCGCAAGATCTGGACTTTGTGAAGAGATAGATAAAGCACGTAGCTCAACAAAGAAAAGTAGACAACAGCAGAATAAACCATGGAGGGAGACGCTATTTGAAACTCGTTGACTCCAGGAGATGTCCGCGTGATGGGAAGCACTCCCATGATTCGGAGCAGGGAAAAGACAGGCTTTATGTTCTCATAAACGATGTCTTTTGTAAGTCTAGGGTTTATGAGATTGTTTCTCATTGGTGCCACAGCATTCAGTGTAGGTGGCTTTATATAATAAGGCGTGCGAGCCGGAGTGACATCAAGAAAAACGGGATTCGTTTTGGATTTATCCTCCATTTGAGCGGGATATCCATTTGGTATCGGAAGAGTCGTGGTCGGGAACAAACTGTTGTTGGTGTAGAAACTCATTTTTACGTCGTTTCAATTTCGATGAGTGGCTCCTACTGACTAGTGTATTTCGGAAGGAAGCTTAATGACGCTGAGGCTTTGTCAGGACGTCATATTTCAAAGGGTGACAAGTTGATTGCAGCCCACGTAAGCGTTTCGGCGCCCTTCGTTAATCTTTCAGCGCGCACTTCACCTTGAGCGAGACCTTAGTCATTACCATCTGCATCAAATGGTTTTTTAATATCTTAATCAGCGATTAATAAACACCCTCGGTTTTATTACGAGGAATTAACTGTGGTCCCAGTTTACGGTTAGACATTTCAAGGTCATCATTTTCTGTTTTAATAACCTCGAGTTTAGTCATATGCAAGCTTACGTATTTTTATTATGTGTTCATTTAATATATGTTTTCGAACATCGCTTACTTCATAGCTACCATCACTCAATATGAGTAGGACACAAATTAAAAGAAAATTCACATCAAAATGCAAGCGGGAAATATTTCTTACGCAAATATCTACCTAATTCTTAGGTTACTTCATCAAAGAACACGTTAAGTCCCATTCTTATGCGGCTTATATCAAAACTTGGGAAGTAGAATTTATAAGCCTGTGTGTTTTGTTTACACACAATAGCTTTGCATTCAATGATGTGTAGTATTATATTCTGGTGTTTTGATACCCTTGGATACATTGTGATTTTGTGAGGTTTAGAAGACTTTAAGTACTTACTTGTTGAGTTAGCAAAATTTATTTAAGATTACAAAACTTTTGTTAAGGAGTCATTGAACGAAATGAAGTGCCGTAAAGGTGAAGGGTGCTTAAGATCCATTGTATTCAAAAGGCCTTAAAAACCGGGATGAAAAAAAATTTATGGATGTTTGTTGTTTTTCATAATATTTCTATCACGTTTTCAAATGCTAGTCTTTAGTACAGGAAGAAAGTAATCGATAAGTATTTCCTATTAAGAAAAAAAAATACTATGCCAACTTCTTTGTTCGCAGTAGAAAGGAGGTTTAGAAGGCTTTTAAAACCGATTTAGTAAAATACCGTCTCATAAAATCGTTTGAGAAGAAAGTTAGAATAGAGTGATACTTGTATTTTCTTTGTTTTTTAGGTGTTTACCTAAAGCCTTTGTTGTGTCGATTTTTAAGTAAGTAATTTAAGTTTGTTCGAGATCTATCACAACATGGAAAAAATAAGTAAGAAACCTAGTTTAAGACCTTTTAAGCAGCTTAACCTTATTTCTTCAACATTGATATTTGTAAACTTTGATATGTGTAAACTTGAGTTTGACGAGGCAATTCTTAAGTAAATAGTATACCCGCCCACTATTAAGTATTAATAGTAGAGATCATTGTGATTACAATAAGCATAGAAACAATATCGAAATCTCAAAAACAAGTAAACTTTACATAGACAAACCTTTTCAAATGAAAAATTAAAAGCCCATTTTCTTTTTTGTTTTTTGTAAAAAAATAAAATACGCTGATAGCTGTCGATTCGGAGGTTTTCTAGCTTCCATTTAAATTTAAGGTTAACAGTATCAGAGCGTGAACGCCGAAATGCAAAGTTTGTCGCCAATCGTTTTCTAAATGATACTTCGGAATTTCCAATAAGCCCCACGGGACTGAGCAGTGAGGCGATCTTAAGTTGTATAGGTATATTTTATAATACGATTTTGTTCAGTTTAGTTACCAACTTTGCTTTTATAAAAGTCCAAGACATAGTAGGAATAATAATATGCTTTTGCATCGAATATTAAAGCGTCAGACAATATTCCGTTTTTTAGGGTTCCGTAGTACTGAACCCTTATAGTTTCGTCATGTCCGTCTGTCTGTCTGTAAGTCCGAGAGTTTGCTTGGAGACTATTGACACTAAAGAGCTGTAATTTTGTGAAGGTACCTATGAATATCAATCACGCTGACAAAGTGGTAAAATAAAATTATGAAAAATATTTTTTTAGGGTAGCTCCATGTAGCGTGAGTATGTTTTTTTTTCATCGTAATCCCCATCGTGTGGGTTATCGCACATTATAGTCCTTTAAAATGACTTAGGTGTTACTAAGACTACTTTTCGATTTAGGGATCCGTTTGCGAAAGGTTAAACTTTAAAGTGCTAATTTTTGTTCGATAAGGGGGGACCCTCCCTCTAAAAGGAAAACTATTAGCTTGAAAAATCTAGAAAAATTCATGATAGTAGTCCTTTTTATGAACTTTTAAGGAAAATCATAATGGTAAAGATAGATCAGTTAGTTTAAGAGTAATAGTCGTTTAACTTATGTATTAGAAAATTTCTTAACTAATAGAAATTCCTAAAAAGAAAGCATTAAAAATTACTGAAATAAAGTGATTGCTGAAATATATTGTGGTAACGACGGGCAACTACGGAACTTTATACTGCGCGTGGCACGACACGCACTGGGCCGGTTTTTTTTATTGCAATTATGTTGATGTGTCTAATAAAAACTTTCTCTTACAATTGATAATGTCGCAACGTAATAAATTAACATCAGTGCCAGACCGTAAATTTTTGCCAGGGCGTTTCCCAGCACACCGAACCTCAAGACAAAATATTTTCTAAATAGTTTGGGACCATTTAGAAAAAAATTTTTTTTTTCGAGATTCGTTGTTCTGGACACCGCCCTGGCAAAAATTTACGGTCTGTTGTGGAACTATTGCCACTACATCAATCGTCACGTATAGTAGGTGAATTGATCTTAAAGGCATATCACCTTAAGATATGCATACAAAATTATCATCCAATCTACTTACTTAATAACCTCACTAAAACATCGAGCTTGTCTAATCAGGCATCTTGGCAACCCCGTTGATTGTCTATTTAGGCGGTAATCGAGAAGAAAGGTTAGCCCGGGGGTGACTTAGAAACGCAATTAAATTTCGCTGCACTGGGTAATCGAGGCTTAGGAAAATTGTCTCGCAGAGCGAACCTCGAATGAGACAATCTACTTACAACTCCTGGGATTGGGTTAGCTAGAAAAAAAGGTCAATTGCGACTCGGACTCGCACCTTATGGTTCTTTAGATAGATAGATAGTTACTCTTTATTTTACATCATACAAAGAAAGTACACACTGCGGGTGGCAAGACCGATCTTTGTGGAAATCCTTGGGGGTGGCCTATGTCCAGCAGTGGACGTCTTACGGCTGATGGATATATATATATATATATATATATATATATATATATATATATATATATATTTAAAGAAAGTACAACTGATGATTACAAAAAGATTAAACTGTCCTCTACCTAACGGTTGTCTGGAAGAAATCGCTTTTATAATCGCGATAAGACCGCCTAAATGATACAATCCAGAAATTTTTCTTTATGCTATTTATTTTCTGTGGTCTGCAATAAAGAGTACTCATCTATCTATTTAAAGATACACAGTTTAGGTCTTATCGCTAAAAGTTTTAATATTCATTGACAGTCTGATCCAGTGGTTTGCGCTCCAGACTAAGCCAGACGCGAGTAGGTTGCATGTTCAATTCTCTAAAGGGGCAAATGTTTGTGTAATTCGTACAAGCAATTGCCGCCTCTAAAAGGTGCATTATACGGACGAAAAAGCTAGCAACAAAGTGATCGCTATGACAGTATATTTACCTCATTCAAAATTATCACAATTAATAAAACAAAATAAGTTATACCAAGTCAATGTGGTAAAATAGTACTAAATACAAAAACAACAGACAGTCTAATTGAGAACATCATCCTTTTTTGAAGTCGGTTGTAAAAATATAACAAAATCCATAGAAATGTATGGTCCCGTACGTGTTGAACATTGTAGGCACTTTTCTGTAAATCTATAGGAATAACTTATTTTCAAGCACTACTTTACAATTGCAATACTTTCGTGAGTAGAGCCAATATCTTACAAATACTACAAAGTATCTAAGTATTGGCTGTCTACCTGTTGTTTACACCAATCCATCCAATCTCACTCAAAGACATCGTCCTACCTCAATAGCTAAATAGTAGACTCATTTCAATTCTAAATAACCATAAAGCTTATGTGCCTAAAACTAACTCTATAATGGTCTGATTAGTTTCGCCCATCCGTGGTTTTGCCGAACAAAGTGCAGAAGGCACATACCCTAATATGTAGTTTAAATTCAACTGGTCAGACGCAGTAATAATTACTAATTTCCTCGCTATGGTTTGCAGTCATTTGGAAAAGCTGCCTTAAAGCCCTCGCATAGTATGAGTTTTCGGTAGGTCGGTCAGGTTTTATTAGGGATGTTGACACTATTTATAAACAATAATAGTAAAAGTATGGTAGAGTTAGGTAAATAGCGACGTTATAGTTCGATATCGTCATATAAATTTTGAAGAGGTGCGTTTTGACAGCTCAAAAAAAGTATGTCAATTGATTGGTTGTGTCAACTAGCATAATACTAGAGCATAGAATAGGTACACATCTGAATTTTAAACATCTGAAACAATTTGGAATCAGCCGTTATTTATAGTAACATAAAATTCAAACTCTTCGGCCGGCCAAGAAATCTATATTGTGCGTTTTTTTAACTTTAGCGGTAGAGAATCAGGTTTCAGTAAGGAGTGTGTTTCCTGTATCTACGCCAACTGTGGTTTTACGGCCAAATTCATCATGTCCACTTCAGTAACACGCCGCGGAAACACTCTCCGCTATTAACTGCCAACTAAGCCTTAATGTTCCATAAACCGCCATTGCTCGTTTATTTGTAGGGATATCTAATGTCCTAGTTAATGCATTGCAAACCAGGTGCCCTATAAAAACATCATAATTTACTTTAGCAGGCGGCTATAATTTTTTTACTGAACCTTTGTCCTGTGGAAGATAATAGATTATGAACCCTAAAATACGAGCTTGACTGTTTATTAAATACACTCAAAAAGTTCGAAATTGCAAGCGGGCGGCTAATGATTCAATATAGTATTGTGCAAAGCGAGTATACATAAAAATATAACATATTTATAGACAGGGGCTGAATATTATTTTGTAACCGTACGCCTAGTCATATATTGCGAAGAATGAAACTAAAAGTATGAGTAACAAAGTCAATACCTAACTTTACTCAAAATACCTAACCAACCTACATGAATGGAAGTTACCTACAAATATTATATCTTTAGCTCTATTTCAAGCATGTTTTAAATAGTAGCTTTTTTATTTATTCCATGAAACCGTTAAAGAGTGTAAGTAGGGACGTGGAAAAATCTTCCTCTCTCGGAGATCGATGAGTCGTTTTAATACGACGGTATCACTTACGGGGCGGAAGGGCAGCGTGTAAATTTAGAGCCTTCGACAGCTCCGGTAGTGATGCGTATCCTAATCGAGCTCGATATCGAGGAAAATCAGTATAAAATACAGACTGGTAAAATTTTATTCAAAATATACACCACGTTGGGTGCCAGTTTCTTTAGAGAGTCATTCACTTTTATGCGTTGAAATATAATGATATTATCCTTCTCCTGCTTAAGGATAAGTATGTAGAATAGTGTGAAAAGGTTTAGCTTTTAAATTTCTTTTGCAGCTGTTTAAGTTAACTTAAATTACAAAAGTTGCTTGTCTAGTTACACAATTCTTAGAGATTTCCATAGATTTTAGATTTAACGATCACAAAAATTGTTGGACTCGACAATTCATATGATCAATGGGACCTCAATTTTAATTTAAAATTTCTTAACCCCTTATTTTAGCGTATAAGACGCAAACAAAATTGAATAGATACGCGGTCTCGTGCGATCGCTTGGGGTTTTGACTGCCACAAACTAGACAATACAAAACCTATTGTTTGGGGTCAACGTTGATTGTATTGGCGCTGAATGTGTTAAAGAATCGATAAAGACGTTAATTCTCGACGACCGTCTGGTGTAGTGGTTCGCGCTCCGGACTACAGCAGTACCTGGTGGTTGCGGGTTCGAATCCCGCAAGGGGCAAATGTAAGTGTGATGAGCACGGGCATTGTACTTAAGTCGTGGATGTTTATATGTTTATCCGTTATCTAGTCGTCATAGTACAAGCTTTGCTTAGTTTGGGCACGGTAATATTATCTACATAGTATTGTAACTCTGGCTCATCACTAGTCCGATCTCGGAGGGTATATTGGATCTCCAAGTCAGTGAGAGAGCCCTCAAGCCAATGCTGTCAGCTACACTCGTCGCTCACCGTACTCACTGAAACGCAATCACTACAAATTATTATTTAGTGACGAAATAATAATTGTTCTTACTATTTTATAGGAGAAAACATTAGACTTTTTACTTAACTTTAGTTTCATATTTACTGTTTTAATCAATGTTGTTAGATTTGAGCTGTTTATTTTGCTTGAAATTTTTTTAATAAAATTTAATAAGAATTGTTGGGATACCATCACTAAACACAAATTATATTCGGTGCGTATACCGGAGGTTTATTTCGGTAATCATCATCATTTCAGCCACAGGACGTCCACTGCTGAACATAGGCCTTCCCCAGTGACATCAAGCGGCTTCCTACAACCTTTATATCATCCTTTCTTCCTTACTAATATTATCAATTCGAAAGTAACTCTGTCTGTCTGGCGGTCTGTTACGCTTTCACGCTAAAACTACTGAACCGATCGTTGTGAAATTTCATCTATAAATCATAAAACTCAAAATTAATATTCCATCTACCTGCTGTAACGTCAAAAACCATCTTTATATTCCAATTAAAATAGTCTATTAACAAAATCCGATCGTGTTGCGAGTTCCAATCCATGTAAGCGCCATCAACACCCATTAATTAATGAAGCCTCCGTGATATTTCAAATGTAAATTAAATTGGATAATCAACTTAAAAATGAGTGACCATTATTTTAATTACGCTCTAAGGCTCTCAACACCAGCTAAGAAGCTTTAAAGGCCCGTGTTTAATGCAAATCTTAGAATATCTAAACAGAGTTTGTTTTGAAACCCAGTTTTTAACCGACTTCAAAAAAAAAGGAGGTTCTCAATTCGTCTGAATGTTGTTTTTTTTTTTTTTGTTGTATGTTTGTTACGTGAATACGCCGTCAATTATGGACCGATTTCAAAATTTATTTTTTAGTTTGAAAGGGTATACTTCCGAGGTGGTCCCATTTACACCAAGTCAGATTCTGATGATGGGATCCCTGGGAAATCGAGGGCAACCCTCAATTTTTATAGGCACCCATAATGTTTTGCATATATTTTCTGACTCAATGCTGATTTTTGGGTCTGGTAATTATCATGTCATGTTGCTGACCTGATGATGGAAGCCACAGAACTCCTGACGGATAGGAGTTACAAGATTATACTGCAATTTGTCGACAGAACGTATTTCGCAGCGTGTTGAGCAGACGTGGAGCTTATAAGGTACCAGACCGCCAATTTTAATTTACTGGGGGCGTACCCGCACACCCAGTAACGAAAAAAAATTCAAAAGTTCATTTCTTAAATTGACTTGGTATTTAACGCAAGACCTTATCCTATGGTTACGACACCAAAATAGCCACCGTTCTGGTTGGAGTGTAGGAAAACCCTTTCCTTAAAACTTACAAATTTTCGTCGAAAAATTGACCCTATATAACACCTTATTTTTATCATACCATTAGATGGGGGGTCCATAGAGGACCAACATTAGTTAAGGTTACTTTGCTGTAAAGTCATTTTTGGCGGAGTTAGGAGGGGAAAAATAGAGGACTTAACACTTAAAATTGTGAAATAAAATAAGTTTCAAAAAAAACTAAAAACCTACTTCAAAATGAAACTAAAAAGCGAAAAATAATATTGACTAAAACATACGTAATCAGTTCTTTTTGGAGTCGGTGCGAATGAACAAATTTATTTTTTCGATGGCTGGCACCGACTCCAAAAAGAACTGATTACGTATGTTTTAGTCAATATTATTTTTCGCTTTTTAGTTTCATTTTGAAGTCGGTTTTTAGTTTTTTATGAAACTTATTTTTGTTAGGTGTAGATTATCTTATTTGGTTGTAAAATGTATTAAATTCTTCTTTTGTTAAGTGCTTTTAAATAAAGTATTGTAAGTAGTGTTGTATTACATATTGCTTCTTGTCTTTGACAGCAAGAAGATTAGAGAACTAGGGATCTGGGCTTTGGACGTATACAACTACTCTGTCCATAAGTAGACACACTGGCTGCGATTAATTATTAAAGAATCATATGTAATTCTCGGTGATCACGGTACAGGGAAGCTGTTAGTGTTATCTTCAGTCGGAGTTCGGCAATAATTTTTATCAATTTGGAGTTTTGACATAGCGGCTTTAAGTAATCATTCGGATCGGCTGCACTTTTCTAACCATTGGCGTGCCTTTTTGATCCAAGATATTATGATCCATGATATTATACTCCAATCAACACTCATTTCGCCATGGAGAGATTCCCTGTATTATCAATGGCAGTGAGTTACAGCGAGAAATGTGCATAATCCGGCTGAGAGACAGTTCTCAGCTCAAGGGTGTGTTTTATTTGTTCACGCAGATAGCGGCCGTCAGGCCACTATTAGCGGATCGACAAAGTATTGCTGAAGGCTTGCATCTAAGCTTTTGTGTTGACCATGCAGTGACTTTGACTATTCAAAATAACATGTAATTCATGTGTTTTAAACATAACTTAAACTTGTAATCGTGCCCATCACTCCCGGATTGTTATTTAAAGGGACGTGCATTTATTGTTAATATCGAGTAGGTATCGATTTAAACGGAAGTCGTGAATCAGTTAAACTTAATTTACTCTGTACCAAAACCTAAATATAATGTTACTGAAGTTGTATGTTACTGCAGGTTCAATTTGATAAAAAAGAAGATTTACTAATTTCAATGTATACGATACAATAGAGTCCTTATGTAAAGGCTAAAGCTCTAAACATCGGTTAATTACTTAATACGTATTTTCCAAAGCATTGGAGCTCAATTCAAAACTTAATTGCTATTGTATTGAGCGTTGCGATTGTCCAAGTTTTAAAATCAAATAATTGGATTCATCTTTTAACTAAGAGGTTTAGACACGAACAATTAATTACCAATAAACTGTTATTTTACACTAAAGCAATTTAAGCTTAACGATTTCCTTTCCCTCTGATTCGTTTTGTCTAAATTGACATCGTTTTTTAAGTCTTCACCCGTAAATAAAGGAGATAAATTGATGAAAGTTTGATGTAAAAAGTTGGGAGGTATTTTTTTGTGACAAAGTGAAATGAAAGGTAATGTATGTTAGCGGCTTTTTTGTATGGCGATAAAACAAAATGTTGTACGGATGGCATTGGTTCACTAATCGAAAGGTTAGTAATTTCGTATAGATCTGACAAATTTATGTCTCGCAAATGCAATTAATCTTAGAATAAAAAATTCATTTAATAAACTGGATTTGCCCGGTATTTTATTGAATGTAAGATTATAAAAATCGGTATTGTTTTATGTAGATATTATTTGTTCGACAGATTTCAATGATAAAATATTTAGTCGATTACAATAGCTCGGAAGTTTACGCAAAGTTAACCATTGAATACGTAAGATTTTTCTTTTTATGATTGTCCTAACACTCCTAACGAGACCCGCTTTGTGGGAAAAGGCATTGATGGTACCTGGGGAGAGAAAACTTTTAAAAGCCTGTGTTTGTTTGACTTTTAGAGACCTACCTTAAAGCTAAGGAAGGTAATGTTGTAAGTTTTGAAAACTTATGATAAAGTGCGTCTAGATTTATAAGGTACACCATTATATTGCGAGTCTGCTAGCTTAGCCTGTTAGAAATAGTTTTTTACCATTGTGTTTTCGCTTACCTAGTATAGGCATAGTAAGCAGTTTAGCCGGCCACAGATTAAAGGCTGACGCACACCAAAAGTGTCGCAGACGTGCTGCATTGCGTCTGTGTGCGTCAGGATTTGTAATATATGAATTTGTACGTGTAGGTTCACACCGACGGTGTCGCAGACGCATTGCAATGCGTTTGCGTGCGTCAGTCGCACAGCCGTCCGCGAGATACAAACCGAAAGTGAGCGGAGTGGCAACGTCGCACACGCGCTCTGGCATGATGACGTTTTAATCCATAGGATGTCTTAGTTGAGGCCACACCGCGGTGACGCATACGTTTGCGTGCAGCTGCGACACCGGCTGCGGCACTTCAGTTGTAAATATTTACAAATTTAAAGTTACTAAGGATCATGGATTTTGAAATACGCGAAAAGTTTATCAATAAAGGTAGTACGCAAATACAAATGTGTATATGATCCACAGGAAAAAAAATATAAGAACCGCTCAAATAACTAATTTGATTCGAAACGAACACACGGTGTCGCAGACGCACGGTGTCGCAGATGCATCGCAACGCGCTGCGTTGCGTGTGCGATGCCGTGGTACCGGTGTGAATTGCTTCAAGACGCAGCGTGTCGCAGATGCAACGCATCGTGCTGCAGTCGCAACCGGTGTGCTGTAGCCTTAAATCATCTCATCACTCTCTTCGTCACTCGTGATCCCTTTCGTCTGAATTATGCACTTTATCAATTTCAACGGCTGATTAATGATACCCTGATACCCTTTCAAACTTTGTTTAAGACTTTGACCGAAGGAAAGTTGCTGAAGCGGGTGTTAAGGTTTTCATTCACAAAGTTTCCTTTTTGCGGTAACCACGAAATAAAGTTCGCCACAGTGTTTATATGGAAGTAGAAGTCGCGAGAAGCAACTTTGTTTTTAACTGGATCATGCATTTTCACTTAACTGAAGTGACGAAGGTAACGTAAAGTTAACTTTTATATTTTTCTAGTAAGTATATTGTGTCAATATAAAGTGATGTCCCGCCATTAAGATACTTTCTACTCTACTACTGACTGACACATTATTACCTACTAGTTGTGAGAACCATACGTTCCAAAATAATATAATAATAATTTGCCTACAATTTTCTACATGCAGTTAAGGATTAAATATACAAGTTAATACTACCTACTGGTTGCGGTTTTGAACAGTAGCTAATTAGATCTAATTTATTAATTATTTTGCATTCTTAGTGTTACTCATGCGTCACGCTTTCGTGGTAATTAATGCTGAACTGAACCTTAAGTACCTTAGGAAGTATATTAGGAATAAAAAAAAGCGTGTGTATTATAATATAAGTTCCTGACTGTGATTACTTTTCAAAGTCTTCTCAACTAACAGAGGAGCAACTTAGTTAAATGTAGTTATGCGAGCTGCTACAGGTTGTTAGAGTTCGCAGATAATGAACACGCTAGCTACACTACGAGATGAGGCAGAAGATCTCATCAACCTTTACACACTATGATATAATGCCAGAATACATCATGAGGTACATTTCAGGATAATGAGATGGACGTGACGCAATCCTTAACTATATAATATAATATACAAATAATGATGTCATTATAGTCAACTACGCGTCTAGGCCATGGCTTGAATTATTAATTTATTGATTTCAAATAGTGTCCAAAATGTGGGCAAAATGCTAGAATCATTCTCTGTCAGTCAATGGGTCATTCGTATGCTTTTATAGAGTATGCACGAAACAGATAAAATATAGCTTATATTATCCACATAATAAAAACCGGCTCAATGTCTATACACATAATGAAATGTAGGTTTCCGTAGTTTCCCGCCAGCCTATACGGTATTTGTGTTTATTTCAATTAGTAACACCAGTTACAATGACATTAACGGAGACCGAATTATGTTGATCCCGTACTTAACTAATCCGGTGGTACGAAAGTCCGTCAAAGTCACTTAAAGTGACAAGGCTTTTATAACAAGAACTAAGTAACGTTTTTCAGTAAAAAAGTAGGTTAAATTATTGTTAGGTTATAATTCATAAAACTTCCCGCAGAATATTTGTAGTGAAGTAACATACCCCGTCGTAAGTCTCGGTTATCGAAGGGCTCCAGAGGTTTACAAGGGCTTATACCGCCGTGGCCTGCGAAGAGTGTTAGCATAGGGATTCCATAAATCATTTGAAGAATCGGGACTAGACTAATATAGCTCTAGGGCAAAATTTAACTGCTGCTAAGATGTTTTTAGCAAGTAAATTATTATAGAATAACTACCATAGAAATTTCACCAACTTACATAATAACTAACAATAATAAACATGGATCTTAAATAAAACGACTCCATAATCTTTGTATTAAAATCAATAACTTCTGTTTTTATATTAAAGTCTTATGTGATGTGATGTGATCCGATATGTTTATGGATATTGCCGAATCCCTAATTTTTGGTTTAGTCAAATATCCTCAATGATTTATTTTTAACTTAAGTGATTTCGACTTTTAATGGAAGTGTTGTGTGGACCTATTAAAAGCATATATGTTTATGAACATGCACTATACCTACATTTGTTTATGTGGCATATGATGCTGTTGTATTGGTACTTATACCTATTTCATAAAATAAAAAAAACTTTAAGCTGAAAAAGCATAAGTTTGTCGTAATACTGTTTTACCAGATCTACTTACGCAGGTTCTAATTTTACAAACTTCAGCAAATCTTTAACGCGGAAAGTCCTAAAACTTCCACCGACGTTGTCGCCCTAACAGCAAGTAGGTAAGGAACTAAGGATTATTATCTCGGATGGGGTTAATACGGGGTTTGTTCCCCAGGGAGGAATTACCCTGGAATGTGGGATCGTCACCGCAATATTATGTAATGGGTGTCGATATTTGGGTGGGCGATTTTCCTAATTGTCTTTGATTTAGTATGGCTTTATCTGAGGAAGTTGTGTGACTTTATGATTTTAGAGCTCGTAACTTCGTAAGCGCAATGCTTAATGGCTTGGAAAAGCTTAATAGATACATTGATTGATATCAAAGTAGATTTAGGATTTACAATACCTTGTATGTTATCAGATAATACTACCCATCCTATCTAGGTCAATTTTGAAAAATCGTTTTTCTCATTTACTAAGTAGAAGTGTTTTCTATTTTAGTTTTAATTCTGTATAATTATATTATAGGCACACATGTGTGCGCAGGTCCATTGTAATACGAATGGTATCTTTTTTTTCCGAGCATACGGCGCATACCCGTTAAAACTACGTTAGTGCCATATTGGACCTAAATTAGGTAGGTAAATAAAGGCTAAATTAGGTAAGTAAAGTGCCATCTTTACTTACATACCTAATTGGAAGATATAGCTTATCTTCCAATTAGGTAATAAAACTTCCTAATGGTAATAGTCGAGCCGCATGCAGTCAAAAAACATACGCCTAAATAGGCCAATTAATACAGATACCAAAAAAAATTGGTATCTGTAATTTGCTCTCAATGTGTACTTACTATTTTTTTGGGTGCGAATGTTGCGATATTTCTATTTCTTAGTAGGTATTACACAGACTAGCCTTCTAAATGGAAGCATAAACTTATATTGAGGAGTAACAAGTCTCAAACAGGCCTATTTTCTTAGGGTTCCCGTACCCAAAGGGTAAAACGGGATCCTCTTACTAAGGCTCCGCTGTCCGCTGTCCGTCTGTCCGTCTGTTCGTCTGTCCGTCTGTCCGTCTGGCCGCCTGTCCGTCTGGCCGCCTGTCCGTCTGTCCGTCTTTCCATCTGTCCATCTGTCCATCTGTCACCAGGCTGTATCTCATGAACCGTGATAGTTAGAGAGTTGAAATTTTCACAGATGATGTATTTCTGTTGCCGCTATAATAACAAATACTACAAAACAGAATAAAATAAAAAAAATAAGGGGGCTCCCATACAACAAACGTGATTTTTTTGCCGTTTTTATAGATAATGGTACGGAACCCTTCGTGCGCGAGTCCGACTCGCACTAGAATCTTATAACCTTAATAGACCGATCAGTATTCGATATTCGGGAGGAGTTTATCGAAACTTAACCTATCATATTATTCATATTCCATATCATCAATTAGAACTATAACCACTATAACAGTACAAGCTTTGCCCGCAGCTTTGTTTGCGTGGACTACAGGATGTTTGGTATGATACATAACGCAATACGTTCCAATAAAGAACAATATATAGAAAAATATCCCACAGGAATATTTAACCGGGATAAAAAGTATCCAATAGGTATTTTAATCCAGATCATATTCTATATGTGTGCAAATTTCATCCAAATCAGTCTAGTCGTTTACGCGCGATTGAGTCACAAACATCCTCACAAACTTTCGCATTTTATAAAGTGGGATAAGTGCTTATTTGGATATTACAACATTTTTTTTTCTAACATGCATTTTCAAAACAATTTTCACCGGATTTTTTCAATTCCCAGTGTAGTTACCTCGTGTCTGCTAGTTTTCAGAATCGAGTAAGCAAATTAAAGTGTTTGTCAATGCAAACGTCCCGGAACGCGTCTGCGGAACGTCTCCGGCCGCCGGAACCGGAACTTGTAATTTCCGGCACTCGACAGGACCGCACTTAAGATTTTATTTCTTTACCATTAAAGTGAACACTTCCGAGTTTATTCTACTTACTTACGCCTGTTTGATTCAGTGATAGGAGGAAGTTTGTATGTTTGATACTAAATGTTGCGTTAATAGCTGGAGATATTTGGATGGAATTTTGGTAAACAAACTATGAATTACATCGTCTTTCTATATAGTACATATAGCTAGATCCATTTCGGAAACTAAAACTATTTCTTCTCTGATTTGAAAATGGTAGAAACGTATAATATTTGTAAAAAACAAGACGTCAAAATTGTGATCGAGGTCCACTGGAATCAAGTATGCACTTCGCAAAATCAATCTTAATAATTTAGACATTATTGACTCTAGTCCGTCCCTGTGCTGTGCACCTGCGCCCCTCATCTCGTGCTCCCCCGATGATTAACCTCGTCTCGAGCAAAGATTCAAATTGCCCCCGCGCGGCTCTGGCACAATAGGCGTCTACACAGTAGGTCTCGAATCTAAAATCGAGATTGAATACGTCAATTTCTTAGTTTTTAATTGAGACCTAACGCTTAACAGTAATGTAAGCTGTGTTGTTTTAGAATCAGTGATTTTATCGTCATCATAATCAAGAGCCCTTTAAAGGCCACTGCTGGACAAACGCCTCCCCAACAGAACGCCAAGCCAGCCAGCGGCTCTGGATTGCTTGCATCCAGCGGCTGCCCGCAACCTTGAATAATCAGTAAACTGACAGTAATACCTGCGGGGTAACCATGAACTCTAAAAACAATCTCAAAGTTGTCAAATTTGTCAATTTTGGTATGTTATTTCATACAAAATTTGACAGAAATGATAATGTTTGACAGATTTGTGATTGTTTTAAGAGTTCGTGGTTACCGCCCTGTAACTTTAAACAATCTAGTGGGCCACATAAAATGTGTTCCTAAAACCAGGTAAGGTTTATTTTAGTTAAAAATGTAAAACAACAAATCTCAATAGTTAAGACAGACCAAGACAAAGACCAATTGAAATGGGGTATTTCATTTTATTTCAAATTAAATGTAAAATGTATTTTTTTACAAGTAATGATTGAGTGCATGATTTTTATGCACACGGTATCATTTTGTCTCGCTTACATGATGGTAGGAAGTCTGTACACTAAAGTAAGTCTGTTCACTAGGTCAGGTTAACACTAAACATGTTACCATAGTTACTGACTTATGTCGGCATTTGTCTTCTTTTTCTTTTCGTGTTCGATGGCTTTATTATTTAATACCATTATACACTATAGTCAATGCCGATTTTCTGGGTAGGTATTTTGTGGCGCGTTCATATCTATGTACTCTTAGTATGAAGAGTGCCCACTGTACTCTGCTGTATTGTAGCCCAGACTTATACTTGTGTATGACAAACTTAAGCGCTAACAGTTTCCTTAGTCCGTAGTTAATCGAAGGTAAGTGCTATCGATGAACTGAGCTTAGAGTGATGCTACAGTTTTGCTTGTAATTTATGCACTCGTTATAACTCTTTCTTTGTCACCCCGACTTCATCTCGGCACCTTTCTTTTATTTCTTGTCAAAGCGATTATATTGCGGTTCTTTTAAGCATGCCTTATCAAGTTACTACTACTACTACTACTACTATTATAGTTAATTAATTCGTATGTACCTTTAACGCAAAAATAGGAGCGTTTTTAGAGTGGAGGGCACCTTAAATGTTGTTGGTTTAAATGTATTGGACGGTCTAAGACGTTAAAATTGTTGACTGTTGACTCACTTTCCAAACATTGTAAAGAGCTATTACTACTAACATAATTTAACCTGTGATTTAATTTAATATGTGATTTTTTTACAAAAAAAGTAATGAAGGTTTTGGAGTTGGTAGGTAGGTATTTTTTTAAGATTAGGTGCCTCAATTTTTATGGTACAGCCTGAAACGTAAAAATACGTAGGTACCTGACTGTGCCAATTTTTCATATCTATCTACAAATAAAGCTACTGAAGTGGTATAAACAAACGTGACGCGCTACAACAATAGGTACTGACGTACTCATCAATCTACGTCGTAGTCATTCGTAGACACTTCTACTGATTAAAAGCTTTTTAATCTTTGGAAATTGGTTAATAGTATTACATGCACATTTTACCATTTTATTTGTCTTCCTTGCAACGGCAACGGTATAAAATTTAAGTTGTAATGTAACATACATTCTTAGTAGGTATTACATTAAATCAAAAATAATTTAAGTTATACTAACTTATTAATAAAATGAATTGTATTCGTTGCTTAGTGTTTCATAATTAACAAAGCAAATTTATTTTGTGTGTTTAATTATTCTCGATACGTAAAATATAGAACAAAGGATACATCCCACAAAAACAATTTTCTATTTATGCTGCACTGTAGCTGCAATAGAGCCGTATAAAACATAGTTTACGGCTTTTCGAGCTGTATGTATGTAAAATGGAGTCGATGAACTTTTATTTATTGTTATTGTCGAACATAAATAGGTCCAGTATATGGCCAAAGCTGTCTGAATACATTACAATATAATGGTCTTGTAGGGTATTTTCAGTTCCATTGATTGGAAATAAATTAAGAAACATTTTGAAAAAGAAAATCTGTTTTTTTTTTTAAAACATTTTAGGTCTGTTATTAAATAATTTATTACGTTTTGATGACTTAACAACGTTGGAAGAATACATAGACATTATTCTTAGTACTTGCGGTAGGTATCACAAAAAAGAAAGCAAGTAAAGATTAATCCAATAAAAAGATCGCCAAGAAATAGCTTATACTCGTATTATTAAGGTTCTTTGCCAGCTGTTAGCATAAAAATGTGGCCGCTGGGGTTGAAAGAAATAATAAACTGATATCAGTTTATTATTTCTTTGAACTTTTTATTTCGGAATGACTTAATAGAATTTTGTTGTTTGAATTATTCAATACAATGTAGGGTTTAATTGAAGCTAGGGCATTGCATGATAAAAAAGAACCATTAAGCTATAAACGCGAAGGAATTGCCGAGACAACAAGAAAATGAACTGGAAAATCTGAACTATTTCGCCGGAAACTAAATAAAACTTTACAACTTCCAATTCCAGTTGAATATTTTTGCAACAACGTAGTCTAAAACGACTAACTTTCTAGTTTCAATATTTTTACCGTGGTTTAGGTGTTCATTGGATAAATATTTTGTTTAGGTATATCTTTTATCAGTTCGGAAAATATAAACTTAATTATCATTCAGTAAATTTTACTTACAATTCTTCAACTGATTTCAAACTTAAAGTCAAACAAAAAGAGTTCAATATGTTTATGTCCTTCATTTCGTACCCCAACAAAAACACATTTACTATTAATAAGTGTTCTCTGAAGAGAGGTATCTGCCCAGCAGTAAACTACAAAAGGATGATGATGAAGACGAATACGTTTTCATATAGAGAGAAGAAAACATAAACAAACATATTTTGAAAATACGCGCAGGAATTAAATTTTGGCGATTTATTCAAACCGTACACAAACAGTAATCTATGAGTTTCAACCGAGTCTTTGAGACGCCGCGGGACCAATTAACTGCCTACGCAATAAAATTAATTACAAACCATAGTCATGGGTTCGTAGACCCCTGTAATCTTATAAGCAGTAAACATAACTTTAAGTTTATCTTCTAAGCCTAAATGTGCGAAGGATCAGTGATCGCTACGCCGATGTGACCAAAGAAAAGGGTGGGTGGAATAAAATAGCAAACAGGGGTGGGCTAAGGGTTTCCTACTCTAGCTCAAATAACATTTCGCCGATGTTCATTTGCTCGATGTCTATACTTCGAAGTACTAAGTTCACTAGCTCGGTGGGTCTTTTGAGCTAACGACCCTCCGAGCTAGTGAACTTTCGAGGTTCGTAGATAACCCGTGGGCTTAGGGCAAGGAATCTCTTGGGATGATCCAGTTTGCAAAGGATTACTTATTTCCTATGCAGCAGGCATGCCGGGGTAGGCAGACGATACATAATAATGATCAAATACGGTTTCTCATGCATCAAACATCAATCAAATCTGGTTTATCTTAAGCCAGTAGAGCTGCCGTAATACAATATTGATTTGTTTGTGTTATCGATGTAGGATGTCATTTATTAGCACGTGCTCTGAATTTGATGCTTAAATAAATAATTTTGTTCTTTGTGAGCCAAACGAATTATTGATAATTTCTTGGAATTAGCAAAATTTGCATACTTATCATTATCAAACTTCATTTTTGACTTAAGTTACCTACTTACGTTACGTTTCGCCACAGACGGTGATATCTCTTTTAAATTCTGTCTTGAGTGCCTCCCTGGCTTAGTCCGGTCGGTAGTTTAAATATACCGAACAAACGTGTAGAGAATCCGTTTACTTTTCAATCTCCAGCGAGCGATCGCAGCGCCACGGCAAAGGGATAACCAAGCGTGTGGGATTTCGAAAACTTAGCTACGTAGCCAAGAAATAGTAAATGTAGACAGAATATTGAACTGCAGTTTGTACGAGCAAGACATCGGTTTTACCAAAAGTTTGGGTTGGAATGATACCAATTGTTGGACGAGAATACACACTTTGATTATCCTTTGGGTACAGAACCCTAAAAACATATGCTTAATTTAAAAAGTTATAAAACAAAAGTTGTTCATTAAGATGTAGGTATAGAATATGGTTAAGGGTTCCTTGTCAGGACTACAAAACATTGGAGTAATGGAGTCAGACTCACTTGATCGACTCTACAAAACGTTTATTTTATAAAGGATACAATTTTCTTAGTGCCTTAAAATAGTTTCGAATACCGCACTAACAGAAAGCAGTGTTCACTCAAACTAACATAACTCAGCTCAGTTTAAACTTTAAAGTATAGACACGTAACCTCTTTATAACAGTACCAGAGAGAAGCAGTGAAAAACGACAGTAGTTCTCCAACATTTCAGAGAGAATAAGTTTTCGCCCGTTGAATACATCTGTGGGAGTGTCCGCAGTTATCGTTGTAAAGGAAAAATAGTGGAAATTTAATTTGCACGAGAGATGGTTGCCGGTATGTTATGAATATTCACGAAGTGGACAGTGCGATAAAGATTCCTCTAGGGTACGATTTAAATATACTTTGTATCTACGTAATAAAGTAGCATGTACTGAGTGAGCTAAGACATATGTAGGTACTTGTGGTTTCTTACTAAGTACTTACCTATCAAAGGAAAAATATTGAAAATAATTTGAAGGAAAAATATTTATTGCGACCTTTTGCTTTATTACTAAGACTTAAAACGTCGTTCTTCTGGTACATTGGTTAATGCTGTAGTTAGTATTTCTTTGGGTCTCGCAACTTGTACCTACACCTATCTTTTGTTGTTTTAAAACATTTTTGAAAAAGAAATAAAGCTAAATCTGTGCTATAGCTATGGTGAGCCCAGATCTTATGCCGCTTTTTAGAGTTCCGTAGTCCTGATAAGGAACCCTGCGTCATGTCCGTCTGTCTGTCTATCTGCCTACCCTAGAGAGCTGTAATTTTGTGGAGATATGTATATCAATCACGCCGACAAAGTGGTTGAATAATATTTTAAAAAAACATTTGTTAGGGTACCTCCTTCTCATACATGTAACTTGGGGGTGAATTTTTTTTCATCGTCTACCTCATCATGTGGGGTATCGTTGAATAGATCCTTTAAAATGAACCTAAATCGGAAAATAGGAGTTGCTACTACTATTTTCCGATTAAGGGATCCGTTCGTGAAATATTAAACTTTAAAGTGCTAATTTGTTTGAGTAGGGCGTCCCCCCCCCTCTAAAAACTATAGGCTTGAAAAATCTGAAAAAAATCATGATTGTAGTACTTTTCATGAACTTTTAAGGAAAATCATAACGGTTAAGAGAGATCAGTTAGTTTAAGAGTTATAGTTGTTCAACTTAGTCATTCAAAGAACCTTAGAGGAAAATATTTAAAGTGACTTAAATGAAGTTATTGCTGAAATATATTGCGGTAATGATGGGCAACAACGGAACCCCTTCACTGCGCGTGGCACGACACGCACATGGCCGGTTTTTTATTACGTGCTAGGATTTCGATCTCCCTTTATTGAATTGAAATTGACATATATACTGTAAAATTAAGAACTAAGAAACTTACTATAAGTAGTTTGCCTGCATTCCTTTAAAAAATAAATTTCACTGCTAAAAAAATATCGACCAATGAAAATCTCCGCACGCGGGCGTTAAATACAAACAAAACCGCTTAGTATTTTTTTTGTTAAGTGAAATATACACGTAGCTGCAGAGTACGTTCCTTAGCCGCGCGTGTTTCTTGCATTCCCATTTGCTGGTCGCAAATGTCGCAATGAAGTCATGTTCCGTAAATGGTAGCCGCTACGTGGCTCTTTTATCTTTTCAGGGCATCTCGGATTCTCGGGCTGTGAAGGTAGACGCTATTTTCTCAGAGTTTTAACATTTTGGTGCAAAAAAAGTTTTGTCCCACTTAAAATATTTACAACAATTACAGAGTTGCTGAAAAATTAGCAAAACCTAGAGCTAGAGTAGGTACACTACGTTTACCGAATTATGTTTTTACTATAGATTTTTTAAAATGAAATGAAATAATTTATTTGCGCAAAACATTTTGGTTTACTTAACGATGGATTAGGGGTTATTGGTGACGATAGAGATCGGTGAAAAACTCTGGGAGAGGTTTGCCTAGCAGTAGAATAAATATATTATTCAAATAAAAGGAACTACATTAGACCGCAAAGAAAAAGGATCCGTTATAAAATCTTTAATATCTTCAAAAGTACCTGAAAAGAATATTTAATGCCACAGAATGCTACATAAAAATATATTCTTTAATTTACTCTTTATTTTATATTTATTTCATAAAGCTAGGTCAGGTTCTCTTGAAGACATAGAAGATTTTCTAACCGAACCTTTTTATTTGCAGTCCTGTTTCAATCCTAAGTCAATAATCAACCACTTTTTCTTTAGAACGAGTTGGTACAATGCCTATGACCTTGTTGCCAGAAATAACAGACTGTGCTCACGAGATACCTAAAGCCATTTGGACATAATTGTAATATTACCGCGGTTTCCCCGCTACCTCGCTCTGTAATTAATTCGCCCAATAAATTTTCAGTGTCATTTTTTTGTTCAGCCGTTATTTATTGCCTTTTTGCTATTTCTTAAAAAGTTTAAGTTTTAGGTTATATTACGTACATAGAGTTGGCTTTTAAATATAATTCTCAAAAAATTGTTTATATAGATTAATTAAAGTACCTACCTAAAGAATATATGTAAAATATTTGAATAATTCGTGTCTGTATTTATAATTAAGTATATCTTTTTGGTAATAGACGAGGTGCTGCTGGTACCCTTATTTTGTTTGTATTTTTATCTAGATTTATCATTTCCTGAACTAACCCGAACATTGAATATTATAAGTAAGAGGGTATGTATGCATAATCCAATCCCTGCCCGTTTCTACTATCCTTTTAAAAAATCCTCAAAACAAGAAATAGCAAAGTAATCCTCCGTCAACCAAGTTAAATAGGCGTGACTAAACCAGCCAAGTGCGAGTTTTTTTTAGTAGCACACAATTATCTATCAAACGAACAAACAATAACTTTTGTTGTATGGGAGCTTCCTTAAATATTTAAATAATTCTAGTTTTTAGTACTATGTACTGTCTTACGATTACGGTTCGTGAGTTACAGCCTGGTGACAGACGGGCAGACGGGCAGACGGGCAGACGGGCAGACGGGCAGACGGGCAGACGGACAGACGGACAGACGGACAGACGGACAGACGGACAGACGGACAGACGGACAGACGGACAGACGGACAGACGGACAGACGGGTTTTATTTCAAGGTAGGCAGTAGATACCTAAAATGTGATTTATTGCTAAAAATCAGTAGTTTTCATCAATAGCGCACACTTGTAAGTACCTACTGCCTACCTCATTTCATTTATCAGGTAGGCACTGCCTAATTGCCTATATGCCTATATGCACCGCACGCCGCTGGTGAACATGTCTACAGCTTCCTCATTACTCTAAAACGAATTCTAAGCCTGCCATAGTTTAACGCATAATGAGAGCCATCGAAACGTTCCAGTCATATAATTGCAGCAATCAGATCTTCGTTACTATGAGGTGTTTTTTGTGTGTCAGCCGACGAAACGTGTCTCCAGCTGACACATGCCGTTTAGGCAAACCAGTAAAGTTAGGGTTTCAGAATAAAGTTAGAAATTTAACTAATAATGACAGCACTGATAGTCAAAAAAACTAGCCATCACACTGAAATACTGTTGAAACTACGATCGTAAAACTATGTGCGAGCTGGAGACCCATGTCTCTGGCTTGCACATCTATATCTTTGTAATTACTCAAGATACGATTATAATTTATACCTCAAAATTCGCGGTCGAATTGCAGCATTCGACTCCAAATATATCAAAACTTAATCTTGAATAGTTTAAGAGCTGGTGGTGAATGGTCACTTATCCTAATGGTACTTACTTAATATTATCTTAAAAATCACTCTAACTCGGGACTATCTATAGACTTAATAAAATATTTACGTCGTTTTATTTCCAAGTTCTCTCTAATAATATTGACTGCTGTGTCATCTCACATTAGGAAAAAGTTTCAAGTCATATCTTTGTAATAGAGTCCTAAAAATGGTGGCAAGTCTTATAATTAGTAAGTTACATAGACTTTTCGTCACTAGCTCCTAGTCTATCATTCTTAGTATTAGAAATAAAAACGATCGAGAGCGCAAATTAAAATGACTCCAAATAATACTAGCTCTTGAGTTCAAACTCGACTACAATAGTGTAGCGCACGGAACGGCAACGTCGCGCTTTGCCCGCTTCCGAGCCATTATTTTGAATTTTTTGGCGGGAAACCAGGTTTTGGCTTATAATTATGAAACCAAGAGGCCCAGAGATTTGAAATTGAACATCGTTTGTGCTGCTATTACAATGAATCATTTCATGTTTAAAATGAAACTCTAACTTATACAGTTACTCTAATTCACCATGTGTAAGCTGGAGACATGGGTCTCCAGCTTACACATAGTAATCGGTTCGTAGCTCTTAAACTATTCAAGATTAAGTTTTGATATATTTGGAGTCGAATGCTGCAATTCGACCGCGAATTTTGAGGTATAAATTATAATCGTATCTTGAGTAATTACGAAGATACAGCTGTGCAAGCCAGAGACATGGGTCTCCAGCTCGCACATAGTTTTACGATCGTAGTTTCAACAGTGTTTCAGTGTGATGGCTAGTTTTTTTGACTATCATTGCTGTCATTGTTAGTTAAATTTCAAACTTTAATCTGAAACCCTAACCTTACTGGTTTGCCTAAACGGCATGTGTCAGCTGGAGACACGTTTCGTCGGCTGACACACAAAAAACACCTCATAGTAACGAAGATCTGATTGCTGCAATTATATGACTGGAACGTTTCGATGGCTCTCATTATGCGTTAAACTATGGCAGGCTTAGAATTCGTTTTAGAGTAATGAGGAAGCTGTAGACATGTTCACACGCCGCTGCCCTAATAAGAAGAAGACGAAGGGTATGTAGGTATGTTTGAATCCCAAATTTGCGCAATGATACCTTTTTTTCCAATGATACGTAAATAAATTATTGTCAAAGTGAAATAGCTTTTGGCACCGTTCGCTTCTAATAGTTGTAGAGAGAGAGTACACACAAGTATAGGTAAAACCAGCATCGATTTATTTTATAACATTTTATTTTTTGACTCTGTAATCAAGCAGGTTTGGGTGACTTGCCAACTGAAAGTCGTCAACGAAATCATAATTTATCAAAGAATACTACGACAGTCACCGGTGTCTGGCAAACTTTTTCTTTGTTATCTAACTTGACTTTAGAACCGTTTCAAAGGATAATTTGCATTATCACTCGACGACTAAAACCGATTTGACTCTCTATAAAATAATATAAGGCAATGGTATAAGATATCTCCGAGATCGTGAGGACACTAAAGCTAAGGTCACACTACAATGGATAACTTAATGCGCGACTGCATTTATCAGATTAATGCGTTTTATAAATAAATTATATTAACTTTTATTATTGTCAAATGTGTTATTATGTATGGTATTTAATATAGGCCATTTATTATAATGTCATCTGTATTATATTGATGCTTGGATTAAACAAGTTATTCGTTGTTTAACTTATCGAACATACTGACGAATTCATAATAGACTTATTTTTTGTTAATATGGGAAATCAAGACTATCAGACTAAGACAATATGGTATCATCCCTTCATTTAAAACAAGCTATGCTCGCAGCTTTGCCCGTCTACAATGTGGTTTGGAAATAATATGATAGTTTTTAATACAATCAACGTTTATTGACAATTGATCAGGGCCATAACCATGAACTGTTAAAACAATCACAAATCTGTCAAACATTATCATTTCTGTCAAATTTTGTATGAAATGACGTACCAAAATTGACAGATTTGACAACTTTGAGATTGTTTTAAGAGTTTATGGTTATGGCCCAGTGCTAACTAGTAGTTAAAGGGCTGTATTCATTTATGTCCAGCTCGCATCATATGATTCTTTCTAAATTTAAAGTAGTTTTTGTCCATCCGGAAAGTCTATTATAAGTATCTTAATTATTTTGATAAACTTTTAAAAAATATATATGTAGTTTTGGATTATACAAACATATTTGATATTATAAATGTAGATTTAAATATCAGTGAACTAACAAATTTTTAACCATCTATCTATCGCATGCAGCTAACCATGCAGTGTGACGTGGCCCTAAAGAGCTTCGCATTCGCATCAGAATGAGGGTTGCTTGATATTCAGTAAGGGGCGTCAGCGGAGCCCCGACCTTCGTCAAGGCGACGCGACCCGAGCGACACCTTTAGGAAATAGACACCAGTGAACTTGTTTAAAATGGGACTGGAAATTGCGGCTTGAGTAGAGATTTTTTATTATCATAAACAGTTTTACCCTGCCCGATTTGAATTTGGGACTAGTACAACGTCTCGTCTCGTCTCGAGGTGCTCGTAGCTCAGTGGCGGCAGCGCTTTGGTATCGATTACTAAAGTTAAGCAACCAACGCCGGGGTTGTGAGTGGATGGGTGACCTCTCCAACCATATTTAGTGACATTTATTACGATCATCTCCGTGCTTCGGAAGGTACGTTAAAAGTTGGTTTCGGCTGATATAGCTCGATATTAGTCATGAAGCCTAATTAAAGGCCTTATGGGGGCTTGATTACATCTGACAGTAAGGTTTAGTCACTGGCCTTACAACACCCCTCCACCGCACTGCACTGGTTGAGTATGGCTCAAACCACCACATAGTTGAGGTGACCCCAATGCCATGCAGTGGGAGGTATATAGGCATACTTTACTTTACTTTTACTACGTCTGGTGGCTAGCAAAAGAGACGTACTCCAACACATATAATATATCTGTTTCATTAGTTAACTTTATTAATTATTATTGGGAGATTTTATTATTCGAGCACAACTTCTAAAATCGCGAAAGTAATTCAATTCTCAATACTAATATGGCCGTTCATGTTATGATGGATTGTATGGGAAATGTACCTTTTTGAAGATGGTCCCTTATTAAAAGTTTTTATGTTTGAGCAGCAGAATAGCCGAGAGGTGATCATGTCGGACTGCACCGGGTTCGATTCCCGGTCGGGTCTATGTATATTGTCTCGGGTCTGAGTTTTGAGATAGGTACCGGTGTTGTTTCTGATTTTTGTAACACAAGGACTTTCGCTACTTACCTTAGGATCAGAGAAAAGTATGCGATGTTGTCTAACATTAATATATACTTATATTATTTATTTACTTATTATTATTCATGAAAACAATTATAGTAGGACAGTATTGTGGGCAATTTTTAATCAAATCATCATGATATCCATTCCTGTTAAGTCGTGCGTGATTAATAATTGAGTTGAATAATTATTCTTCCAAGATTATTTTTAATGAAAAGTCATTTTAAAACCTATAATATCGTGATTATAATGTACACTGTCGCACTTATTTTCTGCCACTAATTAATTTTAATTAGATTCTTAATAACATCAGGATTTCACAATGACGTTTAAAAAATGCAAGTCGCTGACTTTATTAATTGACTTTTAAAGCCCTTATCCTTTTAAATTTTGTAATAAAATATGATAAAACAAAAATTATGAACAATTTATTATCATGAATTCATGCACATAATACATCTCATATCATAACTGAACATAAGTAGGGCTAAACTTTACTAGGGCTCCAGCTGAAAATCAGCGCTGCAATTTTCTGCAGCACACACTGAGCTGGTGCCCATTAGACACCATATCGATGCGGATCATTGTGTTGCTATCTTTTTCTTTTTGTCTATTGTTGTTTTTTGTCTGCTTTTTCTTTTTTATGTTTTTTTTTGTATTTTGTATCTATTCTACTTTTGTATTGTTGTGTGTGTCTAATAAAATATATATATATCTCTCTCTTAACTGAAGTAGGTACTCGTACATACACAATAACAAAACAATATCTTAGAAATCTTAGAATCAAAATCGATTTTAGTCGCTGTAAATTATGTAAATGGGACGTTATTTGTTTTTGTCTAGACTTTTGACCACAACAAAAACATTGACCGCCCAATAAAGAAAGCTACAAACAGACAAATACCTCAATAAAATAGTTAGCACATTTTGTCGGTGTTATTTTTGGGTTAGCCAACAAATAACCGTTGAAAATCGCACACAAAGAGATTCTATATTACCACAATTCATTTAGAACAACCAGATCAACAACTATCAGTAAGATGTTTAACCCTTTAGCACATCAAAACCAGATGGGAATTTACATTTTAGAGTTGCGCGGTCTCATGCGACCTAAATTGGGGAGGACGCTCTACTGGAACAAAAATTGGCACTTTAAAGTTTAATATTTCACAAACGGATCTCTAAATCGAAAAATAGTCTGAGCAACCCCTAAGCCATTTTAAGTGGCCTATTCAACGATACACCACACGATGGGGTAGACGATGAAAAAAAAACATCCCTAGGTTACATCTCCAAGCAAAACCTCGGACGGACATGACGAAACTATAAGGGTTCCTTGTCAGGACTACGGAACCCCGGAAAAACAACCTTTACAAGTAAATGTTTGTACAAGATTGGCGTTTTTATGTCGGTATCCCTCCCTTTTGCCAAGTTATTTTTCGTCAAATTTCAATTCCCAAAAAACTTATCGCCTAAGTTTCATTTTCCAAATGAACCTTTAGCAACTGTACATTTCGCACATATTTCATTTGATCCAATCATCATTTGGCTAAGTTTAACTTGGTCACTGATCAGAGGCACTACAATCATGAACACCCAGCTACAAAATCATTTTTGTGTAGGGTGATTCGATTAACTCATGTTCACACTTCCAAACGTTTTACTCTGTTTATACGTCACTCACATACTTACTTAGTAATCAAATAATGTTGACAACGTTTTTATATGATTTTGTTTTATTTTTTAGTGTATAATTATGAAAAGAAAGACTATGGTTAGGTGGTGGGCCCCTAAACTTCCCAATCTCGGATGTCGTCTACAAAATAAATAGAAAGTTAAATAAAAAACATATTACGTGACACAAAAGGATTACCAATGTTTGGCCAAAAAACGTTTCCCAAAATATCACATCGCAAACTAAGTATTTTACGCAAAGGAGATCGTTTTTTTTGGGCCCACAGCAACGGTTGCGTACATTCATAGTTAATACCTAAAACCGCGTTTTGTAATATAATTGGTAATCTGGCAAATTACTACTCTGTAAGAAAGTACCGGGAAAAGATTAATAATACACAAAATGTTAGTTAATCATCCAAATTTATTTTATCACCTTCAAAGTATGCTCCTTCGACACGATACACTTACGCCAACGAATAATCCAATAATCAAAACATTTTTCAAACGCTTTTTCCGGAATCGAGTTCTCGCCGCGAATTGTCCTTTATGTCTTCTACCGAATGAAACCGGGTGCCACGAAGTGGTAATTTGAGTTTAGGAAAAAGAAAGAAGTCGGCTGGAGCCATATCTGGTGAATAAGGTGGTTGCTCGATGGTATTTGTTGAGTTTTTGGTCAAAAATTCGTTCACAATGATGGCCTTGTGGGCGGCGCATTATTGTGGTGCAAAATCCAAGAATTTTCATTCCACAAATCTGGCCTTTTTGTCTAATTTGCTCTCTTAAACGCCGCATAACGTTGAAATAATACTCTTTTTTTATCGTTTGACCTTCTGGCAAGAATTCTGAGTGCACAACACCGCGACAGTCAAAGAAAACAGACAACATGATTTTGACTTTCGATCGAGTTTGGCGCGGTTTCTTCGGTTTCGGTTCAGTTGGAAGGCGCCACTCCAAAGCTTGTTGACTAGTTTGCATGTCAAACTCGTAAACCCACGCCTCGTCACCAGTAACAATGCGTTTCATGAATGTTGGGTCGGAATTGACTCGTTCTAGCATGTCCTCAGCGACTCTTTTGCGATTGAGTTTTTGGAGAAAATTCAGGTCTTTTGGGACTAGCCGAGCGGCAACATGTTTCATACCCAATTGATTATGTAAAATGGTACGAATCGACTCGTGTAAAACTGAAAGTTCGACGGCTAGCTCTATCAAACTTGAATGAGGCTTTTCAGTCACTATTTCCTTCACTTTTGCGATGTTATCTTTAGTAGCAGACGTTGATGGCCTACCAGAGCGAGGCAAATCTTCCATCACATCTCGACCGCTTTTGAACGCTTTGTACCACTCATAAACACGTGTTTATGACAAAGTCGATTCACTGTAAGCCTTCTGTAACATTTTCAGAGACTCCGAACACGAAATCCCATTGGCGATGCAAAATTTAAGACTAACTCTTTGTTCCATGTTTTTGTCCATTATGAAATCGCAATATACACTAGATATGGTATAACTATAAACAATACTGTATTTAATCTAATTATCAGATGTAACTCAAACTCTGCGCCAAAATGGAAAACAGTTGTGTCAATCTAACAACTACAAAAAAATATAATTTTGAATTTAGAGCCATAAACAAATTATCAATTCCCGAAACTTTTTTGACAGAATGTATTACGTAAAAATGAAACCGGAGTAACGAAATCAAAATAAAAAGTGCTGTTTTAATAAACGAGGTTACATACGATTTCATACAAAGAATTCTAAAATGCAATGACTGCGGTGGTTCCAGGTCTTACAGTGATCATGGATGCGCGGTCACCTTAAACATATTAACTCCTAATATTCCCATTTAATAACGAACAGCATAAATTACCACTGAAATCTAGAGATTTTGAGACACTACTCGACAAGCGATTTATTAGTGAACGCTAAAATTTGTGGTGGGCCCATTTCCCACCACTCACTCCGGGCCCACTCCGGTTTCATTTTTACGTAATAATTTGCCAGATTACCAGTTATATCACAAAACGGTTTTAGGTATTAACTATAAATGCACGCAACTGACGCAACCGTTGCCGTGGGCCCGTGATCTCCTTTGCGTAAAATCGTTTGCGATTTTAGGAAACGTTTTTTGGCCAAACTTTAGTAATCCTTTTATGTCTCATAATATGTTTTTTATTTAACTTTATTTATTTTGTAGACGACATCCGAGATTGGGAAGCTTAGGGGCCGCCTAACCATACTCTTTCTTTTCACAATTATACACTAAATAATAAAACGAAATCATATAAAAACGTTGTCAACATTATTTGATTACTAAAAAGTATGTGAGTGACGTACCTATATTCAAAGTAAAACGTTTGGAAGTGTGAACATGAGTTAATCGAATCACCCTACACAAAAATGTTTTCGTAGCTGGGTGTTCATGATTGTAGTCGCCGAATTATGTGACGGTAACGAGATTTACGAACGTGTCTCTCGAGGACGTCTAACGAGTGCTAAGTAGGGCTGGCAACTTTGTAATTCTGTTCCTATTAGTTTTATGTTTTATTTTACTCGTCCGGGGCGCCATTGCAATCAGACTAATCTTGAATTTAAATTTAAGATTAAAAACGTAAAAAAAAAAGAAAAAATTTTAAGATATAAAAACAAAAGCCGGCTAAAAGCTAGTCGGATTCACGCAACGAGTGTTCCGAAATTACGGCCGTGTTTTCTTCTATTTTGTTGAGCGGGATCCGAAATATTAATCAAAGAAGTTAGCCTCGCTGAATGAACTAGATGGTTTGGTGCAATGGGGAGATCCTTATGAAGAGAGCACCAAAACGATGATGTTTGGCACTTTTTAAGATTATATAGATATGTTTATAAGCCCGATACAAGTACGGATTAAAAGTTACGAAAGCCATTTAGGCAGATATTTAAAGTACACCTACCTACTTACCGTTACTCGAGTCAGTTTAATTTTAAGTGGGAACAGTAGCGACCTTAAGATTGAACCCTGAGAAAACAACTTATTAGAAACAAGTTAGAACGTTGTTTTTTCTGCTCTGGAGAGTGAACCCTACCAGCTGACAAGCTAAGAGTCGCGACTCGCTCCGACCCAGCACGTAATTACATAAAAATAATCATATCAGGCGCACAACAGTCACAAGTGCCTTACATGATAAAACAGGGTTTATATTCGCGGAAAGTGCTGAACTTAAGACAAAACGTCGAGTCGGGAAGGTTTTGTCAGTTTACTTTGTTAAAATTTAAAGACATTTTCATAGTTAATAATTTTAATATTGCTTTTACGCATTGCATCCAAAAAAGGGGCTAGTTTGTGTTACAATAAAGTGCTAACTTATTAAGATAAATATCGTTATTGGTACTTATTAAGATAAGTACCGATAACGATAGTAAATTTGAGTAAATAAATTTATTTTAGTTTTTGCTTTATTTCTAATCAGGATACGCTTGACCGAGATCCTAGATGCAGTAATTCTTCTTCTTATAATGTCGAAGGGAAACTAAATTTACATTATTTGACTGATGCTTCGCCACTTGTATAGCATCTGGTGGCCCAAACTAGGTTTGTCATTTAGATCTTATTAAGCCTTAAACAAGGGTATCAGATTATTTTAAGTGAATGACTACTTAGCTATGAGATCGCTTTTGAATCCTAAAAGCCACTGTTTTCAATAATTCAGGAAATTGTAAAGCAACAACATTGTTTTGGCTCACGAGTATCAAAGCTTTTCATGTTTCAACTTTTAAAAATTTCATCTTTATTGCGACGTAAACCGGCGCAACGATTTCATAACAAGCGAAGAGAAACGTTGCGAAGGGGTTTTTGTAAGTGAAACAACCTATAACACCCAAGATAAGGAGCCAATAAGCAGTAACGAATGCAAATCCTGCCGGCCGTCGAGCGCCCGTTTATAGGCCGCTAGCATTAGGGGTGCCAATATGCATACTGTACCCAACTTAACCCGACCCTGGTTTTTGGATGCCAATTAAAATCATCTTGCTGTGAAATCTACATTAAAAGGTATTTAGGCCGAAATATGCGTCGTATAAATTAAATGGAATGTTTTATTTCAACACGATTGGCTTCTCTATTATTTCATATATCTATTTTCGATTGCCTAACCTTATTGCACTGAATTGCATCTCGGAATTTTAATTTAAGTGAAAACTGGTGTTGGTTCTATTTAAGTAAATAAAAAATCATGATTTCCATCAAAAGCAAATAAACGTCTACTAATACATAAAAACTTTTAATGTGGCGATACTTAAAAACGAAATTTTTAGTTTACAGTTGTTATAATTACGTTGTTTTATATTCCTATTCTCACACTATCGTTTTGAGAAAACAGTTGTAAAACAAAAATTAAATACAAACACAAGAAGCCACCAACACTAAAAAAGAAAGTACTTTTAACCCTATCCAATTTGTTAGATAAAGGATGATAAAAGCGTTTCACCTGCCAAAGATATCTGGCAATTTGCGAGCTTTTGGCAGCCCTAGGCAGGGGTCAACTAGGCTGTTTGGCGTAATAGAAGTCTAGCGCGAGCCTGCGGCAAGCTCGGAGTTAAATACCCAAATTGATAGAGAATCGGGTTACATTACGCAGATACCCTAAAGCCTACATCAGGATTAGAATTTTGATAGGCGAGGCTGCATTATCCTATTAGAGTTATAATACCTAGCTAGCATTAACCTAGTCAAATATTGACATTTAGTAGCGTTAGAATGTTTTCCAGGTCATCTTTTCAGAAATTCTAAAGTTGCTTATTCCTTGCCTGTGGACAGCTGTGGATACTTCTATTAAAAAGTTTTGTTATTGCGTTTTGTGTTACATTTTGCCGGTACATTTTCAGTAATTAATGATTTGTGCCCAATTTATTGAAATCAAATCAGAACTGCAATAATGAATTTAAAGTTAAAAAATATTGTTGCATGCTTAATGTGTAAACTATAGTAACACTCAGATAGGAAATCTTAGAACCATGGCTACACATTCAGTTAAGACTCAATGTTCCTTATGATGATTTTTCTCAATGCCGATGCCGAGAAAGTATATTAGTAGAAATCCGTAAAATATAAAGTAATAAAAATCCAAACGAGTAGAAACTATCAATTATACAGTTATTAAAATAGTACTATTTCTTATTAACCCTTAAATGCATAGTGTATCATTTTAGATACTTACTTATTATTAAGTAATTTAACTTAAAATATTTTTTTATAAATATTTTAAAAATAGCAAAACCAATATTTGAACTATGATCTGTGAGTATAGCATAATTTACTAAATAAATATATAAAATCAGGATTATTCTTGATTGACATTATAAAAAAAGGACGTTTTGTAAAAATCTTTTCTGTATTCGGGAATGTAAACCTTTTTGGAAAAAAGAAAAAAATACCTTCAGAAGTGCCACTGTAATCATGAAAATTGTGACAGATTTATAATTAAATGATTTTTTATAGTTTAAAATAATATATTTAAATTTATCAAAATTTAATAACATTATTGGAAGGGGGCTTTTATCTAATTTTTTTTTTGTTTACAGACAAAAACGGAACCAATATATTTTTTTATTATTTTTTTCGAAGGTATCATAAAATAACTAATAAAAAGGCTTTATTTAAAAACAAAAATATTATGCATTTAAGGGTTAAAGTGTTTCAGACACAACTCATGCACAACACAAAAATAATTTATCTTCAGTTGGAAATGAGTTATTAGGCGCGCCGGCAACTGCAATGATTATTCGAATCGGATACTTCCAGCAATCGATTGTTCCAACCCAGTCCCATTAGGACCCAGCACAGAATAATAAGTCACTACTCTAGGCAGTGCCAGCTTGAATAACATTACCAGGATAATGTTATTACAGGATGTGGGTTTGAATCCCACAACTCACAAGGGGTAAAAGTTTGTGTTATGATAACTTGACAAGAATTTTTATTAATATTAGGCTTAAAGCCCTTATACGTTATAGTCACCATAGTACAAGCTATGCTTATTTGAGCCAGATGATTGATTTGATTGATTGTTTGTATTTTGTTGTTTAATGCAACTTTATTGCACAAAGTAAAAACGTTTCGACATTTTATTTTAGTTTAGGCAAATGCTGATCTGTTTATTATAAGTTGTACTTTTTATGTAATCCGCTTTTCTTGTTTACCCTAAACATTTCATGAATTATTTATATATTTTTAATAATTGTATTTTTCTAATTTGTTTGACATTTTCAAAAATAGGTATGGTTTATCTTTTATACTCTATCAATATGTTGAGTTTTCAAAACAAAAAATAACGATTGCAATGATTTCACTTGTTGTTAAGTTTACCGAGGTGATGTGCTTGTTCTTTTTAATCTTTGGTGAAAGGAAGAAGCTAAATCCGTTACAAATGAGGTCAATAAAAGTACCTAACCAAGAGCAGTGCAAGGATCGGACAAATGATGTCGATTTTTTCGTGAGCTCATAGAAATAATGAACGACTTCATTTAATTTAACCGAGAGTCGACGAGCGGTGAATAATCTGTTCATCTTTTGAGGTACATTAAGAGGTTAAATGAATACGGTTTCATTAAGCCTGCGCTCACTGTGTCGTAACGTTTTTTGGTTGTTGAATGACTATCGTTTCTAGCCAAACCTAGTATTCGTATTCAGGAGGCCTAATACGAAAGCGAATCGTTCGTTCGGTCGTATTATCCGATCAAATTAAAACATCCATTTCCCCGTATCAAAGGTTTGACAATTTATGAACAATTAAAACGACCGTTTTTAATTGTTAAAAAAATACCAACGACCAAAGACCAACTCAATTTATTATATAAATTGAGTTGTTCATATTTTATCAAAGGATTGACACATGAGGCTGGCTATTTAATTTTTTAGGTTTATACGACCGAACGAAAGAAACACTTTCGTGCTAGGCCCCCTGTTTCGCCCAGCGCTCAACATCCGTGCCGCTAGTTGTAGTTAGTATCTCGTAAGGTAACAAGGATGCCAATTCCTTATTTCGAGACTGTATCATTTGGGGTGTAGTTTGGTGCGTAATATGAGATAAAATCTTAACAAATAAAGAATAATTAATTTTGAACCGGTAAACAGTGTTTATGTTTGTTAGGTTTTTAATTTTATGTTATGTTAGGCGCAGCAATCCGGCTTATATATACCTTTACAATATAACCGTCGTAAAAATGTTACGCTGCTGAATTCTGGGACTTTTAGGTATTAAATGAAGTAAGCACCGTAAAATGTTATAGAAAACGTTTAAAGAAATTGTTCTTTTAAATGTAATTTACTTTGTATGGTGTGTAAAAAAAAAAAATGAGTAGCAGATATTAATAATTGACCGTTAGTTATATAATATTTGTAATATTTATTTACATTTTAAAATAATTTTATAAAATGTTTTTACTTACATTTAAGTAACCTACTGGCAAGAGACATTATCGCAGGTCATTCACTTCTTAACCTAACTCAATGTAAGCATGCCAATTATAAGTGACAATAGGTAATGATGAGAAAAAATATCTTTAAACTGAAGCTTAAAATGCCTACTGAATTCCAAAACACATAAATCAATTGTTATCAAAGCTATTAATTGTAATCAATTAAGTTATTTAATAATGACAGTGAGGTATTAATTGTAAACAACTTTTGCATATTGTATATTTTATTGCTTTGCACATTGGGTCGAATTTTGTATTTTACTAACCTACGTTTCTGTTTTTATTGGTCTGAACGTAGTATTTTTTAGTTTTCTGCTTAACCTAAAACAACGAATAAATATACATACATAATAATTTTATCATCTTCATCATCATTTCAGCCATATTACGTCAACTGCTGAACATAGGCCTCCTCCGGTGACTTCCAGATCGGCCGGTTGGAAGCGACTTGCATCCAGCGGCTTCCTGCAACCTTTACCAGGTTGTCTGTCTTCCTTGTGGGTGGACGTCCCACGCTGCGCTTGCCAGTACATGGCCTCCATTCCAGAACCTATCTGCCCAATCGGCCGTCAGTTCTACGTGCTATGTGCCCCGCCCTCTGCCGTTTTAGATTGCTAATCCGTCGGGCTAAGCCAGGCCAGCGGCTTTTGTTCGTTCACGGATCTATATAAAAATATTAACCTATGAATATATTCTAATAAATATTCATAGGTTATAATTATTAAATATATTATGGTACTACACATATCGACTATCATTTAAATTCTTAATCTTATCTTATCTATTAGTCAAGTTTCTTCTAAAAAGTGATACCTAATATACTTTAAGATTACTTAATTTAGTAAATTAATGTAAGTTAAAAAAAAAGTTTTACGTCGTTATTTCTATATTGCACCACTGTGTGCAGCATAACGATGGTAAATACGTCCTTAAATGACTTTGTAATAATAAACAGACTAGGTATCTTTATTAAGTTGTGTATCAGACGTTGTCAGTCAGTTTTCTATAGTGTTACAGCATGAGTGCTCAGAATATTATTATAGAGAGAGTTCTTGCTTGCGTCGCAAAAAGACTAAACACAAAAAAATGGCGCTACGAAATCAGAAATTTACCTGGCAATATTGTTAATTATATCGGCAATCTCATACCTGTGGTGCTGATAGATGAGTCCAGTGACGTCACAACACATTTGATGATAAAATCCGACTCAAGTGTACTCATACCAGAAATAGAACCAATAGCTAAAGGAGCCTACATAAGGGAAGTTTATTTCTACACAACATTAGTTCCGCTTTTTAAGAAAAACACCAATATTTCAGATAACTACTTCCCTGAATGCTATTTTGCGGATTCTAGTAAAGGGAACAGAGTGCTAGCACTGCAAAATATGGCAGTTGAGGGATTCGAGAGACATGAAAAAGGAAGATTTTTAGATAAGGAACATCTGGACTTAAGTTTGGAAGCCGTTGCTAAACTTCATTCACTTTCATTGATTTTGAAGAAAAAGAACATTGAACCACAGGACGACGGTGTCTTGAAACCATTTTCGACAACCAACGAGCCACAGTATGCTAACGGTTTACAAACTTGTTTTAAAAAATATGGAGTTCAAATGTTCGAGGGTACTAAACATGAAGAATTTTTCAAAAAAGTTTACAGTACTATGACTGATATGACACAGTTTTTGGACAATTGTGCTATAAATCCACATGTTTTGGTTTACGGACATGGTGACTTGTGGAAAGAAAATTTTCTTTATAAATACTCTGTAAGTATCGAGTTTTGCAGGTATTCTATTGACATTACGCTGAGACACACACATAAAGGCTGACGCACACCAAAAAGTGTCGCAGACGTACTGCATTGCGTCTGCGTGCGTCAGGATTTGTAATATATGAATTTGTACGCGAAGGTTCACACCGACGGTGTCGCGGGCAGATGCATTGCGATGCGTTTGCGTGCGTCAGTCTCAAAGCAGTCCGCGAGATACAAACTGAAAGTGAGCGGAGTGGCAACGTCGCACACGCGCTCCAGCATGATAACGTTGTATTCCACATAGGATGTCTTAGTTGAGGCCACACCGCGGTGGCGCATACCTACGTTTGCGTGCAGCTGCGACACCGGCTGCGGCACTTCAGTTGTAAATATTTACAAATTTAAAGTTACTAAGGATCATGATTTTTGAAATACGCAAAAAGTTCATCAATATAGTACGCAAATACAAACGAGTATATGATCCGAAGGAGAAAAATTATAAGAACTGCTCAAATAATTAATTTGATCCGAAACGAACACACGGTGTCGGCGTCGCAGATGCATCGCAACGCGCTGCGTTGCATGTGCGATGCCGTGGTACCGGCGTGAATTGCTTCAAGACGCAGCGTGTCGCAGATGCAACGCATCGTGCTGCAGACGCAACCGGTGTGCGGTAGCCTTAATACAAGAACCAAAAACAATCAATGCAATATTTTCATTTGTTTCTCAGCTAGCAAAAATAGTGAACAAATTAATAATAGATTTTTCGACGTAGCTTACAAACTTCAGTTTGTAAGCTATGTCGAACTTCAGTTTGTAAGCCACCGACAGTATTTTAAACGACCTATCCAACGACACCTCACTTTATGCGATAGGATGGACGAGAAAAACATGAAGATATTTTTCAAGAATCAATTCTACCACTTCGTCAGTGTGATTAATTACCATTGCGAAATTATGACTTTTAGTACTTAGAGTAAGCTAAGCTACAGACAGACAGACTCTGACAAAAGAACAAGGCGCACAATTAGAGTTCCGTTTTGAGTACGGAGCCCTAAAAAAAATTAATTATTAAATGTCCTCCTTTTTGAATTCTTCTGAAAAGCAACGTGTTATTCGATTTTATTTGCTAGTCCAAAAAAAAACGGAGCAGTAATTTTAGAGTGAGACGGGCAGAAGGGCGTAAAATAAAAATATTACTGTTTTTTTTCCAGGATAACAAACCTGTACGAGTGTGCCTATTAGATTATCAGATGTGCCACCTCATGAGCCCAGCCTGCGATGTGTTATTTCTCATAATGAATAGCACTGATTCAACTGTCAGAAGAGAGCATTACCAGGCCTTCTTGTCTACATACTACAAGGCTTTAGAATATTCCCTGCGAGCCAACGGAATCGATCCTAGCAATGTTTATTCTGAAGCAGATTTCCGTGACGACATAAAATTGGTCTTTCCACTGTGTTTTAGTATAACACTTTTTTCTTACGCTTTGTGGTTGGGGTTCGAAAATATAATATCTCTTTTGGATACCACCGGCACTGTAAATGTAGAAACACAGAAGGATAATGTAAACTTGTTCTTTAAAATAATTGACGATTTGGTCACTGATTTTAGGGATTTTGGAACGTTTGTATGATGCTAAGTGAATACTAAGGATGTAGTAAGTAAACGGAACCCTCAAAGGATAGCTTGTTTTTCGTGTATCTGTCCGTCTATTTCAGTCAATATGTTTCATCTACTGGACCGATTAAATAAAAAAAATTGTACACTCTTGTGTTTTTGTGACCAAAACATATCCTACTCGTATAAGTGGTTTTCAATTTAGTTATTTAAAAAAATTAACATAGTTCGTGCATTAACCTTCATGAAGTCAATAAAAATTTGTGAAGAATACAGAAATTACGAGTAGAACAAGTTAACAGGAATACCTACCTATAGGAAGTAAATAACCCCCTTCACGCGAGCTCAACTTGCACTCTTCCGCTATTTTTATATATCGTAGTCCTAGTGTAGCCTACTTATATCATATAATATACTCAAGTTAACTTTCATTAATATTTGCCATCTAAATTAATTCAGCTTTCAAATGAAAATTAAAGCCAATCGCCAATCGTGTTTTCTTCTGATAAAAATAAACAGCAAATATCGTAACACATATGTTTACTTTACCAAGTCAGCAGTCGATTGATACGGAGTGTAAATATTCATGGAACACTGATACATTTATTGTCACTCGGAAAAGGTTATAACGAAATAATAATACAATTTGCGATCTTCGCCATTACATTTTGCACATTTTATTTTCCATTCGGGAGGTTTCCAATGAGATTTGGGATAGTGACGTGTCAGGATATCAGCTTTGCTCGATATTATTTAAAGTTCAGGTTAAGAACGAGGAGATTTTGATTTCATAATATCTAGGTAAACCAAAAATAAAATAGGTTTTAGTTAGTTTTTTTGGGCTGACCTTACATCAATTTACGTGCTTTCTTGATTTCTTAATTTTACCTATTTAGAAAAAGAGCTCACATGAATCAAGTACTTACCGGTAGGCACACACTTAACAAACAAAAGCGTACCAATCATCCTCAACTTTGACGACATAATCTAATACCTATGTCCTTTTTAAGGTTTTGTCACTAAATGCAAAGCTAAAGGGTTGCTCTATGTGCGTACGCTGTCGATGAAAATAGGCAGCGGGTTGTGCTGTAATAATATATAGCTGAAATTTTAATATACATGCAATACAATATATATATTTATTTTTCTCACACAATTACAGTAATATTAAGGCGGTTCTAAACAATATTCATAAAAAAAACGAAAAGTAAAAATTTTACAAGAAATACTTACATGCACACACACATTTAAATCTCACAAAAAGATAAACATTCCGTTACAACTCTAAACAGATGATCGACGTTATAGTATGGGGATTTTTTTACAATTTCCCAGTAGTTTAACGTATTTGCCCTCGACGAGATCCATTGTGACCGGGTTTCCTGGCACCTCACTTATCGAGTCGATTAATTCCAAAACAGCCACATAACTAATTTCGGAACACCGTCGTCGGTTCGGGAAATCGCCACGACGTGGATTTTTCATTTTTGTTTTGAATATTATTTAAATTGTTAAACCCTTCTCATACGTAGAGGTACTCGTACTATATTAATTAATCGTTGGGCTTAGCATATTTTGGTAGCGACAAATGTAATTGTTTATTGTGTTGTGTGCGAATATTGTTTTGGGTAATATTTTTATCACTTTTTATAAACACGGTTTTGTTAGCTTCTAATTAAAAGTACCTATTCAATCCTGGATGCCAAGTTTGATCTACTTCTTATTGTCGAATCAATTTGAAAGTTTGCAAATATACTTAAATGCCAAATCATTGTGACAATACAATACTTTGTGACCAAAAAGATCTTTAATGATTATTGATTACTGATAAAACTATCTGATATATTTACCTGGGATCCAGTTTTGTAGGTCCAATTTTGAGAAGGTCAAAATTCAGCTCGGCTTGGCAGCGTTCGGGAAACTACACAACATCTTCTCGTCCAATAAATACCTCAGTGCCTAAGACGAAAGTCTACAACTATGTGTTACGTTTTTGTTCCGTAATATGCCATCACATATGGAACAGAAACCTGGTCTTTCACTATTGACCTTATAAGGAAGCTCAAGGTTGCACAGCGCGATATGGAAAGGGCTATGCTAGGTGTTTCTTTACGAAATCGAATTAGAAATGAAGAGATTCGTGAATAAACAAAAGTCGCTGACTAAATAACCCAACGGATTAGAAAGCTAAAGTGGCAGTGAGCGGGGCAGATAGCACGTAGAACTGGCGGCCAATGGGGCAGAAAGGTGAAGAGACGATCTGGTACAGATTGCAGGAAGCCGCTGGATGCAGGCCGCTTCCAACCGGCCAATCTGGAAGTCATGGGGAGAAGCTTATGTTCAGCAGTGGACGTCCTGTGGCTGAAAAGATGATGATGATGATAAATAAAACTATCATGTTATTATTAGGCTTATTTGATTCGTTTTACTTTTTAAGTCTGTTTTACAGTTTAAAGACTAGAAAATTAAATTACTTAATAAATATCACTATTGACGACCGCCGTAGCCGAGAGGCGAGCACGCCGGACTATATAGAGTCGCCATCTCTGAGGTTCCGGATTCGATCCCCGGTCGGGTCAATGTAGAAAACGAACTTTTCTATATTGTCTCGGGTTTGGGTGTCGTCGTTACCGTCGTTGTTTCTGATTTCTATAACACAAAGTGCTTTAGCTACTTACCTTAGGATCAGAGCAATGTATGTGATGTTGTTCAATGTTTATTTATATGAATTATGGTACCCATGTTTTTTGAATTAAAAAGAAAAGAAAAGAAATTGTGTCTTTCTCAAATATATTTCTAGAACTAATGTAACGTAGCCGGTTGTAAAGAAAAAGAGATGCTCTTTATACGACGCTATGTATGAAAGTAAAGCATTCTTATCGTGATGACAAGTTTATTTTTATTTACAATACACACACTTATTTGAGTTTGTAATACTCTTCCTTATTCGAACACATTTTACTCATATTTTAATAGCAGGTCGCCATTCTGTGGGAAGAACGCACATAAAGGTATATACTTAGTTAAAGCATACTTCATTTCAATAGAACTGGCCAGGTTGAATAGTTTTCGATGTTTCGATTGTTTCTAAGATACATTTTAATGGGCAGGAAAAGTTGTTGGTTAAGAAACACATTTTCTTCGGCCGAAATTGACAATTTAGTTTCTAATCTCGTTTATTTAACGGGAACACTGTACCTGCCTCTTGATGAGCTTGTAATTAAACTATGAGGGAAACAATTGCTTTAGCTCACTCAATTCGGCGGGTGAGGCTTTGAGCCCACAGAAAATGAACCTTAGAATTGTCTAAAGGTTGATACACATGAAAGAAAGAAAGAAATAAAAACATTTAGTTGACATAGATTAGGTTCAATTTGAATACATTAACAGAAAAAAGGGGTAAAAATGAACCAAAAAGGATATGTAATGAGATGAGACTAATGAGACCCAACGTTTTTAATATTGTTGTTAAGACCATGTGATTGATATTTGCTGTCATTTTTAGGGTTCCGTACCCAAAGGATAAAACGGGACCCTATTACTAAGGCTCCGCTGTCCGTCTGTCTGTCTGTCTGTCTGTCTGTCTGTCTGTCTGTCTCTCTGTCACCAGGCTGTATCTCATGACCCGTGATGGTTAGAGAGTTAAATTTTTCACAGATGATGTATTTCTGTTGCCGCTATAACAACAACTACTAAAAAACAATATACAATAAATATTTATGGAGGCTCCCATACAAAACAAGTATTTTTTACCGTTTTTATAGATAATGGTACGGAACCCCTCGTGCGCGAGTCCGACTCGGACTTAGCCGGTTTTTGTATGTAATATGTACTCATAGGACGATATGACATATTAAATAAACATGTGCATCATTTTATTTAGGAATTTAAATAGGACTTTAATTATTGTAAATATTAAACTACTACTGCCTACTAATGTGTACCCTTTGTCAAAGCCATTAATAATTGTTTTGGTTCTAAGAAGTGCTTATCGAAATACTAAAACAACATTAATAGCAATAATTATTGGAGCGATCTAATTAGGTCCTGTTTATTAATTTGTACCTATTATATAAAACTAATAGCTGGAATTCTGTAGAATGAAGATATTTTGATTGTTTTGCGGTGGGTATTCTATAATCGAAACTGAAGTCAATACTGTATTTTTTTTATTTGTGTCTGTCTGTCTGTATGTTGGCTGCGCTTCACGCCGAAACTACTGTATGAATTCAAACAAGACTTAGCATGATTCGTATTCGTACTACGAGAAAAGGGACATTGCGTACTTTTTATCTTGAAATGCAGCACGGTTGCTTTGGGAGATTAAAATGTGTACTCCGTTGTAAATCACCAACTCATAGTTCGATTTCATTCATTATTTTTGTGACAGAAAGATGGCACTTACGTACTTTAAAGATTGTCACCTATAAAGATTACCTTTAAAGATTGTCCCGTAAATATTTTTAAACTTAGCTGTTTTGAAGTTTATAAATTACAGTCATCATAACCAGTGGCGTAGCTACCGTTGGGTTAGGCGGGGCGTAGATACACTATATGACTTAAAATTAGTTTCACGTGATTTATCGGTTGTTAAATAATTCTCGAACGGTTCTGAATCGTCGTAGATTGTGGTCGTCCATCTATCAGTTATCTTATCAAGTCACCCCACTACAAGTTCAGCCTATGTTTGGTTAATCAAGCGTGAAACAAACAACATCATAAATCATCACAAATCATAAAACCTGGCCAACTCTCAGTTAGGGCATGTTAGGGTTAATTATTTAAAAAAAGACAAAGCGCAATAAATGCTCTATTTTAGAGTCTACTTTTAAAAACTTTAAAATCCACTGAGGAAACCTCAAATGATCACTATGAAGTCATATTCTAGTGTGCCAAATGATGTAGGGCGATGGGCAGTAAGCCACTATATTAAAGAAAATTATTTCATCCACAACTTTGGTAGTGTAGTAGTAGTATTTAACAACATTAGTACGTTCAATCAAGCCGAAAATTTACAAACACAACCTCACAGTAAGTTAAGTCACGCGGTCAGGCGCCTAAATAAATAATTCAAGTTGTTCTAGACAAATCCAGATGATCCCCAGAGGCAGGTAGTTCGAGAGCAGCCCGTAGGATTTAAAAGGTCCTGTTGTGATAAGAAATCCTATTAAGTAGTGAGTATCCTCAAATTAGACACATTGGAGCTAATGCCGTACGTTTCTTTGAAATTAGGTACATAATAATATAATTTGTAAGTTAGATAGTGACTTCGTTTGCGTCGTTAAATCAATTTTAAAACTTTATACTAAATGTTGATCGCTATATCTAAATAGTAACTGTTTTGTAACAGAGATCATTAAATAAATTAATAAATATGCGCTAAACGACACAACAATTGCAATTATTAAGTATCTAAGCGATTGACATCCATGTATAATTAATAATGTACCAGACAATGATACACTCGTAAATACGATAATATTCATTTTATTTTATTTATTTGGACAACCAACAACATCATATGCCTTATAACTAAGCTAAAAGTTACAAGATGGGTGATGCAAGAGATGGTGCGGCCTTAATTACAGGTTGTCACGGATATTTGTTTTACCAATTGAAATATTAAAGTTCCGTAAAATCAACTTGCGTGCATTAAATTCAGAGTGCAATTATTGTTTACAAAACTTTATCGGGATCTAGGATGAAGGGATCATCTCAAGGGAATTCCCTACATTTAGAACTTTACTTGAGTAATTCATATTTAGAATTTACTTAGGAAGTTTCTTGTAAAATTTAACTTTTTATCTGCTGCTCCTACGTTGTTGCTTCTAGTAAATTTGTCTGGTCTTTGGAGTGGCACATAAAGAGTTCCACCTCTTTGCGTAAGGAATATTACCTTATGCAAACAGGTGGAACTCTTTAATTGGCTAGTGCTATTTTTTAGATTTAATGTAATGTTTATTTATATAAAAAGCTGTTGAGTTTCCTTATAAATAAAAATTAAATAAGAAAGAACATAGCAGCCATATTTATGTGCCACTCCAAAGGCCAGACAAATTTACTAGATTCAGATTTAGATTTATTTATTTGCATCCAACAGGGTATTACAGTTCTTAAATAAATTTTTAACCGACTTCAAAATAAGGAGGAGGTTCTCAATTCTTTTTTTTGTATGTTTGTTACGCGATTACGCCGTCAATTATGGGCCGATTTCAACATTTATTTTTTAGTTTGAAAGGGTATACTTTCCCATTTACACCAAGTCAGATTATGACAGTGGCGGGCATTGGTTTTATTTCGAGGTAGGCAGTAGACACTTACAAATGTGTTTTGTTAATGAAAATCAATGGAATTCACCAATTACACACATTTGTAAGTACCTACTGTCTACCTCATTTTATCTATTTGGTAGGCACTGCCTGATTGCCTTTATGCACCGCACGTCCCTGGATTATGATGATGGGATCCCTGGGAAATCGAGGGCAACCCTCAATTTTTATAGGCACCCATAATGTTTTGCATATATTTTCTGACTCAATGCTGATTTTTGGGTCTGGTAATCATCATGTCATGTTGCTGACCTGATGATGAAAGCCACAGAACTCCTTAACGGATAGGAGTTAGAAGATAATACTGCAATTTGTCGACAGAACGTATTTCGCAGTGTGTTGAGCAGACGTGGAGCTTATAAGGTACCAGACCGCCAATTTTTATTTACGGGGGACGCACCCGCACACCCAGTAACGAAAAAAAATTTAAAAGTTCCTTTCTTAAATTGACTTGGTATTTAACGCAAGACCTTATCCTATGGTTACGACACCAAAATAGCCGCCATTCTGGTTGGAGTGTAGAAAAACCCTTTCCTTATGACTTAAAAATTTTCGTCGAAAAATTCACCCTATATAGCACCTTATTTTTATCATACCATTGGATGGGGGGTCCATAGAGGACTAATATTAGTTAAGGTTACTTTGCTGTAAAGTCATTTTTGGCGGAGTTAGGAGAGGAAAAATAGAGGACTTAACACTTAAAATTGTGAAATAAAATAAGTTTGATAAAAAACTAAAAACCAACTTCAAATAAAACTAAATAGCGAAAAATAATATTGACTAAAACATACCTAATCAGTTCTTTTTGGAGTCGGTGCGAATGAACACATTTTAACTCTCGAGGGCTGGCACCGACTCCAAAAAGAACTGATTAGGTATGTTTTAGTCAATATTATTTTTCGCTTTTTAGTTTAATTTGAAGTCGGTTTTTAGTTTTTTATTAAACTTATTTTATCAGAGTCACATGTTAGGCTACTTAAACGAGCAGCGAGCGGGTAGTTTCCTCCTGATTGATTTATTCGATGCCATTATGTTTATAACACAGGCCCTCCGTTGTAAATACAAGTTTAGCAGGGAATCGAAAGCACTAGTTATACGAATAAGCGCAATATTGGTGTATACCTCTAGGTAAAAAGGAACGCCAATATCAAAAATAATATATCAACATCGAAAATAATTTCGATTCCAGATTTCAGTCAAGTAGTTAAATGAAAACTATTCTCGCTTCTTCAACAACAAGCATCTGTGTTTATAGTCTATAGTTCTTAGTTGTTTAAATTCTGCAGACGTTCTTGAGTCTGGGAAGCAGAATGAAACCGAATTGTTACAGCAGAAGTTCTTAGTTATGAGAATAAATTAATGTTTTCAAAGTTGCTAAGTAAGTACAGTCACCGCTTATCAACATTCTGCAACGTCAAAGTCAATACAAATTAAACTTTACTTGTTTAAAATTTAAGTTGAGAATCCGATGGCTGTATGTTAAACTTGCCGCTAGCCGCGAGTGGTGAAGATGAAGACGCAGCGTAGGCAGACCTCTTACCCGGCGGACTGATGACGCTCATGAGGCTTAACCGAGTCAGTCCAGTATTATTTACGCGCCACTTTAAATTTTTACTGCTTAGTTATAAGGTTCATAGGGTTCAGGACTCGGTCAGTCGGATCCAAGCAAGGTTAAGGATGCAAACCGCCAAGTTTAGCATGAGCAAAAGCTGACGTTGTCATTTCATATGTTAAAAGTTAGTAAATGTCACAAGCATATGTAATAGCCACACCACAGGTCCATTGAAAGTGTAAAGATTCTTAAGCTACGGCCAAACCAACGCGGAGGCGTGGGCGTGCGCGGTAGCGTGGGCGTGCGCGGTAGCATGGGCGTGCGCGGTGGCGTGGGCGTGCGCGGTGGGTGGGCGTGCACGGTGGCGTGGGCGTGGGCGTGCAGGACAGCTCACACCAAACACGCGGACACTACGCGTTCAGGAGGCCGAGCACGAAAATGTACCTTTCGCTCGGACGTATAAGCCTAACAAGAAAGAGATTAGTCATGAATGAAGTCAAAAAAGATTAAAAATGTTAGTCTTAATAAAGGTATCTAATGATGTTGTAGAAATTAAAATTTAACAATTGTTTATCAGATTATTGGCAGATATACTACGAATATAAAAGCGCAACCCTTTTACTAAATAACCAGATAATTTTTGTAGAGGTTTTCATGTATTTATTTACTGAGTTTCGCATTAATTAATTCCAACGCGGTTACCCGAGCGAAGCTATTTGAAGATGTAGGAATGAAAAAAGCTAGTTGGCTTCACTCATTGCTTATCGGAAAAAAATTAATATTTTTAAACGTAATTATTTATATTATAATAGTAGCGCACCATCTACCTGTTGAGCCTGTCACGTCAAATGCCATGTCTGCGAGTGCAAACGCTGAATGTCAAGCTGCACGCCACTGTCCGCACCGGTGTGAACTAGTTGATACAAATGCTATGGCACGATCTGAACGCCCACGCCCACGCCACGCGTTGGTTTGGCCGGGACTTGAGGTTGTTTAAAAAAAACTTAAATACACCAAAGTACGAGTATCAATTTCCTTAACCATTCTACTCCCAGGAAAATATATAGCAATTAAATAACAATGGACGTGCGGTAGCCGGCTGCCGCGTACCGCTTGGAGGTTAACGGATCAATCGTGAACAAAAAGTTTCCCGTATCCATTTTAATTATTTCTTTATCTCGCATGCGTGGAAAAAATGGGCTTAAATAGTTATTTACTGTGTCAATATTCAGATATTAAGCGTCGATTAAGTTAATAAAATTGGACGCTGTACAATATTGATCGCATTGTTGAATAAACTGTACGTGGATGTCATAATAAATCAACAAAAAACTATTGATACTTGGCACAATGAGGTCAAACGATTAGGAAAGTTTCTTATCAAATAAATGTTTTCTTTTAAAAACCACACTAGTTTTTAAACTTAATAATGATACTAAAATTATTTTCAGTAACGGTAATGTAAATGATGGATTGTAAAAATGAAAATATTTACTTAAAAACGCAAAATCCCTAAGGAGCTGATTCTCGAGCTTATAACAACTTACTATTGGGACCAAATGAGATCAGCTAAGATTTGTAATAAGAAGTGATTTTTTGTTTCTGTTTGTTCCATAATAAAAGTTCAATCACTAGAATAACTCTTTAAAAACAGTAAATAAATATAAGACAACATCACATACATTGCTCTGATCCTAAGGTAAGTAGTCAAAGCACTTGTGTTATAGAAATCAAAAAACAGCGACAGCTTCACAACACTAGACCCGTGACATTATAGCAAAAAATCGTTTTCTACGTTGGCTCGCCCGGGGATCGAACCCGGAACCTTACAGCCGTCATATATGTATAGTATACATATATGACGGCTGTAAGGTTCCGGGAGACTATAGTCTGGCGTACTCGCCTCCCGGCTACGGAGGTTGTCAAGAATCAATAAATGGTTTGCATAACCTATTTAATTACATCTGTTATAAATACATACCTAATTAGTTTTGTTACTGCGTCATACGTATGTATAATACTATATAATTATGTAAATTAAATCGCAGCTAGCATTAATACAGCTATAAAATGGGCAACATACAGACAGACAGATTGACTCGAAGAAATTCTAAGCGTTTTTGTCATTTGGCTCAGGAACGCTCATAAATTTAGAATACGCTTCGCGGAACACTAGCAAAATAAATGTGTCAAATCAGGAATATGTGTGGCATTCAGGATATTAAATGCATTATGAATAATAAATAATTTATTAGGTAAACGGAACGGTAGCTAGAGATAAGGAAAGTTCAAGAGAGTTAAACTAATAAAGATAACTAATTGACAATAAATTAATTGTTAATGAGAAGTTCTAGCTAGTGACTAGCAGCGGCTTTTGTCATGATTATAAAATAGTTTTCTATACGGTCTTTTTCGCTGTTAATTTTATCAATACTTAGATATATTGGCAGTATTGAAATGCTGCGTCGAAATACATAGACAGCAATTGAAGGTGGTGGTCCCGAAAATAGGGGTGCTATAAGTGAGATTTAGATTATCTAAAGGTTAGATGTGTAAATGCGCTTGTTGCTATCTAAAGCATACTGGTTTAACTTTGTTGGAGAAAATCGAATCTTAAATATTTAGTGTTACCTGTTTAAAAAAAAAGATTTATACCTAACAAAATATTAAAAGCACTATGATCCAAAATCGAGAGATACTAGTCTAATAATACACTTGTTGTAATGACTGATAGCAATGGAAAGCTCACAATATTATACCTATGACATCTGTCAAATGGCGTTAGCCTTAACTAACAAACAAACACTGCTTCCACGTGTAACGTAAACACACATTATAACTGGTTTAGCCTTGCAAATTCTCAAACTAGCAGCAATAAATAGCTGTATTTAGCTTGATTCATTCTTTTACGTAAACTGCATGCAGTTAGTTGGCTGTATCCCAAGCTAAGATTCACAACTGACCATAATGTGCGATTGGTAAAGAAAAAACACGGACGTACTGACATTTGCTCTCGGTTGATAATATGGATAGCAAAGATGAGAATTTAAAAAATATTATAACCTGTATAGCCAGCAAATTAAGCATAGAAAAATGGCGTTATCAGCGAAAAAAAACTAAAAGGGACGGTTTGAACTATTTAGGAAACCTCATTCCAGTGATTTTGATAAACGAATCAAGTGGAGAAGAAATTCACTTTGTAATTAAACAAGCTCCACAGGTGCCAGAATTAGAGGAGGTGATCAGTGAAGTTTATAACAAGGAAGTGTATGTGTATAGTATGCTGATGCCAATCTTTGAAAGCTTGGATACCGGTATAAACTGTGAGAAGTTGTTCCCAAAGTGCTACTACGCGGATTCGTCTGTAGAAAATCGGATATTGGTATTAAATGATATGAGGACTTATGGATTTGTGAATTTCACAGGAAAACATTTAGATATAGATCACATAAATGTGTCTTTAAAAACGATCGCTGCATTTCACGCATTGTCAATGATTTTAAACGAAAAGAATATACAACCTTCAAATGGCCATATGCTTCGACCATTTTTGAGCAACGACCCTTTATTTTACCATTCAGCAGTAAAACAATGTGTGCAGAAATACTATAACATCATGTTCGAGAATACTACTCACAGTAATTTTCTGTTGGAACTGATAGAAAATTCTGCTAATTATATGGATGATAGCTCATTAAAAGCGAAAAGATTGGTCTATGGACATGGTGATTTTTGGAAAGAAAATATTTTATTTAAATACACGGTAAGTTTTTCCTTATACTAAACAATTAAATTTTTATCACGTGTATTAGGCATTGTTAAGATGAAACACGGATAACGTGATATTTGATGAATATGTGTTTAAATCTGCTGTCTGTCACGCTATATAACGCGCGCCGAATACGGAGGGGAACCTATTACTTTATTGCAATCAAAAATCCAGGGAGAAAACAGGGTAAAACGTTTTTATTAAGAAAACGCCGCCTTCGTTGCCTCTTAATTATATAAGGTACAGTCAACAGCACGTCGACCTACACAGAAAGTCAAAAATTCTCCAATAGATTTTCAACTTTAAGTCCGACATATAGAGTTCATTTTCAAATGAGAAAATTTGACATTTTGTGGTAGGTCGACGTGCTGTTGTCCGTACATCATATAATGAATTTAAGACCTTTATTACAGAACCAGAAACCAGTAAGAGCTTGCCTAGTCGACTATCAAATCACAAGACTTATGAGTCCAGCTCAGGACGTACTATTTCTTCTAATGAATGGAATCAATAGCAGCACAAGGCGACAAAACTACATGACCTTTCTAACCACTTATTACAACGAATTACAAAGCATTTTATACAAGAACGGTCTGGATCCAAGAAAAGTGTACCCAGTTGAAAATTTCCACCACGATTTGAAACTCGTATTTCCTTTCTGTTTTATTTTAGTGTTCATGTCTTTTGTAGTATGGTTAGGCTTTGAAGATCTCGATAGTATGTTCAATAAAACTGAGAAAAATATTCCGCGTAAGCAAAAAAAAGAAATGGAAGAATGTTTGAAAAAAAGTATAGAAGTTTTGATAGCAGACTTTAGGGATTTAGGTTATATTAACGATGCAATAAACTGAATGTGCCACAAACTACTCCTTTGGTTTGTTGTCCCGTTGTCTGATGTGAGATGCTACTAAGTAACTACTAACAATACATTAAACAGTACATCCTAAAAGTGCTTTTCCATTAGACGAATAGGCCACGCGGATTAATCACCTCGCTAAGCCGCTCGACTACGTAGTCCATATAAAAGTGTCAGTCTAAATTAAATCATCAATTGAGATGGAGCTTTGCGATTAGGCAACGCGACCGCATTGCCGCTAAATCGCATAGTGTGAAGCAGCGCTATAATTTAAAAGATATACATTTCATAGTAGTAGAGTAGGTAACCGTTGGTTTATTGTATTGTATTTTTGACGTGATAACGTCTTATAAATCGATGACCGGCTGCACGCATGAAAAAATGACACGTTCCGTGTGCGAGCGAGAGCGCAGAACAAGCGATAGAGAGGTAAGATTGAGCTAAGCGTTCGGCTTGTGACGCATCTTTCTCTCTTCCACTCTATCGGCCAATGCGTCCGACTGGCATCAATGTTTTCTTAACAATTCGGTTGAAGCCGGACAAGCCAAATGCCAAAAAAATTGTTATCTTTAAAGTTGGTTTACGGACTTTATTTTACGTGATAACGTCATAAGTTACTGTAACTGAGCTGCGTGATACGGAATGTATCTGACACTTTGACATTGACAGTCAGCGGCCGCACACGATGACAAGAGAAAATAATCATGACGTCTAAACCAGCTGTTTGTGTTGTTGATGTAGTTTCCCCTCAGTGCTATTTTGGATATTGTGTGAATATTTTAGTGCAGTGATATTTTAAATAATTGAGTCAAAGTATACAAAATGGCCGTAAAACCTGAGGACTATGTTCGCAGTATCTTGGACGAGGTCGCTTCTAGGTGTAACCTCAAAAATTATGAATACTCTCAAGAAACCTTTAAAACTGTAGCCCAGAATTATTTCGGCGTCGTCATTCCTGTTAATTTAACAGCCAATCATAATGAAAAGACGGTAAATATTAAATTGGTTCTTAAATTAGCACCAACTGACGAAAGATATCGGGTCAGCGGCGCTGTGGGTGTAATGTTTTCTCGTGAAATGTATATTTATTCTACATTATTAAAAGAATACAACAACATACAAAGAAGTATTGATTTGCAAGAAAAATATGTGATGCCCACGTGTTATTATATTTGCAACACATATTGTAAAGAAGCGATAGCTATGGAGAATATGTGTGCTCAAGGTTACATTCCTTTTACACATAGCCGCTTCTTAGATTACGCCCATATCACCATTGCACTGCAAGCCCTGGCCAAGTTTCATGCTTTATCTTTCATTCTGAAGGAGAAAAACCCAAATATGTTTAAAGAAGTTGAGAAAACATGTGTGCCATTTACCCAAGAAACGAATAAGAGATTTATGGAAATAGTCTTAGATAGGCTTGAAAAAGCTATTGAGAAATTTAAGGGCACTGAATGTGTTCGGCTTATAAATGATATTAAATCAAATTGTGTAAAGCATGTTGAAGCAGCTGCATTTTCCATACAAAAACCTTGCATTTGTCATGGTGATATTTGGAAAGAGAATATTCTTTTTAAATATGAGGTAAAATAAAATTTACTTTTAAAATTACGAAAATGTTTATAAGATTTCTTCATGAAATAGATTTGTTTCAGGTCAGAATACTCTCACTTAAATATTAGTTTGTTTTCCCAGGATCAAAAGCCAACAAACGCGTGTTTGATAGATTATCAAACTGTAAGAATAAGCAGTGCTGCATATGACACATTATTTTTAATCACCACTAGCACCACCTCTGATTTGCGAAAAGAACATTACCATGAACTCTTGGACTTATACTACAAGACATTTGAGAAGACCCTCATTCATGCAAGCTTGGATTCCCAACAAGTATATTCCAGACAAATGTTTGACCAAGACTTAAAAGCTGTTGGTCCAGCCTGTTTTATCATTGCTAATACAGCTTTGTGGCTTTCTAATGGTCTGCAAGAAGTAGGGCATGTACGTAGCAAACAGGTCTTTGAATCTCCAAAGGAAAAAGAAGAGGCTGTCAATAGATATCGAAATATAATCAAAAGTATAATTGAAGATTACATAAGTTATGGTTATCTGTAATAAATTATACTACGAGTATATTCCATGAGAATAATATTTTTTTGTATAAGTACTTTGCAGGTTTTTATAAATGTTGTCAAAAATTGTCTTTAAATATATTTGTGTGATCTTGTCATCATTTTCGACTTCACATTATAACAATAATTGTACCTAAAGCGACCTGCATGCCCAGAATGATTTGTATCGTTCCTGTTTTAGTAAATTTCAAGAAATTACCAAAGTATCAGCCCACTTATTAAAATGTTTACCTTCAGATTAAAATCAGTTTATTTTTCGTCATTAAAACCATTTTCATTTTATCCTAGTCTAATAATCCAGCTAGTAGTTCCTTGCTGGTGCCATAGTAATAAGAAGATAAGGCGCCATTTGCACTCCTTTCCAGTGAAATTGTTCGGGTTAAAGTGCACCATCGTGCTCGACTTAAACGATGCATATTTAGTTCGGAACCCCGGACTAGTGTCGCCAGTTTTTGGGATTGTTCGGAGATAGTTGAGATAGTTAGACGAGACTCGTTTATCTTAAAAGTTAGATAGAAGTTTGTTTAATCGCTAACACCATGCGCTATAGATGTAAAGATAGTTTAGCTAAAATTTTGGAGAACAAAATAAACAAAGAAATAGATGCCCCACTCGTCAAGATAAAGTTTTGTATTATTTTTCCAACAATCATACCAATTTTCTAGCCCTTAACTTAGCACAGATAAACATACTGAGAAATATTTATAAATATTATACACATCTCCCTAGTTATTCTGAGAGTTGTTAACGACTCAAATTGGAGAGTTAGGTGAGGTGGCTGTGTTATTATTGTACAGAATGGACCATGGTTAATTTTTTTTATAATTTTTTGGAAACAGTCAATTTTTAAAGGATTTATTTGGGATGAAAATATTTTAATTATATCGTGAAACCACGGCGACTGTAATAAACAGTCACCCTAACGGCACTACTCCATTTTAAGATTGAAATAAATTCTCTCCCCGCCTGGAATCACTGTTTGCTGATGCTGAATGAGGCTAATTTACCTTACTTAAGTGCTTTTTATTTATCATTCGACGACCCTCGGGCGGTTTTCATATTTTTCTAGTGCCATCAGATTAATTGGCCCTTTTGTATTGTGAAAACTAAAAGGAAAAACGAATGAAATGAATGAAAAATTGCTAATGGAATGCAAGAAATAGTATCAAAGATGTATTTTTTTAATGAATTGATTCATTTTTGGTTTAAATGTTTCTGTCTATTATAACATTTAGTTTTATAATAATTAATAATTGATTTATGAAGTCCAGTTTTGTGGTATTTAATAGCTAAGTATAAGTTAGCTTTTTACTCTAAGAAGAATAGAATAGAATATATTTTTATTTCAGTCTCGGCATTGCAGATTGCACTTGTAAAAGTCATAAAATAACAGTAAACAAAGCAAAAAAAATAATAAATAACCCTCGTTTGGCAGTCGGGTAATAAGCATAAACACAAAAAAACAAACAAATAAAATATTAGAAAAAACGGACTGAGAGGGACTCGCGTACGAACGAAGAAATTAGAATTATCTATAAAAACGGGCAAAAAATCACGTTTGCTGTATGGGAGCCCCAATAATTATTTATTTTATTCTGGTTTTTAGTATTTGTTTTAAAGCGGCAAGAGAAATAGGACATCATCTGTGAAAATGTTAACTGTATAACTATCACGGTTCATGAGATACAGCCTGGTGACAGACGGACAGACAGGATGGACCTTAGTAATAGGGTCCCGTTTTACCCTTTGGGTACAGAACCCTAAAAATAGGAAGTCTTTGGCCTTATAATGTTTTTGACATTTAGGAATTCGTCAATGCTATAATAATTCATTTATAAAAGATTGCATTTACGTCCTTAAATTTAGAAAAAGATAAATTTAAAATGTCCTTTGGTATTTTATTATAAAACCTTATGCATTGTCCAATAAAATAATAATTTACCTTGTGTAACTAAAATTCAGGCATTGCCAGTTTATTTTTACGTCGTGTGTTTATTGAATGAATGCCACATTTTTATTTTGAATCTCTATTTTTCCTGACGTGTAAAATGCATTCATAAATAATATATTGCGCCGCAACTGAGAGAATATTGATTGTTTTGAAAAATTATCTTTATGAATCGCGACAAAAGAGTTTAAATATAAACCTAATAGCTCTCTTTTGTAAAAGAAATATCATCATTATATCAGCAGCCTGTCCCCATAGCGAAGTCCCTCCCATAGGTCGTCACCCTATGAAAATAAGCAAAATACACCTGCCTTGCTGTCTCGATATCTGTAAGCTGCCTAATCTTTTTTACTAATAAGTATATTTAAACATAATTGTATCGCCGTTGATTTTCTAAATAAATTTAAAAAAAAAGTAAAGTACGTAAGTTCTTTACTTTAATTTGGGGCTTTTATCTTCATTTCATAATTTAACATACACGATTCTCAATTTAATACAAACATAGAAACATTAGATGGACCGGCGAATGTATGAAAATGAAAATCTTTATTATGTATTTCAAGTATTCAAGTGTTTATTTGCATACTAAGTGTGTACAGTTCTTAAATGAGGTACAGTTGTGCTTAAACTTAGTAACCTTATTTACAGGTGTTGCAAAAATATGGTAAGAGGGCTACATTTTTATCATTTTAAAAATTAAGAAATACCAATTTTTTTTTTTTTTACATTTTGTTATTAATTCATCATACAGTCTCAGTACGCCATAAATTAATATTATATCTGTAAATAATAGTTTTATAATGAATTTTTGATAGAGGTAAATACTTACATTTGCTGACGGCAGTATTATTTAGTGTGAGTTTTTCAAGTATTCATCTAGGCTATAGAAGCATTTTTTTATTAAATATTGTTTTACCTTTTTGTCAAATAATGTGAACTTTTGTTCATTTTTGATATCATGGGGCAGTTTGTTATATACTTTGATAGCCATGTAATATGGGCTGGTATTTAACATTTTTATTCTGGACAACGGTAGACAGAGTTTTCCTTTATGGCGGGTGTTGACGTTATGAATGTCTTGCATTTTCATAAATGAATTTATATTTTTGTATACAAATGTACATAAGTCATGTATGTATATTGATGTTAACGTCATTAGTTGGTATTTTATAAAGTATGGTTTACAGCTTTGTGAGTTATCTATTTGGGCTATTATTCTTACACATTTCTTTTGCATTATGAAAAGGTTATTGGAATTTACACTGTTACCCCATAGCATTACCCCATATTTAAGCCAGGAGTACGCATATGCGTAATATGCTGTGAGTGCTGTTTCTGTATTTGTACTGTGTTTGATTTCAAAAAGGGCATAGGTGAACTTTGATAATTTTAATTTAATTTGGTCTATGTGTGTTTTCCAATTGATATTTGTGTCGATATGCAGTCCAAGCAAATTAAATGTGTCTACGGTCTCTATCTGTGTATTTTGTAATACTATGTTTACGTTCTGAGGGGCTATTGTATATGGTCGGAATTGTATGATTTTTGTTTTTATTAGATTTATTTCTAGGTTATGCAGTTTGAGCCAAAGTGTGATATTTTCTAGTATATTGTTGATGAGAATATTTGGATTTGAGTTTTTTTCGCTTTTAATTAGAATTGAGACATCGTCTGCAAATAGTATAGGCAATGATATTTCTTTGTTAGGAATTTTAGGGAGATCGTTTACATATAACAAAAAGAGTACACAACCTAATACACTACCTTGAGGGATGGAACAGGTCATGTATATTTCTTCCGAAGTGATTAATTCTATTTCACTTGTTTCAGTGTTATAGTGCTCAATTTGGACAATCTGTTTTCTATTTTTAAGGTATGATGTGAACCAGTTATAGGCAGTGCCTCGTACGCCTGAACCGTATAACTTGGATAGCAAGATTTCATGGGAAACTTTATCATAGGCCTTTGTCATGTCTAGTAGTATACCATAAGCATATTTTTTGTCATTTATGTGCTGTAAGGCAGCCTGGATGTACTTATAAACAGCTAAGGTGGTTGATCTTGATTTCCTGAACGCATTTTGACAATCATCTAAGATTTTATATTTTTCTAGAAACATGTACAGTCTGTTACACATGGCTTTTTCAATTACTTTAGAAAAGGATGGCAAAATAGCTATTGGTCTATAATTTTTGGGATTGGTTTTATCGTCTTTTTTGTGGATTGGTTTAATAATAGAAGTTTTTAATGCATTTGGAAATACACCGTCACGAAAGCTTTGATTTATTAGGTAAGTAAGAGGTACTGATAATTCTTCGGCACATTGCTTAAGCAATATAGGGGGTACTTCATCTATACCATAACTGTGTTTGTTTTTCATCTGCTGTATAATTTTGAAAACTTCTTTCTGTGTAAACAGGGTTAAGGTATAAGGAATTTATTGGTGAGTCGATAACAGGTAGTCCTTTATTAACATTTATGTTATTGTCAGTGTGCCCAACAGTAGCAAAATAATTATTAAATGTTTCGGTTATCTTTTTAGGGCAGTTAATTATTTCGTTATTGATTTTTATTATTATTTTTTTATGTGTTTTCTGTTTTGTTTTTCCAGTTTAAGTATTTATTATATTCCACATCGTCTTTATTTTGTTATCGGAGTTTTTCATTTGTTTAATATACATTAGCTTTTTTGAGATTTTAACACAGCGCTTCAAAGTTTTAACATATGACTTGTAATAACATTTAATTAAATCATTGTTTGTTTCATTCACTAATATTCTTAATGATCTCTTATGTATACACGACTTTTTTATTCCCGTAGTTAGCCAGGTTCTTTTTATTTTGTTCCAAATTTTATTTTTCTGCACTGGGAAAAGGGTTATTTAAATTGTCTTTCATAGTTATCGTCAATTTTTTTATTTTTGTCTATGATTTTATCCCAATCTAATCCTTTTAATGTATTTTTGAATTTATTTATATTGTTTGTTGAAAATTGCCTTTTTTGTTTAAACGTCGCACTATTTTTAAGGTGTAGTTCTAAGTTTAGATTAACGTGGGCGGCTCTGTGATCTGACAATCCATGGTCCTCAACATAAGAATCATCTACAAGAGCAGTGTAATTTGTAAATATTAGGTCGATACAAGATGAAGTTGATTTAGTCACCCTCGTAGGATCGCGAATTAATTGTTTTAAATTATAGGAACTCATAATATTTATAAGTTCTTCTGCTGTTTTGTTTTTTACTTGCATGTTTATATTGAAATCGCCGCCTATCACTATATATTTATTTTTATCCTTTGAGTTTAATTTTTTAAACAGTTTTTCAATTTGTTCGTAAAATATATCTATATGTCGGTCTGCTCTGTACAAACCTAGAATAATTAAGTTTAATTTAGATATCTCAATAGCACAAAACTCTATAATATATTCAACTGAAAAATCAACAATATCTTTTCTCTCTATAAACTCTATATTATCTTTTACTAACAAAAGTTTATGTATTATTGGTTCGATAGAACTGTTTACGTAGTATACCTAATACTTTGTCTGTGATAGAAGTAGTTCGCCGATTAAAACGAAGTAAGTATAAAGTATTCTATATATGCTATGTCTACTTCTCTTAACCAGCCGATAAGTATGTAGTCCCGAAGCGGTGGTAGGGCTAAAATTATATTTTGGGATGAGTATAATTTCCCGGAAGAGGGCCTTTAAACTGAATAAAGAATTTGAATTTATGCTTACAAATGGGATCCAGTTTAAAGAAGGTAATGGTAGATACAATGTAATCTTCCATATTGTTAGCATCTCGGTTTGTATCTGGCGTAACTTGGAAAAGTTATTTTACAATAAATTCAGCGTTACAAAGGTAAAGTTACCGTCGCTTTTGTTATCTCGTAACTGCCTAACTAAAGCCATTATAATAATAAAACAGTCAAACTAAAGTGATCACAACAATTTCCTAAGATTTTCCAGGTCTGCAAAATTTTAAGGTCATAAACTACAAAATTTGTTGCGGGATTATAGTTCTTTTGAGTTAATTGTCATAAGCAACTACCGAATTTACTATAAAGGTAAGCATTTCTAGCTTTAGCAAGATAAGGGCCAAGCTCTGGTCGTTCACACACCTATTTCGTCAAGTTATTGTGATTGGTTAAAGCTGTGATCAGACTAAGAAAAATTTCTGTTTAGTCAAGAGAAGCTGGAAGGCATTAAACAAATTCAGTTCATTAGTTGGCCACTTTTGGTATTACACGTTACATAAATAAATAATACGCGTCTTACTGACTGACTGATTTGTCTTGGGACTTCGGTGAATTTAGTGCCTAACTAGAGTTAACTAGACATAATATAGGTAGTGCAAGATGCGGTCTCATGCCTCATTTCGGAATTGGTAGCGTTATAAATTTGCAACTATAGACAAGTACCTAATATTATTTAGCATAGATCCAGAATGGGGCCTTATTCGAAATGCAATCGATTCTATTCTCATCTTTCGATCGCTAATGGTTTTACTTATTCTATTTCTACTGGTTCCTGCTAAAAATAACGTCGCTTCTATTGACATTGATTTGACGCAAACGTACATTCGCGGAAATCGATTTCTGTAAGCGTTGTGAGCGAATTCTAAGTCTATGATTTTTCTTCTAGTAAATACATCTTATACATATTTGACACTAGCAGATTTGTCGTTTTGACACAACCATAGTTAGGGGTTCGAATTTCTTATTTTACAACCCAGATTGGTGTACTGTCACGGCGAATCATTAAACGCAGTGGTTCGGGTTTATTCGGGAATCTACATTCTGTCAAAAAAGTTTCGGGAATTGATGATTTGTTTATGGTTCCAAATTCAAAATTATATTTTTTTGTTGTTGTTAGATTGGCACAACTGTTTTCCATTTTGGCGCGGAGTTTGAGTTACATATGATAATTAGATTAAATACAGTATTGTTTTTAGTTATACCATATCTAGTGTGTATTGCGAATTTCATAATGGACAAAAACATCGAACAAAGAGTTTCTCTTAAATTTTGCCTCGCTCTGGTAGGCCATCAACGTCTGCTACTAAAGATAACATCGCAAAAGTGAAGGAAATAGTGACTGAAAATCCTCATTCAAGTTTGAGAGAGCTAGCCATCGAACTCTCTATGTCACACGAGTCGATTCGTACCCATTGACTTATATATTACTTCGTAAGGACAGGGCGGACCACACGTCTGGGTGTTGGACCTAAAGAGACCCGAAAATGACCCGACCGAGGCCGATGTGACGTAGTCAGTGGTCGGCGGTCATCGTGATCTGACATTTGTATGAAAAAATAAAAATGCCTAGATGTTCACTGAAAGGTTGCATAAATTACGACAGAAAGGTCATTAAAACAAATTCTAATTTTACTTCTCACCAATAATCCGCATATTTGATAAACACTAAACTTATTTACATTACTTTAACAATTTTCCAACTTCTTCGTCAATTTTACGAAGCAACGCCATATTTACCGTGCAAAACCGATACAACTTTGTAGCGGCGTGCATTAGTTGTATTGTTATAGTATAGAAAGCACGGCCACAGCACCTTGGGAAAGTGCTGTGTGTTTATTTCCCAAACCCCCCCCCGTTTATGACATGAGTAATGATAATGCGATTATGTCATGCGATCCGGCTAACGCCCGGCGCTCGCAGGTACCCGGGCCTGCGAGTGTGAAATTTGTTACCGAAGGCCGCGCAGGGGTGGACGACCAGGCCCCCGCGTCGGCGAATGTTACTGGCGCCATACCACAAACAGGACCAGGCTCCAGCCTGGACCTGTCAGGCCTCGCAGAGGCCATACCTACTGGCACAGAATCTGTGCCACCACAACACCAGTGGACCGTAGTCGCCCACAAGCGCCCCTTGAAAAAGGGGAAGGCTGGCTCAGCGGCTCCACCATACAAACCAAACAACACACCAAACCAAGGGCCAACGGGACAACCGAAACGTAGTCGCCACAACCGGCGCGCGGAAAGGAAAGCCCGGAAGCCTATTACCAAAGCGGCAGCCGACGACGTAGCAGCGGAAACGCAGCGCGTATCTGCGCCGCCCACCTCCACGGAGGTGGCAGCGGCACAGACTATACCGGCTCCGCCGCCACTACCACCACCAACACTACCACCACCACCACCACCACCAGCACAGTCGAAAAGGAGAAGAAAGCCGAGAGGTCATCGTAGCCGGATACATGCTGCGAATGCTTCCCCTGCTCCTGAAAAGGAGCAGTCTGGGCCTGGGGATCGCCCGGGTGAGCGGACTTCCTCGAAGCGAGCTCGCCTGGATGAGACTCAGTCACCTAGGGGAGAAGCCAAACGCGCAAAAACCGACACGAGACCAAAGCGGACGATGAGCTACGCAGATGCGAATAAATCGCATCTGAGAGTAGCGGTTACCACCGTTCCGCCGAGGGACCTCTCGTCCGCCCAGGCAGATCAGCTCAAGGAGACTATCGACGATAGTATCCTGCAGGCTGTTCTGTCTCCACCCTCTCCGAGCGCGCAAGCTCCTTCCTTCCGCGGACGCCCCTTCCTTCTGGATGGGGCACTAGCGATGTGGTGCGAGGATGCGAACGCTCTCGGCTGGCTGGTCGACAGGGTCAAAACCCTACCGTCACCGATACCGGGCACCACTCTGACTGTTATTAAACAGTCAGAGATGAAGAAAAAGCTGAAGGCGGGGCTGCTTGTCCACTCCCGTATCACTGACGCTGCCACACTGCACCGAGTCCTTTGCGCCCAGAACCCATGGTACAAAGTTGATTCATGGCAGTGTTACGATATGACGGTGGACAACAAGCCTCGAGAGGAGAATTCCAAGGAAAAGGTGATTCACCTTATCCTAGGAATCCCCGAAGACCAGAAGCAGACCATCCTGGAGAGAGATCGCCGAGTAGCCCATATGTCCGGCAGTGGCTACATCCGCTTCTTCTCTCCGGACGAGCCCGCAACAACCGGACAGGAACCGACAGCGACGAGTGAGGCCGCAGGGATAACATCCAACCCAGCGGCATCCACCTCAGCTCCCCAACCGGGTATGAGCGAGATGAAAGTAAACTCGGCGCTGCACATTGAGGGGAGCTACAGCGACGAAGATGACGTCCTGCGTAGCCCTTAGCTCCCTCAATGTCATACAGACAAACCTCCAGCACAAGCAGATAGCGGCGGCAACTTTACGCAGAGTGCTGGAGGTCAACAACAAGACCGTCGCTCTGATCCAGGAGCCCTGGATCAGGAATAATAGAGTCTGCGGTCTAAACAACATCGGTGGTAAGTTACTGCTGGACACCTCAGTTGAAAAACCGAGAACCTGCATCTACATGCCTAATAACGTAACAACAACCTTGCTTAACCAATTCTGTTCTAGAGACCTCACAGCAGTGAAGATATCTACAGTACAACAAACCGTCCTAGTGTTAGCTTCGGTGTATATGCCAAGTGAGGGCGAAATTCCTGCAAGGGAACTAGCCCAACTGGTACAACACTGCGAAGCATACGAATGGGACCTGATCATCTCCGCAGACTGCAACGCACATCACCCGCTGTGGGGAAGTAAGGACACAAACAAAAGGGGTGAGTCTTTAGCCGAATATTTACACCAAGCAAACCTGAACATTATGAACAGAGGTATAGAACCCACTTTCGTAAGCTCAAGGTATCAATCTATCATAGACGTTACTTTGGCAACACACGCGGCGGCAGACCTCATTGAGGGTTGGCATGTATCAAATGAACCCTCCTTCGCAGACCATCGCCGCGTCTGTTTCCAAATACAGTACACACAAACACACCCTGTTCCATATCGCAACCCCCGCAAAACAGATATAACAAGGTACATAAATCTACTAACCAAGTCGCTAGGTGATGTACAACTAACAGACGTAACACTTAGTACTGATAACATAGAATCAAACGTTCAGCTCCTAACTGAATCCCTTAGAGACAGTTATGAACTGGCTTGTCCTGAAGTAACACCCAAAACCTCGGGTAAAAGTACCTGGTGGGGGCCAGAACTCGACCGACTACGCAAGGGACTCAGGACACTCTTTAACCGAGCAAAAAACACCAGATCCACTGAAGACTGGGAAAAATACAAAACAGCACAAAAACACTACAAGAAAAGAATCAGATTCCGGAGAACGGAAGGCTGGCATGATTTCTGTAATACCATTAACTCAACCAACCAAGCCGCAAGAATAAAGAAAATCCTTTCAAAAGGCGATCTCAAACTCCTGGGCTCCCTGAAGAAAGAAGACGGCACTTATACAAACACAGATGAGGAAACCAGTACAGTACTACTGGAAACTCACTTCCCAGGCTGTCAAATAACGTCAGACTACGGATGGTCTGACGAGCAATACAGCACACCAACAACCCAAGAATGGGAAATTGCAGACAAGGTAGTAACGACAAATAAAATAGAATGGGCTCTAAAGAGCTTTAAGCCCTTCAAGTCGGCAGGGCTGGACGGAATCTTCCCAGCACTACTACAATGGCAGACCAACCAAGTAACAAAACATCTACTACCAATCTACAGGGCCTGCATTGCATTCAAATACATACCAAAAACATGGAGAGAGGCGAAAGTAGTCTTCCTGCCAAAACCAGGCAAGGAAGACTATACGCACGCCAAAGCTTTTAGGCCCATTAGTCTAACATCATTCCTACTAAAAACACTGGAAAGACTAGTAGACCGATACCTAAGGGACGGAGCGCTAAAACGTAAGCAACTACATCCCCAACAACATGCATACAAAACAGGCAGATCAACAGAGTCAGCGCTGCACATGGTGGTGCATAAAATAGAAACGGCTATCACAAATAAAGCTTCAACCCTAGCTGCCTTCATAGACATAGAAGGGGCTTTCGACAAAACCATGCACAACAGCATTAACCACACCCTACAGAAATACAACGTCGATCCAGTCATAAAAAACTGGATAACGCAACTAATAAGTAAAAGGGCGGTTCAAATAGTGGTGAACACTACCACAAGAGCAAAGGTAGTAAGAGGATGCCCCCAGGGTGGTGTCCTTTCACCACTCCTATGGAACATAGTAGTGGATAGCCTACTGTACAGACTAAACGAAAGAGGATACACTACTATTGGTTATGCAGACGACCTAACAATACTGATAAACGGAAACGCTGAAAATCTGCTCTGCGGAATTATGCGCTCAGCACTTCAGATAGTAGAAAAATGGTGTGACGAGCATCAACTATCAGTAAACCCGAAAAAGACAGAACTTATCCTTTTCACCAACAAAAGGAAGTTACCTCCACTACAATTACCAAAACTATTTAACACAGAACTCTCGCTATCAACTCAGGTGAAATACCTGGGCGTTATCCTTGATAACAAACTGAATTGGGCGAGTCATATCGATACAAAAATAAAGAAGGCCTGTATAGCATTTTATCAATGTAGAAGACTAGTTGGTAAAAGTTGGGGTCTAAACCCAAAAATCACACTTTGGCTCTACACATCAGTTATCAGACCTTCTATAACTTATGGATCAGTTGTATGGTGGCCCAGAACACAACTGACCACAGTGAAAACAAAACTCCAGAGTCTACAGCGACTAGCGAGCGTAGCAACTACTGGATGCATGAGAACCACCCCATCAGCCGCGCTCGAGTTCCTCCTAAACTTGAGACCGCTAGATCTCATCATACAGGAGGAAGCACAGTCAGCCGCCCTGAGACTAAGAGCAAACGGACTATGGAAACAAAACATAGAAACAACACACTCAAAAGTTCTGCAGGAGGTCCTAAAGGAATTACCACTCCTCGAGGCGCCCATGGACAGAACTCCGTGTCAACACATCTTCGATTGAAGATACAATATCCAACTCACAGAAGAACCAAAAGACAACTCTGGCGTCGATGAAGTTAGGATATATACAGACGGCTCAAAAACGGCACATGGTACCGGAGCCGGCGTCTTCTCGAATGATTTAAACATAAACATATCGACCACACTAGACAAGTTAAACTCCATCTTCCAGGCAGAATGCATTGGTATAACCAAAGCGGCACAGGCGGTTGCAGCCAGAGACGTCCGAGATCTTGGCATAAAAATTGTCTCGGATAGTGCATCCGTACTCCAAGCCCTACAAAACAATGTCGTAACCTCCGCACTCATACTAGAGTGTCACAATGCACTCCAATCCATTGCAAACACGAACAGAGTAGTTCTGCAATGGATCAAAGGACACAGCAACTCACTGGGAAATGACACCGCAGACGAATTGGCCAAAAGAGGATCGAAGGTAGTAGTCCATGGACCGGAACCACTACTGCCTATACCTCAGGCCCAAATTAAAACGTGGCTGCGTGAAAGAACCACAGGAACCCACCATACCGAATGGATGAACAGTGTAGGATGCAGGCAAACAAAAGATGCAATTCCGGCAGCATCAAAAAAGCTTGCCCGCAGCCTCATCAGACTAAAACGGAACGAACTTCGGAAGGTTGTAGGTACTATAACCGGTCATTGTTCACTAAACAGGCACCTATTCCACATAGGAGTAACAGACAGCCCCACATGCAGAGGATGCATGGAGGCAGAGGAAACGCCGTGGCACGTGCTCATGGAGTGCGAGAGCGTGGCAGAACAACGGGCACGGATTCTCCAATCACCAGGATCACTCCCGGAGGCATTCAGGAGCCTGAAGGGTCTGCTGGCCTTCTGGGATGACTTGGGCTGGTTGGAGTAGGGGAAGGACACAGCACGCACAATGGCCCAATCGAGAGGCTAAGTGCGGACACCTCCCAGCTAAACTAACTAACTATAGTATAGCCATAATAGTGCTCACAGTGCACTGAGTGCAGTCCAGTACATGCGATGTAATATAAATATTTTATTTTATGATAATTTATTGAATACTCATTTTAAGTTTACGTGATAAAGCACTATGAGTCAAAAATTGAAAACATGTCAAAAATAACAAACGGCATAGGTAAAAAAAAATGTTTTATTCGAAGGACAGTGAAATGTAATTAATAAATTATCTAATATAGTTTTTTTACAAAAGTTTTAAGGTATGATTCCGTATACTTATAAAAATAAATTGTATCCACAAACACCCAATTATCTAGCCCCAAACTAACCAAATCTTGTGCTATTGCCACTTGATACAGATAATAAACATACTTAAATATATTTATAAAATACTTTAATACATTTATAAACATCCATGACTTAGGTGCAAATGCTCGTGGCAGCTCATCACACTAACATTTGCCCCTCGCGGGAGTCGAACCCGCAACGGCCAGGCATTGTAGTCCGGAGCGCTACTACACCAGATGGTTGTCGATGTAATCTCATATAAACTCATATAGAAAATATGGGGACCAGCACTACTGCGTGCTGCTGAATTCGAAATCATACCTTTTGTTTCATTTCGAGAGATAGAGAGAGAAATTGTTTTTTGTTTTATAGCTTCAATTATATGTATAGATTAGTCATCATAACAACTTATAAGAAAAGTATAGTTTTATTTAAAAGTAATGTTGATGTTAAAGTATTTACTAATTACTTACATTCAATTAAACAGAAACAAAAATATTGATATTCATTATAAAGACACGAAAATTAACGAAGTAAAACAAACGAAGTTCCTAAGTTTAACTATAGAACAATACGTAAATTGGAAAACGCATATATATAATGTTTGTACAGCTGGCGCAGCGCAAGAGCTGCGCGCGAGCCGCGCGAACGCGACCTTTAAACTGGCTCGAACGTGAACCAGAACTGCACGCGCGCAGATCGCGCGCATTGTACAAGCCTTGCATGAGTTGCACTAAAGAGGCGCACCAATCTGTTGCAGTAACGGATCGCATGCGGCGCGCGTGCAGCTCGCGCGCAAATCACGCGCTGCGCGCGTCCTGTGCATTCGCGGCGCGTTAGCCAGATCTGGACCTATCCTTACAGAGTCAATAAGTTTATTTATGCTTTAAAGCAGGTTAGATCTGTAACAAAAACTGCGATTGCTACCTATTATGCATTGTAGGTTCTAAATTACGCTAAAGTTTACTGATGTGATGATACTACTTAATATAAATAGAGCTTTTATTGCCCAAAAAAGATGCATAAGAGCAATATGCGGTGTCCCTCCACGAACATCATGTCGTCCTCTATTTGCACAGTTGCAATTACTTACATTGACGTCCCCGTATATATTTGAAACATGTGTATTTGTAATGCAAATTATGCATATTTTTAATAGGGCATTTGACATTTATCCACGGAACACAAGAAATCAAAATATCCTGTTACTACTAAAACTCCAATAACAATGCAATATAAAAAAGCTGTATAACAATGAGTATAAAAAAAATTCAATAATATACCTAATGAATTCAAAACATAAAATAATAATCAATTTAAAACAAAATTGAATAAGTGGCTAATCTCACATACCATAAAAGAGTTTTTTAAATAATAAATATTAATTTCAACATAATTATGATATGACTGACATCTATGTACCTAATTTAATTTAATGCAATTTTAGATTAATTTTATATTTCATTTTAGTTCAATATTATATTTAATTTGCATGCCTCGTGGTGGCTAAACATGCTTGGTACGTTAATTTTAAAACACCTATGCATACCGTGTTTAAGCAAATAAAGATTATTTTATTTTACCTTAATTCATGTTGACGTATTTAATTTGAAAAAGCAAAAAGTTATATTTACTCTGATACTACTTTAAATATAACATCTGTGAAATAAAAACTTTTTTCTTAGTTCCTCTTTCGTTATAAGCCGCTCTTACAAGGTTACTTAGGAGTAATTTTGTGGTTACTCTATGATGCTATTTGACAGTTGACATCAAAGTCTAACAGGTGGGGTTAGTGTGTCATGTATGGAGGAAATGCAAGGCGATTTGTTCTGTCAGCCGTATCTTAACTTTTTACATCAATGTTCGTACCATTTTAAATAATCAATTGGATATGAAACATGTTGCCGCTCGGCTAGTCCCAAAAGACCTGAATTTTATCCAAAAACTCAATCGCAAAAGAGTCGCGGAGGACATGCTAGACTTAGTCAATTCCGACCTAACATTCACGAAACGCATTGTTACTGGTGACGAGACGTGGGTTTACGAGTTTGACATGCAAAGTCAACAAGCTTCGGAGTGGCGCCTTCCAACTGAACCGAAACCGAAGAAACCGCGCCAAACTCGACCTAAAGTCAAAGTCATGTTGACTGTTTTCTTTGACTGTCGCGGTGTTGTGCACTCAGAATTCTTGCTAGAAGGTCAAACGTTAAAAAAGAGAATTATTTAAGCGTTATGCGGCGTTTAAGAGAGCAAATTAGACGAAAAAGGCCAGATTTGTGGAATTAAAATTCTTGGATTTTGCACCACGATAACGCGCCTTCCCACAAGGCCATCATTGTGAACGAATTTTTGACCAAAAACTCAACAAATACCATCGAGCAGCCACCTTATTCACCAGATATGGCTCCAGCCGACTTCTTTCTTTTTCCTAAACTCAAATTACCACTTCGTGGCACCCGGTTTCATTCGGTAGAAGACATAAAGGAGAATTCGCGGCGAGAACTGATCTCGATTCCGGAAAAAGCGTTTAAAAAATGTTTTGATGATTGGATTATTCGTTGGCGTATGTGTATCGCTTCTGAAGGAGCATACTTTGAAGGTGATAAAATAAATTTTAATGAATAACTAACATTTTGTGTATTATTAATCTTTTCCCGGTACTTTCTTGACAGAGTAGTATATTTTCTAGTTCAATAATTCAATTGAAGTGCTGGAAAACACCTGTGGCAAAATTCATGGTATGGAGGCCTACTATAAAATTATTTCGTTCGTTCGAACGAATTAATCTATCAAAAAAAAAAAACTTTACTTGTATCAAACCTTAGTCGATTTATAAATGATTGAAAACGGTCGGGTTTTTTACACGGCCAGTTTGAGTTGTTCATATTTTGTCAAAGGATCAATACAAGTGACTGGTTATTTTAATTTGTTAGGCTTATACCTAAGTCCGAACGAACTGTTATAACCCTGTATAATGGCCTGACCGCGACGTCAGCGCTTTACTGTAATTAGTTCACCACTTCTATTTTGCAAGCCTTAATTTTTCCTTTATAATTTATTTTCAAACAGTTAGTTAGATTTTGGAACTCGCGGAAAGCGTTGGAAAATTTGGAAGTCAGTTAGTTGTGCATTTACTTTGTAATTGTGGCTTTCTGCCGAATAAATTACTCTTCGTGGACTTCGTGGTTTTTCTTTAAAAAGACCTTCGGGACCGGCCGTCTAACAGAACGAAACATTATCGTAGTAGGCCTTTAAGTACCAATTAACTCAAGCATGTTATAGCTTTACTTTGAGGCACATGATAAATGATAGACGTTTATTACTCATTATAAAGTATACGTTAATATTATTCTTCTCCTTTACATGTCGATGGAAATTATAAAGACCAGTACCAGACCACACGAAGCGCGGTAAAACGTCAAAAGTAGCTGCTCACCACATTATTTGGGGTTTCTATAAACTTATTGATGTGAAAACATCTCTTGACTTAATTCAGCCTCGTCCCAGTTAGACCAAACCAAATATTGTTAATTACCTACATCGTTAAAGAAGAGTATCATCTGAGATACTCGCCATTTTAGTTTTATTCAAACTAAAATGGCAACGCTGTCATCACTTTGAACTCTGTGAAGTGTTCGGAAAGATAATTCTCCTTAATATAATTCATTTATTTATAGTACCTTTCTGCTTTTGGGAATAAAACCCTTTTTCAAGTAGTGCCACAAATAAAAACCTACAAAGCCAACATTTTCAGTCTGTTTGATGATTTTTAAGCCGTGAAGCTGGAAACATACTATCGGACGCGGCTTACGGACGCGGCTGACAGCGCGAAGGAATCTAGGTATTGAATGTATCCTAAGCTGTGCAAACTATTGGACGTAAGTCGCGGACGTAACCTAGGGCTCACCTTGAGTGCTCGGACGTCCGAACGAAATCTGGCGCGCTGGATGTTTCTGTAAAGCTGGAAACATACTATCGGACGCGGCTTACGGACGCGGCTTACAGCCGCGACTGATCAGTGTGCACGGTCATCGGAAGTTGCGTTGACGAAAACGTCCGCGGACGCTATTCACGGCGTGCGGACGCGTCCGAGCGTCAAAAGGACGTGGACTGCGCGAGAGCTCGCACGTGCTTATTGATTGCATTTTTTTATTATTATTAGATAGCTAGCGATTTCCTAACGTATTCCAAAACAGAAACCCGCTTACACCGTATTCAGTATTATGTTACAGGAAATCCCCGGGACCTGGACAAGACTTAATTAGGGTTCCGTACCCAAAGCGTAAAACGGGGCCCTATTTCTAAGGCTCCGCTGTCCGTCTGTCTGTCTCTCTGTCTGTCTGTCCGTCTGTCACCAGGCTGTATGTATCTCATGAACCGTGATAGCTTTTTTCTCGCCGCTATAACAACAAATACTAAAAAACAGAATAAAATAAAATTTTAAGGAGGCTCCCATGCAACCAAAGTGATTTATTTTGCTCGTTTTTAGGGTTCTGCACACAAAGGGTAAAACGGGACCATATTACTAAGGCTCCGCTGTCCGTCTGTCACCAAGCTGTATCTCATGCATCGTGATAGCTAGAAAGTTGAAATAAATATTTAAGGCATATTTAATCCCATACAACAAACGTGATTTTTTTGCCGTTTTTATAGAAAATGGTACGGAACCCTTCGTGCGCGAGTCCGACTCGCACTTCGCTGTTTTTTTTGGCCTGGATAATTGTATTTTGGATTAGCTACTATTTTTTAGAATTTTATTTCATAATCTACTAAACGATACCGTTTTTTTACTGAAATTACTACTAAATCATAGTCCTCTTTGTCTCAAATATACCTACCAAAAACGTAGAAATCTACTTAATGTGGTCACACTGATGGCGTCCGCAAGCAACGTCCGAAAGACCGTGCACACTTATCAGTCGCGGCTGTAAGCCGCGTCCGATAGTTTGTTTCCAGCTTGAAGCTCACAAAAGCTTTAAATGAAAATAGAGACTAAAATTGGCTGATTGTACAAGCTTCTAACTTGATTCTTGATTTTTTCTGACGGGCTGGATTATAAAAACCTATAGAATGAGTTCTTTTATGGATCATCATCATCATCATCACCAGCCTATATCAGTCCACTGCTGGACACAGGCCTCTCCAAAAGGAGGATTTTGCCATAATCGCCACGCTTGGCAGGCGGGTTGGCGATCGCAGTTTGGCCAATGGTGGAGAGGAGACGCTGCTGCCCGTCTTCTTGTGGCGACTCTCCTGTAGTCGCTTCTTACGACACCCATAGGAAGAGAAGGGGTGGTGCTATTCTTTTAACGTGCTGGCACCACACGGCACGTTTAGGGATAACGTAGGTTAAAGAAGCAATTCATGTACATATTTGATGGTAACACCATGTTATCTGCGAATTTGCAATGTTCAAAAATTTACAATAATATTTAGCGGTTGCGGTTTTAGTATAATTATTATGCACATGGTCGGATTTATTGTTTTCAGATTATATATTTGATCTCTACACTTGTGTTCGGTCATTTTTAGAAGGGTAGAATGAGGTATAATATTATTATTATTTTTTCTTTTTAGGAACCCTGTTAGAAGAAGCATAGAGATAGTACTATACTACGTACAAGTAAAGTATAATTAGTAGAGCAGCAACGTGGTGGTTTCTTTTTGCGACGTGAATTAATTAACAAAATAAGAAGACTAATGCGAAAAAAGTTGATATCAAGTATTCTATAACACGAAGTACTTTATGCACGAAGCAAAGTGGAGTTTGAGGTTTTCGTAAATGCTTATATTAAACTGAAAGTTCTTTTCTGGTTTATTAATTTCACAAATTGTGCAGAACTAAAAATCCACTTCCAATCTAGCGTAATCTTAATAAAAACTTGACTGTGATCCAGACTCCGAGACGGAACAAAATAATTTTAACATAATACTGCAAAGGAATCGAAATAGCTATTGTATTTTCTGAAAGGAATATTGGCACAGGAATTGACGGTTTTGCGCCAAGCTACTAGGTAGGGACGTGCTGGGAATTTTTAGAATAGAATTGCATCGTCGAAAATAATCGAATTATCAATCAAAGAATTAGTTATAGAAAATCGATTTTGCTGCGTGAATTGAGCTTGCATGTGGGTATTTTTAGCTATTATCCTTTTGTGTCTGCAGTCATTTCTCGGACGCAGTAATCAAGACACGTATGTCTTGCCCTTATCCTATTATTTAGGGTCACGTCTCCTCACTCTTATGCGCCAGGATAATCTATTCTGGATTGTTCTTCAGGCAAATGGGCTTCTTTGGGATCTCTTTATATTTTAGACCACCAGGTTAGTGGCGGGCGGCCTCGAGTATCAGAAGAAGAAGAGAAGAGAAGAAAATATCAAGACACGTATAAGTACATATTATTTTTAATAAGCTAATATAATTTTAGAAGATGATAGGAACAAAATTGGGAGCCAGGCTATTGGGAAAGACAAAATTTCTTCAGCGGTCTTATCGCTAGAAACAAATATCAAGAAATTATTGGTTTACCTAAGCGTTTTTCAATGACTGCTGTACAAAAAACTAGCTTGTTAATATTGTTTTTTGTGTGATTGGGCCTTATACATCTCAGTATTTTATAGCAACTTTTGTTTATTTTTTTTAAATGGCATTGCAATCGGTTTATGTAAATTTTGTTAAGACTTGACATTTACTTAGAGACCGCTTGCTTATCTAACATCGACATATTTCACAAAAATTTGTTTGAAAGGACAGTGATAAGTCAAAATGTACGCGGTATCTGGTCAAAAGAGGTTGAATTTTAAAAGGGAGTATTAGCATATTTAGTGGTGTTGAAACAAAGCTATTTATTTGGCAGATGTTGCTGTTGTGATTGTAAAAAAAATATTTGCTTAGAAAAAGGATTTTAATTATTACGTATTTAATAGATAAAATAGTTTGTTTTGAAGTTTTATAAATAAACTTAGAATAATCGTAAAGTGCCATTATAAGATTAAAAGCTTGATTGTAGGTAAGTCAAAGTCCATAGAAGTAATAAATGTGCCAGAAATAAAGCACACCGATACATCCAAGAAAAGTATCTTGAAGTACAAATAAAATTCATCTTTATAACAGAATTTCAAAGTTATTTTCAAGTTTTAAATGTCTGCAGAAAAAAGGGACGTAAGTAATTGTTTTTGTGTAATATCATAGTTGAATTAAAACATTGAAATTATGTTTTATTCAATTACCTGTTAATATTGTTTTTATAGATCAGTTGTGGTAGCTACGTGGTTAAATAATAAAACCCCGAAGTTTTCGAATATCTACTTGTTCCAGTCTTATATTTATTTAGTTGGAGGTTGTTGAGATATAAAATGTTTTAAACAATACCAAGGTTATACTACACATTAAGTATAGCTTTTTCATTAGGTATACTCTACACATTAAGGTTTTTCATTAGTTATGTATACTACACATAAAATATTATAGCTTTTTCATTAAACTTTTTCAATCATTTACTACTCGTACTATATAGACTATTTAAGTTTATTTAAGAAACGCTCATTTTTGCATAAACATCCAATGCAGGCACGTCCACAGAAACAAAGAAATAAAAGTATCCAAAATTCCTTGCGTCGTAGAACATGCAGTTCTTTTTAATATACATAATTGTATCGCAGTTGTTGTTCAAATAAACTAGTAAATAGTTATTACTATGTTTCTATGTCACTAAACCGCAATAAAAGAACGCGAGAAACCTAATCCTTTAAGCGGATCGCATTGGAAACTGTCGACTGATCTGACGATATGATCCCCGAGATCTTAGACTTAGCTCTGAAAGCACGCACTATTTCTTTTGCAGAATTTAAAAACTGTTTATTTCTACAAAGACTAATTCTTTTGTAAACAAAAAAGTGGAGTAGGTTATCAATAACTCTACTTGAGTGAGTGTGTACCGAAGTATTTGCAAGTGAAAATGTTATTTTATAAAGAAGGGATCGATAAAAAAATAGGTGGCGGTGGGGTACTACTTTATGGAAATGAAATAGTGTGTAGTAAAATACCCTTACACATCGGTGGGATACAATAGGTTAATTTAAAACAGTTGTGTTAAGATTGAAAACGTTATCCGTTAAATAACTTTAGAACTTATAATACTTTATTGGTTACACAACAACATTAAAACACATTTGAAGTCTCTGATTTCTGAATTAGGCAAGAATTACCTGTTTTTCCGATAATCAGTGCCCTCTTCCGTTAAGTAAAAAATAAAGTAGCTTGCACATTGTCTTAAGATTTTTTTACCTTGAATAAAATATTTTACTCTTTCTATTTGAGAGATAGGTGTCGTGTATTGTCCGTTTGTCTGACAAGACCTATTTTGTCACTAATGATATGCCTAAAGAAATCAAATTGAAATTATGATCAAATATTTAAAAGATTCGCAATCTTCTTCTCAAAGCAAAATTTTGAATGTTATTTATTATGTTTGCTTCTTAATCACACTTAACTCATTGGGTGGCGAGTGGTCGCTTAAGACCGAAAGACAATAAAATTTATAATGTCTCCTTTTGCTGGGCTAGATTTATCTAGCTTATTAGCGAACTTACCAGTACCAATTCTGTCTATTAATGTACATCGTTAAAGGGCCAATTCTGGTGCTGAATTTGTATAGGATCAACATGGAATACACAGAAGAAAAATTGTTACCTAGATAGGATATTTTTTCCCATTTTTGTGTTTCCGTACGATGATTAATTATTCGTCTTTGGTTTAAATCTTAAGTTTACAAGAATGGCTAGCGCTGCTTTTGACTTTGTTAATAAATCATAAAATTCATTAACTCGTAGTTTGCTAAGCCCTAAGATTGTAAACTTTTATGAGATGATATCCACAAGTTTTTATTAGATTATGTTTCTAATTAAGTAAACTCGGCAAAATCCTACCTAGTTGTGATAGTTTTTGTTTAACCTTCGTTATAGATACTAATATTTTTTAATTTTTACACATTGCTTTGAAAGAAGGCGGGATCGTTTTTGTTTTACTTTAGATATAACTCTGTATAACCAAAACTATAAGGATAATAAATAGAGTACGATCGTCTAAGGTCCAAGGAGTAATTAAGTTTTGCAGGAAAGATCATCATCATTTCAGCCACAGGACGTCCACTGCTGAACATAGGCCTCCCCCAGTGACTTCCAGAACGGCCGGTTAGAAGCGGCCTGCATCCAGCGTCGTCCTGCTGCAACCTTTACCAGATCGTCTGCCCACCTTGTGGGTGGACGTCCCACGGTCTGCGCTTGCCGATACGTGGCCTCCATTCCAGAACCTTTCTGCCCCATCGACCGTCAGTTCTACGGGCTATGTGCCCGCCCATTGCCACTTTGACTGGCTAATCCGTCGGGCTATGTCAGCGACTTTTGTTCGTTCACGGATCTTCTCATTTCTGACTTGATCTCGCAAAGAAATACCGAACATAGCCCGTTCCATAGCGTGCTGTGCAACTTTGAGCTTTCTTATAAGGCCCTTATTAAGAGGCCACGTTTCTGTTCCGTATGTCTGTTCACTGGTAACACACACTGGTTGTAGACTTTCGTCTTTAGGCACTGACGTATTTTGGACGAGAAGATGTTGCGTAGTTTCCAGAACGCTGCCCATCCGAATTGGATTCGTCGATTGACGTCTTTCTCAAAATTTGAACTACCCAACTGGATCACTTGTCCCAGGTAGACATATTTGTCAACAATTTCTAGGATAGAGCTTACTGGTACTGGATAGGGCGCAATATGGGCATTCGACATAATCTTTGTTTTTTCCATGTTCATCTGAAGACCTAACTGTTGGGAAACTGTGTTAAGGCCATCGAGCATTTACCGAGGTCTTCCAGCGATAAGTAACAGTTTCGGAGAGATAAGATAGCTTTTCCGTTTTACGCGTTTTAGTAAGATGAAAATAAATCAAGGAACTATACTTACTTAGGGTTTACTTACTGCAATTTGTATACAATCATGATTCAGACTGTATTATTGAATTTATAAAAATGCTTGTGTGATATTTTCGAGCTACATCGTCACGCTATCACTTTATGCTGATAAAACTTTACTAATGAACTAAACTACTAACTTTAAGTTCTCTTCCCTTACATGTAGTAAGTCTTATCACAACGTTATAAAACTTGGTCTTTCATCAGAAGGGATGAAGATACACAATTCCATATTGATGGACTAAAGTCCATGTGATTGTTCGTATGCGGCAGCCCTGATTGGTATTCAGGGCCCGCCCGGCTGTAAGTTAGCAGCCGCGTCATAGCGCCGTTTGTCCGTGACATTTTATTACAGCCAGTAAGGATGGCGATTTCATTTAGCAGCTTCTTTACTGCTTGTTAGGATTGAAATGTTATGCTCTGACTATTTTGATGGATAAATCACGAACGTGCGTACAATTTTTATTTAGGACGTAGCCTGCATGAGCAGTTAGCAGTAATAAATATCACGGTCAAACGGCGCTATGACGTGCATAGCGCCGTTTGTCCGTGATATTTTATTACGGCGTGTAAGGATGGTGTGCTATATTGGTAGACAGTAAAATTAAAAGAACAAATAAATAACATATGACCTGATAAGGGATGCATGAAGCAGTGGGAAGCAGGCTGCTTCTAACCAGCCAATCTGTGTCAGCAGTGGACGTGTTATGGCTGAAATGATGATGATGATGAAATATAATTTACCAGGTAACAATCATTATATTTTTTGCCAGCCCTATACCGGTTCAGTGCGGATCACTCTTGTATCTGTGTGAGCGGCGACGTGTTCCGAATAGCGATCCATATGCCCGACCCTTCCTTGGTTCTTGGACAAATTCGGGAGTTCGCAGAACCTAACTAAGATGTTTTTATTTCAGCGTAGTGTCAGAAAGGTAGTAAAATGCGAGGGTACGAAAAAATATAAGAACTATTGATGTTTCTTAAAATACTGGAGTTATATACGAATAGTTTATAAAAAATGTGCACAATGCTTAGGGTTTCGTATGCAAGTTGGAATTCCTTACTACAAAACTACGTCTTCTTAAAATTGTTAATCGTAAGTCTCCTGAAAGTTGACAATCCTATGATTTGCCCACGAGCAAACGTGGATTGCGATATTTTCAGAGGCTAGCATCACTAGGGAAATTTCTAAGGATCGAGTTGAAGAGGTATCCTTGAGAAGACTATGAATGTCCAGTCAAAATAGTAGATTGTACAACAAGTGCATAAAACGCACCATTTTAGTCGTCTAAGGACTTAGACGACGATTTTACTTTATGCACTAGAGTATAAATAGTTATTTTATGCAGCCTATACCCGACATAAAGATGAACTTTACGAGCATGAGAAGTGAATAATTAATAATAGTTTACAGCGTTGAACGGCAAGCACAAAATTTATAAACTTGACCATTGTAAAAAAGAATGTGATGTCAGTTTTAAATGTAACAACAAAATTTAAATGAACATAGAAAAAAAAACTTTTTATTCTACTAGATTAAGCTAATAGTTCTACCCCCGTAAAAAAAGAAACAACGCGTTTTCCAATAAGTCTGTATTTTCCCTGGACAAAAAGGATTTAATTTGCTCTATCTACACGAGGGATATCGATAAATACTTGTACTATTAATCAAGCGGCTCCAAGAATTAATTAATACATTAATTACGTGCGAATAGAGTTAATAACAAACACAAAATTTTACCAATAATGATAATAGCCTAGTGATCTGTTTATTTACTCTAATATTATACAATTAAGGTAATGTATCTATGTAGTATAAATTAGGATGTGTTTGGTGAGCTTATAAGAAACGTTTTGTTGGTTTTAAATTAAAAAAAAAAACCGCCAAGTGCATGTCGTGCCATGCGCAGTATAGGGTTCCGTAGTTGTCCGTCGTTACCACTACATATTTCAGCAATTACTTCATTTAATGTCACTTTTAATGTTTTCCTCTAAGGAATTTTTGAACGACTAAATTTTCTTAAACTAACTAGTCGATCTTAACCGTTATGATTTTTCTTAAAAGTTTAGAAAAAGCACTATTATCATGAATTTTTCAGATTTTTCAAGCCAATAGTTTAGCTTTGAGAGAGAGGGGACGCCCTAATAGAACAAAAATTGGCACTTTAAGTTAAATATATCGCAAACGGATCCAATCGAAAAGTAGTCTAGTTATATAATAGTCTAAGTCATTTTAAGGGACCTATTCAACGATATCCCACACGAAGGGCTAGCGATGAAATAAAAAAAACATCCCCATGTTACATGTAGGTATGGGAGCTACCCTTTTTATTTATTTTTAATTTATTCTACCACTGTCGGCGTGTTCTAGTGTGTGATTGTTGTGTGCTTTAATTTTATGGAGATGTAATTTAATGGAGATCTATATGTATTTACATATACATAAAATTACAGCTCTCTAGAGTCAACATTGCAGTCTCTAAGCAAAACCTCGGACGGACAGACGGACAGACAGACGGACATGACGAAACTATAAGGGTTCCTTTTCAGGACTACTGAACCCTAAAAATGCGATGATTAAATTTCTGTGCTAGGAAATTTTTCGTAGTAAATAAGCAGGGTATTATCCTTATTACGGTGTAGGATAAGCCTCCTCAATTACATTAACCCTTTGTTATTCTAATTGCCGCTGTATCTACGTCCTTTTTAAACAAAGATGAGAGAAAGAGGATTGACCTACTTCAGAAGCAGTAGTAATTCCTTTAAAAACTTTTTTATCACTTAATACAAAGTGCTGAAAGAGTACTTGAAGAGTATGTTATTTAACCCTTTTAGACCAGCATAGATGAATAGTGTCTGGACTACATCTAAGAATATTGTTTTATATGTATTATGTAGTTAATTCACTAGAACAGGTCAGCAGCTAATATGTAAATAACAAATAATAATTATATCGGGTGTAAAAAAAGGCTTAACGAAGCCGAATACCACATATTCTACGTATTATCACGATAATTTTTTTCTTTTACACTATACCTGAAATGACGGGTTACCGAGTTATTGACAGTTAAAGTTACAATTTTTTTTCAAAGATCTTTACAAAATTGACTTCTGTTTGATAATACTAAACTTTTTTACAAAAAACATGACCCGCTTACACACACAGGCATAGACTGTGGCGTGCGCGCTATACATTGTAGGTTAGAAATAAGTTATTTTTTTTATACCCAAAAATAAAAGTCATTTCCCAGCAATTATTTTTTTGCATTCTACTTGGTTTTATTTATAGAATTCGTGGTTTAAGGCTTCGTTAAGCTTTTTTTTACACCCTGTATATTCTTCCAATTGTCTTACCCCTAACTAAACAGAGCATGCTATGGCAACTAGATAATGGATAAACATACTTATAAACTACATGACATCTATGTCTGAAGTAAAAATAAATAATGCACAACATCACATTGCTCTGACCCTAAGGTAAGCAGTTAACTTAGAATCAACAGAAATCAGAGGCAGAAGGTACTTGTTGTGTTAGTTGTTAAACAACGATGGTACCAGATCACTCAGACTCGAGACAAAAATAGTATAGAAAAGTCCGTCTCTTTTATTGAGCCGATTGGGAATCGAACCCGGGACCTCAGAAATAGCGATAAAAAGTCTGGTTTGCTGGCTTCTCGGCTACAAAGGTCGTCAAAATTACTCGTGTTTATCACACAAACAATTGGAATTTGTAAAATTAAACCCGCACCTGTCTTGCTATGTAGTCCCAAGCTCGACCCACTAGCTAGTCCAAAGGCGGTTTTCAAGGAAGAAAAGTAATAAGTCGATTTAATATTTGATTTATAAAAGTTGCGGTAAGCGACTTTATTTCAGTAGTGCTCCATCGCTTCTGACAAGTTAAGACCCTTAACTCAATTTGTCGACTTTGAAGTACGAGGCGGTAGATGTGGCTATATTTAGTTGGAATATCAAATCATTTTCTTGGCGAGGAGTTTAAGGTTTTATTTCAGGATACTAGATTAAGTTCTCGTTTTATATATTTCTAGTTGGAAGCAACTTCTCATTTTCAAGATGTCAATATTTGTATTTTTGTTTTGCTAATAGTTTGATGGGAAAGAAAAATAATACCTTCTTTGTTTTTAATATTTAAATACTGTTTTCGCTACTTAAGTTTATAATTTTTTTGGCTTTATATCTTCTACTTTCACCAATATTTACAATGAACATTCGTTACACACACACCTGACTTCGAAGTAAGAAATTGATGAATCATCAATTAATGAATTATGCCATATGCCTCTACATACCTATAAACAAGCCAATTCAAATTTGATTCTGTGTTAACCCAAACCAGGGATCGAACTTTGCGTGCAAGGAGAATAATTCTGCGTTCATTGATTTACTGAAAAACGAAACTGTCAAAGTAAATTTTAATTGTCTAAGCCTTCAAAGCTTACAGTCTATAAAAAAAAAACTACTTATCTCATAAAATGGATAACATTTATTTCATTACGAAGTCTCTGACGAGCCGTCGTTCACGCCTAATCTATCTTGGCTTGGGTAATTGCTTGGAGTCATACCCTTAGCTTAGTGGCTAAATAGAGTTCGGTTGGAACAATTGCTTCATTTAAACTTGCCTAGTTGCGATTAACTATACCCGAGCTGTAGGCGGGTTAAATACTTTACTCAATTGAAGACAAATATTTCGAAAAACAGTACAGATACAGTTGATCAATTTCTAATTCAGCTAAATTAACTTTATAATGATGATGTAGTTCTAATTACATATAAAATATTTAATTTTAACGTTCAGGGCCCTAACCATGACCTGTTAAAACAATCACAAATCTGTCAAACATTATCATTTCTGTCAAATTTTGTATGAAATGACGTACCAAAATTGACAGATTTGACAACTTTGAGATTGTTTTTAGAGTTCATGGTTAGGGGGCTGGTCTAGTGGGTTGCGCTCCACTACAATACTGGGGGTAACCATGAGCTCTTAAAACAATCTCAAATCTGTCAAAATTGTCAAATCTGTCAAATTTTGTACGTAATGACGTACGAATTGACAGATTTGAAATTGTTTTAAGGGTTCATGGTTACCCAGCTGGACTCTAAAGCCTGGTGGTTTCGAGTTTGAATCCAGTAAGTCCTAAGGGGCAAATGTTTGTGTGACGAGCACGTGCATTTGTACCTAAGTTTGGATGTTTATAATTGTACCTATTTAAGTATGTGTATCTGTCACCTAGTCGCCATAGTACCTAAAAGCTTTGCTTTGTTTGTGGCTAGATACCTACTTAGTTGGCGTGATTGTAAAAATAATTAATTATGTTTTAAGGTACACATTCAATCGACATCTTTAAAACCAAGAAATTCTTTAGCAGTCTGTTGTTAAAAATACTTGATACAGAAGTATGTTCATATTTTTTTCTATTTTTAATGAACAAAATAAAATCAAAGAAGTAGTAGGGTACGAGAATTTATAAAAGACAATTTTAATTAAACATCAAAAGAAGTTTAAAAGTGAAAGTCTAATAAGTCTAGCCATATAGTATGTATGAAGTGGTCTTAAAATCTTGAGATTAGACTAGTATACCAAATGCGGTTAAAAGAGCCTTATCCAGCTAAACCGGGCTTAGCAGCTTATTGCAGGCAGCTTGTTAGCTGGCGATTGCCTAAGGATTTCCAATGTGGAATTGGCTGCGATTATTACCTACGAGGCGGCGTCACATGCGGGATGTTAGGTTTATAAATCGATTTTTATAATTCTGGTATCGAAGTACTTCGTTTGATAACTTTAAAGTTTGAAATACACGTCGTTTACAAACTCAAAACAGTGATTTAGTTACAAAGCATATTCTTGCGTAAAAATTATGTAGAATCTTGTGTATAATCTTATGTAAAAGAATAACCAACCAAATTTTCTACTTGTTATTTGTATTTTTACGTCTAGGGAAATCAGTATTATCCCTTAACAGCGGTATAATGTTTTTTTTTATGAACCGATGAGCAATAAGTAAATAAATATTGTACAATATCACCTTAATGGCTCTGATCCTAAGGCTGCGTCCAGATCTAGCGAATGTGCTTGCGAGCGGCGCGCGATCTGTGAGCTACCTCGAACGTGAACTAGAACTGGCAAGCGCGCAGATAGCGCGCCGCTCGCGCGCACTGTACTTACAAGCCTTGCTTGAGTTGCGCTAAAGAGGCGCACCAAACGATTGCAGTAACGGAACGCGAGCTGCGCATTCGCGGCGCATTCGCTAGATCTGGACGCAGCCTAAGGTGTTACGCAGTTAGAGTACTTGTGTTATTAAAATCAGAAAAGTATTTCACTATAAAAATATAAGTCTTACTGAAACATAACGCAACCACACTACACTCGCGGTAATTTTGCTGGTACATCACTAAAAAGAAATCTTTTGAAGTTTTCTTACGAAGACAGGAACATTGTTAATGTTATCAGAAACAGCTAAAGAAAACTTTGTTGCGCGGCTCCGACAAGTGTCAACTTTATTTTCAGTTTATACCGACATTTTCTCAGTTGGTACATTTCCTCATTCTCTGCAATCAGCATACAAATTAGCGAATTTTGGTTCTATTGTAATTGACATGGCCGTTTAAGCTTTTATAGCTATGTAACTGCTTTTGTTGTTGTGTAAATTGATTTTTATAAATGAATAAAATTATGTAAAATACAATTAGTGTAAATTACAAGAGAAAATTAAATTGAAAATAAATAATATAAATTATAATAAAATGTCATAAGAATTCAATAAATAATAATACAAATACAATTTTACCATTACTGAGTTAGTACCTTCTCACTCCCACAACTACTGGGACATGTTTGTCGCAGCAGTGCCGGAGGAGAGGACAGTGCAATATATAACCCAAAATATTTGTCAACAATTTCGAGGATAGAGCTGGTAAAGGTTGCAGGACGATGCTGGGATGCAGGCCGCTTTCAACCGGCCGATCTGGAACTCACTGGGGGAGGCCTATGTTTAGCAGTGGATGTCCTGTGGCTAAAATGATGATGAGGATAATGACAAAAAAACCTATTTTGGGATTATAGTAAAAGTGATTACTGTCAATCAATGAAATGTGGTTATTGTTGAAAATAGTCCGTCTTTTTTTGGCTAGTTTTCCTGAGGTATTATACCATTTTAGAATCTTGGTGAGTTGTCAATTAAAAAAAAATCTTTCCATGGTAGTGTCCATACTTTTTTTACACTACAATCATTAATTAAGTGCATTGAAAGTAAAAATATTTTAAAATTTTAGGGAAAAAAATAATTTTGATTATTTTTGTGTAAAAACTACTAATATTCTGGGATATTTAATGATTGTGTGGATAGCTGTATTTGAATTGCCGATACAAAAAAAAAATGATCGAATTATTTGAGAAATTGTGGCCATGATAGTTATAAATGTCATGAGGGGTGTCAAATTTCAAGGGTTATCATTTTTTGTTTAAAATTAAAAGTATAAAAGTGGTGTTTTTTTTTCTCTTTTTCCTCGAGTATTCATAGGCATTCCCACCATCTGGTGCCGTTTCATCGTTGAATATTGAGACACTGTATTACTCATTTTACACATTACTCTTTTTTCGAGCAGTAGTGAAATCATAAGTGAAAAATGTGGATAATCATAATGTAATAATGTGTTTGAACTGATACACAATTCAGCTATAAAAAAACTTTATTAAAAAAAATACTTAAACAGTAACAGTTGATAGATCACATGTATTTTACAAAGCCTAGGCAGTGAAAATACAATACTATTAGCATAGATAAAGAATCATACTAGTATCGTCACTTAAATTCTATACCTAGTTGTTTAATTATTACGATTCGATTGGCATTTAGAACTTGTGGTTCCAGCAATTCCGGGAAACTTGGTTTGATTGTTGAACTTAACTCTCATTTGAGGTATTTCCTGGTTAATATATAATTATAATGAGCACATCATTAAATAATATAATTGAAGCGAAAAGTAAGGACAAGTTACAGAAGCTGCTCGTCAGCCTTCATTATTTGAAGAAGTAGTCCTTCTCCAATTAATTAAGATTGGCTTTTAGGATAGAACCAAAATAGTAAATGTACTCCATTTTTGCATTTTTTTTTTTTAAATCTCATGTCAATCAATCTGGTGGCCAAAATGTTATACTTATAAAGGTTTATTTCCCGTCATCCCACAATCACCGCTCAAATATACATAGCTCTAACATGGCGAACGGTTTTCCATTTCCCGCCTACTATAATAGAGTTAGATTCAGAAGGTGCATTCCTAAATTAATAATACTGGGTTCAACGTACAGTCTGTTGTTTCTATCTGGAAGAATATGTGATCCAAAAGAGTGTGTAAGAATTTAGAGCCCTCGTAAAAATGCCAATTAACTTGTGAAAACAGTGGCCGCGCGTGAGACCGCATAACTGTAGAATTTCTATTGTGTCTCATTTAATAGACTCAGAGTCAATCTCTGGGTCTTTCAGATCAATAGTCGTCTTTTTAGTTCTGAAAGTCGATTCAACTTTTTTCAGGGTTGTACAGGAAGGTCTATAGGATGCAACTTAATCCTGTAGCCAATATAATTTTTAATAACGACTCTTTTATTAAATAAATATAAGCGAGCCAACTGTACGAGTATCTCTCTGTGTATTTTGTGCGCGAACGTTTTCAATAACTAGCCTGATTTGTTTACCCCCTTTACCCCCCCCACTTTTATTGGGAGTTTTTTTATTGCACTTTTGCTATAAAGTCGATTCGCAAACATGAGGGTTTAAGGTTATCGTATGTGAAAATGTTCCAATTACGTTGATATCGTGCGATTGGTTTTCACGCATGATCATTTGTTACGTTATGCACTAAAAAAATGTGAGTCGACTACGAGCGTTTTTCTCTTAAATAACTAATTAATACCTAAATCAATCAAAGCTGAATAGTTATAACAATAATACTTGTCATTTAACTAAACAAGTAGGTGCTTTAATTAATTCTGACAAGCAAAATTGTTGCAGTTATTTTTTTTATTTATTATTTTGCATGATTGATTAAATTTTAATACTAAGCTTAAACTAATGAGAATGTGGTAAATCAATCAATTAGATTGGATTAAGGTATGCAATCTAGTTAGATTGACAAGGTCTTTGTTAGATTTACAAAGATGATTATACCATAATCAAAGTTCCTGTTAGTATTGAATAAGATCTAAGCTATATTAGTAAACCTAATAGTAAAAGCAATCGAATCTTTCTTATTTGATTTATCCAACGTCTTGTTAGGCTCGTATCCAACTAGCAATTATGGAGTCAGATACTTTGTCACACAATCTTGTTAGGAGGAACCATTTTTTTTTCAGTGTGTAATTCAATCGTTTGTAAAAGACGAGAATTGTAATCTTGTTCTTGTAATTGTAAGACTATCAACTGTGCGCAAACGTTGTGTATAGAAATAATAAATTGTTTCAATGACACCAATTAAAGTTACTTACAAAGCAAAGCTTGCACTGCAATATGGCGACTAGATGATGGATAAACATACTTAATATACGTTTTTACAGATCATAAATGATGATGATGATGATGGATAAATATAAGTTTTTACAGATCCATGACATACAAATGCTCGTGCTTATCAACCAAATATTTGCCCCTAGCGAATTTCAAACCCGGAACCACTTTGCTTTTTTGTACACTGCGTACTGTCGACTCTTGCTTAAACGGCTTGAATTTCTCGTGATTTTTATTCGGTATACACACAATTCTTTTAAAAAATAAATATAGATGAAAAATATTTGTCCGTTAAAATTTCAATTGAATTTTAAAATAAATTGCTTTTGGCTACGTTTTATTTGTCTCTAAAAAATAAATTCACCATATGAAAATAAAACGGTAAACATTTCGTATTCTGAAAAGCAAACACAGTGGCATTGCGCACAGCTTAGAAATATATTTCGAAGCAATCAATCAATTGCTAATAACTCTTAAAATGTTAAAATTACTTATTTGTGAAAATATGTTTACCGATAAATATGTATACTAGGCAAATAAATGAATATCTTTTTATAGAAAAAAAACTTAAAGTAAAAACAAAACGTGCTATCGTGACGTAGGCAGATTATCATAATCATCATCACCAGCTGGCGTCCACGTGACGATGGTGATAAAAGCGCTTAGTTTAAACCTATTTGCAGAAATAAATTGATTTTATAAATTCGATATTTCTTATAAAAAAGTTTACTTTGTTATGCAGGAACGCCGTAGTTGCTATTTTTATAGAACTTGAGCAAAACTGATTATGTTTTTTTATTTATTACTAGATATCCCGGCGAACATTTGACCGCCTCAGAATTAATCATTCATAAATGTTTTTATTTCTGATGTTATAATAGTTATTCTGATATAATCGGTCTATATAGATGCGTTTTTGACACATAGGTATGGTGTAACTAACCCTACTTCGTTATATATATAAATAGAGTAAATCAGTTAATCTTCAACGTAAAGGTATGGTGTAACCAACCCTACTTATATAAATATTAAATCAGCTATTTGACTACCAAGAATACAAAAAAAAAACTAGCATCTCGTTGAAGTAAGGTTTAAGTGATATTGTATCATTCTGAAGCTGTCTCAAGTACTACTTGTAGAGACGTTTCCAATTTGTTGTAACTCGTATTGTACTGTTGTAAATTGATGTGCCAAGAGCTAGTAAGGAAGTAAAGTATAAAACTTAACAAAGTTATTTCATAATTGACTTCCTTTACTTTATTACAATAATAAAAAAAAAACATTTATTTATTTAGGAGGTGCTCGTAGCTCAATGGCGGCAACGCTTTGGTATCGTATTACTAAAGTTAAGCAACCATGTTGCGAGGGGATGGGTGACCATTCCGATCGTAGTGACATTTAGAACGACCATCTCCCTGTTTCGGAAGGCACGTTAAAATTATTTATGCAAACAAAGTAATATTACAAACTGTACTTGTATTCATCCCTCTTAAGACAGTTCCCTCAACAACTTGTAGTTACTTTGAGCTAAACTTTCTCAGGTTGAGAAGAGCGCTCGTATCTTACTCGGCAGAAATTAATCACTAAGATCAAATATTGTAATGATACGGCTAGGTATAAATAAATCTAAATTTCTGATAACAACGCTAGATGTTTTAGAGATTAGATAAAGATAAGATAAAGATAAATAACATTTATTGCGGGACATCACAACGACACATAACAAAACAGAACGCAAACATAAAACTAAAAACTTGAGAAGGAAGCAAGAAGAAAAAATAAAAAAGCAAACATAATGACCGAACAGTACCGTTATGCGCGTCGCGAAGCCCATCGCAAAAGGACCTCACTCAGCATAAAATCGTTGCCCACTACGTAGGCTACGACGCTAGTTTTCAGTAGGCCCCTGCCGAGTGAGATCACGGACTGCACTAAATAAATACAATAACATATGTACACGTATACATAGACTACTTTTTGCAGATAAAGATGAAATAGATAGATTATAAAAATGATAGTAAAGTTACATAAATGACTTTATAAAAAAGTTTAGCTTCGACCGCGCGACATTATACTACTTTATTTAATGGCAGAAAAGGTTACGGCTTTGTGGAGTATATTCAATTTCAATTGATGAAGTCAGTTATGATTGCTTTATATAATGAATTGCAGATCCACAATATTTTAATTAATAATGTTAAGCCACAAGCTGACCCCTCGTAAAAGCAAGTGGAAGTGGTAAAATTCTGCTGCAAGATAGAAAAAGTAATTATACTGTTCTTTTGGTAATTGTTTATGAGACATTAAATAAGCTGGAATAAATGTGCGATGTTTACAGCTTACCTGCTGATATTATTAATCCTTTGTAGTATATTGTAGTGCAAGACATTTATTGGTTTCATGGTCAACCCTTCATGAAGACTACTAGAGCTAATGCCATGTTAAGTCTCAGGTCAATATCTTGTGATGACACTTTAGAATGAATAGCCCAATCCACCATCGAGGCTCTGTTGTAGTCATTCTGAGACAACGCAGCGGCTAGAATGAACATGCGATCACCACGGCCAACCTCCCGTGAAGGCTCCGGGTCGTCATTGATCATTGGTTCTGAGTTGACATCCGTCGTTTTCTTGATTAATTTCTCACAGGCTATGTTGAATGTGGGGTGAACAGCTAAAATGAACATACGATCATCCCGGCCGATTGGTCGTGGCTGTCGATAACGAGAAAATCCTCGTAAAAGCCCCGATGTCAAGTCAGCTTAGCAGCACTCCCTTGTTTTCTTGATTATATTCTTGCAGGTTATGGAGGTCAAGTTTCGGTAAACGTAGTGTAGGACTTCTCTTAACTCCATGGACCGACGACTTCAGAAACACGGCTGAAAAAGAAACTGTATGCCAAGCAGAAGCGGGACTGCAATAGATAGGCGGTGTCGACGTCGTTTTGAATCACAAATAGTTATAAAACATCTCCAATTGGCACTCTTTCTTTCTTGAGACTTTGTCAACCTTACTGGCCTATATTTTATAGTCTAAGCACGTTACTAATCAAGTATAATACTAAAAATAAACGCGTGTGAAAAAATTTACGTGCGATCGCGCAGCGTACAAAAAAGTACAATGACATTAAGATTGACAGATGTCAAACGTGAAACCAGAGACAGAATGCCATTGGTTGTGTTTTTTTTCAGTATACATAGCGCTCTACGGCGCTATACTTTAAACATTGTAGATTGCGTAGTTACACAAAGGTGCCTACTACATAGTATAAAACGAGGACGAAATTATGGAACATAATTGTAGTGGAAATAAGATAAATTAAAACTAAGTACAATGAGTGATGGAAAGCATTATAAATAATAATAATAAATATTGGACAACATCAAAAACATTGCATACACCGTCTGGTATTTATAGAAAGTAAACACTGTGTTCAAAATAATATAAATGCGAACCCAGTAATGTTGCCTCTCCATCCGACCACGCTGTAATCCAATATATACTTTGCAAAATAGACGCCATTGAACATTTGAACTCATAAAGAAAAAGAAACATGCACCAGACAACAAACACGCCAATTGTCTTGCTCGGTCTCACTAGGGAATTCCTTTGAAAACTGACTAAAGGATATTTACTTACATTTCATTTTGTACGCAGTATCGTGCCTCATTTCAATGCAAAGTCTGCAAAATTGAGAATCACAAAATTAAATTACCAACTTCTGCTAAATTATGAGTTGCCAGCAAAACTACTATTTTTATCACCAGTAATATTTTACTATTTAATGTATTGAATTGGTACTTTGCATTTAAAATTGGAACCTAAAATTTTTATATAAACTACTGTTCCACACCATTGTCCAAACTTGCAGAAATTAATAATACCGTAAAACTTATTTATTAAAGTGAATATCAATTGTTTATTCCATTACTAAAGTAGGTATACATTTCTGGAATGTTAGTTGTTCATTTCATTTGTAAAATGTTGTTGCTGGAATTGCGGTGGTCAATTCTATGATGGTAATAGTAGGGAAAAAATATTGGGACGTGTAAAAGCGCTTAGTTTAGGCCTATTTACAGAAATAAATTGGTTTTATGTATAAACATTCAATTAATAATTCCATAGTACAAGCTTTGCCAAGTTTATAATTGGTGTAACCGGTAAAGTTTATTTTTATCAAACACCGCTTTTTATGATAAATTGAATTCTACGACAACGAGATTAGTGGAAAAAAACTAGTAATGGATACGGAACAAACTGTTACGAAAGCAATTGTGGCTGAAATAGTTTGTTAACAAAAGCAACCACCTGTGTGGTCTGTGAGTTACGGATTTTGCTACGACTACGCCATTCGTAACGCTTTGCTACGCTATTTGCTCGTCTACAACACTTGATCTCTGCTACGAATAACACTACGATACGTGTTTGAAAAAAAAATCAGTTTGCTCTTTGTGTCACAACGCTTAGAAAAAACAAACAAATTTATCGTTGGGTCTCGCTGGGAGAGTTAGTGATGGGTGGGGTGGATGATACGCTTCCAATGGCCAATCCGTTTTTTAAAGCCGTTTTTATGGATATCAATCTTTAGGTCGTATCAGTAGTCAGAGATTGAAACTGTTAAAGCAAAACAGTACCCATTTTTATAGTAAATAAAGATCATCGATTCAAATTATTACATTTTAGTGATAAACCTCAGTATATATATGCCACAGTCCGGTTAATCATCGACAGGTAATTATGCTATTAGTAGTCTCCTTTTTGGAAAAGTAAGTATTATTAGTTTGCGGAGCTGACGGCCAACCTCCAGTAGTGGAGAGGCACTACAAGAAGAAGAAGTATTATTTTGTGAAAGATTTATTTATTACTTAAGGGAATGTTTAAAGGTATTCAGAGCTAATATTTTCATAGCTGGCGAATGTAGTCCTCAAACCATTAGTATCAATGTAATTAATTACGCTGTTGGTTTCTAATTTAGGAGTAGAGGCAACTAGAATCCTATTCAGAATTAATTCTGTAGAAATATGAAGAAAACATGATTTGTAATAATTTGTTAGTTGGTCGCTTTCATCATCCCACGAAGGTATCCAGTTTCGCCCTAGGGTGATATTTTTGTATTTCAAAAGATTCTTCATGAATAAACATTTTAAAAGGTTACGCTATTTATAATCATTGTTGCGGCTATTTAGATATTTTAAATGCCCTTTAGGGTTTTAGTTTATGTTTTCTTATAACTTGTCTCGCCTGAACTAAAAGCAAACATGTAAAAATAATATGGAAAGATAACAAATCAAGCTTCCGAACCTTTTAGAACAGCCATAGTATATACGACAGTTCATTTATATTGTGTTTTGAAAACGGGTACCACACCCTAAATAATTAGGGTGATGATTTAGGTTTGGAACTATAAAACTGTCGCAGAGTTGAATTACGCTTACTTTATTGCTAATGTGCTCAAAAATCTGTTACTAGCTACTTTGCGAACGATCTATCTCCGATACTGATAAGTGTTTTTTTACTTAAAACATAGCTTGAACTAAGTAACTTTACGTTGATAAAGTCTCGTCAAGCTCTTACCCGCCTTAAAACAGTACGTCATTGACCACAGAAATGTCTGAATCGTTGACAAACAAAAAACAATTTAAATAACACTCCTACAGGGTATTTGCTCGACGGTGTTACTTTTTCCTCACCGTCGAGTAGTAAATTACAAAGTGACTTCTCAGTATTTAGGACCATTTTTTAAAAATAGCTTTTGCAGTTTTTTACGTATTATTTTTGCTTAATTTATTTAAAACAGTGTGCTTTTATATGTCTGCCTCTCCTTCCCTTAATTTCTGCACTAAAAAAAGAGGGTTATGTCTTGAAACGTTACGTTGATCACATGAACTCGAGATGTTTCAGCTTCTATTATAAAGTCTCTTATGAACTGGCTGTACAATTTAACCTTTGTGTACTTGTAAAGCAGTTTTACGACATCGGCTGGATGATCGCCGACATTTTTATTCGCCAATAATGCGAACGTGCACAGTATATCTCTGTAAAAAGACCCTTGTAAAGATTTCAAGATCCGATTTTATTGTTTGAAGTGATTGCTCCCCGGGTGAAGGAACTTTGTGGTTTCCCTTGTGGGGATTCTTTGAAGTGTTTCTACCTGCAGACCGCTTTAACCCCTTTATTTGCATGTGTAAAAAGTTCGGAACGGGCGGACTATTCCGAGATTTTTAAGTTAGTGGAAGAATAAACGCGAAAATTAGATTTTCATTTACGGGTTTCTATTCACGTTGTTCGAAAAATACCATTCATTCAATATTTATTGTCTATTTGTATTCAAAATATTTTACTTGCATAAATTTCGACTGCCATTTATGGGTGGTAATTTTATCCACGTCCTATTGCTATTCGGGCGACTGCTATGACGTTGATTTTTTAAAAGATTTTTTTTTGTACCTCGTGTACTTGTTGGCGCCATTTTTCGTAGAGTAAAAATGCTGGTTCGAGAGAACGTATCATCTATAATATTACTAGCATATAGCAAAAAATAAATTAAATAGCAGTGGTACGAAATCAGGCCTAGTGTCTTTAAAAATAGTGTACATAAAGCAACGTCATTCGCACAAAACCGATCTCAGCCGGCGAAATAGGAGGCGAGTGGGAAAGCAAGACAATCATCGTTAAAAGCGGCATTGTTGACGTTAATGAAACCCGGGAGATACCAACTTTGTTTTCCTTTGTTAGTGCTGCCTGCCCTGTTCTATTCTGTAGGTAATGTAGGTATAAACTTCTTTCGGCTACGCTGGCGGGGCTTATAGAGAACAGTCAAAGGGGAACGTGCTGTGTACCAGACTTATAGTGGAAATTTAACTTAATTGTTGTACCTTATTAGTACTTACTATTATCTCCTTTAGAAAATTTACTGATAGCGGTAAAAGTCGTAAATAAATAATCTTATATCAGCGATTCTGAGGATTTATATATTCAGGTAGTAAATAAGTAAATATAAGCAAAATTATTAGGCTTTCGCTAATATTAATATAAAATTTTCAGTTATATGATACATTCAGGCTTAAAAGAGATTTCATTACGCATGTACTCGTATTTTTGGCTCTGAAAATTATTTTCTATCTGTAGTATTTATTCTTTGCCGCCGCAGCCTTCAGGTTTGGCGAAAGTTTGATTTTGTTGGAACCTTTGGCTGTTTATTTAAAGTTTGCGTGCGGCGTTGTTTGGTATCATCCTCCGTCGTGGCCGTGTTTTCGGAGGTTATATGTGTTTCAATTACGATGGTATTAATAGCGGAAGGATTGACACTGAAAACGAAGCGATGTTTGTTGTTTGGACAGTTTAAGCACAAAAAAGGGAAAAAATATAATTTGTGGTTTAAGTCATCGTAATTTATTTCCATAAGGTTTTTCTAGTATGCGGAAAATTCGATCTATTGTTACGATTGAGAGGATGATGTTCAGAGATTTTGTCTTCGTGTGAGTGGCTTATACAGACAGACAGACTTACAGAGGGATTTTTGAGTTTTACTTAGACGTGATTGGCGTAGTAGAGCGGTGATTTACATTAAAAGCAATAAGTCCCGAATTCAATTCCTAGGCCAGGGTTTTCTAAATTGGGTTTATGTATGCTTAAAATAATCCCTGGTAAATTCATTGTCTGATTCGTCTGGTCAATTAGAATGGAGTACTATCTGGAACGTAGATCGAATGCACAAACATGCTCATTTGCGGGTTGCGGCGAAGGTTCGCTCGTATTGTTGCAAGTGTGATCCATTATCAGGGTTTAGTACGCTAGTTTAATTCGATTTAGAATGGGTTTTTACATACCTTTAATACATTGAGTATACTTTTACATTTGGTTTAACATATAGTTTGTAGAGGTAAGTTTGGGATGTCATAATCCAAAAATATTTAAACAAAACATAAACTTAATAAACTTGAAGATTTGGCCCAAAAAATCTAGCTTTCTATTCATTTATTAGAACGCTCTAAGCACTTTTTGATTGTTTTAGTTTTTATTCCACCCTCTTACCTTAATAAACGTTGTATTTTTGCTTAATGAAATAGTGTACTTTTTAAAGCAAAAATACAATATTGTCATCATTCAGCAATTAATTCCGGCAGTACTGAAGTTAATGGATCCCCAAGAATGAGCCAACCGAACGGAATCCGACAGAGCTAAATGCAATCATCATGTTTTTTTTATAGAAGCCTTCTCATGGACTGTTTGAGCGGTACGGCTTATTGTAAACGACAAAAAAAAACTGATTTCGTAAAGTTGAGCAGACAAAAATAAGACATTTCAACGGATTACTAATATTTGGCCAAAAAACGTTTCCCAAAGTATCACATCGCAAACTATTTTACGCAAATTTTCATTTATCAAAAAAGCATTTATCAAAACAACTAATTGCAAATTTTTTGGACTCTTTGATTTGAGTAACGTAAGTATGTGTAGTGAGAATTTGAACAAATATTTTTTTGGAATATAATATTTTCCAAAATAAAACATTTGCTATTTAACAGTTGTCCTAACAAAACTTATTGACTAAGTAAAATTTTGCCAAATGATAATTGGACCAAATGAATTATGTGCGAAACGTACATTTGGAAAATAAAACTTCGGCGATAAGTTTTTTGGTAAGTAAAATTTGACGAGGGATACCCATTCACGCATTCGCGTTAAACTGTTAGTATTCACTCAAAGAAAAATCAAGACAAAAATAAAAGCAATTGTAATTAATTGGCTTTCGATTATATCGGAAGAAAGGCAAGAAGAAAGTTATGCAAACGCATAGCCTTTTAATGTACCAATGACCATGTTTTAGGACCAAGAGTACCTACTTACCCGGGCACCTTTTACTAGTAAGAGGTCAACATACATATATATCATATATTGAATTACAGAATCAGAATTAGTTTTAAGATAATACCTGCCCCATATTGCCTTTAAAAAACATAGGTCCCTATGTAATTAGGTCCCATTTTGAGCTCGACGCGCGAGAGGTTATAGCAGAACTAAGCAAATCATACCTACACTTTGGATGAAATTGAACGCTATTTGTAATATTAATATGCTGCCGACAAAAATCGACCGTTCGCGTGGCCTCTTTGGGCGTTAAATCGCGTCTGAAATTTCATTATCGGCCACCAAACGGTCCGGGAGGATTTATTTGGATATAAATTATTGTTGGGTCTTTTGTATGGGTTTTTAAGCACAAAGGAAGATTCATAAGACGTATGGAGACTGAATAACGAAAAACGACTATTAGAGTCTTCCTTTAAATAGTTTTGTTTTTCAAAGGTATCTTTTCCAAAATAAAATAATATTTTCTTGTTAAATCGCACAAAGAAACACCACAGCATATTATTATAACTTTGGTAGGCAACCCAATTATGCCTGACATTAAGTTTTGAAAAGGTTTTTACTCTAACCTTTTTCAAGGGGTTCAATTTCTTAGTCTAGATTGTATTGTTACTTGAATATTCAAGGGTTGTTATAACGTGTTTGTGGAAACAACGAAGGTAGAGCGATATTTTAAGAAAAACGCGTAACATTTACATTTTGTGTTAACATCGTGTAGACTGTTTAATTTATTTCTGCTGGGTATTTACTGCGGCCTTAGGCGAATGTGTTTAATATTACGATAAAGTACATGTAAATGTAAGCCATTCATAATTCATATTTCTTAACAAGCAGTGCCACGCTTTGCTTCAGGGTATAAATGCCTATTGTCATGAGTTCCGTAGTTCCGAATTAATATCCTTTCGTAACAATGTACCTACCAGCCTGCCACGAGCACTTCGACATCACTTCACTAATCAACGATTAATAATGTGAACCGACTTTGTAACAAAATAGAGTCTATGTTTGTTTGTATAGCTAAGGTGTATGCATATGCAGCATATGGGTGAGGGTCCCCACGACAGCGATATTCGTAAGCCATTTCGACCGCGAAAAAAGGGTTTTCTGGCACGCAGGCCAAATTCAAATTAGAAAAGTTTTCTGAATCGAATCAATATGCATGAAAAGTCATATTTAAAGTCAATGAAAATATACTTATCTTCAAACATTTCTAGCAGCCAGCAGATTTTTCTTTCTCTGCTATCACAACAGTAGTTTGTCTTTCTACTGCGATAGTTTGTCTTGCTGGCTGAGTTCTCAGGTCACTCGCTTTGCCCTTTGCAGACAAGACTAATGCTTTTCGCTGCAGAATATAGAGCCAAAGACTAAAAGCTAGTAAAGCCACAACGAAGACATAAGTAGGTAGGCTCTGTAAGGTACTGATGGTGATATCCTAAGTGATCACCTTGTGAGTCTGGCGGTTACTGGTTTCCATTGATATGTCCGGGTTCTTTGTGTGATAACTGTGTGACGGCTCGAATTACGTGCTTAGCAACCTTGACGCGCTTATATCGATAACAAGTTTTGTAGGATTTTTTTAGGTTTCCTATTACGACGTGTTATGAGGTATACATGTGTGAACCGCTTTTCGTGACAGTAGAAAGAGAAGTAAGCCTACTGTATTTTACTGTAGCAAAACTATATTTATCATATTCATAACTATGTATAGTATTTTCTTACTGTTTATTAATAGCTGCCTGCAGACACTACAATATACGAGTAATTTCCAATGCAAGTATTGACTAGTTCTAACAATAACTGAGTAAGTATACAAAGAGTGGGCTTTAAAAGAGACTGCCTTGTGTTTATATAAAATAAATAAATAAAAAATTATAACACTGTACACGATACGGGTATTGATGCAACATACCTCTTTTTATTTATTATCTATTTTCCCGCGACCACGGCCTATGTAATTAAGCCGAAACGTCGGGACAATAATAAACAAAAAGAGGTATGTTGCATCAATACCCGTATTGTGTACAGTATTTTAATTAAAAATTTAACAAGAAAGTTTAAAATATTAAATAAATTAAAAAACATTTTTTTTGGACATGTGTACCTACTCAAAGTCAGTACAGTAAACTCACTGCTTAGTTGTTATTAATTGTATTTTCTTTTTAACGGATTATGTTTGGGTTGTATTTATCAAAAACGACTTAGTTAAAACAGATAAGTAGATTTTTTATAAACAATGTGTTTTCAAATAAAAAATAATAAAGTAGATTTGGAAACTGTTGGTGTAGGCGTATGAGGGTGTGTTTCCACTGAAGCGGAGAATAGCGGAGATAAATTGATGTGATAGGTGTCGATTGTTAGTAGTAAAATAGTAACTGACAACCATGCAGTGCTTAGTAATATTAGTCTCCTGGTTCCACCAAATTACATATGCACCGGTCGTCGTTTGCACCAATTATTCGGCGCCCCGGTTTGTGTACACGCTCAGCCAACAGTACAAAGACTCATAGGGCACTCTATCTTTGGTTATCAAAGCTCACTCAAACCATTTATGAAACTACTTTTACGGATTATTTCGCGATTTATCAACATTTTATTTAACCTGACGTTTCGAACACTTTACAGCGTTCGTGGTCACGGGTAGACTAAGGTGTTATTCGTCTTTACAATATTTTGAAAAAAATATATAACTACCGTCACTCAGTTAATATTAATTTGTATTCCTATCTACGCAAAAAGAGCTAACTATATCTAGAGGTCTTGCAGTAAAGTCCTCGCAAGAGAAGGACGATTTGTTCCTCGCATGTTACGGGAGGCAATTGAAATTAGAAGACACCCGAATTTCAACAGAGAAGATGGTTGGAAAATACCACCAACATAGGATCCTGTTTTAACGAAATCCCATGCTAGGCAGTAGGCTACACCTTAGTCTACCTGTGACCACGAATGCTGTAAAGTCTTCGAAACGTCAGGTTAAATAAAATATTAATAAATCGCGAAATAATCCGTAAAAGTAGTTTCATTTAAATGTATCGTGTTCGCGTAAATAAAAGACAACAATATGTGAACCAGTTACTCAAAGCAGTTTATTTGCCATTTCTAATGGTTCTTTTAATTGTGTAAAATAGCTTTTGTCTACAAACCATGAATAGATATGAACCATTAACAGCTTACAAACTATTTAGTATAATAAATAAGTAATGTAAGTTTAGTTGGATTTTCTGTAAAGTACTCCAATAAAGTATAGAAAGAGGCTTTACTCTTTTGCAACGCTCTGTCAATTTTATTTTATTTTATTTATTTTGATGAATGACAAACAGTAATTACAAGAAATAGGTTTATAAACAATTTAATATATATATCTATATAAATTGACATAGCAGTACCGAAAAAAACTTACATCGGTTATACTAATAATTATTTATTTTAAAAAAATGCGTCACTCCTTTCTACCACGCTGTTTCATATGTTTTATCTTTCCGCTAACAATGCTTATATAAAGCGGATTGTCTGATTGCACGTCTCGGGTCCGCTTCAGTGTAAATGCTCCCTAAGCCTATCACGCAGGTAACATTTAATTCCAGGTGATTTGCAGCCATGAAACGTGTCACGAGTTTTGCATATTTTAGCGGGGGAACGCAATAGGCGAAATGATATTTTCAATGGCGGCACAAAACCGTTCCAATTAAATGTCAGTATCATTCAATAAATCAGGGTCCGCAATAATTATATTTACCTAAAATATAACACCTAAAATGTACATTATGGATGCAATAACGTATTGAGTAAACTAATGCAAAAAACCGGCCAAGTGCAAGCACGATCTCCCGCTTTTTTCATCCAGCCATCTTCCTAAGGTCGTCGGTCCATCGAGCTGGGGGGGCGTCCTACACTACGTTTGCCTAGGCGTGGTCTCCACTCGAGAAACCGTTTATTCCACCTTTGATCGGTTCTGCGACAAATGTTGCCAGCCCACTGCCGCTTAAGCTTGCTACATTTTTGGACTATGTCCGTTACTTTAGTAATGATTTAGTTCGAATGTTAGGTTTTCTAGGAAAATATGAAATTTGTAAGGTAAGGTTTACTATACAATTACTACGCATCCATGGATATAATGATGATAACTCTTACAACTAACTCATATATAAACATGATGAAATTATTAAAGTATAAGCAGACGAAGTCATGGGCGACAACTAGTCTAGTAAAAAAACTTTATGAAAGCCGGCAAAACTGTGGCTAACACTAAACTAGGCGTACTTAGCAGAGGACTATTATTGCGTCATTCCGACGGTAATACATGTGCTGTGGACCCATTAAGGGAAATGGGACCAAATGTGCCATTATCCTGCCAAAGACTGCGGCACATAAATTTAGTTTGCTTGTAAAATGTTTTCTTTTCTTTTTTTCTTAACATCTTTGTTTTGCAAAATAAAGGCAAGACCTACAAAGATTGAAATAGTTCTTAATAAACAAATAAATTATAAGCAAGTAATAAATACATTCTTCTGACATCCATACGGATGTTCAAGCCCAAAACCAAGAGTTTGTACTTTGGCGACTAGTTCACGAAGAGGCAAACTTAACTTCATTTATAAAAGAATTCATTTACAAACGTGCGTATACTCATCACATAAAAGATTTGAACTAATTAATAAGTTTTTTTTAAAACTTGAAAAAAATCGTCCGCCTCAGGTGGTAGGTGACGGTAGTAGTATATACCGCAACATTGATTAGAAAATACGCTGGCTTTGACAGCGAGAACCACTTGAAAGATTTCGTCGAGTTGACTAACGTCTCGGTAGCTTAGTGGTCAAAGCACTCGCCCGGTATGCGATGGACGTGAGTTCGGATCCCATTTGAGGCGGACGATTTTTTTTTTCAAGTATTAAAAATCTTAGATAAACCTAGCATGGTAATTGCTAAAAACAAAAATTTAATTAATAAGTTAATTCTCATGCATAACATATTTTTTGAACTGTATACACTTTCACCATAAATTGTTTTAAACTTTCATGGTCACTAACATTAGAATAGTTTGTTACGAGATTGCTACCATGTACATTATTTTTATGTTTGCCCTTAATAACTTACCCGCAAGATCTTCAGTTACCCGTGATCATGGCGCTTGCAACAGTGCCGAAATATCGGGAACTCAAAAATAAGGTACATGGTAGCAATCTCGTAACAAACCACTCTCACCATTTTGATCATACTATATGAGCCAGGTCAAGAATCCATTTTCTTTCCGATATTTTTTCTTTGTGAACAATGTGTACAACATTAAATTGAATGCAATTTCAAAGTGAAACCTAGATTACAAATTTGTGAATATGTAATGAATTGTATTCTGTAGTTGTGCCTTTAAATAAATAAAATAGAATAAAACGCTCAACCGCCAAATTACTAAGATGATGATAATTTGATTTATTTCAATAATACACAAGGTAATTATTGCCAACTACATAAATGTATTAACATTAGAGTTGCTTATTTTTACGACTTCTTCTCAGTATGTTTTTGTATCTTTGATTACTTTTTCTTCGCGCATTTATCACTGACTACACAGAATAGGCACTTAAGCAAAAAAGCTTATAAAAACGAATAAAGGGTCCCAGGATAGGCCCTCGACCTAATTTGAGGCTTCAGACCGTGGCTGTACCTAATATACTGCCTTTGATCCCTTACAGATTTAACGGCGGTACTTCTTACTAATTTTAAAAGCAGATTTGAAGAGACCGTTCAGTTTCAGCACTCAAACTAGTACTGAGTAGGTAATCATAAATTAAACAAGTCATTATTTTGTGCAATCAAAAGTGAAATAATGACTTATAATAGGTATTTATGAATTAGGCAACTAATATTAGATAAATGTGCAATCGAAAGGTAATAATTATGATTAATTAACAAGAGGGTGTCGATTGCCGAACCACGTGCACGGGTTTCGTAGTTGCCTGTTACAATATGCGGTATTTTCCTTCTATTACAACAATTTTGTCTGAGCAATTATCTTTTTTAATTACATTTTATTAGTTAACCCGGTAACTTGTAAATCCTACCTAGCTTTTATCGTGTTTTTAGGGTTCCGTACCTAAGGGGTAAAATGAGACCCCATTACAAAGACTCCGCTGTCCGTCTGTCTGTCTATCTGTCTGTTTGCCTTACTGTCCGACTCGCCCTTGGCCGGGTTATTTCTTTTAATTTAGCTGGCAACTCTAATTAACTATTGAGCTCTCAGTAGGATAAGACGGACGAACAAAGTGAAATTATTCTAATCCAATTGTAAGTTGACTACAAAACCCCAACTATACCCAGTAAAAATATTTTGTTTGTGCATCCAAAGACGCTTATATTTTTGAGTAGGAAGTTTTTAATTTTGGGTAAGTTTTTTTTTGTTTTAGTACAGTACTTGTATGTTTTTTTATAAATAAATGATTTAATATAACTAAGTTCACTAGAAATATGGAATCTACATTATGTTCAGATTTATACCACTTACTCGGTGGTGAATGAAAACACCGAGAAAATCCTTATTTATACAGGGTGTACAAGAGAATAGGACACTCCTTAAAACAACGTGATAAGCTGGTCATATACAACAACTTTTTCTATGGGAGCAACATCGGAGTAATGTATAACACTAGGTGTGCAAAAAGTAATGCAAAAAGATCAAGAGATGAAATGAAATGAACATTTATTCGCTTTTGAAAAAGGGTAAATTTTGATGATACTTAGTCATATCGTGGAGTTTAGCTTTTTCAGCTATCTATGAATAGCATAATAATACACAATACATTTTTAAATTAATTATGTTATATTAAATTACATTATCAAATTCAAAATCAAAAATATTAATCAGAATGTCATTAGCAATAATAATATCAATGTCAATAATTTATTTATTTATTTATTTATTTATTGGATTACCAACATAAGTAACAGTAATTTAGGTACATTTAAATATTTACATAAAGTGGCTTATAGCTAACTGTTCTCACAATTAAAGGTAACCACAGCATGCATTGTTATATATGCATATTATATGTATTGTGTTTAAAAATGATAAAAAAATATTATAATCCTAATTATAGCTTGTTTAAGTACAATCACGTTGCGCTATTAACGTATGTATGTAAGACTAAAAAACCTTCATTAAAATAAACGAATAATAACAAATAGGTAATAACAATTAATAAAAATATGAACTATATACAGTCAGTAATAAACGAATAATAAGATATGAACTACATGCAGTCTAAGGTACTGAGATCATTAGACTTAAGTATTTTAAGAAATTTGGAGAGGCCTTGGTAGTGAATATCAAGTTCTGGTAATTTACTGGTCAGATTATTGTACAGACGAGTCAAACGAACAACAGGTGAATTGCGACCCATCCTTGTCCTACAGAATTTATTTTTGAACAACTTACACGGGTATCTTGGAATTCGCGACGGGACATTGTAAGCAAAATGACTGAGCAAATTGGGACTGTCGATGCCATTGTTCAATAATTTATGAAAGTAAGACATATCTAAGTATATACGTCGTACAGAAAGCAGATCTAGATGAAAAGTTTCGCTTTGTCTGGGTATGCTTTCACCGTCCTGGGAGTCTTAAAACGGTAAGATAGGCTGCGAATCAGTTTTTTCTGTAATAATAATAATATTTTATGTCACAAAATACAAATAAATTCATTAAAATACAAAATTACCAATTCCCATCAAATCCGATTTAAATATTCATTATTATTGTAATAACATTGTTCATTTAGCCATCTATATAGGGTACTTTTAAATCCATTTAAGGGCAAGTCCTTTACATTTTTGGCTATTCTATTAAATATGGGAATACACATCCAATAGCAATTATTTTTGAACCGTCTGTGGCCATTTCTAGTATTTCGCGTGTATACATCTTTAGCTTGCCCGAAAGTTTTCTTATATAAGGTGGTATACTCATAGGTGTGATGGCAATCGCTCTAAACGAATTTAATGGACTTTCCGCACTCCGATACTTCAAAATAAGCATAAATTGTTTGATAAGATAAACGACAAGAGTGTATGGACTTACCCTGCCTATCTCGCACTTACCAATTGTCTTGTAAAATGTATTTCCTGTAAAATCAGGCTGACAAAGGTGACTGAGTTTGTTGCGCCGCTTCTTCTCACACCAGCCGATATGTAGTTCCAAAGCGGTGGTAGGGCTAAGTTATATTTTGGGACGTGTATAAGTGCCCAAAGGAGGGCCTTTATACCGAATAAATAATTTCATTTTCATTTCATTTCATTGATAGGAAGATAGTCGAAGCAGACAGTAGAAGTATTTTATTTCGATTTGAGGCGAAATTCTTATCTTCTATTAATGGAACAAATTTGTATACAAATAATATCTTACTCTTATTCAAGGCTTAATAAAGTATACTTTTTGTTTTCCCTGTAATGCGTGTTGACGTAATAAATGTTATATGAAAATGCTTCTACCTACACACCATGCTGGAATTACCACGTTGAGGGCGTTAAGTAGGACTTTCCGACTTCGATAATGAAGGAGATTCTCACGTATTGTATATTTATTTTAATTAAAGTCATACAGATACATTTATAAGAAAATAAAAAATATATAATGACATCCAATTTCATAATTCGTTTTGGCTAGTAGGGACTTTATATTTTAGTTACATCCATTCAAATTTCCAGGCAATAAATTTTACCAAAAGCATTTCTTAGCACAACTAGGCCCGAGCCAATTTAGAATATAGATTTTGTTTTTTAGCAATTACATGCTAGGTTAATTCAAGATGTTACAATAGTACTTGAAAAAATCGACCGCCTCAAGTGGGACCCGAACCCAGGAGTCCGAGGACCATCGCATACCGGGCAAATGCTTATAGAAATATTTTCAACAATATTTCTATCGGTGTTAGCGGGCGTATACGAGGACTACTTATAGGAATACGTATAGCCGTAACATTGGTCAGAAAAAACGCTGGCTTCAACAGCGAGAATAACTTGAAAGATTTCGTTAGGTCAGCTATCGTCACGGTAGCTTAGTTGAAGCACTCGCCCGGTATGCGATGGTCCTGGGTTCGGGTCCAATCTGAGGCGGTCGATTTTTTTCCAAGTATTATATCAATTTAGAATACTTCGTTTTCTGAATTGACCCGAACCAGGATCGAGCTCGAGACCCTTGTCTTTCAAGGTGAACCGCCACCACGCCACAAAACCAATCAGTCTTCAAACTGACTCTTTGTTTTGAATAAAATAACGTCCTTGTTTTTCCAAATCCTTGCGATATCCGGTCTTTATCCAAAATCTTGGTCACTTTATTACACAGGTGACATTTATTTCTCTTTATTCCGCTCTCAATAGAATATTATTGTTATTTATTCGAGCGTTACTTTTCTCGAATGAAACACTTTATCGCCTACACATTTTGTTAGCAGATTTAAGTAAACACCACGTAGAGTAGCGTATTTTGTACATATACACATATAAAATTGGACGCGAGAATAATTTCCAAAGTATTCTCTGCTGTTACTTAATTTACAAGAATTTTCCTATTAGCCACATATGTGTTATCGTGATATAAATGTATGGTCAACATATAAAACTTGTAAGTTTACTTCCTTCTAGATAACAATTCTAAAAATAAAAAAATAAAATAAAATATCGTTTATTTCTTTAACTACTTAAATTATAACAATAGTCTGAGGTTGGGGTCTACCTAGTAAGTACATGGGTACCTGTGGCAGGAGGCCCCGCTCTTCTTATACAAGACAGTACTTATTAATTAATTTAAGTAATCAAGACAGCAACCACAGTTGTGTGTGTGTGTGTGTGTGTGTGTGTGTGTGTGTGTGTGTATGCCTGTGATGCCTGTGAAATTACAGCTTTCTAGATGAGCTAAGCCGCGGACAGACATACAGACGCGAAGACAGGGTTTCGTGTTGACTTCGGAACCCTAAAACGGAACTTACGTAGATAACGGTTCAATTTTATTCAGATGATCGGCATTTAGCATGGCAGTTACTCCCACGCCAGATACATAATGTGGTATGTGGCGTGCAAACGAGTATGCGAGCGTGGGCTGATATATGCCTTCACTCATACATCATAATATGAGCCCTTCGATTCCAGCCACGTGGAAGCCTATCTTTAATATTAGGAATATTAACAGGGAACTGCTAGCATACATTAAGCATTATTCAAATATTCTTTGACAAGATGTAAAGTCAATAACTGTCTTCAGTATTAGGTTTTATAAATATGCGCTTCTGCTTAGTGTGCAACTTCAAAATTACGATATTTATAGTCCCATAATAAGTGTTTTCGATTAGTTTTAGAACCTTTTTTAAATGTGTAAATTTCCATTATGTTCAATCATACTTAAATAGTAAGATAGTTTAGAATAAGCCACGATTTAAGCAGACCGTGAAATTCAGAAGTTAGTTCAATCTAGAATTAAGAATGATGTAAAGCGTGCAAAGGCTCTTAGTCATAAGTAAGTTCGCTTTAAGGTATAACCGGATTACACAAGTGAATTTTAAAAACGTATGAATTGTGATTCTTTTAACCCAAACGGCGCGCCGTTTGGGTTAAAAGAAGCCGCGGCGTCTGTTTGTGGTTGATATTGTAGTAAAACTAAGTTGAAAAAAGAACAATACTTTTTACTCCTAGGTTATCTAAGCAATTTTATGCATCACATAAAATTTGATTCTGCAAAAAGCTTTTAAATTCCCTCACTTTTAGGTTCCAGTAAAAATTTACATCCAACGTTCATTATGGCTTGAAGAAATGTCTTTTATAGTCTCTAAAGGCACTAATAAAAGTAAAGTGTTCGTAGGCAAAATGGCAACACTGGCAGATGGGAGACGCCATCGTCACGTCTAGTCTGGTGTGCCGTGTGACCGTTTTAAACCAACCCAAAAAAGTAGTCGGTTCTCAATTTTTCATTTTAGGTTGCCGAGCTCAACACAACACATAAAGTTTTGTTATGTGTTATGTCTGTCATCTGTCTTCCAAATCAAATCAAATCAAATCATTTATTTACTTAGAGACATAGACAAAAAAATAATTAATACATAGTTTTATACATAGTTCCGCGAATTCGTTTAGAGTCTAAAGAGTCCAAACTTTAGACTCTTTAGTTCTAGAAAATCGTAATTTCATTAGATACATATTTATCGTTCGTCAGATACATAGTTACTCCAATAAAGTGGTAGAATAAAATCTTAAGCATCATTTGTTTTTTTATTGAGGAACGATCCTGGTAATTGGAAAATCTTGATCTTCTACGTTTCTGTTTTCTATAAGCACGTTCTGTGGCGTTTCTTTTTTGTTCGAGGGTATAGAGGACATTCACTGGTAATAACACCTTCTAACCTTGCGGGTAAGTGTGTGGTCACTTATCCACGTCCCAAAATAAGAGGAAGAGGGTATTACATTGTATAGGTATTTACTGTTACTACAAATGAGTAGGTTATTATTGAGAATAGTATTATTGAGAGAGTACATTCACAAATTAAACATATAATAAGGCCCATTTGCGCATGTCAGGTTTAGCAAGTTTAATCCAAAACTATCCACTAACACGGTATTAAAAATCATTATTTAACTGTCAGTTTGTATGCAAGACAGAGACCGAAAGATGTCATAATTTCATACTAAACTATTCATTTAAAAAAACAAAATCTAGTGTAAGTTGCATCACCATAACTTTAACCATAATGCCATAACTATAACTCTAACCAGTGTTTCTGTTTGGAGTTTGACAGACTTTTGACATTTGTTAAAGTTAAAGTAAGATGGTGCAACCCAGCCTTATACAAATGTAACTAGCTCGGTATTTAGTTTATGGGTAGGTTTCCCTTCAGTTAATTGTTATTTGTGGGAATCAAAAGTGTTGGAGCTTATGTTATAAAAAAACAAAGTTAATTGAATTGTGTTTCTTCTTTCCAAATAAATTTAGCTATAAGTCAGTTATCAAACTACTCCTTTAAGTAGGTGATACTAACTTAATACGATATAAAAGGACGTAGTTGTTTAACAGATAATATTTTATGTAATTTATCTAATTATGAAGTTATTTATTAACCTGTTGGTATATTTAAGAAAATTATAGGACTTTTACGACATGCCAAGGCCGTATTACGTTCAACTTTATTTAATTACAGTACCCACGTGCTTCTTAGCTAACAGTGAAATTAAGTTTCTAAAGTCTCCCATCCCCTTAGCCACAGTGTATATTAAAGCTAAAGCAGTAGATCAAATTCGTTTCAAACGAATCAAACGCTTGCATCTTAGCGAAATTCGAAGTAACTATATATAATTGTCATTTAAAAATTCATTTATTTGGCACATAAAAAGCATACAATTTAATTAAAAAGGATGAAATGTGCCAAAAGGCTTAGCATTCATCGTGACAGCTAAAAGTAGCTGCCGCGACACTGATATCTGCGATGTTGAGTAGAAATCCTTGAAATATCGATTTGACGCGTCCGCGAATATGACATTATGTTTGAAATCTTGCATGGTATTTTCTAAGTATCAGCTTCTCTCTCTCTATCTGTTGCTTCGAACGCTTAGTCCCGTTTCTAGCCAAGTTCCGCTTAACCATGATCCTAAATTCCGTCAGTCGTAAGTTTATCTAGTTACGTACCTATCTATAGGAAAAAATAAAGCCGAAGGTTCGGCCATTTGAATTACCGGTTTATTTGTATGTGCAGGTTTGCTCACGATGTTAATCTTTGACACTGAGTCAGTGGTATACGTCATACAAACACAGATGCGCTGGAAATACACCACTAACGGATTGAAGGTGAGACCTTATTCATTATTGTGTCGTCGTGAATATCCACCGCCGAGATACTGTCAAACTGAGACACAATGGAAGTTAACTATTAGCGGTCTCATGGGTCCGCTTGGGCTTCAAGGGTGAATTTATCAAAATAGAGCACAAACTAACAATGTAGTAAAGTTTTGTATTTCCCATACATAAATTGTCTTGACTTTAGTCAATTCCGGGAAGTGCGGGTGTTGTGACAACCTACTGCTTTCAGTTAATGTTATGTATGTACTTTCATAGAAGCCTCGATGTATAATAATAATAACATTTGTAATTACACGTCACACGCTGTACGAAACAAAGAACTGCTCTTTAATCCTGGTAAATAATGTAGGATTTAATCGGTGTTATTTAGTAAACAAATAAGTAGATAAACGGTTTAGTTCGGAGATGCGATCTGCCGTAGCCCGGGGTGTTGGGAAGCTACTGAACGGATTATACAGGCTGAAGTTTTATTTAATACATCGAGTGTGATATTGTAACCTTGTTTAATGATCTAAGATGTAGCATCAGACACGAGTTAGTCAGTGTAATCTATTGTCTGAACCTGTTGCGTTTTGGTTGCTTTCGGCGCTCATAGTGAATGCTAATAACATCATAAACTCAGTTTTTGATTTGCTTAGTGAGTAGTAATGTAGGTAAGCAATCTTTATATTTGTTTTTTTAATGAAATTTTTATTTAAAAATAAAGGTAGACACAAAAAATACCTACTAGAGTATTATTTTTTTAGTTTTGGAAGATGTTTCTCTTTATTTCGGATGTGTTATATGAAGTACTTGTCAGTGCTCTATATACAGGGTGGTTCAGGCCAGATGGATGTAAAATTTTCTTTAGGTTGTCGAAGCCGACTGGCTTAGGGACCTATTTGTACCCGCCAGGAAAAAATCCGCTTACAAGTTTTTTTTTAATTTTAGAAATATCACCACTTTTAATACGAGAGCGCAATGTCTAACTAAGCCCCTGAATAAAAAATAATAACATTTTTATTTTAAAAGTAAATAAAATATTAATAGTTGTAATATTTCTAAAATAAAAAAAACATATCTTGTAAGCGGCTGACAAGCGTTTTTTTCCTGGCGGGTAAAAACAGGTCATTAAGCTGACTACCTAAAAAAAAATTTGTATCCATCTGGCCTTGATCACCCTGTAAAAAATTATACTATATAACATTTTAAATTTTCTTGTTGCATTTTTTTAATTATAGCACTATACATACTAGTTATGTGCTATACATACAAAATCTGATATCGATAGGTAACTGTAACAAGCCACTATCGGGATTTGTGTAAATACAGATTATAACAGCATGTATGGTTATGTAGTTGAGATGTGGTAATTGGGTGACACTATTAAGGTTACACGTGCCATTTGAATGGTGTTGTTATCAGTGATGTAAGTAAACGTTCTCAATTTACAAAGCGCTTAAGTAACTTAGGTTTAGTCAGATAAATATTACTATACATATAAGTTTATTGTGATGACCCGATTGGCGAAGTGGCGCAGTAATTCGATTTGTACGCAACTGGTTTTTGGTTTGATGAATTTAAAAAACGGTTAAGAGTTTTAAAAATCCCTGCGGGGTAACCTTAAACTCTTAAAACATTCTCAAAGCTGTCAAATTTGTCAATTTTGGTACGTCATTAGATACAAAATTTGACAGAATCGATTATGTTTGACAGATTTGGTTCATGGTTACCCCGCTGGTCTGGTGTGTGTTTGTGTGTGTGTGTGTGGAAGACGACACTGGCAAAATAGGGATGACGATTGGGTAAAGAAAATGAAATTATATTTAGTCCGTCACTCCGTCAGTTAGATTATCAAAAAATAATGGACTCTTAATTTTTTCTTTTGTCAATCAACCAAAAAATTACAAGAAAATGTTCGTCAAAGTTTGGGGCTTTGTGACGTTATGCTACATCTCTGTAATATTTTGAATTTATGAAAAACGAAAAAATACGTGTCCAATACTTTTTAATAATCTACGTGATAGACAAAGAAAAAGAAGTTAGTAGTCATCCCTATTTGTTATCTGGTACCTCCGCGTCCGTAACACAATTATGTTAATTCATAACTTCGAGATGGTGTGTTGTCTTGCGCATAAATTAAAACTTATCGGTATTAGATGAGCCTTTTGGGACTTCGTTTCTAATGATACCCTTGAATAGGCTCAGGCTAAACCGGCAGGTGGGTTTTTAAATGTTGACGTTTAGGGTGTCAAATCATTGAGGTATAATGTACTAGCGTACTAGAGAACACATCTCGAACTAAATGTTTCAGCCAAGCATTGTAGTATTGAACAATCAAGAAGCAGTTTTGACAACTTTAATTATTGACACTGACTGTAGCTTTGTAGTCCACTGGACTACAATTCTTTGCTGAAACATTTAGTTCGAGATGTGTCCTCTAGTACGCTAGACTTTATACCTCAATGTGTCAAATGCTCAAATTCATGTTTATTTTTATTTTATTTATTTGAAAACCATACAGCTTTACAAAAATGTAATACAACGATTATTATGTTGTCATATTATGTAAGGCCAATTACAAGGTTTCATTTAAAATACCCTTTGGGTACGGAACCCTAAAAACAAATTAAGTTGGAACCAGCATTTCAACCAGCCTTCTGGAAATCATTGGGAGGAGGGCGGAGGGGCATGCTCAGCAGTGGACCTCCTAATTTCTTCTTCTCTTAACAACCCGCCGTAGACGTGAGCACATCGCCATTTCTGAGGTCCCAGATTCGATTTCTGGTTGGGACAACGTGGAAAACTAAGTTTTCTAGACCGGTAGTGGTACCGTCGTTATTTGTGATTTCATAAAACAAAACCTTTAGCTACTTATAAGTAGTTTAGGATAATAACCAATATTTATTTATTTATTTTTATGGCTGAAATTCAGATGATGATGAATGTAATAACTAATATCAAATAAATATCTGAATGCAATCAAAAGAATATGTTAATTAGTTGTTCAACAAAGTTCAATTTTCTCTTTGGATAATTTTAACTCAACCTCACTTTAAAGTTTCAGCAAAAATTTAGAATCAGTTTTTCTATTTTCCGAAACATTAACTAAGAAAATGCCGCTCTAAGAAAGTGTTACTATAGTTTGATACAAATTCGATGACATTTTCAACCTAGTTTTGTGCTGTTGTAATTTAGGCGTTATTTCTTGTGTGTTAAAGTCACAAGTTGTTTGAGAGAGTTCTTTAAAAGCGGCGAGTTTTCTCCTTACTAATGTAGAGTCGCATGAGCTGAAATGACGGTTGGCCTCCTGGGAGAGATTAGTGCGGTCCGCTTCACGCTTGCCGAGATTACACATTTTAGGGTTGCTGCTAAAAGAAGAAAATAATAAGAACGATATTTTTCTAAAATATTTTGTTTTTTCATTAATACTTTTTTAAATAAAATACACAGTGACATAAATTAAAAAAGAATTTTCAGCTAATAGCATTATCGTTAAGGGGCCATCCGTTAATTACGTCATACGAATTTCATGACTTTTTACCCCCCTCCCCCTTGTTATATTGATTGACTCCCTCTCCTCGAGTGGCATAATTTACGGGATGTCACACTTTGATGACCAATTGAGCAGCTGTATCATCACCCAAGAGACTTTTGGAGTTACACAGTAGGTACACATTAATTAAAGCCTAGAAAAAAAAATTTTTTTGGACCGCGTTACTAATTTGATTGAATCAGCATCATCAGCTCATTAACTTTAACAAAACCCCAAATTTCAATTTATACGTAACTCTGCGTTTTTAAACTTAACAGTCCCGACAAACTAGAATAAAGAAGATAAGATAAATGTATTTCTGTAAACTTGGCATAAATATCGTATTCATTTTAATATAATATTTATTTGAAGCAATCTTTATTTGTGATGAAAAATATGCAATTGTTTAAAAGAGCATGTGACATTTATCCCAGAAATACAAGAAACTCGCATAGACTGGTACTGCAAGAAACGCCGAAAACTATGCAGTACAAAAAAAGTTGGTTGACTATGTGTGTGAAAATATTTAATTTGACACCTAATGAACTTAAAGTGACTAATATTAATCAATTCAAACAAAATTTACATAAATGGCTCATCGCCCCACAATTTCTATGACATCAAAGAATTTCTAGATAATGAATAATAATTTAAATAATCGCGATACTAATAAATGATAATTAAACTTAGTGGTAATGATATAATGAAGTAAAATGTATGTTGTAGTGTTATAATCTTTTGTCTTTTGCTGTCGACATTTTTTGCGATACCAATATTTGCATGCCATCAAGTGGAAGGCCAAACATGTCTGTACTATTTAAAGTTTTATAACATCTATTATACCATGTTTTTTAAGCAAATAAATATTTTAAATTTTGAATAATTATAAAGTGGATACACCAAGCCCTTTGTACCTTTTTCTTTTCTCGTAATTTATTGAGAATAACAACTTAAATTGCATTAAATCCTTTTAAATATGACTATTTTGTCACATGTTAATAAAGTTTATATGAATTTTTGACATGGTACGCTCATGCCTAGTGTTGATTATTATTGGTTTAATTGGTTGAAGAAATTACAAAATTTGTGATAATAAGCTTAGATGTTGACTATGCCATGAATCTAAATCCATGACTGTGCCATCCCTAACCATAACTGCTTTTGTGGTATTGCTCGATTTCTTATCCCCGCTAGAAGATACAGTTTAGTTATTATTGTTTGTTTATTTTCTGCCATTTATTTAATCTTTCCATTTACTTTGGATTGAGCGAAAGAAAAGATAAGGATAAACAAAAAAAATGCTTTTCTGGAAAGTCGGTTTACGGATGATAATTTAACGTGATAATAACGTCGTAAACATTGATGCTACTCGGACGCATCGGCCGATGGAGTGGAAGAGAAATAGATTCGTCACCAACCAAACGCTTATGCCGATCGTGCCTCTCTATCGATTGTTCCGCGGAACGTTACACTTTCTCATGCGTGCAGCCGGCGTTCATCGATTTATTATTAGACGTTATCACGTCAAATAGTATGATTAGATCGGGTATTTGATTAATTAAAAAATTAAAACCCCGACTGCGTAAAAAGTGAACTTAAAAGATGAAAACAAGATTTTAAGAATCAATTTGCTGTCTGAGGCTATAAATCTATGTTACTTGACTCGACTTTTTCAACACCGATTTACCACACCGCAGTGCATACCAAGTCAATCATCATTATGCTGTTAATGGATTTGAAGCTCTATTAACAGCATAATGATGATCCTGACGATCCCTCTGACTGCAAATTGATTCTTTAAATATTGTTTTCATCTTTTAAGTTTACTTTTTACGCAGTCGGATTTTTTGTTTTTTTTATTAATTAATTTTATTTTTGACTTTTTAATTTGTAGTGTTCTACTACTACTTTTCGATCAACTATAATTAAAAAAAACTCTTTATTAAAAAAAAGGTTTTAACTTGAGTAAGTAATATAGTATCTGAAATCGGTTTTGCCCGTTTAATTAATGTACCAATAGGAATTCCGGGTAATAATATAGCCTATGTTACTCCCACAACTGAGACGAATCTTATGACATATCTTATGTTGAAATCCATTAAACGGTTTTCCTTCCTATTTTTTCAGTGTCTTTTTTTGCCTGTTCCCGTAGAAATTTTGGGAAATAAAGTATTGTATACTATTAGCACTGGAAATATGTGACCCTTAGTTAATAAAAGAAAGTTTCAAAATCGGCTTATCAGTATTGCAGATCCGTTTTTCCCGCTTAAGTTCTGGTCCCGCGGGAATTTTGGGAAATAACATACCCCTTGTCACTCCGACAATTGAAACGAATCTTTTGATATATTATACTTTAATATCCGTTGAACGGTTTAGGCTGTAGTGCGTGCCAAAGAAATATACGTACTTACTTACATACATACGCTCGAAAAAACATAACCCTCGTTTGGCAGTCGGGTAAAAATAATTAAATATTTACCAAAAGTATTTGGAGAGCACCGATAAAAGCTTTTGGTAATAAAAAACTTAAATTAAGACTACAAAGCCAGGAAGTTCGAATCCTGTAAGGGGAAACTGCATAAGAGTAACTAAGTCATGGAAGTTTATGTATTTAACATTTTTATCCGTATTTAGTCGCTATAGTAAACCTTTGCTTAAGTTTGGAGCTTTATGATACATAAGTGTAATTATAAGTTTTTTTTTTCCAAAATACATAGTTCCTAATCGCCTAAAACATTTAATCCCAAACAAACCTACAAGTGTTTGTTAGTTATCCTACTAATATTATAAATGCGAAAGTTTGTAAGTATGTTGATACTCTTTCACGCAAAAACTACTGATCGGATTTGGATGAAATTTTGCATACATATAGAATATGATTTGGATTTACATAAAGGGTACTTTTTATCTCCGATAAATGATCCCGTGATATACATTAAATAAACTAAAGATCACACGAGCGAAGTCGCGGGCAACAGCTAGTATAATATAAATCGATAGCTCTAAACCTAAACAATCCATCAGTTCCAATGTTTGGGTACGCCACTTAACGTTATCTCGCGTGAGATAATGCACTGATCCTACTTCGTCTGCTCACAGTATAGTAAAGAGATTCAGTAAGTCCATTCGAATTTCTGATAACAGAAACACATACTTTAGAGACGAAATGTAATTTATTTTGTTTAAAAAAACCGTTTTGTTGAATCCGCCATTATTTTATCTGAGACTGAGTACAGTCCCAGTAAACTCTTGTCAACAGTAGTGAATAAATATAACATTTTAAATTTTGTTTTTAGCAATTGCAAGGTAGATACTCTTTATTGCAATGTACAATTTGGCGGCCCAATCGCTATGAGCGATCTTTTTTAAACAAACTTTAGGTAGAGGACAACTATAAAGAAAGAAGTAAGATAATTATGACACTTGAAAAAAAAAATGTCCTCGGTAGCTTAGTTAGAAACCCACTCGACATGCGATGCTCGGTATGCGATGAGTCGTGGGTTCGGATCCCACCTGAGGCGGTCGATCGAATTTCTCCGAAACACGTTAGTATTTATAATAATATTATTAATTAATAATATTACCTGTTTCGGAGAAAGACAGTCCGGATTGCTGCTCTGTATGTACTTGATGTGTGATTGTGAGTGAGTACGGTACATGGCCGCCATGCAAAGGTCTACAATTATTGCTAAGGTTTTAGCATGTTTTCAAAAGTCCTTAGATTTCATGCGTTAACTGCTTTTTAATAGGAATTAAAAGCTAGTCCGAAGTAGGATAGCAAGCTTCAGTACCAGCTAGCTAGTTATCACAACGCACAGATAGAATAGTTTAAACTTGTAGAAATTAAAAGATAAAGCGGTTTAATTTATATGAACCCGAGCCCTTAATAGCTGTTGATAATTTAATAGATATAGAACATTATTATGTTCTACTGTCTGTCTGTATGTTTAAGCCAAAAAATAATGCGTACCGGTAGGATGCTTTTCCAACAAAGCTTTAATTATAAGTGGGCCTACTATTCCTACCTTTATCGTGTTCTCATATTAGAGAACATGTTACGGGATATTATAACCTCTTACCTTTAAAATAAAGTTCAAATTTGTTATTTCTGTTCTATAAAATACATTCCCGACAATTAATGGCGTATGAGCCTTACCCTCATACAGATTTAATCGTGAATCTAAGGGGTTTAGACATCAATCCATCAGTGGTACATAGAATTTGATTTCTGGTAGTAAAATTAATACACGGTGTTATGGCTGGTTGAATAATTAGCTGAATAGTATTAGAACAGAGAATCGGTTTGAAATCTTTGACTTGATGAACACGGAGATAAAAATGTTAACGTTTTCTTATTAAACTTCAACAAAAATGGGTAAAAAAATATTCTCTATGTTTTCTCTCTATATTTTATATATAGATTTATATATAGTTAACAAGATCAATATAATATATTCAAGATTTAGGTAACCTTATTAATGCAGATCCTTCAAATGGCTGGTTTTTGTGCTTAACATTTAAAATATTTAATGTTAATACTAAACGTCTAGTCAGCTGTGCCCGAGACACGTTCATGAAGAGACGTAGTTTGTGTCGCGAATTCGATGTTGGTCCAATACAAAATAGTTTTTGTGTTTGAGCAGCTAATTAAGCCCTTATTAAGGTTGTATATGTACCAAATTCCAGCTTGGCAATCAAACATGTACACGTCACAAACTGTCATATTTATAAAATCTGTAAAAGCATAGAGAAATAAATATAAAAGTAAGATATTCTTTGTTAAAGCCTTATTTAAGGTTATAACTTTTATATTTGAGCTTGTAAAAATATGCAAAGAAACTGATGATAAGCTAGTTTCTTAATACAAAACAATTTAAATGGATGGACCAACTTAACAAGGATTCTAGTTTATACACCCCGTAGTGAAGCATCCATCACTGCTGCAGCAAAGTTTTACGCGGTTGGCGCGCCAACTAAACTAATTGTTCTAAAAGATACATTCAATTTAGTTGTACATATACAGGGACGTGCGGTGCATATAGGCAATAAGGCAGTGCCTACCTGATAATTGAAATGAGGTAGGCAGTAGGTACGTACAAATGTGGATAATTGATAAAAACCACTGATTTTCATCAATAAAACACATTATAAGTATCTACTGCCTACCTCGAAATAAAACCGCCGCCCGCCACTGTACATATAAAACTGTGTCCTGATGGTATTTAGTGGTTCATTACATTAAGTACATTTGCATTTGCAGGGAAGAGCTCCGGCAGTCCTTGAACTGTAGTCTTTCAATATTTGGTCTGTTTTCTCGTGAACCATCTGCCACACGAAAAAAATAAATGTATATACCCTATTGCAGCATACTCTGTGTACTTAAATTACATTAATTTTGAGCATACTCGAGCATACTTGTCCTCGCAGGTTACCTAAATACCTATACAATTAATTGACGAAATTTTAATCGCTATATCCCCATCAGTAATGTACAAAACTAACAAATAGTAATGACATCACTTCTACATGTATGAAATGATGTAAGGATACTAATTATTTGATTCCAAAGCAAATATATTTATTATTCATTTTATTATTTGGTTTTGACAAATAATTGAAAATGATAATTAAAATAATTATATAAAATCTTGGAATTATTTGTGAATGGTGTTAACATCCCAACTAATTTCCGCATTTTCAATAGTGTTACAATGTGTGCTTACTTCCCCAGTTATCTCAAAACGATCCATAGTATCGCACATACAAAGGCAAGCAAACATTATTATGTGCCGATGTGATAACCGTGTCTTGTTTTTTTGTATATTGACGCAAAAACAATTACTGCTTGCTCGACCAGGGCCATAACCATGAACTGTTAAAACAATCACAAATCTGTCAAACATTATGATTTCCGTCAAATTTTGTATGAAATGACGTACCAAAATTGACAGATTTGACAACTTTGAGATTGTTTTTAGAGTTCATGGTTAGGGGGCAGGTATCGTAACGTTTCGTTCGTCTATTGGACCATATGCTGTGAATAAATGCACTCTTGTGAATACCCTACTTTAGTGCACGGCTTATACTGAAAGTTGTTTAAAGATCCCAGCTTAGAAAACCTCAGCTGCAGTAGTGCATCCATCACCAAAGTTCGGCGCTCGGCGCGTGCAGGCTTAACTAATTGCCTCTTGAGAGTAAAGGATAATTTATTGAGGCTTCCTTGTACGAGTAGCACATTACACAATTTCTGGTCTCATGAATTATTTATAGTTTTACTAACTATAAATAGGTAAGAATTGACAAGCGCTTGAATATAAAGTTGATACTTGCTCTATTCATTCATTTTTTAAGGTACCGTAAATGTTATCATACAATAAAAAAATAAAATAAAAAAATTAAAATAATCTTTATTTGCTTAAACATGGTATACAGAGGTGTTTTAAAATGAGCGTTCCAAGCATGTTTAATCATAATTTTTTTGCTCATATCTATTGACTCCATCTGACATTTAGAACAGTCGTTTTCGCATCTATGGTCTTAGGGTTTATAAAGTTTATCGACACTGAAGTCATTGTGCAATAAGTCATATCTCCTACGTGAGTAAAACTGGCTCAGTCAGTTTTACTCACTTAGTAAAAACCTTAAAATCACCAAAAAATTCGAAACTTATTTACTTCAACACCCCCTGTTGAGTTAAGAACATAACACTCATTTTATAGAAAACCGCACCTGAATCTATTGAACCGTTAGGAGGATAAATGGCAACATTCAAGTGCAACAAACAACAACCAAACAAACATACAAAACCGGCCAAGTGCGAGTCGGACTCGCGCACGAAGGGTTCCGTACCATTATCTATAAAAACGGCCAAATAACACGTTAGTTGCATGGGAGCCCCCTTAAATAATTATTGTATTCTATTTTTTAGTATTTGTTGTTATAGCGCCAACAGAAATAAATCATCTGTAAAAATGGTATCACGGTTCATGAGATACAGCCTGGTGACAGACGGACAGACAGACAAACAGACAGACAGACAGAAGGACAGCGGAGCCTCAGTAATAGGCTCGTGTTTTACCCTTTGGGTACGGAACCCTAAAAAAACAACCTCTCACCCTAAACGCCGTACTTTACGCAAGTATATAACTTCTCCGTCCCGCCGTTAGTAAAAAATAAAAGAGTATAAAATAAATCATTTTTAATATTTAGGAGTAAACCAAATGCTGATGTCTATTCAAAGTTTGCAATCATAAATATTTTGAAAGGACCCTGGTTTTATCAAATTCTCCACAAATGGCCCAAAAAAGACGTAAAAATCTAAAATAAAGCTGAAACTAAATTCGTTGAAACGCTAGCAGCGTTTGCGGACGATTTATTCCACATCGGAGCCAGGCGTGATCCCGGGGGTGCATCCCGCCTGCAATTGAAAAACCAACGGGAAAGTTTTTGTTGCGAAACAAAATACAGTGCAACGTACATTTTATTCGACTGTAGTGGATATGATTTGGGTTTAATCTTATTTTAATCCTAGAAGCTATTTATAGTCGAGTTACTTTGAGGCATTTTATTTTACAAAATTAAAGCATTTTCGCCTTTCTAATATGTTTCTATTAAACTTATGCCAATATTAATTATAACAGACATAACAAAAAACAAATATCTTCAACTGTTAATTGTTAGATTTGTGAAAAGTCTAAAGTTTTGAACTCTTGCTAGACATATCCATAGAGAAGTTGACTATGACAAATGACACCCAAAACACGCTCCTGTGAATGACGCTCACACGCTTTTCCTCCCCAATGATGCATTTTAAAATATTTTAATACTTGGGTAGGAGATTTTTAGAGCTCGTCGAATCCTAGGAAAGCGGTGCTGTCTTTATAGTGGACACAATATCTCAGACGTACAGTTCATTTGAGGTTAGACCGCAGCGCTCAGCGCATCAATATGCCAGCCTATTGCATGCAGTCCACTGCTGGACGTAAGCCTCCCCCAAAGAGCGCCAAAGAGCCCGATCTCCCGGTTCCATCTTCCGTTTCATCCATCCACTGCTAACCATCTTCCTAAGGTCGTCGGTCCATCGAGCTGGGGGGCGTCCTACACTACATTTGCCAAGGCGTGGTCTCCACTCGAGAACCCGTTTACTCCACCTTTCATCGGTTCTGTGACAAATGTGGCCAGGACTACGTCCGTTACTTTAGTCCTCTGCCTGATGATCTCCTTTCGTATTTTATTCACGATTAATTTTTGAAAGAGATAGTGATTGAATTGACCGGTGCCGTGCCGGAGTCTTAAATAAAAGATTTGGGAAGTAATAACTTAACAGAGATCGTTTCGTTAACAAGCTAGTTGCGGTGCCAAAAACCATCTTTATTCACGCATTGGTTATTGAAATTTTAATCTTTACGCTTTAAAGCAGCCGCATAATGACTACCGTTTTCTGGGAAACCCGAGCTTAAGTCAAGTTCAGTAAATGATTTGATTCTGTAAGCCTGAGTGAGGCAATTCTATCTCATTATGGTTGTAACTGGACTTAGCATTTTTTCTATGTTCCATTAGTAGACAGGAAAATTAAGAGGAAAAACAATGTGCGGAGGAATCAGCGTTTAAACTCTTTTCTTAAAACTAGCAATAGTATTTTGGTAGCTTTTTTGCCTTGTCATTAACAAACAGCATAGGTACAGGTTGTAAATTATAATCGAAGTAGGATGATATAATTCGATAACTGTTCTTTTTCACCTAGTCTCAAAGTTTTATTTGTAATTAACAATATAAAAATAACTGCCCTATTTCTTTAACCGACACTATTTGTAGTTGTATAGTATATTTACATATAGAATAGTTGTAGAACTTACAGAAGCTTAAACGCCATACTTCTCAAGATTTCGCCAAGCGATCGACTCGATAGGTTTCTTATCCCGCGGGATTCCCCTGTTTGCGAAGTGTGTACACTAACCTTGCTAAGCCGGGGTGCGAGCTGTGCTGTGTGTTCTACTCCTATCGGAACTCACACCCAATATACAATAAACAACCCTATTCCGACTAGAATAGAATTAAAAATTTAATGTTTGAAACGGAGCTAGCTGTTTGAGAAGCTCTCGGAAGCTGTGTACAGACTGAAATAGGTTAAGATCAACCGAATTTTATCACGTTCTATACGTTCGTTTAAGCACTTGGTAATCTCTTTGCGTATTATAATCTACTCCCACAGTTTTGTTTTAACCAGTTAGTGCGGAGGGGAAAGATTTTGTAAATATTGCTCATATTTTTTTCTACTAAGAATAGATTAAAAAGTATTTTACCCAACAGAAAATAAATAAATGCTTATATTATGACAGAAGGTGCCTGTACCTAAAAGCGCATTGGTGGAGAATTCTAAAGTTATACCACGCATGCTGTGGTAGTAAGTAGATTGGCTACTATTCCGACCCCATTTAGTGACATGATAAACAATAATTTCCGTGCCTCATTGAACACGTAAAAAGTTGGTCCCGCTTTATCTTGATTGATTCAAGTCGTGAAAGCTTAGAGAATTTTGATTACATTTGTCAGTAAGGTTTAGTCACCGCCGCGGCGCGCCGCGCTCTGCGTCTCTGACAAACGCCCCTCCGCCACTTAACACTGAGTCCGTATAGTATACTCCAATAGATATGCCCAAACCACCTCATAGTCGAGGCCCTGCAGTGGGAAATTAGGCTTCCTTTATTGTTTATTTTGACCTTTAAGTGGGTGGCTTTATTTTAAGAGTTTTTTTTACAGGAGTTATCTACCAGCATATAGACTCGATTAAGAAAACGTATATATTTTTAATCGAAGGGGCTTTATTAAAATGCTGCGCGACCGAATGTTTTCCCTAATTAGTGGTCCCTAGTAATTAATGAGAGATAGCTTCTATAAGTAGACTAGTAGGAGTTAGGTACTTACTGGTAATTAATATGCTTGATGCTCCCTAAAACTTTGTTTCGTGATTAATGTTTCAGTGTTAATTCTTAAAAATTAACGACGCTACCGTGGTAATTTTCGTCAACCCATCATTTTGGTTGAAGCGTTAATAAGACAGATTAAACATTGGCCAGACCAAACGGAAAATGCATAGAAGCAACGCTTTAAATCGGGTTGTCAATCATCATCATGTGTTTCAGTCACCTGTCACGCTGAATTCCAAAAGTAAATGTTAGTATTCCTGACGTGTTCTGTGTGTCCAAAATTTTTCACAGCAGAAAAAAGAACAAATTCAGTTTGTTCTAATTGTAGTGTTCCAAAATTTCGAATGCATTGTAGTCTTTTGTTTTAACCTACTGGCTGCTTGTACGTTTCCTCGTTGACAGCCCGACCAAACGAAAAAGTTTGTCTTCAAAGTTACAATCTTTGCATAAAAGCCTTACATAAGGAACTCTTCTGTTATTTTTATTTACTTTTCCCATAATAAACTAGCTTTGTCATTCCGTTCTGTGTTCTGGATAGATTGGCGGCGAACTTTGTAGCTTTTAATTACTTTTATCCGCTAATTTAATTGAAGTTTTCTGATTGCTTTTGTTGTTTGTTCGGTCTTTTAAAATATGCTTAAAGACACTTTGGAGTATAAGTCCTTACTTTTTAACCTATCAATTATGCAATGTGATATGGATGGTTCTACTCACCCGTTAAGGCTGAGTGCAATACTTAATTTTATCGACAAAAAAATAATAATTTGGGGTCAAAACAAATCCGTAAAAAGTACAAAATAAAGATTTTTTTCTAGCCGAAAAAACTCAAAATATCACAAATGAAGTTGTTGGTCAGTTACTCTGTTCATTTTGATATCTTGTGGTATTTTTCATGTTTCTACGATACATGGAGCCTTTGTTATTGCCTAGTGTTAAAAAAACAAAACGACTGCTATTAACAGGGGGTGGTGGACCTCCCAAATTATTATTTGTTGTCGATAAAATTAGATATCGCACTCAGCCTTAACGGTTCAGAAGCTACGCCCATATCACATTGTATACAAAATATAGATATTGTCTTTGTCACTGTTCTACTGTTTTCTATTGTGACAAATTTTTTTTGGAATCAATAATGAAGTTTAAGTGATTTACTAACAAACATAAAGTGTGTTTATTTTTCATCCAAAATTAATTATAAGGACATAATGTCATATAACTTGACGACCGGATTGGCGGGTCTCGGTTTGGATAAATTCAGAAAAAAATTATGAGACGCCTCTGATATAAATTAATATACAGGGTGTGTCGTAAATAGTGGTCCAAACCAAATACACCGTGTACTAAGCTACCGCATACCGGGATTTAATAATTTTTAATCAGGTCTCCGTTTTTTTTTAATTCTTTGCTTACTAAGTATGCTGTAATTTCAACGTATGTCCTTATTTTGTCATCGGTTGTTATAATGGTTTAAGAATATTATCTTTTATTTCAAAAAGTCATTCGAATAAGTTAAAATTTAAAACAAACTTATTGGTTGAATCCAAAACATTACGGAACAACTGTAACTTGCTTAACATTTTTTTTTCACCTAATTTAGTTCGTTTTTGTTTTAAATGGCTATATTTTTTTTTCTAAAGCCTTACACCACTTACTGTTGTACTATTTTGGAATTTGTATTAATTTTTTTTTAAATAATGGGCACTGACAGTGTAATACACTTTTTTACACCATACGCTCCTAAAGTCACATGATTTGCTAGAGATGAGTATTAAAATTCGAAATAAACTGATTTTTTAAATAACCTTCAACTTAAAGATAAAAAAAACAAGTATTACAGTACGACGACACTTCTGTTGTCACGTTGTCTTTAATATTAATAAAAAATCTGATGAAAAAATAAGGACATTCGTTGAAATTACAGCCAACTTAGTAAGGAAAGGTAAAGAATTTGTAAAAAAAAATCGGAGACCTTTAATCAAAAATTATTAAAATCCCGGTATGCGGTATCTTAGTACACGGTGTTAAGATAACATTGCTTTGGGCCATCAATTACGACACACCCTGTATATTATAGGTTATATTATCTGGTTAACACAAGGTTGTTAATGACACACCTCGAGACTGACAATGGGTGTATAAAATATACACATATTTCTCTAATATTGGACCAACCTAAACGATGTCTTGATAGCCACGTAAAGTGAAATAGACAAATTCTCTTTACGACGACCTAAAGAAGCTTATAACAAGATTTGCTGAAAAGGCCGGTTGTCCACAAAGGAGGCTACAGCTCCAACTAATAAAGCCCCAACGCAATGGACCGTGAAGATAAGCCAGAACACGCTGTAATTTATATATAACTGGTTTGAAAATATTTTTGTAAAGATAATAAATATTGTTGCTTTCATTATTAAAAGAATATTATTTGTGGCAGTTCCCTTTTTTTAAACTTTCCTTTGTCTACAAATCAAAATAGTAGAATACATTTTACTGTTGTGAATTTTGGCCACGTATTTGATTTTATCAACTACGAGTATTATGAAAATATACGGTTGAATAAATAAATAAATATAAGACATCTCATATATTGCTCAGACGACGCCAAGTTCAGCGTGTTCGGAGAATATAGGGCGACTAGACTGGCGGGAATCACTTTAATAAGGTTATTTCGTAGGGTAAGAAATCAAACCAAAGTTTTAGACAAAATATTTATATAAATCCATACGACAACCCATTTTCAGATTATTAATACATACATGTATTTATTTACAATTTCGAGATAATTATATACATTAATTAACAAGAAGAACATCTATATCAGTGTTCTGTACTCTTTGAAAAGTTTATTTGAATTATTATTATATTTACATAGTCTATATGTAGTAAGTGTAAGACAGGCACACTGGTATTAAACTTGCTATGGAAACTAAACCTGAAGACTAAAATGGAAATATTATTATATATTAATTAGATGAGGAATATTCTAAAACATCTGATATTCTGCCAAAGTGTTTTTTTTTTAAACCAATTATTGATTCTACAGTAGGTAAGGTTTAATAAAGATTTTACAATGTCAAGGTTTTTTTCTAAAAACCAAGTTAGATTTTACATATAATAGAGTATTCTAAAATCCAAATAACAGTAAAATTAGCAGAGATTTTCACAATTTACACATTTTAAGAGTATCGAACACATGGTATAATTTTTACAACATCTTCTACGTATATCTATTAATTTATTTTTTTAAGTAAACGTTTTGAAAAATAAACAGCGCTGGAAAAAATAGACATGAATGTCTTTTCTAAATTTTTTAAACACAAAAATATAAACGTCGAAAACACGTCACCTATATTATAACACAAAATGAGATCGAAGTATTGGATTTACTTATATTTAACTAGGTGTGTGAGTATCTTTAACATATCATTATATGATATGCAGCATTTTTGTTTAATTTACATTAACTTTGACTAGACTAAATAATTTTAGCTTTTTAATTTACACGGTCTAAGTAAAACATAATGGATGACTTTTAATAGTATTCGCACTAGGACATAACCTCTTAATTTAACTACTTTATTCTAGTGTGAGAGCATACAAACAGTAGCATTTATTGTTCGTTCATATCGATATTAGGGTGTTTAAAAGTTGGGTAGTCAATAAATATGAGAGGTTGGTTAAAAAACAGTTGAATAAAAATAAAATGTTGTCTAATCAAGAATATAGAATAATAGAAATATTCTCAATTATATAGCCAATCGGCGCGTGCACGTCTTTTAACACCCTATATATCGATATTATGTAATAAACAAAACAAAACCAAGTTATCAAAGTCTAAAAACTAAAAGTATGATTGCTTTACAAGCGCTTTTTAAGAGATAGCATTCAATTTAAAAAGTTTTTTAAACAATACAAATACACAAACGGTTTTACCAATAACGATACAATTTATGGAAGGAACGATTAGACCACAATCATTATTGTGTTTTTATAGCAATAACAACAATTATTTAGATAAAAGGTTCTGTTATTATACTATTAATCTATATTTAAAGGCATTAATCAACCTACAAGTTTAAACTTAGTTTATTTTACCATCCATGATAGTTTTATACATATTTTTGTAACTATACATTCAAAATATTTTTTTAATAACTTTTTGATGACTAGATTTTTGGTTTTTGACTAGAAGGTTGGTCAGTCCTCAACAGATTTTACTGAAAATATTCTGCAGCTTTTTTTGTAAACAATACATGTTAATTATTTAACTGAAAACAAATTATACGTCTTTAGTGGTTGATATTGGTATTACACAAGTAACAAACCTACTTATAAATATTTATGATAAAAAATTACAATGTTAGTTATGATATCATTGTATTGACTAAAGTAATAATTTAAATAACGCACTTTAATGTACTACAATGCAACTTTAAATTATATTTACATTATTCTGTCGGTTGATACTGCTTTGTATTGCTATGAGTATTATAACGAGTATTTACAACGTTCACATTATTTACAAATGCCATGAAGCGTTTTACTTCCCTCTATAAATGTACATACAATAAGGAGCATTGGAGAACTAAAACTATTTACAAGTAAATCACAGCTCCTGGTTTGAAAATACTTAACTAGAGATGACTTCGTCCTTGGTTTTGGTTATTGTTTTGACATAGTTTTGAAGATGGGTTTGAAAATGACGGTTTTGAGGTCAACGGGTCAAGGGTCTAGTTCGAAAAACGTACAAAACGTTCTGATCGCGTCCACCAGAAGGCCTGATACGAAAATGTTTCGTTCAATCGGACGTTTAATACGTACCAAACAATTTAAAATCTCTTATACTTTTGTTAACTATTTGAGAATTTATGAGCAATCGAAATGAGCTGTGTTTGTTAGTTACACTGCTAGTTTCAGTTGTTCATATTTTGTTAAAGGATTGGTGGGCGCAATCATAAATGGACCATCCAGTGTAGTGTAGACCTAGATATTTGACACCGAATCGCCATGGCCTTTCTTTAAGATTGACTGTTGACCTTGTGTGACCTTTCAGACTCGTATTGCATCTGGTTGCATTCACACGGATCCCTCGCCCAAAGAATACAAACACCCAAAATCATATAGCCAATATATATATAGTATGGTTGAGATCTTTAGATTAGTTTATGGTTCTGGGTTCTGGTTGTTAACTATGTTATATGTGATTGTTTTGAAATTTAATTATTTATCCTCAAAACAAGATAGAGGCAACATTAATGCCAGTTCATTGTCGTGCGGCGTTGTCGTTGCGGTGGCAGTAGACGCGAGTTTTTAGGAAGAGAAGTTCAGCTTTAGTAGCAACATGTCAGGTGGGTGAGACAGGATTCTGCGCGAGAATTAAGTTTAAGAGCGGCGAGCGAGCTTTGGACCGTCTCTAATTAGTTCCTTAGTTAATTAGAGACCACCTCTTCTTTGGTATAGTACGTGACTTTCTTAAAATGTTTGTTAACACACTTACTTACTTTTGAGGCTAATCTTGGTATATTCTGAATGAAAGTACGGAAAATTTCAGTTAATTGAGTACCTATTTATCGAGTCGAGAACTATAAGAAGTTATACGTACTTAGTCATACGTATGCGTTCGTGGTTGCGAAGGCGGATGACGTCATTGCAAAGACGTTCGCGGCATTAGGAGCGGAGCGCGTGGGCGAATCGAAAAATTATAAACTTGGATTAACTAGATGCTTAGATATCCCCGATAGGGGAAGAACTTTGAATACCTTTTCCGTTATGAAATAGCTTATTCAATGAATAAGCGGCATGGGCGTGGGCCATAGCGAGCGACGTCCCGCGGCATTAATAAGTACTTAGATACTTGATCTAGGTAGTTGAGTAGGTAGTTTTTGGGCATGCCTAATAGGCCTTTCTAACTTTGAGCCTCTCTTCAGTTTTGAAATATTATTTAATTAGAATCTACTTTCGGGATTGGAACTTTTTATGTTTTTCTTCACTGTCACTTTCAACGTTGGTTTCATTGACGGATTGTAAGATTGTGATTTTGGGGAGTCCCTAATGATAAAAAAAATACTAATTTAATTAGAGATCACTTCGGCTTTGGTTTGGTAAGTGACTTTCTTTTTGCTTTTCTTGATAGAAGGGTTCCTACTGTCACTTTCGAGACTGATCTCGCTGACGGACTCCGAGTCTTGGCAGTACCGCATATGATCAGGGTACAAATGTCTATCGAGACACTGGATTTGCAGGTGCGCGTCGTCGTACGGCGCATGCGTGTGCTCGAGGTTGCGGAGGCGGTGGACGTCGCTGCTGCGGCGGGTGGGCCGCAGCGAGCGACGTCCGCGGCATCAGGAGCAGCGGGAACGCGCGTTGCGGCACGTGCCCGCCCGCGCCTGATGTCACAAGCTACACATCTCGTGTTGCGACACCGATGAGTACATCATCGTTGATACGGGATACTGGAATTCAAAGATTTTTAAATAAAAAAGTCAAACTAAAGACGACAAACATTTTCATAGAATTTCAGTTAAAATAGTTGGCTAATGTAAAGACGACAAAAATATTAATAGAATTTCCGTTAAAATATTTGATTTTGAAATTGGAAAACAGAAACCGATTAAAGACCCAAAATTATTTAAGAAGGAATATTAAATTGAATGTAAAATCCAATAGTTAAGTACATAGACAGACAGATGTAAAATGAAAAAACATCCAAACGAATAGGTGATAGATATTAGAAGAACATTTAATATCCCTGCAGATATGATGAGGGGAGTGAAATTTTACTTAGATCAATAGACTTGCACAATAATAAATAATATTGGTGCAGTTATAAAAGGCATTTTTCAAAACTTTTTAAAACAACACAAATCATGCATTCTATCGCAATCATACAATCGCTAACAAAACGGGTCCATAAATTTCACAGATAAAATTTGACGAAAATAACGAATAAAAACAATGGATTGGAACTGTATCCCAATTAAATCATGCAGGTGAACAGATGGGGGTATTGCAAACGTTAGTGAAGTGTGGAGACAACAATTATAGTTCAGGGACACATTCAGGTTTTCGATGTGAAAAACCAAGTGCAGACAGGAACATCTTTGCGGAGGTTTACTTGAGCGGATCCAGTGGGTCCCTAATGAATTTAATAATAAGTTATTTCCTAAAACAAAGTAGCTTTTAATATATCGTTGCGATACTGAAAGAAAAATCCAAATTAAATAAGCCACGTAACCTTTGGCACTTTGAAAGAGCACAAAAAGGGCTTCAATAACAAGACCCCATAAGCTCAATCTCGGGGTTGTAACTTAAACTGTTTAGAGCTACATATAGGAATCGGAATCAATAAAACATAGCATAGCCCTGAATGATCCGTCTAGCCAACGGATATGACAAATAATTAAACCACCATTTATCTTAATACCCGCGAAATCCCGTCCTAGAAAATTGTTTTAGGTTTCATTTAGGGCAAAACGTTGAAGTAGTATTAAGGAATATATAAAGCCTTCAAGCCATAATTAGGCTTTCTCTGGGAAAGCTCGCTCTATCATTTCATTATATAACATTTACACTTCTTGAGTAATTTTTTCATGATGATAAAATGCTTAAAACCATGTTAGGCCTAAGGTTAAACAATCTTGCTCTACCTATCGACTCAAGGAATATCATCATTATCATCATCGTCATCATCGTCATCATCATCATCATCATCGTTTTAGCTTTGACTGATGACGACATCTTATGAAACGTCCACTGCTGAACATAGGCCTCCCCTAATGTCTTCCAGATTTTCTGGTTGACATGAATTAAGGAATATATTAATAAAGAATGATTAAGTAACTTATTTGTCATATCGCGACAGACGGACCCACCCTCATGGATCCGATCTAAGTATGCACGGGTCACGATGTGAAAAGTGCAGTTGATGGATATCAACACACGTACCTCCAACCAGGTCTGAGAAGACAACAAAGATTAGTCTCAAAATTCTGAAGACATCTTCGAATTTGTATGTAACTCTTGGAGGATGTGTGAGAAAGGCACTTGGATAACTTTGAGGATAAAAACTATACGCCACCATAAGATGGCGTTGATCAGATCGAGTTAGCGAGTAGCGTCATCGAAATATATTGATTTGCTAAATGTATGTCTGTTCGCAGGAGTTTTGCCTGAGTTGCTGTATGCCCATCAGTTCGCTCGATGAGTAATAGCGTCGAGTCGTGCGCAACTGGAAATAAAAGTGATGACAATCTAATTAAGAAGCGGATGGAATTGGCAAATTAAATTAGAATTTCTTCTATATTTTTTTTTGTTTTCTTGCGAGCCAATTAAGCGGACCACATGTTACGGCACTAGTTGTAATGATTTTACATATAGATTTTTTTCTATAGATTACAAAATTTTATTACTTGTTTTTTAGAATATCTGTTGGTAAACTTTACCAACAATGTACGTATTTGATTGGGGCCTAAATATTATGTTTATTTACAATATATATAGTTATTGAAGTGTAAATATATTTTGCAGGTGATGTATAAAAAAGATTCGATTTCCGAAATACTAGTATGATATAAGCGTTTTATGTCTCCATTAATAGCTATTTATCTATAACAGATTTATTTTGGGACAGAGATAACATGCTAATAATAACAGAAACGTAAAGAAATACTCTGACCCTTTCAATTCTATTTCTGCAACATCAGAATAATTTTGTGGGACATAACTATTACAGGTAATGGTGGTAACTGTGGCCCGATTTATTTGCTCGCAAGTGTACTGAATGTATTTAGCCCACCTGTGATTGTTTGAACCGGAGCTGTGGCTGGTATTTTCGTCTTAGTTTCCGTGGACAGCACACGCAGAGTATTCTCAAAAATGCCCTGTAACAATGAAGAAGTCAGCTCAATGAACCTGTTTTATTTTTTAAATAGTAAATACGAAAGGCTGAGCCCACCATCATGTGGAACAAATTTTAATAGTTATAAAGTTAAATAGAGTGCGGTTAGTAACGACGAAGAAATAATGATGGAAAAAACGGAAATGTTTTTATATTACTTTGACCTGGATGTAAAATATTAAAATGGTGCCTTTCTTCAGCTTAAAATTTATCAGACCCTCATTGAAAATTCAATAATAAAAGTTATTATAGATGTAGCTGATAACGCCTCACAAATAAGGACCTTATGCAGTGCACATACAGTCTGGTATTTACGTTTAGATCAACTGATTTTGTGGCCCTACTTAATCATAGTCATATGAATTTGTCATAATAATATATTTTGCAATGTAGACCTGTCACGTACAGAGGCGCCCACGGCAGGGACTCAACCCAAAATCAAATCACTTATTATGCCGCGGCGTGGCCATGCACTTACGTGCGTGCGGATGACATATAAAACTCGGGAAAACATGTTTTACATAAAATGTATGCCAATAAAAAGTATAATCAAATAGAACTCTCAAAATCAAAACATGTATATTTCCACAAATTTGTTTTGTGTGAAAACAGTAACGAAATTTCTTGTGCCGTTTGAGATAAATTTTGCAATTTATGAAAAATTTACACTTTTTTGTTTAATACAAGGGAGTTAACAAAAAAACAAAATTAATCAATTCAAGATATTTATTAAACCCTCTTCTAGCATATCGTTTTTTAGATTTAGATTCAAGTAACAGGTATTCTAATAAGTTGATTTTCATATCCGCGTTTTAGGCGTTTCGCCTTCGCCCAACACAACATCATCAACGTTGCGAAACAAACTTATGAATTTGCATTCAGTTTTATCAATTCATTAGATTTAGAGGTTCCGAAACTTTTCAGGCTCATTTAGAATTATCACCAGAGAAGGAAATGAAGTTTCAAGGGTGGCAAAGGGCTATTAGCATTGTAATTTGCTTTTTCCTCTCAATAGACGGATTCGATTAAGCTCTAATTGCGCGCCGTTGATAACCCTAATTAGTGGAATTTGTGATTTGTTAGACTTGTTTGTTGACTTTCTGAATGGTTGTGACGAATTTATTAACATTTTATAATTTAATTATCAATATTGGACAAGTCACACACAAAGCGCTAATCCTTAGGTAAGTAGCTAAAGCTCTTGTTCCATAGCAAAAAAATGTCGGTACCCCTCCACCCAGTTCTAAGATAATATGAAAAACCAGGTAACGAACCCGCGACCCTAGCTACGAAAGTTGACAATAGTTATGTTTTGGTTTTGATAACTAGGAAATAAGTGTTACTGGAACACATGGAATAAAATAGATTGTAACTTGTAGCTGCATACTCATCTCACATTAAAAGATACTCTTTCTACGTACTGTAACTACGTATTAAGAAGAACTATGCTCTTTGGGGCTCTTTGGAGTCTTAAAGGTCCATCAGTGAACTGCAATAGGCTGTCATAATGGATGTATTAAGAAGACGCCTCCAAAAAACTATTGTCTACCTTGTAACACAATGATTTTATTTCCTAACTTCGAGGTTGAGATAGTTGATGTGTTATCTAGCGAAAATGTAATCAAAATAATAATAGCTAATTCGTTACATTATTTATAGTCACGCCATCTGTATTCTGTGCGCAAGAATCCACATTACTCAGTATCAAAGTTTGGTTCCCTTGTAACTTAGAACGGGTTTGCTTATTGCGACTGCATATCTTAATGCAGCCCGTCTCTATTGTGAGCCTGTACAGGACCGGACTAGGGTAAATGGGGCTTCGCTGTGGAGCCCTCAAATAATAAACCCTTGACCACAGACTGTCGATTTTGTAAGTAGCACGCGGGTAAACTTTTAATAAACTCCAAGGTCAAACAAGAACTTAGCCACTGTTTATATTATAAAATAGGATCATTTACCACATATAATTAAGATTTAAATATCGAAGTAAGCGCGGCTTTGGTTACAAAATCGCACGTCAGGTCATGGAAAGCTAAACGCGGTTCTGTCTTATTTATATATTATAGAATAAAAATATTAACGAAGCTTAGACAATTGCTGCAATGTCTGCTATTTGCGTCAGAGCAGAAAAGCTTACATTTTGTCCTGACGATGATGACGTAAGCGTTAGACCTATTTATGCATTTTAATTAGGCCTAGCTCTTCATTATATGACATCATTTTGGTACCATGTCTATTTTTTCCAAAAGGTTATTTAAATGAAGACCCTGAATATGTAAGGAGAAAAGTATCATAGAAAATTTAAAAATATTTAATAAACTGAGGCCCCAAAATTTTAATATACGGTCCTGCGTCTTGCATCTTGCAAGTTGTGTATTCACGTGCGGAAAACAAATGTAAACGCTTCTAAGGAGTTTCCAACTGGAGAATTCATTTTCTTAGTTTGTTGTTTATTGATACTGCTAGTTGTTAAATTGGTGTTGCTAGTATTTGTAGGTAAACTTAAGGAGAAGAACACAGCTTTTTCTTTATAATATTGTATGTTTAATACTGCAACAACTTCTAAAGTTAAGGATCACCTATTTAGATTCGCCGAAGTTATAGGTGGGATCGTTATTTACTTTAAAGAGAGAGAGAGAGATAGTTTAATTACTGGCCCGGTCAATTAATAAACGCAACTTACAAATTTGACTCGCGTTTAGTAATTTAAATTATTTATTTATTTTATTCTACATTGATTTAAACACAATCCCTATAGGTTAGGTTGGAGCCTCACATAACCCGCCGCCTACCTCAGCGACGGGTATGCAATTTAATGCATTTTTTCCACCCTAAAAAAAAAAAGGTTAGGATGCATAGCAAATGATGCTTCAATATTACCGTGCACAGCGGGGTAACCATGAACTCTTAAAACAATCTCAAAGCTGTCAAATCTGTCAATTTTGGTACGTCATTACATACAAAATTTGACAGATTTGATAATGTTTGACAGATTTGAGATTGTTTTAAGAGTTCGTGGTTACCGCCCAGATAGTAAAAAGTGATGGCATTAACTTGAAAATAAAAGAAGGCTCTCCTGATACCTCCTAACTATCGAGTTCCATAAAAGATCATCAAATCTATGTTCGTAACATCATGTGATTTTTCACTTTTAGAAATGACAAGTGTTGCTAACTCTCGCTATTAATACTAAATATACAAATAATATCAGGACGGTCAAAGATAACATTTTTGTGGGACAATGCCAATATGTTATTTCACTCTACAGGATGTGCTTCATGCTTATAACTAGAGATGTTCCCGGGTGGTGAAAACTAGAAATGTGCCGTTCCCATACGGCAAAACAAATTTCTTTTCCTAACGTCTTGAGCATCATTAGTGTGGTAAGATTATTATGTATTATTATTTTGTAATTATTTTGTATATATGTATGTGTTGTTTGGAAGAGATTAATTTGTCTATAAGGCGGTCTCATTTTACGTACATTATTGTGTTTTGTTCTTTGTTAGTTTCTTATAAATGTTGTGCAATAAAGTGATAATTTCGTAAAATATTCTAATAAGTATTGTTTAATATAAAAGCAGAAATTGAATAAACATCAAAGAATTTGTGTACCAAGAAAAAATAGACAAAACAAAATGATTATTCTTTGACATAGTACTTATTTTCAGTTTTTTATTATATAATAACATTATTTGTCATGTATTTACCTTTCATATATTCATGAGACGCTGTGCTATAGGCAGCTGTAAGATATATTGTTAAAATACACGATGACACCGTTATGAATAATTTTAAGGGGAAGAAATGTTAACACTCCTCGAGGGGTGAGGTCACAGAATTATGTTTTTTAACGTCGTAAACATTTTTTGCTTAATCTTGTTAGAGGCACGACTACCGAGGGAGCAGACAATAATAAGCTGGGCCATATTGATCGTCAGCTTTTATACCCAATTTGATGCTAAAAAAGTTAAATTGAAAAGTCTAAACTCCAGACACATAAACGTAAGAGGAAAAAGATAATTTTCGTTTTGATTCGTTTTTAAATCAAGAGATGCAACCTTATTTTAAATAGAGCAAACAAATGTTTTTTTTTCCATTTTACAGCTGTATTCCGAAAATTTTATATTTTTATGTGTGTTTCTTTCTATAACAAAGGCGTCCGATATGGTCCATCGGATGAGAATTACAATGGTATACTCACAGAAATAAGACATCACTTCACAAGAATAAAAGTACTTTTTAAACAGACCGTTTTTCTTAAATTTAGTCCTCTTTTAACTGAATAATGAAAAGGAGGGGTTCTCTACGCCATTTCGAAACACGTTTCATCGAATTACAATCAATTGATAACACCATGTCAATTACTTATTTAAACGATGTCTTAACTGTACGAATATTAATTACATCGATGGTTCATTTCATCGAATTTTCTTTAGTCCATGGCTTAGTAAATAATCGAAATAGTGAAGTCGATATTTTATTTCATGGTTTTTATGGTAGAAGGTTCAGAGAAAGACCCAAGACAAAATGGAAAGAGTGAAGTGCTGAAGGACATGAGAGACTGCGTGGTTTCCCAAGACGATGTCGAGGACAGAGCGAAGTGGAAGAGAAAACACGGAAAGCTGACCCAACCACCATGTTGGATGAATAGCTAGAAAAATAGAGATATATTATTTCATGTGTCGTTCATTTCATTGAGTAATCTTCGGTCGATGGGTTCGATCGCAATCGCAGCGCAACTTATCTGTACTTCATTCGTTTTATTATCGTTTTTTGTTCAAAATGAACAAGAAGTGTAATATTCTTACTAACTTTATAAATTTAAAAGTTCGTATATTTATTTACTACTGAAATATGACTGAAAGACATAACATAATTATTATTGATCCTTAATATCAAATAAAAAGGGTACAGGTTTAAGCCTAAAAAGGCAGGCTTAAGCCTGGACTAAAGAAAATTCTATGAAATTAACCATCGATGTAATTAACATTCCTCTAATTACGACGAGGTGCCATGTGAACAAAAAAAATGATGTTTAGAAAAGTTTTTATTTTCAACTATTTTATGGAGACGCCAGCCCTATATAAGAGTGAACTCCTATAAGAGTGAATTTTTTTTGGGCGGGGGCAAGATCAATCAACATCTGTATTTTAATAAATACTTTGATTGGTAATTCCCCTACTCCCAGCATCTGTCCGATGCTGGGTTTGGTGAATGGTCTAAGGAGGAGCGCAGGTCGCAGAGATCCCGTAGACAAGGCCAGTGGACTATCCTTCCCGAGGTTGCTGCCCTTTCTTGGCCAATTGCCTTAAGCTACTGGTATAACAGAAACCTCTGGCCGAACCCCAATATATCCTTACCCCCAGTCCCATCCTAACTCCCTCTCCAAACCGGCATAGCCGAACCGTGGCGGCGCAAAACCACACACAGGCATCCGTAAGCCCAGAAGGATTAAATCCCTTCTGAAAGCACGGCCACAGCACCTTGGGAAAGTGCTGTGTGTTTATTTCCCAAACCCCCCCCCCCGTTTATGACATGAGTAATGAAAATGTGAGTATGTCATGCGATCCGGCTAACGCCCGGCGCTCGCAGGTACCCGGGCCTGCGAGTGTGAAATTTGTTACCGAAGGCCGCGCAGGGGTGGACGACCAGGCCCCCGCGTCGGCGAATGTTACTGGCGCCATACCACAAACAGGACCAGGCTCCAGCCTGGACCTGTCAGGCCTCGCAGAGGCCATACCTACTGGCACAGAATCTGTGCCACCACAACACCAGTGGACCGTAGTCGCCCACAAGCGCCCCTTGAAAAAGGGGAAGGCTGGCTCAGCGGCTCCACCACACAAACCAAACAACACACCAAACCAAGGGACAACCGGAACGTAGTCGCTACAACCGGCGCGCGGAAAGGAAAGCCCGGAAGCCTATTACCAAAGCGGCAGCCGACGACGTAGCAGCGGAAACGCAGCGCGTATCTGCGCCGCCCACCTCCACGGAGGTGGCAGCGGCACAGACTATACCGGCTCCGCCGCCACTACCACCACCAACACTACCACCACCACCACCACCACCAGCACAGTCGAAAAGGAGAAGAAAGCCGAGAGGTCATCGTAGCCGGATACATGCTGCGAATGCTTCCCCTGCTCCTGAAAAGGAGCAGTCTGGGCCTGGGGATCGCCCGGGTGAGCGGACTTCCTCGAAGCGAGCTCGCCTGGACGAGACTCAGTCACCCAGGGGAGAAGCCAAACGCGCAAAAACCGACACGAGACCAAAGCGGACGATGAGCTACGCAGATGCGAATAAATCGCATCTGAGAGTAGCGGTTACCACCGTTCCGCCGAGGGACCTCTCGTCCGCCCAGGCAGATCAGCTCAAGGAGACTATCGACGATAGTATCCTGCAGGCTGTTCTGTCTCCACCCTCTCCGAGCGCGCAAGCTCCTTCCTTCCGCGGACGCCCCTTCCTTCTGGATGGGGCACTAGCGATGTGGTGCGAGGATGCGAACGCTCTCGGCTGGCTGGTCGACAGGGTCAAAACCCTACCATCACCGATACCGGGCACCACTCTGACTGTTATTAAACAGTCAGAGATGAAGAAAAAGCTGAAGGCGGGGCTGCTTGTCCACTCCCGTATCACTGACGCTGCCACACTGCACCGAGTCCTTTGCGCCCAGAACCCATGGTACAAAGTTGATTCATGGCAGTGTTACGATATGACGGTGGACAACAAGCCTCGAGAGGAGGATTCCAAGGAAAAGGTGATTCACCTTATCCTAGGAATCCCCGAAGACCAGAAGCAGACCATCCTGGAGAGAGATCGCCGAGTAGCCCATATGTCCGGCAGTGGCTACATCCGCTTCTTCTCTCCGGACGAGCCCGCAACAACCGGACAAGAACCGACAGCGACGAGTGAGGCCGCAGGGATAACATCCAACCCAGCGGCATCCACCTCAGCTCCCCAACCGGGTATGAGCGAGATGGAAGTAAACTCGGCGCTGCACATTGAGGGGAGCTACAGCGACGAAGATGACGTCCTGCGTAGCCCTTAGCTCCCTCAATGTCATACAGACAAACCTCCAGCACAAGCAGATAGCGGCGGCAACTTTACGCAGAGTGCTGGAGGTCAACAACAAGACCGTCGCTCTGATCCAGGAGCCCTGGATCAGGAATAATAGAGTCTGCGGTCTAAACAACATCGGTGGTAAGTTACTGCTGGACACCTCAGTTGAAAAACCGAGAACCTGCATCTACATGCCTAATAACGTAACAACAACCTTGCTTAACCAATTCTGTTCTAGAGACCTCACAGCAGTGAAGATATCTACAGTACAACAAACCGTCCTAGTGTTAGCTTCGGTGTATATGCCAAGTGAGGGCGAAATTCCTGCAAGGGAACTAGCCCAACTGGTACAACACTGCGAAGCACACGAATGGGACCTGATCATCTCCGCAGACTGCAACGCACATCACCCGCTGTGGGGAAGTAAGGACACAAACAAAAGGGGTGAGTCTTTAGCCGAATATTTACACCAAGCAAACCTGAACATTATGAACAGAGGTATAGAACCCACTTTCGTAAGCTCAAGGTATCAATCTATCATAGACGTTACTTTGGCAACACACGCGGCGGCAGACCTCATTGAGGGTTGGCATGTATCAAATGAACCCTCCTTCGCAGACCATCGCCGCGTCTGTTTCCAAATACAGTACACACAAACACACCCTGTTCCATATCGCAACCCCCGCAAAACAGATATAACAAGGTACACAAATCTACTAACCAAGTCGCTAGGTGATGTACAACTAACAGACGTAACACTTAGTACTGATAACATAGAATCAAACGTTCAGCTCCTAACTGAATCCCTTAGAGACAGTTATGAACTGGCTTGTCGTGAAGTAACACCCAAAACCTCGGGTAAAAGTACCTGGTGGGGGCCAGAACTCGACCGACTACGCAAGGGACTCAGGACACTCTTTAACCGAGCAAAAAACACCAGATCCACTGAAGACTGGGAAAAATACAAAACAGCACAAAAACACTACAAGAAAAGAATCAGATTCCGGAGAACGGAAGGCTGGCATGATTTCTGTAATACCATTAACTCAACCAACCAAGCCGCAAGAATAAAGAAAATCCTTTCAAAAGGCGATCTCAAACTCCTGGGCTCCCTGAAGAAAGAAGACGGCACTTATACAAACACAGATGAGGAAACCAGTACAGTACTACTGGAAACTCACTTCCCAGGCTGTCAAATAACGTCAGACTACGGATGGTCTGACGAGCAATACAGCACACCAACAACCCAAGAATGGGAAATTGCAGACAAGGTAGTAACGACAAATAAAATAGAATGGGCTCTAAAGAGCTTTAAGCCCTTCAAGTCGGCAGGGCTGGACGGAATCTTCCCAGCACTACTACAATGGCAGACCAACCAAGTAACAAAACATCTACTACCAATCTACAGGGCCTGCATTGCATTCAAATACATACCAAAAACATGGAGAGAGGCGAACGTAGTCTTCCTGCCAAAACCAGGCAAGGAAGACTATACGCACACCAAAGCTTTCAGGCCCATTAGTCTAACATCATTCCTACTAAAAACACTGGAAAGACTAGTAGACCGATACCTAAGGGACGGAGCGCTAAAACGTAAGCAACTACATCCCCAACAACATGCATACAGAACAGGCAGATCAACAGAGTCAGCGCTGCACATGGTGGTGCATAAAATAGAAACGGCTATCACAAATAAAGCTTCAACCCTAGCTGCCTTCATAGACATAGAAGGGGCTTTCGACAAAACCATGCACAACAGCATTAACCACGCCCTACAGAAATACAACGTCGATCCAGTCATAAAAAACTGGATAACGCAACTAATAAGTAAAAGGGCGGTTCAAATAGTGGTGAACACTACCACAAGAGCAAAGGTAGTAAGAGGATGCCCCCAGGGTGGTGTCCTTTCACCACTCCTATGGAACATAGTAGTGGATAGCCTACTGTACAGACTAAACGAAAGAGGATACACTACTATTGGTTATGCAGACGACCTAACAATACTGATAAACGGAAACGCCGAAAATCTGCTCTGCGGAATTATGCGCTCAGCACTTCAGATAGTAGAAAAATGGTGTGACGAGCATCAACTATCAGTAAACCCGAAAAAGACAGAACTTATCCTTTTCACCAACAAAAGGAAGTTACCTTCACTACAATTACCAAAACTATTTAACACAGAACTCTCGCTATCAACTCAGGTGAAATACCTGGGCGTTATCCTTGATAACAAACTGAATTGGGCGAGTCATATCGATACAAAAATAAAGAAGGCCTGTATAGCATTTTGTCAATGTAGAAGACTAGTTGGTAAAAGTTGGGGTCTAAATCCAAAAATCACACTTTGGCTCTACACATCAGTTATCAGACCTTCTATAACTTATGGATCAGTTGTATGGTGGCCCAGAACACAACTGACCACAGTGAAAACAAAACTCCAGAGTCTACAGCGACTAGCGAGCGTAGCAACTACTGGATGCATGAGAACCACCCCATCAGCCGCGCTCGAGTTCCTCCTAAACTTGAGACCGCTAGATCTCATCATACAGGAGGAAGCACAGTCAGCCGCCCTGAGACTAAGAGCAAACGGACTATGGAAACAAAACATAGAAACAACACACTCAAAAGTTCTGCAGGAGGTCCTAAAGGAATTAACACTCCTCGAGGCGCCCATGGACAGAACACCGTGTCAACACATCTTCGATCGAAGATACAATATCCAACTCACAGAAGAACCAAAAGACAACTCTGGCGTCGATGAAGTTAGGATATATACAGACGGCTCAAAAACGGCACATGGTACCGGAGCCGGCGTCTTCTCGAATGATTTAAACATAAACATATCGACCACACTAGACAAGTTAAACTCCATCTTCCAGGCAGAATGCATTGGTATAACCAAAGCGGCACAGGCGGTTGCAGCCAGAGACGCCCGAGATCTTGGTATAAAAATTGTCTCGGATAGTGCATCCGTACTCCAAGCCCTACAAAACAATGTCGTAACCTCCGCACTCATACTAGAGTGTCACAATGCACTCCAATCCATTGCAAACACGAACAGAGTAGTTCTGCAATGGATCAAAGGACACAGCAACTCACTGGGAAATGACACCGCAGACGAATTGGCCAAAAGAGGATCGAAGGTAGTAGTCCATGGACCGGAACCACTACTGCCTATACCTCAGGCCCAAATTAAAACGTGGCTGCGTGAAAGAACCACAGGAACCCACCATACCGAATGGATGAACAGTGTAGGATGCAGGCAAACAAAAGATGCAATTCTGGCAGCATCAAAAAAGCTTGCCCGCAGCCTCATCAGACTAAAACGGAACGAACTTCGGAAGGTTGTAGGTACTATAACCGGTCATTGTTCACTAAACAGGCACCTATTCCACATAGGAGTAACAGACAGCCCCACATGCAGAGGATGCATGGAGGCAGTGGAAACGCCGCGGCACGTGCTCATGGAGTGCGAGAGCGTGGCAGAACAACGGGCACGGATTCTCCAATCACCAGGATCACTCCCGGAGGCATTCAGGAGCCTGAAGGGTCTGCTGGCCTTCTGGGATGACTTGGGCTGGTTGGAGTAGGGGAAGGACACAACACGCACAATGGCCCAATCGAGAGGCTAAGTGCGGACACCTCCCAGCTAAACTAACTAACTAAGAGTAAATTTTTGATAAACACTGATTCTTTCAAGGCTTATTCTACTACTATATATACTTCTATTATATTATATCAAATAAATGTTAAACTACAGTTTAACATTTATTTTATATCCAGTAATGAGTTTTAAAAATCTACGCGCTCCAGATATAGATAGAATATTCCGCCGCCGCCGCCTAACAGCCAAACTTTCTATGACAGCTGTAACGCTTATTACCTTTAACTTACGAAGACTTCCGAAATCGGGGGTTATTGGTTTACTTGTCATATCGATGCTTATCAAGGACCTAAGTTTACCAGACGTATAGCCACTGGAATAGATCCAAGAAAGGGTGTTGCCATTCTCGTGGAAAAATTCTCCCAAAATATTTTTTAAATGTCTAGCTACTCTACTAGTTACTTACAAACTTTGGAAGTTAATTTACCTATTCCTAGATGTCGCATCAACACCCAAACGGATTGATTAATTGGTTAATATATGGACCATATTGATAGAACGTCATATGTTTTTGTTAATATTGACACTGTATCTAATTATTCACGTAAGGACAATTCGTGTTGTTTGGTAAATCGTCCTTATTCACGATGACGATGACGATTTCACTTTCTTTTTTGATGACGGCAATGTTTTCGTGGAATCGTGGAATGAAGGACACATAGAAAGGAAGGATACGTTTTAAATCAATTTTTGTTGCCGCTATAACAACAAATATTAAAAAACAGAATACAACAAATACTTAAGGGTGCACATGGGTGCACCCTTAAGTATTTGATGTATGGACATCAAACGAAATTTTTATGCCGTTTTTACAGATAATAGTACGGAACCCTTCGTGCGCGAGTCTTTCGACGACTCGCACTTGGCCGGTTTTTATTTTTTTACATCCGTACTGTTCGTTGGTTCATCCTGACTCTGAATCTCGAAACGAATGTGAAAATCATACGAATATTTTGACGAATCGTGAATAAACAAGATTTCGTGTGTAATGGGAACGTCCAATCTTTTTTGACGAATTGTCAATAACGGATCCCATGTGTATGAGCCCTATTTGTAAATATAAAGTGTGTATATAAAGTCTGTAAATATTCGCATGTCTGGCATGCATGACATGGTACGTGATTGATGCTAAGTCGTGTCCCTTGATCGGAGTCTTTGTTCCATAGCAAAAGGATTGCTACAGTACCTGGCAATAAATATTGAACATCGGAAATAATCGCATTTCTGAATACAAACGAATATTAGAATAGTAATAAAAATTAATATTAATATTTATAATATATGTATATATTTTTAACAATTATTAGAATAGGTTTCAAAGTTCGATGTGCAATATTTACCGCCAGGTACTATACTTCAATCAACGCAATGAGCTATATCGGCTTATTTTGGAGGAGACTCCTAAAGAAATAAAGAGCGCATTTACTATCATTTGAGGGGAAAGTTGGGATGCTAATAACATTATTAAGAGTTCAAGGACATCAGGAATTCAGGACAAACAAGAGTAAGGAAGTAACGACCAAGTGAGCTAGGCAACAATATAAATATGTAAATATTTGCGTTCTTTGCAAGCCACCATTCTGTCGTGGTTATATTATTTACGTAGCTACATTTTGTGTGGAAAATGACCAGAATTAGCATTATTATACTTTTATGCCACTACACTGCACTGTCTCTGTCATTCATTGTATTGTGAATATTGGCTTATTTCCTACTGGTGTAGAGTATGAGGAACTTCTAAATAATCATATTTTGTATTAAATATTTTTTATAGTAATCGATGTTAGTCGCGCTAAAAAAGATTGGATTTGAAATTTTTAGTATTTTTTCCTTTATTTAATATAATTAATGATACGAAAATGTTTTTTAAAAATCCGCAAACACGTAAGTCGGTAGCACAATTCACTGACACATTTTTGCGCTGTCTCGTGTAACAGCCCTTTAGAATAATAAATCTATATAGGTATGTTTTGCACTCATTTGCAAACTAAAGTTTATTTCCAGTTTCATAAAACGCACTTAGTATTTGCGTAAAATAACACCAATAGTCATAATTGTTTGTAAACTACTTACATTTGTCCATTTTCTTCTAATGTAGGTATCTACAGCTGTTTTTTTTTTTAAATTTATTGAAAGAACCACAAACAACTTTACAATAAGTTTACACTAAACCATATACAGAAAAAAACTTATATAATTGTAAACTCAACAACGATGGTTACATTCTATTCTGTTCTTTCTATTTCAGTACATTTCTTCGCGTCGCAGTCAAATGATCAATTTCCGTCAGGTGCTCAAATTGCACTCGGATTCAAATACGTTATAGCTACCGCTGCACTAATATACTTAGCACTTTTACTGTATTTTTATCAGCATTTTTTAGTGTTTCAAAAATCACGAAATTAGGCTAACATTATATTTCTCCTTAGACGAACGATTTTCTTTGTTTGCTTTCTTACCACATTATTATTTACAGCCCACATAGTAATGCCTACATATGATAGACGGCAGACTTTTTCTGGGTAAAACTATCTGCCGAAAAAAAGTCTGCAGTAAGCGCAGGATAAACTTTCCGTTGCCTTTAAAATTCTGTATGAAACTTTACAGCGCCTAAAAGAAGTTACACAATTATTTACTCAATAAGTTATAAAATAACTACCGAGTTATTCCATGAATCATTAGCATACGCAATTTGTAAACGTAAATTAACACGAAGTGCAGGCAGCCTAATTAAATAGCTAGGTACATATCGGTGGTGAAAGTTTTAGGTGCATAATCACTTTAAAATTTTACACTTCAATTTATTGGAGACCTCTTAATTTTTTTTATTCATTTACATGATTACTTAACTCCAAACCACTTTAAGTAATAATTATATATAATTTCTTACAGCTCCGGCATTCAATACGAATCAGTAAATTACTTTAAGTAAAGCCTACCTTACTTCAATCTCAGAAGCACTATTGACAGATGTAGGCACTTTACGTTACCGTAGATGGCATCGGAGGCAGATGGTCAGTTCCTTTGATTCCTTCATACCGTATTCTGTTTTGGTGCGCTGATGGCTGAGTGCCTTATATTACGGTACTTTAGATTTTATTCTGCTACACTTGAGGTCGGTTTGATGTAGTTTTGATGACCAAGACATTGGATATATCTACAACATTTAGCTCATCACTGGTGTTTTATCTTAATCGCATGATTTAGGAGTATGTACCAAATAATCAATTAAAATATAAAATACAACGAAATAACACTTTTTAGAACAAAGTTTATTTAGTTAAAGCTAGGGATCTAAACTTAGGCGAAAAAATATTTTTACAAAAGTTAGATGTCAATCAGAAAAACCTTTAAAAACTTATTAAAGCAGTATTTTGAGCTTGAACTTCATAACAAATTGGAGCATATAATTTCCATAATTCCTTTTAACAACTTAAAAATGGTTTTAAAATGAACTCGAAATAAAGAGCTGGTCACTTTATTTTTCTTGTACACTTTATTGAAATCGATCTAATTTAGAGCAGACTTGAAGTTTTCGATACTAAATTCAATTTAACAATTAGTTATCAGTCTCTCCAGTCTCTACTAATCTGAATTTTCGTTGTTATTTTCAGAAAGATGCTTGATTACTGGTTGATTTTCTACTGTCGAATTCAAACGTATCATAAAGGTATAAATAGGCTAGAAAATAAGCGTATTTTTCTTTTACCGTTTTGGTGGAAAATTGGGGCGTGCTCAAAAGGAAGATCATTTAAATAAATGCTTTTGATCACATATTTATCTGCCGCAGCCTTTTTTTGTGAAAGCTTGGATGGGATGAACTGATTAGACGTAGAGACATCATTAGAGCGATATTTTTTGTTAAAATATTTGATTTCGGTGCGCAGCAAAAATACGACATAGGTTGACGATTTTCTGCCCTATTTCAGTTAAATTATTATAATTTCAGAACTGATTTATAGATAACCAACAACAAAAGTAGATGAATGATGCTAGAAAATAACTTTATAATGATGGTGCTAAACTAATAAAACCCGGAAGGATAATTAATATTCACTTATGACTAAGACTTGTAAATCTCGATCTTTTCTTTTAACATGCTATGTACACATGTCTGTGGAACTACAGCCTATCGTCGTATAATATTTATTTCTAAATTGTCTTGTAATTGTTGTATTTCTGTTTTGAATAAATAAAATAATTAATTGCAAAATATGTAGGTACCGCAATTTGGCATTCTAAATTCGACTGCCTGTCTAGGTAGTGGTCTGCTATCCAGACTACAAATCCAGGCGGTTGCAGGTTCGAATTACGCAAGAAGCAAATGTTTGTATGATGATGCACCATCATTTGTGCCTAATTCTTAAAGATGTGTCTAAATGTATTAAAGTATGTCTATCCGTTACCGAGTTGCATAGTATAAAATTGATGTGATTGTCTTAAGAATTTGTTATGTCAAAGAACTGTTACAAATAGGTTCTTAAAATTAATAATTGTAGTCTGTTGGGCATAGAAACATTCCAGGCTGGGTAATGAAAGATGGTATCGTGACCCAGTAATGGCCTCGTCCCTAGGAGTATAAAAAATAAAGGTGGATTTATAGCTGCATGCAAACAGACAATTTGTTACACCATTAATTAAATCGTCTCGCTAAATCGAAATGCTACGAGTGAGCAACTGCGCGATACTGATTGATGGTCGGTTAAAAACAAAGCAGCGCCATATTGTATACTGTTAACGAAGTTTCTGGTTCAAACGAAGTTAATATTTAAACAAAGAAAAATAAACAGATTAATGCAAGCAGTTTTTCAGCTTAGTAAGGTATTTGTTACCTCGGCTGACTATTAACCCTAGCAGTACCAACTACAAACTAAAATAGCTACTACGGTTACTTTTTCTATAAAAACCACAAAATTACTTTTACTAAATTATCATTAATCAAAACGGTCTTGGCATGTCATTGCTGAAGACATGGTCCATAACTTAATTAACTTAGTAAAACGACAAAATACAAAATCAATAAACAAGCACTTAGTATAATTAAAAACGAACGTAAAACTATTGACAGTCTCTATGATTCAGGGTAAATACTAAATACAAATTATACCGAATACTCAATCTTTTTATTGCTTTACCATATTGGCAGTTAAGTCTTACAATTTTAGCATTTACATAGTACGGAACCAACAACGGAATGGATCGAATAGGTACTAGGATCTAAATAAACATCTTTAGATCCTAGTACCTATTCGATCCATTCTCAATCTCATAGTTATCATAGCTGCATAATTCTGACACACGTTGCTAAAACGAACTCATATATTCAATATAAAGTTTACAAAATATATTATGCGCCAAATTTGTGATAATTTATATTACGGTACTTTGAATACGGTTAATAATTTTAGTAATTCCAGCCTTACAAGCACAGGTGTAATTTCTCACTATAACTCACCAGATGAAGATAGATGGCATCACATGTCTGACGACGTAATCTAACAATTGAAACAGAATTTGCCACATTTCACAGGGTTAATGCAGCCTCTACCTGTTTGATCTTAGGCAATAAAGGATCAGGGTTCAGGATACTTGGGTCAAGATGGATGAGGAATTTATGGAAACAAAGCAACTGTCATTCCGTATAGGTTTGTCTCTTTTACTCATTTATTACGAGAAATGCGTTTTAGCTAATATAATTATATAATATTCTCGTGTATCAGTGCTTGTAACAAAACTCCTCCGAAACGGCTTGACCAATCGGTCAAGAATTTTTTTGTGTATATTTAGTAGGTCTGAGAATAGGATGTAAATTATTTTTTCATACAAGTGATAAGGGTGGTCCACCCCAACTGAGGCGGTCGAAGTTCGCCGGGTCAGCTAGTTTACTTACAAAATTTAAGCCTAATAATTTGATAAAAGCAGTCTCAATGATTCGCCAAACTCAAAGCGACTAACTAGGTATTGGTGAAAAAGTGACAATCGTGAAATGGTTATATTAGGCGATTGTGTGAATTTTGTAGGACTATTACTTTATTGAGATTATCTCTGTCGGTCTGTCGTAGAAATATTGATCCATATTTTAGTGAAAAGCAGCAATTTTTTATGTAATATAAGTGATAGTCGTAGCGTATGTACCAATGCCGTAAACCTTTAAGTCTTTGTTCCCTAATTTCTTAACATAATCAATCTTATGACTATAACACACGGTGACAACACAAATTCTATCATTCATGTTCTTATAAGCAACTTTATCGATTTTCTCGGAAAAAGTTCTTAGATATTAATTTCACCTGTCATTTAGTATGAATGAATCCATTTCATTATAAGCCGTAGCGTGAGGTTCAGGTAATATTGCATAATAATTCGGCGTTTAATTGCCGTGGCCTATAAGTGAAGTGCTGTGGACAAAGCTTAGGAGTTTAATTTATACCTACATAATAGAGCTAGTAGATTCAGTAGGCTTTCCCACTATAAACAACCCCCATTAAAGATGGGCAAAACTCACCACCACCGATACTAGAAAAGGCTACTAAATAGCTAGCTGAGCACGATAATATCAGTGTCCTGGCAGCCTTGAGTTTCCACGACTAATACTGAGCGGAGGTCCTTTTTGGCATGACTTATTTTTTTCTTCCTTATTCATCTAAAAAAAATACTTTTGGCCAGCTATGGTCGACACAGTTTGTTCATAGTGGCTACATTTTCACAGAGTGCGACCCATGGGAGAGTACCGTTTATTGGCGTTTTGCTATTAGTTACAGAAATGAGAAGCAACAATTGAGAAGTAGCGTTTTAAGATAGTACAAAGTCAAATTCAAGAACTTCAGTCTACAACTGTGGCATCTTTTTATGTCTGTCATTAGTAGCCCATGTACGGCGACTGTTGCACCCAGACACCACAAACAAATTAGTCTGTCATCTTCCACTGTTGGACTTGGCTCCTGCCAACCATGACACCATGCTCCCGGTTCTCTATATTTCATATCCGCGCAGGTTATAGAGCAACTGTCTTTGTTCAATCAACCTGGATCATCAGTTCTACCTTGATTGCTATGGTCTCTATAGACATAAATAATGTTTTACCTAATACTTCTATAGAAATTATGTTAAGTCCTCGAGTCAGTCAGATTGAATCTACTGTATGTTTTATATTGTGTTGTAAGCTAATTGAATAAGCCCCTTTGCACACTAAGAGGTTTATTTCAGGGTTTTAACCTTTAGTCGTGGAGACATCTGAGCAAAAATACTTGAATATATTTTAGTGTGACTATATAGCTTTAAATACAGTGATGTTACTCTTGGTAGGTTTAAATTTACATACATCGAATTTTATTCGTGTAAATAACAGATGTTATGTAGATTCTATCTATCTTATTCTATCGATATTCATTCAACAAAGTCGGGTCAGTTACATCACTTATCACTCAAAAACGATAGATTTTTACGATCTTTGTTTTTTTATTTATATCCAACCTGACTTACAAAATATAAATATAATATATATAAATATTGGACAACATCACATACATTGCTCTGATCCTAAGGTAAGTAGCTAAAGCACTTGTGTTATAGAAATCAGAAACAACGACGGTACCACAACACCCAGACCCGAACCAATATAGAAAAGTTCGTTTTTTACATTGATCCGACCGGGGATCGAACCCGGAACCTCAGAGATGGCGGCGCCATTTAAAGTCCGACGTGCTCGCCTCTCGGCTACGGTGGTCGTCATAAAACATCAGAAGAACCACGATTTTTTTAAAGTCACGCGAACGGACTTGTATGCAAAAAGCAGGAAGAAATAGAAGTTGTCTAAAGTGATATGAAATATGGTACCAACAAAGTTTAAGGTTTGTTCAATAAGTACCTTGCATGAGAATTCGACCATTTGGATTTTTCAGAACTATTATTGATGACACATGCCGCATTATTGCAAAAGAACGTAGGCCTAAATTATCGAAATTTGATTTTCGATAATAGCATAAATATCACACTATTCACATTCTATCTTATAAAACAATATCCTGGTTTCAATATTCACGGCCATCAGAAATAATTACTAACTACAACGTTCATAGATATAATACGTAGTTTATTTGATCAGTGGATATAATCCCCAATTAATTGTATTCTTTCATTTCACCTCACCACGCTGCCACGCACCCTCCCAGATAAAGACGGTCATTGTTTTCGATGAAATGTCCTGAAATCAAGCAAATATTTGACAAACGTGCTTTATAATTTCTTGACATTGACAGAATCCATAATAACAAAAAACTGCATTAGTTATAATATCTTAATTGTGCATTAATTCATATCTAGTTAGCTTCAGTCTTCGGCAACGTTACTAGAACACGTAAAAATAACTTTAATAATTTCTAAGTCCCCATTTAATACACATTAACATAACTAAAAATATCTTGATCGCGTGCCACTATTTCAGCGGAAGTCCTCTATTGTTCTACTTTCAGTGACAATATAACTCCTACCAACTTCGACAATACATGCAATACTGTTAATGTTGGTTATGTTGGCATCACTGTGTCCGCTAAACTTGCCAGTTCCGCCAACATTGCGGAGTTCACTTGCCGACCGGAACAGGAAGTCGCGACGAATGCAGGCTATATGAAACTTAACAATGTATTTAGTTGAAGTAAAATGAGGTAGTGAATTTGAATTCTAAATACCAGTAAAGTGGTACATATAAATCGCTTCAATAGAGACTGTTAGAGAGAAGGAAATATTGGAGAGTAACCAGCCAGTGTTTGGGTTTGATTAAATACCTATGCACATGAAAGGTTGAGGTCATGATAAATTTATATACTTACCCTTTGTATTGTATTGAACATGATTTTCATAAAAGTTAAAAGAGTAAAATGTAACAACAGACCCTATTATAAACTTTCTGGCCATATATCATTTTTATTACGAGTTCATTATGCATGCTCGTGTAAAACTTTATGGGATATCATCGTAATGAGTCCAGCTTGCTGCATAATCAAGTTTACGGTTATTGTCCGAAATGCAACGGAAATCATTTTTGTTAAACGTTGACCGCATTACACTCAAAATCAGTGTTCAGCAATTTCGTTTTGCAATTTAAATATTCGATAAAACGGAAATGTCCTTGGGTCGCCCGATAACACCATTAAAACCAGAGACGAACGATTAGAAAAAGAACAAGTATTTAGAAGAAGAACGTCAATTCATGAAAAATAGAGAACGAATAACAATGCGATAAATAAATGAACTTTATATTTGTTCGTTTTATATACCATGAAGATAATAAATATGGCAACAAATAAAAATTTAAACCAAACGAAACAATCCTACAAACTGCTGAGAAGTAAAAGATCATGCTGAAAATGATTAATGAATGAAATAACATAAATACCAGGTAAAGAGATGAATTTATTGAACATCTTGACATGAAAAAAAATTTAAAAGGTATTACATTATTAGACAGGAAAAAATAATAACAGATATTTGCGGCATAAGCGGCATACGTAGAGTTGTTGATGATGCAGGATTGGAACTGAAAATGGCATAAGGCTGGAAAAAATTACATATTAATAACGACCTTCCAATTTTCAAAAAAAGGTTGAGGCTTCTCAAATACTTAATGCAACGTATGTCCGAAATGATCTTGAGAATCTACAGGTTAAGTTAGGTTAGTTTTTTTCCCAAACTCTTTTTGCTTCAGGACTGTTCAGTAAAATTTCATTAGTGAAAGGGCATACATCAGTCTCGGATTTCTCGAAATCCACGAAAAGCGTTAGCTAGACGTTTGATAAAAAGGCGCAAATTTACTTTTAAAAGTACATCGGTCCCCGCGTGGTATTGTGGCTTGACAAAAAACGTCATTTGTCCGATGTATGCCCAGTTTCACACACAAAATCACACTTCGTCGCAATTTGCACCTTATTCCAGTAGCCATTGAGGTTGACTTTGAGGAATTTTATATTCGTCACGAACCTGGGTAGGTCGTAAGAGTTTTTATTCCCCGGATTACGGCGCTGCCACCCTTTAAATGTAAAGTGATTCCATTTTGTACATTTATTTATAGATACGGCGGAACGTGACACCAACTTTCCTGGGTGTAATAAGCTAGGGATGTCGGAAATGCTATGATGAGACTTTGAGAGTCGTTGAGGTTAATGTCGAAGCTTAATGATGATGCATCATGATGCTATGCGTAATGAAAGTGTTACTAACAAAATTTTAATAGCAATTACGTGTTCCAAATTAGATTTAAAAACGACAGTAAAAGCAACTCGTAATTTAAACGTTTTTCTTAGTATCCAGTTTTGTTTTAGGTCAATTTTACCATTAACTATTTAATTTTGAAATATTTACGTCTACGTCGTCATACGTCTATTTAAGTTTACGTCTTTTGATGAGAACAATCTGTCTTTACCTACATCCTTGGTTTGTTCCAAAGCCTCACAAAATAAATTCTATTATTGCGTAGAATGTCGCCTTTTGCAAAATCTGTTTTTGTGCAAGCAAATGCTTTAACATAAAGCACTTGTCGTGGAAAAGTATACTACGCAGCAATACGGTATTGAAAACAACGTAGGTATTACTTTAGAGCTTAATTTCTCATCAAGCGTTTAAAAATCGAGAGACAAAATACTACGATGTGTTTAAAGGCGTTTGTCTACCAAGACCGTATTTTTTTCAATGAAGTCTCATCTTGTTGAACTAGCTTTTCATGAGTTCGAAATCCCTAAAAAGGATATCAAAAAGTATATACAACGTGTTAATGAAATAACGCAAACCTAGTAGGTGGTTGCTTAGCCCATGAAACTGAATAAATTTTGTTCTAAAACATTCCCAAAATGCCATAACTTGACTCGGTCAGCTGATCAGTTTATATGAAAATTCAAATATATTTTTTTGGGTTTCGTGAAAGTTGTAGAACAAAAGTTGTTCAGTTTCATGGGCTGAGCTACCAACTGAGACGTTTTGCGTTATTTAATTAACACGTAGTATAGACGATTAGAGTGTATGGACTTTCTATCATGCATAGTTCGCATTACTACATGTAGTCTTCTGTTTTTTTTTTTAAAAGACTTGACAAAGGTGACTGAGTTTGTAGCGACGTTTCTTTTCATCAACAGCCGATAGTAGTCCCTATCCCGAAACGATGGTAATTGGTAGGACAAGGCCATATTTTTGGAAAGTGTATAGTTAAGACCATCGCTAACCAAGAACGAGATGATGTTACTAAAGTAGGGGAATACTAAGGTAAACGTTTCTACAGAAAATGCGTCATTTGAGCCATGAAGCTCATGGGTACTGCTGTCCCGATCTCAGCCGCTAATTGAGTCCCTTACATCTGGCATTGCTTTAGTATAGCCTTTTAAGTCAGACGTCGATCAAGCGTAAAACTAACTTGAAAGCTCAAGTCGCAAAGCTTAATTGGTACAAATTGTTTTTTTTTCTTCTGCTTACCAATCGTCATGAACTGAGTTTTTTCTTTTGTCCGTTTCTTTAACGAAATATTAGTTTCCAAAAGGCAATATGGACATACGGATCTAGATACAAAAGAAGGTCTTCAAATTCTATACTTACAGAAAAGACAAATCAAGGTTGAAGTAGGTAGGTAATATTGGCTTAGGCGCTTATGTTGACCATAATCGTTCCACAGTATTTGAAGTTAATCTCTACTCAAAAAAAAATAGAAAAAAAATATGTTGCTTTAAAATATCAACCACCTAACCAGCGCTAGGACTGTGGCCACGCTTTGACTTCTACGACATCATAATATTACACAAATGTTTCTTTACAAATCTCAAAAGCCTGCAAAAATCCCTAGCTCTAAAAGCTTAATCATAAATTAGATTAAGTGGATCAGAGTTGTCTTAAAGCCATGATAGATGGAACTCAGCCACCATTTGAAATACTCAATCAAATTCTCTATGCGATTGCAGAGGAAAATTTTATTGTATGATGTAAGCAAGATAACTAATGGACTAGACTTAGAAGGACCAAATGATAAATGGATTTAGTACCCAAGTTTTAGTGCAATTAACTGCTGTACATCGAAATTAATCTTGGTTAATTCGTCAGTCGTACGTAATCGTTAATAGAAATTTCATTGTTATTCAGTGTTATGAGATCACTTGGGTGTCAGCCTTCCAATCAAAAGGTTATATAATTACAAAATAAATATTTAAATGGAATGTGAATAAAATCTTAACGTATTTTCTGAATGAAAAATATTGTGACTTCTTAAACCCGAGACCTACACTAATACAGAAGTGAGTATAACTTATAGGTATATTGAAGTTAGGGGAAATTATTATTAAATTTGATAGTCGGATTTATTCCGATTTTGTGTTTCCGTGGTTGTAATTATTCATTAATATGGCTTAAAAGTACTTATTATTTCATTTGCAAAACATGCATTATGAATTCAAGCTATAAAATAAATATTTCCAAACTGAAATATTTAAACAGTAACAGAAACATCGAAAAGTCTACAGAAATACAAACATTTTGAAGTACCTAAACAAAAAAAAGTTTGTACAAAGAAGAAGAAACTATTTTTAACACGATAATTTTAAGTAAGTATAAGTATAAATTTATCGTACAGAAATATACCGATTTGATGAACCAATATTGAATGGCATTATTTTTTTTGTTATAAACGATAAACTTTGCAAATTGCCCGAGTGCCGAGCACCAACTTGGAATTTGCTCTATTTAGTTAAAGATTTTTTTTTCTTTATGCAACAATCTTCCAAGCAAATTACATAAAAATCAGGCTTTATTAGGTACCACAGCAACGACACTGGCCACGACACGGTAGAGCTTAATTGTACGGAATCGTACTAAAGACTTGCTGCGCTCGCTACTTTGTTCGCACGGAGTACATTACTTACTTAGTTTCTTGAGGCAAGTTGTTTGTTATCACGAGTATATGCAAATAATTCAGTATATCATTCCGTATACCTACTTGCGTCATAAAAAGTAAAATGTTTTCTCTATTTTCGCTACGAATGTATAATATGTTTCACCCGGACAAGTTGCGATGCAAATCGCAACGTAGATGGCAACGAATATTTACCTTTAGCTCATATATGTGAGCACCAAAACTCAGCCACCGAAATAGCACTATCGGTGGCCTTGTAAAGATCCCTGCGTGTGCAGGTGTAGTAACACGACTTAATGGCATATGCTTAAGTTGTCTGTGGTTGATTCAAATATGGCTTATTTTTGTCGAACTAACTAACTGCCCAGGATTCATTCATGCAGGAGTGTAGAGGGAATTCCTGATTTTGTTTTGTGAAAGCTGAAAAAAATCTCAAATCGCTACTCCAGTGAATGTGCTACGGTTTATTAAATTGTGGGGATTAAATTCAGATTAGGCTTTGAATTCAATTTTAGTTAAACCTTTCAATGATACTAACGAGATCAAACTGGGCGGCTTGTCGTCCATAGCATTTTAGCGAATCACATCGTTAATGGAAGGTTTTAAACTCAGCAATAGCTATAGCAATAGTAATTTTATGTTTTTTTGTTTATATTGATAACGCATCGCTAACACAGTATTATATTACTATACTTAAGTACTAGATTTTTCTGATTTCTCACGCGTCAAGTCTTGTCACAGATGTCACAGAAAGAGGTTATCGCTTATCTCTTTAGAACTTGTATATTTTCTGGGATAAAAAGCAGCCTTTGTCTCTAGGAGATGTTTTAGTGACATGTTTTATGTAGTGAGGAGACAAACTTAAACTTATTCAAAACCTGCCCTAATCGGTTTGAACTCTATGAAAATGTAAAAATAAGGAATGTTTAGATCGAACTGTACATGGTTTTGTAGTCAAAAGGTTAACTTTTATCCACTCGTCTTTACTTGCCAATCCTTTTAACTTGTTTGTGGTGTTCCCACAATCCGCCCAGTGTCGTCAGCTGCGTCTGGCATCTGTGTGCGACGCGAAGGTAACCTTTTGTTGATGCAAGGTTGTGAGAATGCTAGTCACAATGTCGGTATATTTTTGAGTCATCGCTTAGATTTTAATTAAATATGGATTAATAGTTCAGACTAGTATTTTTCACTTTCTGGTTGACAGAATTTGCTATTTTAGTGTTATAGAACGATTTGATCTCTCTCGCTCAAGACAGAAAAGTAGAAATTAACAAAAAACATTTTTTTTATACAGAATGTGGTTTTGACAGTGATCAAATTAAGATAGGAAGGAATATGTTTATCGATATGCACACCTTTTCATAGAGGTCATCATCTAATTTTTCTTATCTCCATACAAATAAACGCTCTACCTAGAATAAAGTATGAATCAGCAAATTTTTCGAAAATTACCCCATAGTACCTATTTGTTTATTTTAATAAAAATGTGACCAACTGGTCATAGCCCTATAATTAAAAAAAATATATAGCTTACATAAAACACGTAGTTCTAGTTTCTTTTACTTATTTTGTTTCACGTAGAAACAAAATAAGTAAAGCTAAGTCTTTTAACTAACAGGCATTTTTGCTGACAGCTCGGTTTAAAATAGAGATATATTTTTAAAGACAAAACAAAGCCTCGTCAAAGAAGCTGCTACTTCGTGGACAATAGTTACACTACTTGTGTTCCCGCGGCTGGCGAACGCGACAAAAGACCAACTTCAGCGGTCGGCTCTTGGCTTAAAGCCACCTGAAGGTACATTTACAACATAGTCGGTATAGGTAGCCAGTACAGTTGAATTAGTACTGTGATAATCCTAATAAATGCGGACGTTTGTAACTAATAGTTGTAGCAAAATTTCATCCAAATCCGTTAAGTAGTTTTTACGTGAAAGAGTGACATGCATTCATACATCCATACTTACAAACTTTCGCATTTATAATATTAGTAGTATTAAGAAGTAAATATCGAAATACCAGCTTATCGTCATCATTTTAGCCTATTACAGTTCACTGCGTCAAAAATCATGTTTTTTTAAAATAAATATTAGAAAACATCACATTAGTACGTTGCTTTGATCCTAAAGTAAGTAGCTTAAGCTCTTGTGTTATAGAAACAACGGTACCACAACACCCAGACCCGACACAACATAGAAAAAAATGTTTTCTACATTGATCCTACTAGGGATCGAACCTGGAACCTCAGAGATGGCGATGCCATGCCACTTGATTATTTTTAAGACTCTAGACCAAAGATTAGCGCTGTCGATAAGGGCTATATCACTCTGATCGTCAAGAGAGAAGATTACGGAAAATACCTTTTAAAAGAGGGATAGTCTTCACACATTTAAGCTCCTCTTGTGTTTGGTGGAATATTTGACGACCTCCTTCCGTGGCCAATAGGCGAGTACGCCGGACGTGGCGTTGGACATCTTTGAGGTTCCTGGTTCAAATCCCCGTCAGGTGAATAATTAGGAAATTAACTTTTCTATATTATCTCGGGTCTGGGTTTTGTGGTACCGTCGCTGTTTCTGATTTTCGTTACACAAGTACTTCCGCTACTTACCTCAGGATCAGGGCCATAACCATGAACTCTTAAAACAATCTTAAAGTTGTCAAATCTGTCAATTTTGGTACGTCATTTCATAAAAAAAAATACAGAAATGATAATGTTTGACAGATTTGTGATTGTTTTAACAGTTCATGGTTAGGGCCCTGAGCATTGTATGTGATCTTTTCCGCTATTTATTTAATTATTAAAGTCTACCCAGACTAAGTAAGTTTTAGGTAGCTAACTGTTATGGGCCGTTAATAACGAACAGTGTGATTCTGACTAAACCACAAATTGTGTAGCACTTTTAAAACAGACTAAGTAGGAACTTTAAAAGAAGTTGCGGGTCTTAACTTAAATATTTAAAAAGTAATTCGCAAATGCTTCTCTGTAGCCCGCTAACCGCTTAGATTGTCTGTTTACTCGTTGTTTTATTAACTCAAACGAGCTTAAATCTCCTTAAATGTTCTCTGGGTAGCAATGTACTTATGCCATTAAGCCAACATTTACGAGTTGAATATTCAGTGAAATATTGTTTTAATTTTCTTGTCCCGATGAAAGAAAATGTCAAATTAATTAAAAGTAACACTCGTTTCATACTTCTAGCCAGAATACTAAATAAAAAAATAAAACAAATTCAATAAATTTATTATTATGACACCCGTTTGAATTTTTCAGTTGTATGACGAAAATTCCACCTCTTACGGCTTTACAGGAGTAAAGCCAGTATGTAAGACTAAGCCAATAAAACTTGTCCGACAAAGGAATACAGTTTCGGAGAAAAACTGACCCGCTATGATTTTTTAAGAAAACTAGTAAATAAGAGTAAAAAGTTTCGTAACAACTCCCCACCATGACAAACTTAGTAAAAACTCAATTAAAGTTTGCTCTTTCGTATTTAAAAACACCTTAAACATTATTTTTAAACACAATATCAAAGAAATTTTCTTCACAGTCTAACGCCATTAACCTTTAAATACCGACGTTTAAATGTTTAAATCGTTCTTTGCTTGCAAATCCAATAAGTTGTCGGCGACGGGCCCAATCGCCAAGATGAGCGCCGACCAACTTTAAATGGATTTATCAAGGCGTCGGAACCGCTCGGGGCCGTTTCCCGAAGAGATTATGATTATACAATTTGCACGTTGAGTTAATCAAGAAATATTGTTTGGTAACATTGTTTGGTTGGGTCGCAGGGGTTAATTGAGTGATTAGTTCATGGTGACGAATAATTTGTGACGTGCCGAATAATAGTGTTTCTATCATTGCATTATAATGCAACATAGACATATTTGCCGATGGAAGTCGGACCAAAATTTCTACCAAAAATTTAATGTAACTAAATATACATTAAATTATTGTCAAAATTACCTTTGTTGCTGTAGATACTTTAAAAAAAGAATAATGAAAAATTTAGAAGAAAATGTAGGTATAACCGCTAATTCTGTAGTTATTATATCAGGGCTGAAAATTATTGTACTGTTATAGGGTAACGTGTACTTGTAATTAATGATACATTTAACCTCTTTCCATAGGACCCTTGGATTTTAAAATTTGGTAGTATTAAAGCAAAAGTCAGATAAAACGTAGGTGAATATATCGTATGCACGCTTACGATTTTTCCACCCTTATCTTGTATATCCGTTCCCGAGGATATTAACCTCTTCTGGGCTGCCATTAAGTCGTTAGATGATAATTTAGCTTACATATATATAAACTTATAGTCGACTAAAGCAGATATTGAATAACAAACAAATATTACAAATAAAGAAAAATAGCCCGAGAGTTACTAGGAATGTTTATTCGTTGTAACTTATTACTGCAGTATCTGTTTGCGATAAAGTGAAAAGCATACAGCCTAGTAAATGTAAATATTAGTCATATAGTATCACATACATTGCTTTGATCCTAAGGTAAGTAGCTAAAACACTTGTGTGAATGAGTAACAATGATGGCACCACAACAGCAAGACCCGAGGGAATATAGAAAAGTTCGTTTTCTACATTGACTCGGCACAGGCATCGAAACCGGGACTTTAGAGATAGCGAGGCGTGCCAAGTCAGGCGTGCTCACGTCTCGACTACGGAAGTCATCATCATATCGTATGGCGTTTTGCTGCCAGAATCCTATAATTAAATGTCATTTTTCAGTTGACGCAACCAGTCCTCAGCGGCTGGGGTGAGAAGGTTAAGTTCCCGCAAGCCACCAGGGAAAAAGTGTAGTTGGCAATCGTTGACAATGTGAGCCAGAGTTTGATCCGCGGCACCATAATCGCAGGCCGGTGACTTTTTCAGCCCCCACTTATAAAGGTGGTTGTTGAAACGTCCGTAACCTGTCCTGAACCTGTTTAGCCTTACCCATACTTGTCGTGTGGAGCCAAATCCAGCAGGCTTTGATGTCGGATCCACAATCAGGTCTTTTTGTGGGTCCTCAAAGGTGTCCCAGTATGACTGCCATGCTTTCCTCAGACTAAAGTCGGTCTTCAGGCTGTTATCAGTCCAGATCGGGGATCTGGATGGAAGTCGCTGCGGTGGTAATGTCTCAAGTGTACTTCGGATGGATATTCCTTGGCGTAAGCACCTCTTCCACTTAGACGCAGCAGCGTTGCTTCGACGCTGGGCAGGAGGAGGTATATGGGCCAGAACAGGTAGCCAAGGGAGTGGGGTAGGTTTTATCAGCCCCGTGATTATGCGCATTGCCTCACTTAATTGGGTATCCACCTTGTCTGAATGCGCGCTGCGATACCATACTGGTGAGCAGAACTCCGCTGTAAAATAGACTAAAGCCATTGCGGTAGTCCACAGTACGGAGGCAGCGCGCCCCACCTGGTGCCAGCAAGACTCCTCAGGATGCTTAGTCTACTTTTAAGTTTCTGCGCTACGTTTTCAAGGTGCCGCCTACAAGTCAAAGACCGGTCCAGAATGACGCCCAAATATTTTAGTGAGAAATTGTGTTTGACAATTTCTCCACAAAACGAAACATCCAATTTTCGGTCTGCAAGACAGTTTGTGAGGTGGAAGGCTGTCACTTCGGTTCTTGAGGGATTTGGACAAAGGCACCACTTTGAGTAGTAATCCCCTACAGTCTGGAGATCCGCAGTCAGTGCCACTTTTCCCTCCCTGAACGTCTTAGCCTAAAAAGCCAACGCAAATTTACGGCTGCTAGTTTCTGGGATATCACTGGTGTAGACATTAAACAGGAGTGGCGCCAAAACAGAGCCCTGCGGGAGACCATTTTTTAGCAGCCTATAGCGACTCATCCTCTCTCCCAAATAGACCCTAACGTTACGGGGGCTCAGTAGGGATTTCATGAGGCTAATAGCTATAATAAAAACAAATCCGTCGATCGATTTTTTTTTGAACCCACTCACGTTATTAGTTTTTATTGAACATTCAAAAAAAGGTATTTTTAATGTACTTAAGTAAATATTTTTATTTTAATCTCGGACTATGTACTTTTAATTTCTCCTTTGTTGCATCGCCCTCAAAATATTGTTTTTCATAATAATGGTCAATTGGCAGATCATGCCACATGACATTAAAACCACCATCAGTAAATTGTTGCTAACTCTGTGCGATAAAGTTTACAATACTTATATTATTTTTAACAGAAGAATGCATCATACAAACATGTAAAACAAATATTAAAAATTCATTAGTACCTACTTGCGTTATTTACTACACTTTTTCTGTTTTTAATAAACTTAAAAATGTCGACAAAGTTTCAAGTAGCCAACTTCTAGTATTGAAGAAACAAACTGTTAACTTTGTACGACCGGCACGGGTAGTCTTATAAATAAGGCCCCAGCAGGCTTAAGGCCCGCCGCGACCGTTGCTGGAGTCTTAAACACAAATACTAGTTAACAAACTCTACGGCTTCGTTCTGTTTTCCAACCAGCATTATGAAAAATTGATATACCTATTTTAGGACACAATTTTACTATGTACTAGTTTTTTTTTTAAATTGTTACGCGGTCTCATGCGATCGATAGGCATCCAATTTGGTCTCATAGTCAAATTATTGACTATGAGACCTAATCACAGCAAGATCGAAGCTTGTAATGAAATTTGGATATGGCCCAAAAATATAGTTTTATTAAATCTATGATATAATGATGACATTACTATCAGAAATCAGTCAATGTTTAACTGTGTAGTACCTACAACTACTCATTAAGATAAACGTTTCTAAGACATTATTGTTGCAACCTTACAGGGTTTAGTACTGTACAATATTGCAATAAATAAATTATTTTCAAGTTAGTATTATAATCGCATTGGTGTCCTAATTTGCACTATCATATACATCATGCTAAAGTTATAAGCCCGTTGGAGTGTGGAACGGGAATTTAACGGTCTTCGCTTTCCCGTTACTCATAATAACTAATGAGCCCGGTTTCAACTAAAATCCTTCTCTGTAACAGTATTTAGAGGGATAAAAGTCAGATATGCTTAACATGCTAAACAATAGACAAAATGTAGGATGAAATAAATGGACGGTGATTTTAATTTTGCTTTATCTAATGTTTTAATTTTTTTGACTTTACTTCTGGATATTTATGAAAACCAATTCCCTATCAGGCTGACTGCATGAGACGTAGGTAACACAAAGCGTATACTAAATCACCAAAGACAATTACCGTGCAAAAATATCTTGTATAATATTTTTTAGCAGGAAATCGATTGTTGGGAATATCCATAGAGCGATTTTACTACTAGCTGTGGGCTGTCATCGGAGCAATACCTCTTATCGCATTAAATTCAAATTATTTATTGCGTATCCTTAGAGCAACGAATGTTCTAAGTGCGTATCACATTACAATGCGTCGTTCTTTTGCTTTCGCGCGTTTTCCGTATAAATAAATATGTTTTTATTATTTAATCAATTGTTTTATTTAGAAGATGCCTTCAATAGAATATACTTATTTTTTAACAAATTATCGTGTAAATCCATTGCACGGTTACCAACATACAAAAATATTTAAAAAATCGGCAATCAATACGTTATTGTGTGTTTTTATAAGTATGATACATCCCGTTTTAAATAAAGGCGTATTTGTCAACATTTTATATTGTAACATAACTTAGTTTTCAATAAAAAAGATTAAGACTAACCTCCGATGAATAAAACTTCCACCTTATAAATCCATTAACAAAACTTATTCTGTAACTTGTTCGTTAGTCAAATTATTATTATTGAAGAGTGAAAGCGGGGACTTTGCGGTCTCGCCGCCTGTCAACTAATCCCGACTGGGGTTAACTGGAATACCCCTGTGTATATTTAGTGGGGATCAAGTAGTGTTGTAAAAGACTTGAGTTCTTCAGTCTTGAATTCGAGACTCGAGTCATGTTGCATGACTCGAGACTATTAGTTCGCGAGTCATGAGTCTTTTGAGTCCTTTGAGTCTTTTCTGTCCTTTGAGTCTTTATAAATCGATATGACAGAATGCATATCATTTTAGTTTTAATATTTGGATGTTTTCATTTCGAGCGGTGGTAGCCGTGTGGTAACGAAACCCTGGCTAAAGTCAGTCCCGACTTCTTCTGAAAAGAATCAGTCACGACGAGTTCTCGAAGTCATGACTCAAGTCTTTTTTAAAAAACTCAAATACTTGTGGTGGACTCGGCGGACTCGAGTCCTTAAAAAAAACCGAGTCTCCAAAAAAGAACTTAAGTCCCATATAATAAGACTTTAGGACTCAAGTCTCTTACAACACTAGGATCAAGTCAGACCTCCAATACTTTAATTAGTATTAAAGTTGAGTTGAGTCATCAAGCTTTGTAAACTGCGACCTAGTTTTTAGTAAGCGAATGTAGATAATGATGGTTAGATAGCACAGATTTGTTTTTTCCAAAATGACACAAATCAAATATCCGATAGGGCCTAACACCAAAAGTGATCTTTTTTTTGAACATTTGGGCAGAGGAAATGAAGTTATTAGTAGTCACGTAGTGCGAAAGCAGAAAGTGCGCGAAAGACATTAAACTGTGTGTGTTTTAGAAACTTCCTTGCTAAATAAATTGTTTAAATACTTACAAAATAAATGTTTATTATTTAAACCAGTCCACAAATCACCAGCCCCCTAACCATGAACTCTTAAAACAATCTCAAAGTTGTCAAATCTGTCAATTTTGGTACGTCATTTCATACAAAATTTGACAGAAACGATAATGTTTGACACATTTGTGATTGTTTTAACAGTTCATGGTTAGGGCCCTGGGCGGTAACCACGAACTCTTCAAATTTTGTATGAAATGACGTACCAAAATTGACAGATTTGACAACTTTGAGATTGTTTTAAGAGTTCATGGTTATGGCCCTGCTCATTTCATACAATTCAAGTAGTAGTTTTTAAGTCAACCACTGTTTATTTTATAGTCGATTTTTTTATTATTACTACGCAAGGTGATTTTGCCTGCAGCTTTGTTTGTGTCTAAATAAAAGTTCTATAGAAGCATTTTATAGGGAGCGAGAACTGCCAATTATTCAGCATCGTTTGATTGCAATTTGTCAACCGTTATACCACCTGACGATATATGATTTAGCATTAGTGTCACGTGATTAATGGCTGTTAATTAATTGACGAATGGTTCCAAGTCGAAGGCCAGGCAATGGTAGTGGTGGCCAACATGACACCACTTGTCTTATTCATAGTGTATTAACGTACTGTACTAACGTATAGTACAGCGAGTTAACCTTAGTCCGGGACTAGCAAATCACTCTAAAAAGACAGCTTGAGTGGTGGCAAAGTGTCATGTTCGCCAGCGCCGGACTGACGACTGACTTTACAGGATAACTACCGTACCTGGCGTGCCAGTAGGGATACTTAATCAACGGATCGGATCGGGTCAAAATCAATAGCAGTTTTCTAAAATCTTAAAGATAGTCGTTTGGAATTTTGTTTATTTCCAAATAATAAGACTAAGAATATAATTTAAGGCAGTTATTTCCATTTGTGGACCATCAAACTTTACTGAAAAAACTTAGACACTATGGTGTTTCATGCGATGCCTCAGATTTAGTAAACTCTTATCTCACAGGCAGAACACAAAAAGTTTGTATCAATGGAGCTGAGTCTTCTGGGTCGCCTCTTACTATGGGCGTGCCGCAGGGTTCGATATTAGGGCCTCTGCTCTTTCTAATCTACATAAATGACCTTCCATCTTTTACGAAAGACCTCTGTGAGACGGTGTTATTTGCAGATGATACTTCATTGATTTTTAAAATCAAGAGAGGTAAAGACTCATTTGACGATGTAAATAATGCACTCTCGCAAGTATTGCATTGGTTCACCACCAATAATCTTATGCTCAATGCAAATAAAACAAAGTGCATCAAATTCACAATGCCCAACGTAAAACTTGTCTCGACACATATAACTGTAAAAGATGAACAACTTAATACATCTAGTTCCACTACATTTTTAGGAATCACTTTAGATTCCCGTTTTCAATGGGGTGCGCATATCGAGACTCTGTCGGGAAGACTTAGCTCTGCTGCTTATACCGTGAGAAAGATAAGACAACTAAATGATGTTGAAACGGCAAGATTGGTGTATTTTAGCTATTTTCATAGTATAATGTCATATGGAATATTGTTATGGGGCTCAGCAGCAGACATTGAATCTATATTTGTACTGCAAAAGAGAGCTGTACGGGCAATTTACGGCCTTGGACCCCGAGAATCCTTAAAAGAACTGTTTAAAGAAATTAATATACTAACAGTAGCATCCCAATTTATTTATGAAAATATAATGTATATCCGCAAAAACCTGTCCTTATTCCTTAAGAAAAGTGACATTCATAATCTTGACACCCGAAATAAGAATAAACTTGCCGTTCCCAATTTCAGACTGCATAAAGTGGGTAATTCGTTTATGGGAAAATGTATTCGCTTTTTTAATAAATTACCAGCGTCTATTGTAGAACTGCCCCTGTTAAAATTTAAATCGCATATTAAAACAACTTTAATGAAAAAAGGATATTATACTGTAAATGATTATATAAATGATAAAAATATTTGGAAATAAATACTGCCCTGCTCGCACAGGTACATTTATCTTGTAATGTAAACTATATACTATTTAAAAAGAGGCTGACAATAGTGACCGAGTTTCTTGCGCTACTTCTTCTCGGCGCTAGCCCAAAATTGTCCCGAAGTAGTGGTAGGGAAAAAAATATTGGGACGTGTAAAAGCGCTTAGTTTAAGCCTATTTACAGAAATAAGTTGGTTTTATTGGTTTTTTATTGGTTTATTATTGGTTTTTATTGGTTTTATATAATTGTTCTCTATTTTGTACAACTAACCCAGAAAACTTCGTGCGCTCTTATTTTTTTGAGAATTTGTCTAATTTGAATTGTTATTCTGCCTCGCGGCAGAGACAAATCCAAAAAACAAAAGATCATAAATAAGTATAAACGCTATTAATATTTTTATTTTTATTTTGATTTAGCATTGTCATGTATGATTTAACAGAAGTAAAAAAATAAGTAGATCGCAATCAATATCACCCCTGTTAGTTCTTTGTTTCAACTATACAAAAACGTTATTAAAATAATTTTCAAAAATAAAGTTTTTATTCACTTGCGTTATAACATTATGGAAATAATTAATCACATCCCATGTTTGTTCTATACGAGCGAGCCGTTATTTAAAAAAATATTTCGCGATACTTTTCATAATTTATTGCCACTAACGGGTAAGTAGGCGTGGCATTATCACGCGACTCGGTTATTATTTTAATTTCGCCTATTCTATAGAAAAGGGAAAATAAAACATACGTATATTTACTTATTTAAAAGGCGCTTGTAGCTACTAAGCTTCTGGATAACAATGATTTAGTGATAACAAAAGTTAAGCAACAACGTCGCAGTTGTGATATCGCGGATGGGATACCATTCCGACCATAATAAATGTCATTTTTACAACAGCGTTGTTTTGGAAAGGACATTAAAAATGTTGACGGCTAATATACTTTGTTTAATTAAAAGATAAAAATATAAGGCTGTACTACCTTGCTTACAAAAAAAATCTGCCGATAAGACAATTTTTGGAAATTTGGATGTTCTTCCTTGTTAAGTTTTATTTCTTTGAGCTAAAGAATCAATTTCTTTACCTAATAAACTAGGATCAATATACTCAAGTTTTTTGATTCAAATCAATTCTTGTTCAGGTCATTTAATGGGCACCTAGTATGGACAGGAGCGATGGATAATTGGCACAGTGGCCAACGCAGGCTCATGCATGACAAAGGAGCATCGCCGGTGTATACGCTTGATTTGGCCTTTTCTCAAGTATGCGCCCGATTGAAATTGCAGTTAAGCGTAGTATACAGGGTGGTAGGTTGAACGAGGAATGAGGTTTAAAGGTTGTTCTAATAAATAAACAACTTTTACCATGAGAGTAAAGATAAAAGGTAAAAAAGAAGTCTAAGTGCTACTTGATCGAAACGTAAGAGCTGATTTTTTACTACAGATAGTTTAAAACAAACTTTTTCCCTCAAGATTAAGTTGAATCAACGACATTGTCACAAAAATTTAATATTTTACAGATAATGCAAAAATCCTAGGTGCTCGCTAATGTATCACAATTTATAATTTCACCAATAATATAACTAAATAACGCAATGTGCTCTGCAGACGCATTAAATTGACAATGTAAAATTTTTGTCAATGTTTGAATTGTTTTTTTTTATTTGACATAATCAATTTATTGCGTACGAACTTGACGAATTTTTTAAATTTTCTCAGGTGGTGTGCTACAGTCGTTGTTTCTGACTCCGTTACTTCGTTTTCTGAATGCCAGAATATGTTTTAGTTAAAGTAAACTAAAAAAAAAATTAAATATGACTACTCCAAACTCTTTACGGCCGTCCCCACACGGCACGGCAAGAATACACTTCCCCACCGCCAACAGGAGGCGTGTCTTAAAAGGTGACTAAATCCTGTAGCACAAGACGGGGAGCAGCGTCTGCGTGCGAAATAATAATAAAACTGCGCTCGCCAACCCGCCTGCCGAGCGTGGCGAGTATGGCAAAAACCCCCCGATGACAGAAGTCACTGGGGGAGGCCTATGTTCAGTAGTGGACGTCCTGTGGCTGAAACGAGGACGATTCCAAACTCTCGTCACGAGAGATACCTACATAGTTTCATAACCAAAAGCGCTGAAATAGCAAAAAAGTCATAGACAGTTTCATTTGACCGGTTTCCACACATACCGACAGACACAATAGAAAATCAATCGACATCGACCGCCATCTTTTTTCCTGATGTTATAAAACTATCAATCTAGACCGACTAACTACTATTATGTTCATTATCTAGCTACAATCGGACGCATATTATGAACATCCACAAACTACGAATGCGATTGCGTTTGCACATAGACAATTCCACGATTCAATATTTAGCTTCATTAAACTGAACGTTTGGAATCAAACAGCTACTATTGACTTTGCGCCTTTGTAAGGCCGTAGTACAACAACATGGTATAGTAGCAAAAATATAAGTAATTCTTAACTTTGACTCTGTTCCAGGTCTTTACTGCTGCAGACCTGTTTTTGAGCTACCGTGCTTCTTTTATTAATTCTGTAGTAGTATAAAACGGGCCTGCTTTAAAAATAAGCCAAATTTTTGTGTTCCGAACGATCGATAGTTTGACTCTCGATAGTTGACCATAAAATTCAGTTACACTATTGACAGTATTGTATCGATATTATCGATATGCGGTATCGATTACTCATCATCATCATCATCATCACCAGCCTATATTAGTCCACTGCTGGACACAGGCCTCTCCAAAAGGAGGATTTTACCATAATCGCCACGCTTGGCAGGCGGGTTGGCGATCGCAGTTTGGCCAATGGTGGAGAGGAGACGCTGCTGCCCGTCTTCTTGTGGCGGTTCTCCTGTATTCGCCTCTTACGACACCCATAGGAAGAGAAGGGGTGGTGCTATTCCTTTAACGTGCCGGCACCACACGACACTATCGATTACTAAAATAAAAAATAAAAAACAATAAATACCTATTGGACAATATCACATACATTGCTCTGAGCTTGAGGTAAGTAGCTAAAACTTTTGTGTTATAGAAGTCAGAAACAACGACGGAACCACAACACCCAGACCCTAGAAAATCATAGAAAAGTTCGTTTTTCTACATTGACCCGACCGCGTATATAGCTTTCCGTTATCACCTCGTCCCCTCGATGTGTGACAAACTGACGACGTTGATACGCCTTTTCTGACCGAAAGCGCCTGGAAACCCGTATTCACCTGGTCGCTCGAGGGGACGTGCTAGATACGGCTTTTCAGCTATAAATTCTTTAGAAACCCGTGTTCACCACATCTCTATTTTCCTATTGTTTCACTAGCTTACAGCTCTATTGCATGCATGGCATATGAAGTAAAATTGGCTGTAAAATAGTTATTTAAAAAAATGCTATTGTTGTTGTTTTAGAGATTTGAAATAGGTGCATGCTTATTATTAAAGTGCTTTGCGTAATAAAAATACAAGGTGTACAAGAGAATAGGACACTCCTTAAAACCACGTGATCAGCTGGTCATATACAACAACTTTTTCTATGGGAGAAACATCGAAATCGATAAAAAAAATCAGTTTCCCCATACAAACTTACTAGCATTCCTCGATAATAATGAATGGAGCATCTGATAATAAAATCACGATTTCGATGTTGCTCCCATAGGAAAAGTTGCTGTATATGACCTGCTGATCACGTGGTTTTAGGGAGTGTCCCATTCTTTTGTACACCCTGTATATAAAATGGTATTTTGCAATGGATGAAGACCAATTCACAGAGTTAATTACGGATATAAGGTTATACCTACACCATAAACGCCATATACGCGACCCGACCGGGGATCGAGCCCAGAATCTCAGAGTTGGTGACGCCATGTAGTCCGGCCAGATCGCTTCTCGGCTAAGGAGGTCGTCAAACTTATACTAATACTATTGATATACGACAATCGAGCGGCAACACTCAAGGATTAGTAATATTTTACGTAGTATTATTCTTTCTCTATGGTAATATGCTTTAATAGTAAGGGCATAGAGAAAGAATTATACTGTAAGGGGTATGTTCTGTAAAAAGCGAAACACACAAAACAGTTTAAAAACTGACACAACGCCCGTGCCGTCATTAAAAGCTAATTAAGCCATCGAGTTGTCACAACCACAATTAACGGTTTTGATTGGATGACGCGCTCGATCACGACTACTATAAATCGATCACGATGCGAAAGTAGTGTACAAAAAACTGTACCGCAGACCCCTGCTAATAAATAAAGCTAAAATAAATAAAATAAGTTAACTAAATTAATCGATAATTAATGCTTCATTGTACCAAATTATGTTGAGTGGCAGTCCAGAGATAAATCACCCCTTTAGGGTACCTTTTTTAGGATTCCGTAGTTAACACTTTATGTTTCGCCATATCCTTCCCTGTCTGTCTGTCCGTGGCTTATTTGAGAGACTCTTATCACTAGAAAGCTGTTGGTATAGCATGGGTATACATAATCACCCCGAAAAAGCAATAATATCTTTTTTTTAGAAGAAAAAACCCTACATTTTCAGTGGGGTTAATCGTTGGGTTTATTGTCTATCTATAACATGGTGTGGTGCCGTTGAATCGGTCATATAAAAGTTTATTTTTTTAATTTAGGGATCTGTTGGCGTAGTATTAACAAGTTACCGGGTTAACTTATTAAATTACTTAGAGAAAGAAAATTACAGAAATAGTTAATAATATAAAACTGGTAGAAAATACCCTAAATTATGACGGGCAACTACGAAACCTTACATTACGCGTATGGCTCGGTACGCACTGGGCTGGTTTTGATATTTATTTTTGGCACACGTAATAAATTTGCCACATAAATCTACCAGCACTTTATTTATTAACATTTAACCGGTCAGTGTGTCAAAATAATACGAGCCTGAAATATGCCTTCAATCTACAATTTATCAGCAACGCCGTTCACGTAATGTATGTTAGATAGAAGATGTCAATTTGGACTCGGCCTCTGCCGTAAATCATTTACTCTCATTACCTATCTAAACCACAGTAAATCATTTTGCTGGGATGCGTGTTTTTAGGGTTATGTAACCAAAATAGTAGGAACCGTTGTCACAGATAGAGGTGAGCGGAGCGAAGAAATAGCGAGCAAAGTTTTAATTTTCCCGTGACGGTATCTATTCTAGATCTAGATACTATGTGCTTTTAGAATAACCAAACTGAAGTGGTACTAAATAATGAAATATTTATTAATTATTTCTATTATATATAAATATTAAACTAATATGCGCCTGAGAACAAACTAAAATAATTGACATTCTATCTATTATTCAAACATCCTTATCTTACGAGTTTACGAGGCACTAAATTTTGCTATCCGCGTGTTTATTACACCCAGAGCCGGGCTAATTAGGACATGCTCGATTCATGAATTAAACGGGACCGAGACTCGAACCCAGGGGGCCTAATACGGAAGCGCATCGTTCGTTCGGTCGTATTATCCGATCAAATTAAAATATCCATTCACCTGTATAAAAGGTTAGACAATTTCTGAACAAATGAAAACGGTCGGGTTTTTTACACGGTGAGATTGAGTTGGTCATATTTTATCAAAGGATTGACACATGAGTCTGGCTATTTCAATTTGTTAGGTTTATACGACCAAACGATAGAAAAATTTTCGTGCTAGGCCTCCTGGACCCCTAGCGGTCAAAGCAAATCACCGCAGAACTAAGTAGGTACGACAATCGGGTCGAGCATAGTTTTTAGGGTTCCATACCCAAAAGGTAAAATTACTATTAGTAAGGCTCCGCTGTCACTAGGCTGTTGGTGTGTCTTGAACCGTTATTGTTAGACAGTTGAAATGTTCACAGATGATATAGCAAAAAATATAAAAAAACAGAATAAAATAAATATCTAAGCCCTCCCATACCACAAACGTGATTTTTTGCCGTTTTTTTAGATAATAGTACGGAGCCCTTCGTGCGCGAGTCCGACTCGCACTTGGCTGGTTTTTTTAAATGATTCATCGATAATTATACATTGTATTTACATATGTTTATCTGATACCCACCCAGCCGCAATAGTATGAGTTTTGATTATTTTGAGGCTTAATAAGTGGTGTGGTTGTAAAAACTTTTTTTTTATTATATCTGATTCCAAAATGGATGTAAATTTGTAAGTTAAAACACTTCTACATTTGGAAGTTTGACACAGAGAAAAATGTCGGAATTAAATAAGTAGAAGTTAAGTAGGTACTGTTTTGTTAAAAGTTTTTACAAAGTCTTTAGGTATTCATATTTCGCTACTTACAGAATAAAAATGTCTACTTAAATCAACAAAATCAATTAATTCAAAAAGAAAATATTTCCTCAAACAAAATAATCAAAACTTATGGCTGGATAGGTATCAGATAAATATACATAAATTCATGTATAATCATCGATGACTCAATAAAAAAAACCGGCCAAGTGCGAGTCGGTCTCGCGCACGAAGGGTTCCGTACCATTATCTATAAAAGTGGCAAAAAAATCATGTCTTTTGTATGGGAGCCTGCTCTAAATATTTGTTTTATTTTAATGTAATTATTTATTTTAAAAGTATACATTTAACTAAATATTCTGAGAATATTTCAAGCGTCAATCCGTTGCCGCTATCAATATCAAGCAAAAACACGACGGACATGAAAATCGGCGGACAGTGGAGTCTTAGTAGGTACCTAATATGGTCCCGTTTTACCCTTTGGGTACGGAAACCTAAAAAGTGATTTCTCATTTCATTTACAACCATACCCAATTCTTACATTGTAGGTACAGATAGTCAAAAGCTTAATTATTTATACCACCACAAATTAGCGACGCCATTATTTTATGAAATTTAAAAGTGTACCTTAAGAGATTTTTAATGAACCAAAACCTACTATGGCGATAGACCAGTCTTTTGGTCTACTGTACAATCCTTACAAGGTTCTTAACAAATTCAGTCGCACTAAAGCACCCACTTAAAAAGAATCTTCAAATTCAACACCGCTCTGGGGGTTAATGATTTCACGCAAACGATCCCGTTGGCATTCCCCAAAAATAAAAATAAAAAGCTTTTCCTACCAAATGAATTACTTAAAATAACTAACTGAAGCAATTATATTGACACAGTTATCTCAAAATACGTTCCTTAACGGATATAATTTCGAATGAATTAAGGTAATTGATTACCCCGACGAAAGGCCATTAGTGGTAGTATTCCACTGACCCAAATAGTACCTGGAAATTATTTACAAGACTTTAAATAGGCTCAAAGAAAGGGGTTATTTGAGATTAGGAATTGACGTCTAAAGAAATCCAAGCTGAGTTCTTTCATCCAAAACAGAAAGAAATCTTTGAAATATTCAAAGCCAAGGAAAATGCGCAATTAATGCTGGGCGATAAAAATATAATTTTGGGTAAGAAGGATTTGGAGAAGCCAAACATTTTTCATTTAAAATATTTGTTCATAAGGTAAGCAGCTAATGCACTTGTGTACCAATGGCACCAATGGTAGTACTCGCGATCGAACTGTTCCAGCGTGTTCCGAGATTGTGAATGATGACTATGAGTGCGCATTGTAATTGTGTGAAGCTTAACTGCTGATAGCCAGTATCATTTATTTTTTGCCTTAGAGTTATTGACTGTTGGCTGCGTCAAGTAGTACTTCTTATCAGCAGTGTCTCTAATTACTAGCAACCACTGGTGGCCAAGTGTGCAGTAGCAAATGCCAATGGTTAAACAGAAAGCAGATCAAAAATGAAACAAGAGCTCATCGAGAAGTTTGAGTCACGTGACTCGTCTACTCTACGTCGAGTAGCGAAATTGAACCGCGCTGACGAGTGTGGCATGGATGGTTAATCACAATTATAATAGTACGCTTTAATAAAGAGGTCTAGTTCTGTTTCAATACTAGTCTTTTATTCAGAAAATAGGCCACCTTAACTTTGGTATAATAAGATGAGTTTAGGAAGATTGGCAATCCATACTGTTATTGTTTTACTTTGTACATACCTTAACATCTTTGTAGGGGATGATTCTTCTGCTCAAACAAAATAACTTTTATTAAGGGGCCCAACATCTTAATCACAAAAACTTTAAATACCTAAAGGACGACCGACGAATTTTACTCTCAAATATAAGTAGTAGCCCTTAAGTAGTTTAGCTCGTTTAGTTAACTTAACTTCCTTAATCCAAATCTCAAAGTAAAAGAAAAAGATACCGATGTCATCCAAACTGCTACCAAATATTTGCCCACGTTCACTTTATTTGTTTTGAGTTCAGTCCCTTTGTGCTGAAAAAGGAGGTTTGTCACATATCACTGCCAATAGAACTTGTGCGGAATCTTAATGGCCACTTTGTTTAGGATTGCAGATTTTATGGAAGCGTAAAACATTGTGCAGTTTTAATATATTCTTTTTTTCTTTATCATGTAGATCTTGTGAAATGTAAATATCCATTAGTATTTTTGATGGCTTATAAAAAAAACCCAGTTAGAATGGCCTTTTGGCGACCTCCGTAGTCGAGAGGTGAGTATGCTGGACTTGGCGTCGCCATTTCTGAGGTTCCGGGTTCGATTCCAGGTCGGGTCAATGAGGAAAACGAACTTTTCTATATTGTCTCAAGTCTGATGTTATGGTACTGTCGTAGTTTTTGATTTAAAACTCAATGAAACGGGAATTGACGCGATCATAATTTAGGTACAAAATGTTACCTCTTTTGCCTGACGTTTCGATCGGGTTAATTCCCGTTTCATTGAGTTTTAAATTATGCAACGCGAAAGTTTAAAAGTAGTTTTTGATTTCTATTACACAAGTGCTTTAGCTACTTACTATAGAATCAGAACAATGTCCGATATTTTTAAAATATATTTGTTTTTGTACGTTCCGTATGATACCTCCGCCGCGCCGCGCTTGTACACTTAAGTTAACTTTTGTCCACCAAAAGACAATAAAGATTGAATTTGGCAGAGAACTTCATTATGTTATAAGTAACTTTTGTATGTACATTTTTTTAGATTATTATGGTACCTAAGAGCAAATATTTAAATAATTTAAAAATTAATATATTTTTAAAGTTCCTCTGTACAATATAAATGAAAATGCATAATTTAATAATCATAATCATAATTTATTGTTTTCATTTGGTTCATAAGGTTTTAAAATAAATATTAACATGACTTCAAAATGAACCTGTTGGGGCATTACAATTTCAATTATTTGAATTCAATTGTCAATTACAAAAATTATTTTCAGCGAGTCAAGGTATAAAGCGAATAAAAAATCACTCAAAATAATTGTTTTAAATGGAATGCATGTGACTGCGTTGACTTGTAACCACTCCCGCTATAAAAGCTTTCGTGCCTAAATATATTTTTGTATCTGTGTAACTCACTTGTTAAAATTGTTTCACGTACTTTAATTGGAGGTCGAAACATGCGGGCAACTGGTTGGAATAAACTTTTCTTCAACGATGCAACAATTTCACGATTAAATAAATAAACATTCCCCCATGGTTCGTAGGTAAAGTATCAACAAGATGAGAGAAGGGCGTGGTAAACGAGTTAGCATAGATGACGAAGAATTATCCAAGAAAGCAATAAACATAGTGACCAAGTTCTACAGCAATTTATGATTGATCATAATTTCAATTCAAAGGGAGGTTAAAAAACTAGTAGGCAGTGAGAAGATAAATTAAGTTATATAAGGTCTTAGAAAGTATGGTAAGATAGGTTGTATTTGATTAGATCCTTTAAGGAGGTGATTGTATTGTTTAAATACACTTTTCCAATGGGAAATCGAAAAAAAAACAAATCTACCTGTTGTTACAGCTCATTAGCTATTTAGTACGGGAAAGTTTTTTTTTCGATATTAGTTTTATTGTAAAAATTGTTGCATTGAGCTGTAAAAACACCCCCTAAGGAAGTTTACTAATAAAAACATGACGAAACTATAAGGGTTACTTGTCAGGACTACGTAACCCTAAAAAGAAATAAATTCGGACTTTCATCATCATCATCATCATTTCAGCTATAGGACGTCCACTGCTGAACATAGGCCTCCCCCAGTGACTATCAGATCGGCCGGTTGGAAGCGGCCTGCAATTCGGACTTTAGTTTTTGGTAATTCATTGGATTTTGTTTTAAAAACACCACTAGTAGTTTTCCTCCGCTTCAAAATTCGACTGCCTATCCTAAAAAATAGCCACTCTCATGTTATAAAGTTATACTGCGCATTTTAATTCAGATTCATATAGAAAAGAACCAAAAATACCGTACATTTCGAAACTCATTCACTTATCGGAGTTTTGGAACTCAATTGCGAGTAAATTGGCTGCAACGGAAGCTTTTACCGCGTGGATAATTATATCACTTCAATGAGCGCTTAAATGAAGGACCTTGTTTCACAGTGTAGGCACTAGGCATTCTAAACATAGTCCATGCCCTGTTTCAGGTAATTGTACACTGAGCCACAAGAAAAACTTCACCGGAAAAGTTTAGGTGACAAAAGAAATGAAAATCATACGTACCTCCGAAAATCTCTGCTCCAGCAAGCGTAGATGACTGGGTTCATAGACGAGTTGACCCATCCCAGCCACGTCACCACAACGTTCACGATCTCCTCGTGAGCTATGCACGCCGAGCAGATACCAGACAGCAAGTTCACCACAAAGAATGGCAACCAGCACACTATAAACACACCCATCACTATACCGAGCGTCTTTGCCGCTTTCTTCTCCTTCGCGAATTTAGCGAGTTTTCGCGACAGCGAGAAGTTTTTAGGTAAATGTTTACCGTGCGTCACATTAGTGAGACGCGTGGAAGACCGTGACAGTCCATTGTTCTGTAACGCAGTCAGCGGCTCTTGGTCCGCTTCCTCGGGCGTGCAGACACCGTGACACGCGTCACTTCTCTGCCGAACCGTCCCACCTCTGTGAATACGCAACGTCAACTCTAATTCACCACTCGATTTCATCACTTGTTTAGTACCTATCTTCAACGACCGCGTCTGTATCGTCGCAGCGCGGTAAATGCGGTAGTACGTAAACACCATCACAAACAAAGGCAAATAAAACGATATTGTCGATGAGAATATTATGTACTCTAAGTTTTCAGTGAACGGACACTTGAAATCTGGCACTTCTTCGACTCGCACGGCGCGCCACCACGCAATGGCCGGGAAGGATATAGCACCGGAGCATACCCATACAGCTGCGATGAGAAAAGCGGCTTTTCTTCCGCTCATTCGCATAGGGTATGTTATAGGGTCAGTGATAGCCCAGTATCGATCTAGTGAAATCACGCACAGGTTGAGAATCGACGCCGTACTAAATAGTACGTCTAGTGATCGCCACACGTCGCACCAGTCAACGCCGAAGAACCATGTGTGCTCAAGGACTTCGTATAGAGCTGAGAACGGCATCACTACTAGTCCAACAAGACAGTCAGCAACTGCTAGTGATGTCACGAAGTAATTAGTTGATGTGTGCAGATACCGTTCTCTGACGACGGCTAGAATCACGAGCATGTTTCCGAACACGGTGGTCAGCGAGAAGAGGAGAAGGAACGTGACGAGCAACGCGCGATCTTGGAGTAGCTTGATGTATTCGTTCCAGGGTTCGGAGTCGTCGGAAAAGTTGAAGTTGGAGGTGTTATCAAAGGTGACGTTGAACTCGATGACCGTGTTGTAGGCCCTGGAGGGCTCTACTGCGTACTCCGGGCCTCGGAAGGATATTTCCAGTTGGCCTCTTGCCACCACTATATCCGGTCCGGTCGCATTCATATTTTTCTGATGGCTATGTGCTCACTAGCGCCATGGTAAGTGTTTATGTTTTCCTTGTTTCGCCCGCAACCATTTCGAGATTACATTCTTGGCAGGCATTGTATTCCCGTATTCCAATTTCTGGCACATGTTTCGTTGGCATGTTTTTTTCTGTTGCCCGAAGATATACTTAGCCTCGTTCTGTAACAAAAATAAAAATAGTTATGTGTTGTTTGATATTATAATGAAGGCTTTTAAAAATGAACAAGGATTAATGAGATATTGCAAAAAATATATATGTATTTTCAAATGGGTTCTGCTATAGACGCTTTTTGGTATGAATGTACAATACACATCAGGGTGTTGAGATAATACTCGTTACTTAAATTTTAAACATTTTTTTAAAACCTTTTGCTGTGAATAAACTATGAACACAGTATTTCAATTTCGACATATCTTATAACCGTATATGCCATTCGTAATTCAAAATCAATCTTTGATGTCTCGATCATTTAAATTTATACTTTAATAATAAAAAAGCAATAACATTAACAACATATTTATCGGACGACTTTGGTCCACATTTGTTAGTAAATAAAAGAGACGATCACCTATGTTAAAGGAATAATTTTGTACGAGTAATATGGCACATCGTTCGACTTTTGCTATGGCTTGCAGCCTGTCGATTCAGTAAGAAACATGCATACGAATTCGCTCTAAAACTCACCTAAACTGTACAAACGAGCTTAGGTTAAGTGGGATGACATTACTTATCGGCGCTAAGTGAGTTCTGGGGGGTAACCATGAACTAAAACAATCTCAAAGTTGTCAAATCTGTCAATTTTGGTACATACAAAATTTTACAGATTTGATAATGTTTGACAGATTTGAGATTGTTTTAAGAGTTCGTGGTTACCGCCCAGTGTCGAAGTGAGCGCGGTTTAGTCAACTTAATCAGCAGAACATTGTTGCGGCTGCCGAGAACTCGCCATAAAAGAAAGCTTCCTTTTTTACGTTTAATTGTTGGGAAACTGTCAACCCCTGAGAGCGCAAACATACATTAAGCTAATAAAAAACTTGCCTAAACAGTCGTTTAACCTAAGCCCAACTCTCAATTGCAGTTTATCTAAACTTTGATCCCGTATCGTCTTGCTTGTCAGTATCGTCATCAGGTGTCCTTGTACATAAATAGCTAGGGCGGAGGCGGGGGCGGGCGCGGCGGCGAGATCAAACGAATTGTGTGCCGTGGGCCGTGAGCCGTGCCCGTCCGCTTGACGGCGCCTGAGCTAGGCCTGTGCGCATCCAAACTTTACAATGTTGTGGAATCTTTGCGAATTAACGATTTGAAGGTGAATGATACGGTAATTAGATGAGTGGCTTATGCAAGATCTATTTACAGATATAGGTACAATCAATGTAAGGTGTATGTAGCTATTAATAAAGGGATACGACGGTTTTGTATCCTATATTATGTTCAATCCGGGAACGATTTTAAAATAAGCGAGTCTTTTATGAACTAGCGAAAACTCTAATCAATGTTTTGCCATTTTTGGTAATGACATGGCTATCCACCTATATCTATCTATACGACCAATAGAAATCTCGAAAAATCATACAAGCCCCCTGTATATTTTCTTTCAAGAAACTTGTACGCGCTTATTCATTTTCATCAAAATTGTATAAATCATCAACTTGTATTATTTAGTCTCTGTTCGTCGTAATATTTATTTATGTATGTATCTTGCCTATGTAATCTATGTTTGATAGTATTTAGTTCATGTATTTTTATAATTGTACTATGTATAGTTTATAGTTTAAAAAAATTAAATGCTTTTTGGAATTTGTTTCTCCTTTATCGCACAACCCACAAGGTATCTCTGTTTAGCTTAATGGTCGACTGGTAGAGAATACCTCTTGACATGAAGTCCACCTATTGTATGTTTTCTTTAATCTGTGCAATAAAGTTTATATAAATAAATAAATATACGTACCTAGTGCTTATTTTCTTGTAAATGTAATTTCAACGTTTGCTTACCTATTATAACAACGTGCAGGCATTTTTATTCTTGAAGAATAATAATTTAGCGGTACCACATATTGTCAGTTTGAGATGATTAATATGCACGTAAAAATAAAAAAAAAAAACATGCAAGATTGGTGCATTTTGCTCATAGCCTACAATTCCATTTATTTCGTACAATATTTAACAATCCAGGTACAGAAAATGTATTTTCTTTTCTACTTAAAAAACCATTTTGTCTTACCATATTTTATTTATTTTTACAACAACACACAAGCAAATCTGTTACTTCAACCAAATTATTAACTTGAAACTACCCAACATAAAATGAAAGGCAACGTAAGCTAGAAAGCGAAAGCTCGACTATGCCGTTGAATAATTCCATCTGCATCGATACCAATAAGGCTCAAAATCGACTAGAAGACTGTTGTCAGCTTAAACAATGCATACATGTGATGATACAAGGTTTAGTTCAGCGAAACTTGCAAACCTAATCGATAGTGCACGCGTTATTGTTTCAAGGGTACCCTACCCTACCCTTCAGTAGATGACCAAGCGTTTGATATTGCCTAACTTTTTATTATTGTTATTTTGGCAAAATATGTAAACAATGGAACTGAAAAGTGAATGTAGCAAGACAAAATGTTTTTATATGAATATTTCATAACCTTGCGGCGGAGATAATATTAATCTAAGACGTTAGGGCCTAAGGATGAGTGAAATGCCTAAAATCCCGGATATGAAAATAAAGTTATCAGAATACCATGCGACTTAAATCCAAAAACTAAAAATACGTTATTATGCAAGAAGAGAATTTAATAAACATCTTAAGTAAATTGATTAATTTCGTTTTTTTGTTGACTTCCTCGTATTAAAACATAAAAAAGTGCTATTTTTTCATTAATTGCAAAATTTCTCTCAAACGGCACAAGTATTGCCATAACTGTTTTCACACAAAACAAAAGTTATGCACATATTCATGTTTTCAAATAAGAGTTATATTTCATTACTATTATATTTTTATTAGCATTAATTTTTCATCAAATCAAACCCATTTCGTGGCTAAGTGTTTATAGTGGAACTGCTCGTCGTAAATTATTACTTTAAGTCTGCAATCTATTGAAAGATAATGATCTACTAAACTACTGCTACCGTCTATTTTCCCGTATCTAATTTGAGACCAATGATCGTTTTATGTCAAGAAGTATCTACTTAAACGTACAAAAGCAGTTACAGTAATATGACGTAAACTGGTTTCTCAGAAAGACAGTCTGCTAAAGTCAATCCAAAACTTCCACATTAAAATTGCATTCGAAGTTTTCCACTTACTAGAATCCGCTTACGTCATCAAGTTACTAGTACTTACGAAGTTCATCTATTATTTCGTCTACGGCTTAAAGTAAAATAAATATTTTTAAAAGTCCCTACACTAATTGTATCCTTCTTAATTAGTAGACAGCGTGGGAAGGGACATTTTCGAATTTAATTAGATCTGGGTGTTCTGAAAAACTAATAAAAATACCCAAATTTAATGGTTTTTTTTTGTAAGCAATATAAACCTTAGAAAGCAATATTAGAAATAATAATCTATACCAAATAGGTTGTATTTGAGATTTTTGTTTCTAATAATTTAATGATTTGTAGGAAGATGGCTGGCAGTGGATGGATGAAAAAGCGGGAGATCGTGCTCTTTGACGCTCTTTGGGGGAGGCTTACATCCAGCAGTGGACTGCTGCAATAGGCTGAAATGATGATGATGATGATGAATGATTTTTAGAACTCTATAGGTACAAAAAACAGTCGCCAATTTTAATTTTCAAAAAATATGCTTTTAAATTTTATATGTAGGTAATTAGGTACATACTAAATGTTGATAAAATGTACAGAAAAAATAAAGGCTTCTTACTATAGCGTGTTAGAGCTAGCTTAAAAATAAATTGTGTTGCATGAGACTGCGTAACAATTAGAAAATATTTTAAATATCGTTTCTTTGGGCCAAAATATACATAAGGACTTTTTAAGCATTAAATACTCAAAATAGCTAGTCATTATAATTAGTTTCACTTCGTAACAAACGAAGTAAATTGCCTGTAAGTAAAACATAGCGGCTGTCGGCAATCAATCGTGTCGGTCTGTTGTTTCCCTCAATCTTAGGCCTTCTCCACAGTAGCGTCTTTCGAGCGTCGCCGTTGTGGCAGCATACAATCAGTGGAGACGCAGCGGCATTTTCTTATCGCTGATTAGACACTGCCACGACTTCGACGCTCGAAAGATGCTAGTGTGGGAGAGGCCTTATCCCGAACTTGTGCCATCACAAACAACATCTATACCTCTGTTAAACTTATTTTGACTGATTTTTGATCTTCAATCACCTTCTTTAATGAGTTACATTTTGGATTATTATACAAGATGTAATTTTGAACAGTAGCTAAATTTAAGGAGGTGAATGTATTCATCAATACAAACAACTTTTACAATGGGTCAATATTGAAATAATAATGCGACATACATTATCGTCGAGGTAAAGTGTAAGTTTGTACAGTTAACAGCAAGAGCAGGGGCGTGCGGTGCATAAAATAAATAAGGCAGTTCCTACCTGGTAATTGAAATAAGATAGGCAGAAGGTACGAAAAGTTTTCAAAGGCAGACGCCTTTGAAAACCACAGATTTTCATAAATAAAACATTTAAGCAAATATCTAGTGCCTACTTCAAAATAAAACAAATGCCTGTCACTGAGCAAGGGTTAGAGTAAAAGTAATTTGTATCAATAAACACATTTGCCTTCTTTAATATGGCTACTGATTAAAACCACACCATGTATTTTACTATTGTTTTATCAAAGAATGATTGAACATGCGACGTTCAAGTCAATGCAATGGAATTGTTTTATTACAACCTCATGTTTTATTGCTAAGTGTCGTAGCTTTTTCCAATTATTGGACTGAAAAAATATGTCTACCATGAAAGTCATAATAACTAAGTCCAGAGTTTTAATAAGCTTGTTTATATCGTATTTAATAAGCGTGTTTTGTCAGTCATAACTGAAAAGGTCCACTCAGAAAAAAAGCTAAAAGATATATTGTACCAAGATATTGGGTACAAGATTGAAATACGTGCGACAAAAACAACTTTTATCTGCTTTCACCGAAAAGTTGGTCAACTTCGATGACACGTATACAATAATGTAATGGAATATAAATTATATATGAGATGTTTCGAAGTTATAATAAAATAACAATATGTCATAAAATCCGTTCAGGAAACACGAAATTACATAACTTTCCCACTTATAATAAAAATACGAAAGTTGTGAGGATGTTTGGATGTGTAATTTTGCACACAAATGAATTTATGGTCTGGATTAACATATAGGATACTTTTTATCTAACAATACCACCAATACGACAGCTAATAGGATAGACATAATTTAATAGGTAAATCTATAAACCGTTTATTTTTACCGTTTGTCTTGGTACGGACATGTGATGAGATGGGAAGAGGGGCCTGTAACGAGGAGAGTGATGGGTATGAGTATTGATGGATGGAGGGGATAGAGGACTACTATGGAAGAGATGGATGGATTGTGTGAGGGCCGATATGTATGTCCGAATTGCACGGGAGGAGAAAGCATACAGCGCCAACTACAGATAACCTGGGAACCGGGCAGGCAAATGATGATGATAAACCATCCTTCATTCATGTCTTAGATATAATTATTCAGATACGGAACCCTAAAGGAAGAGACTCAGTACTGCGTTTTTTTCTTTTTTTTTAAACACGAAAAATGATCCATCCCACAAGCGTATACAATCACATTATGTAAATAAAAGTCTCCTTTACCATATAAATTAGCTTATAATCTAATGATTACGGTTACAAAGCCACTTCGCTTTTCACTTTGTTGTCGGAAGCGAAACGAATATCTCATCTCATCATTATATAAATAATAAAATATAAATATATTGGACAACATCACATACATTGCTCTGATTCTAAAGTTAGTAGCTAAAGCACTTGTGTTATAGAAATCAGAAACAACGACGGTACCACAACACCCAGACCTGAGACAATATAGAAAAGTTCGTTTTCTACATTGACCCGACCGGGGATCGAACCCGGAAGCTCAGAGTCGTCCTTCATCATTATAGTATAATATATTTATCTATGATTATACAAAGAACTTTTTACGTATGTAAATTATTTTCCTAAGGCGCATAGGTATGTTAAATTAAATAGACAAGTCTTGAACTCGACATCAATACAAACTTTATTAACTTTGCGAACCCAGCGCTCGAGATCCCGGGAAAAATCCGAAAGCGTCGTCAGAACTTGTAATTGACAATTTGCCAGTTATAATATGCCTTGAGGGACGTTATTAAATCGAAAACTCAATATTTTTAAACAAATTCCTTCGCTCCTTAATTGACGGTTGTAACGTAACATGGACGGAAACAGTAGGTTTATTCTTTGCTAACAGCTAAGCCTTATGCTCGGGCTATGCTCGGTGTTTCTTTGCGAGATCAAATCAGAAATGAGGCGATCCGTGAACGAACAAAAGTCGCTGACATAGCCTGACCGATTAGCTAGCTAAAGTGACAATGGGCGGGGCACATAGCACGTAGAACTGACGGCCAATGGGGCAGAAAGGTTCTAAAATGGAGGCCACGTACTGGCAAGCGCAGTTTGGGACGTCCACCCACAAGGTGGGCAGACGACCTGGTAAAGGTTGCAGGACGACGCTGGATGCAAGCCGCTTCCAATCGGCCGATCTGGAAGTCACTGGGGGAGGCCTATGTTCAGCAGTGGACGTCCTGTGGCTGAAATGATGATGATGAAAAGTTTAGCTACGAATTGGTTTAATAAAGCCAGATTGCATGGACAATGGATCACAATAATGCAGATTTTCTTGTGTGGATTCTTACTGAAATCATGTTTTAGTAGCAATGAAGAAAGTGACTTCATAGCTTGTTATTAGCATTCTAAATCTATGGAGCGATTGCGTTGTAATTGTAAATGTGCACCTAATAAAGGAATGGGATTATTCCCTCGCTGAGTACCTACCAGCTAGTAGGTTTCTTTCTGAACTCACTTTTAATATTGTTGAACTGCCCATATTAAAATTTAGATCGCATATTACAATGATTTCAATGAAAAAAGGGTGTTATACTGTAAATTATTATATAAATAATAAAAATGTATGGAAATAAATACTGCCCTACTCGCACAGGTACATTTATCTTGTAATGTAAACTATCTATTTAAAAAGACAATAGTGACCGAGTTTCTTTCACAGCTTCTTCTCGGCGCTAGCCCAAAATTGTTCCGAAGCAGGGTAGAGAAAAAAATGGAATGTGTAAAAGCGCTTAGTTTAAGCCTATTTACAGAAATAAATTGGTTTTAAGACACAAGTAAGGCTTCCTAAGGCTAAAGCAAGTTCACTCAGTGCTCAATAATGATAAGCATCTACACTCGTTGAGTCAGATCGTAGTCAATAGCTACCTTAAATGATGATGAATCGATTGACGGTCAACTTTTGTACTGTGTAGAAATCGTGCAATGACATTTAAAATAAATTAATTCACTCAATGAGCAAGAGGTTTATTTAAGGCTGTCGTGATTTGCTAGCCAAGTTTTTAAATATAGTGATTATCTCCAGCGGGTTTTCTGTATCTTATTAATTTGTGGTTGTAAATAAGGTTTCGCCGAGTTTGGGCCCGAATTAGGCCCGCCCATTATTTTTCGGGAGACATTGCCTGTATTTCAGTTTAAGGACAACGGGAAAGATGAGTTGCCATTTTAAGTTATTCTGAGGTATCGAAAGAGAAGGTGTGAAAAATGGGATTACGTCAAGTGGGTTGCTACGCAATTTAGATTAGTTTACACTTAAGTAAACACAAAGAAATCTAATAGATGTGCAAAATATTGGTTAATTGTAGCCGTCATTGTAAAGAGTACGTTATTTTATTAGAAATCGACGGATATTGGCATTCATCTGACTCCGCGTGGGCGTCTTGTTTCGTATTTACCTATGTAGCTTAGGTTTTAATAACAATAATAATAAAACCCGCAGGGTAGCTTTGTGGCGAGCTGTGGTGAGTAGTGTGACACCACGGGGTTAGTTGTTAATCCGAGTGCTCCCGAGAGTAGAGCAAGAACCTCGCCTTCGGCTTGCTGAAGTAACTCCTACCTCTGGTTTGCCTTATAACCGGCCGGCCAGAGTGGGTCACTAGAGCATGATGCTTGAAGGGTGGTTGTAGTTCGTAAGTGGCGAGTGGGCATGAGATGCAGGACCCACCGAGGGGCAACTTTCTCATAGTTTTTTTTTAAGTTGTTAATCTGCCATGCATACCACAAAAAACCTATTAAGTAGACTACAATACCATTTACGTTAACATGGTCTTCAACATATTATACTCCATTTCATTTTCACCTGAAGCAGAGACTAGAAGATGTTGACAAAAGAAGCGGTTCATTCAAGTTTACTCGGTTTGTCATTTATAAGAAAACAGTCTCTACTGTCGTCCCCTACCCAGCCAAATCACGCTCTTATCTTTTCAGTAAGGTGCAACGCCCAGACAATCGCAGTCGCTATATCAGATAAACTGCACAGTCCGACTGACCATCTTACTCTAAGCTTTGAACTTGAGAGTAATTAATTTTGCTAAGCTTATCTTATTTCAACCTATACCTATTGTATTCTTGTGGTAAACATATTAGTAAAATAATTAAGTTAGTTATAAAGTAAAGCACTTTTTTAATTAGATAAAAATAAAAATGGATAGAATTAACGTTACCCAATAAACAACAGTTAATAAACTGGTTTTTATAATAAGTACCGGTACTGCAATAAAAATGCTTTACTGCAATGTTTAGTGTTTGACTTTCTGACTATTTTTGCGTAAATATTTAACAGATGATTTCTTCTGCTGTAGCTCATTTTCTTCTTTAAATAATAAAACAAGTAAACATATTGACAGTTAATAAAGGTACTTATATTAGTTTGTACCACAAGCACCAACGACTCATGCATTATTGTGTGACATAAGAAAATGTAAATAACTTCTTCATAACCCTACGAAGTTGTAAAGAGAACATTTCATTCCACCCTACTGTGACTCTCAGTAATAGGTACTAGAGCAAATTTCCTTAGTGTCGGAATACGTCAAGGATATTGTCTACTGGCTCATAAAGAGCAGTTTTGTGACATCAGTATTCATTCCAGCGTGGTAGGTGGATTCCACGAACTTATTAATAAAATTCCGCATTCAAGTTTTACGAATGAATGGTTATTTGGTAAGAATTCAGTTATTAGGTCGAATTTTTAATTATGATGGTAGGCTACGACCAAATGGGGCAGTAATTCGCCTAGAAATGGGTTTAGTTCCCAGGTCGGGTTGAGTCAAATATATATATATATTTTTAAAGTTTCTAATAATATTGGACAAATTCACATACATTGCTCTGATCCTAAGGTAGTAGTAGTTAGGATCACCTAAAGTAGCTAAAGCACTTGTGTTATAGAAATCAGAAAAAACGACGGTACCACAACACCCAGACCCGAGTCAATATAGAAAAGTTTGTTTTCTAGATTGACCTGATCGGGAATCGAACCCGTGACCTCAGAGATAGCGACGCCAAGTCCGATGTGCTTGCCTTTCGGCTAATTAGTGTTGGCCCAGGAGATTCCCTTGGCAATATTAAATTATGCCTCGTACCATAATGTTACCTTACTTCGAGACCGAGATAATTAGTATGTTGCCTGGCGCAAACTATTACATTACATTTGGATGACAATAGAATCACTTTACACCATCGAGCTGAAATTGAGGATGAAGCCACGTGATGGATAGCGAGACTTAATTGTCATAGCAGATTTGGTTACTTAGATTTGTTCTGATGTTTCCCGTAGGTACTTATATAAAATGTATTTATTTGTTTTTTAAACTAAAATACCCACATAATAAAATAATTACTTTAATTTGTACTAATTTTAGAGTAAAACATATTTTGTACTCAAAACAATCAACACTCTTTAATAGGAACGATCCCGTATTAGACTCAATTAGTTCAAGGGCCTTAATTATATTTCAGACGTCTTCGATTAACAATTAACAGCTGAGAGGACACACATCCGACAAATCCTGCCACACCTTGATCGGCCGAGTGATTAACGACCCGTAACCCACTCGCGTCCGCGGTCCCATCGACCCGGGGTAATTAATACGAATAGGTACTATACTACTGCCGCCTTGAGATAGTGCTTGATGAATACATATTAATATCTATACAATGTGACATGAGCGGCACTTCTTACCCATTAAAGCTCAGTTCAGTATGTAATTGTAATTTTAAGTAATTTAGGATCAAAACAAATATGCAAAAATAAAGATGTTTTTCCCAATTTTTTTTTTCTAACCAAGGAATCCCTTAATACCAGAAATGAAGATTTGGGCAGTTACTCTGTACTTTTAGCTATCTTGTGGTATTTATTTTATGTTTCTACGACACATAAAACCTTTGTTATTGCCTAAATTGTTAAAAACCAAAATGGCCGCTATTCAGGAGGTGAGGGTTTGACCCCCAAATAATGTCGCACTTAGCCTTGACGGATTAGAAGTACCGCCCATATCACATTGTACTTTTACAGAGTACTATAATCCCCGGCATGGATTTTGAGCGCTCGGGTAAAGAGTGGGGATCGTTTTGCGCATCTTACGAGACGGCCATTGGATCAGAATCGCGTGTGCGAAGCAAATAACCAATCACGGCCGGAGGTGCCGGTGCGTTACACGACTAGCCAATTACGTGATCGTATGGTCTTCTACGCATCTTTCGTTCAGCGCTCAAGATCCGCGGCATTAGTTGTACTTACAACTACCTATTATAATGAAACAGTTTCACCAATATTCTTAACACTTTCTTGTATACATCACGCCTAATACGGCAACAATAAAAGTGATATTGTATCTACCGTTGTGTTACAGAAAGCGATAATCAAGAATCCTTTGTGGCCTCTAGGATACGAGTTCAATATGGAATCTGGACACACGAAACAAGAATGCTAATACGATGGTACAAAATTGCGGGGCACTTTACTGCACATGCCACAGATTGCTAATAGCGATGCCACTAGTTTCGATACTTACGATGCAATTTATCGCAAAAGATGACTACGAATTGCAAAACTAGCTACAACCTAATCAGACTTGGTTTTTGACTAGTGTTCTCAATTATGTGCTACCAAACTCATTGTTCCACTAGCTATGGGCTTGTAATTAAACTATTTATTAAAAAGGAAATTACCAAGGCCAATACGCCTTGGTAATTTCTAAAATATATCTTTAATACTTGATGGAATCACACCTTGAGAGAGTGGTAAAAATGAATTCAACTTACGAATTGTAATAACACAATAAAGTTTTCATCTTATTCTAATGTATGTTTATAGAGTGTTTCAAAAATATCTGCTACGGCTGCAATGGAGGACAGTATTCCATAAAATATTACAATAGTGAATGTAGAGCCGCCATCCTTCTCGGTTTAGAGTAAAATCTAAAAACAAAGTTATATCATTGGTTTAAGTGTTAGGTATAAGAGTAGAAACAGCAAGTTTAATCAAACAACCATTTCACCCTGTAGAATAAAATAAAAATATATTTTACAATTTACTAAATATTAAGGTATAATGTGACCTTGAAACCTCCTACTAGAATAAGAAACTAATTTCCTACATAACTTATAATGTCCTTAAAATTGTACAATACATGGTTATTTTTAAAGATAACGTCTCAATAAAGGTTTACAACGCTAGTTGACGGAACTGCACTATCTTCGGAAACAAGAACTTTTGGAAATTTGATTTAGAAAACTTTCAAACGTTCTCAAAATGAAGTGGATGTTGTACTCATACTGTGATGGGTCCCAGATGATTAATGTTTGAGAACACGTATGCGGTTCGATAGACTCGGCGGTAATTAATACACGTCATAATTACATTTTCTGTGCTTGGTAATACTAAGGAACAGTGTACTTAACTACGAGAAAGTGTATTTCTATTTATTACAATAACATCATTTTCTAAATAGGTATCTTACACGAGTAATTACAATGAAAATGTGTTTTCTTAAATTCAAGCACCAGAGGTACATAATTGAATTCTAAGGTATTAAATACATTGTACACGCTACATTTTACCGGCTCGTTTTGTCATGCACTCGGATCGCCATTCAGCTGTTTCGATTGACGGAATACAAGCTAACAAGGAACAAGAATTCCTCCTATTTCATACGTTTATGATTCAAGTTGATAAGGTATTTATTAACATGAAAAATAACGTAAGAATTCAGTATAGTATATAAGATTCAGTTATGTTTAGTCAGATTATAAAAAAGCATTGATATGTGCAAAATTATCGATAACAAACAAAAAGCTGTATGTTTATATTAAAATATTAGTAGAGCTAAGTAGTACTGTAGTCTGAGTCTCGCTTTTTTTTTAATCTTTTTTTTTAGAGGCTTTTACCAAATTGGCATGTCAGCCCCATCGAATCTTAATCTAAAATACAGATTGAACTTAAAAGTCTAAAATATACTTATTAAAAGAGTACTAATTATACAAAATCATTTCAACCAACAATCTTGCCGCCTCGCTTGTTAGCTTAGCCAATATTTTGAGGAAACGTTCTGTGTCGTGCTTATTTATATTGAATTTTTGCATAATTCGGTCTCTTGAGTCTCATTTAATATCCGTGGTTCTGTGTCTTAGCACATACTCTAGATTTTTTAGAATATGGTCATGGAAATCATCCTTAAGAAACCTGCTTAATTATTTAGATATCATTGGATGTACTTAAAGCCATGGTCCAGAATAATCTGTTCCGTGGTCCAAGAGTTATGGTCTGGTGGTAAATTGCTCAAACTAGACTTTTTGCAACTAGTCAAACGCATTGTCAAACGGAATGACTAAGGACTAAGAATTTGACAACAAGGCACTACAAGGAAAAAATATTGTCACTTGACTCAAAACCACAGACTATAAATATTTGAATACATGAATACTTTATGTTTAAGGAAGCAAGGTTTTAAGTGGCGTAAAATATACCTGGACCAGCCGGTCAGTCGGGCGTAGATCGCAGGGTAAAAACATTTTATAGTGCTTGCGTACTAAAATACTAATGACATATTTGTGATAAACAATTGCATTATTAAATAATAGCTAAACTAACAAGAGACTTGCAGAACTCTTAAGAAAATATTAAGCCTTAAAATGAAGTATCAACCGGAACAAACATTACCCAGAGGGTTTCCATTCTTTGGCTAAAATATTTCGTACATGGAAAAGTTTTTCATAGAGCAAACTCAAATATTTACTTAGGACGAGCCATGTTTTGGTCCCATCAATATTTTTTGCCAGCGCGTTTGAAATGTGGACCAGAAAAATTCAATGTATATCTAAGACCGTTTTAATACATTGTTGTTGGTAAGAGCGAGGTTCACTTGTGTATTAGTCAAATTAAAATGACCTAAATTATACTACTATTAAACTTAAAAAAAGAGCTGCCCATATAACTTCGTAACTGTAACCGAATTATACATTACCTTTGATGACGAATTAAAAAAATATTTTATAAATTAATATTAATTAATGTAAATATATGTAATTTGAGCCTTGAGAATTGAATTGGGAATTGTATATTTTCATTAACATCATATAGATAAAAACAAAAGGAACCAATTTTAGTATTCATTCATTGTTACTAGGACGAAATGTTTTTTTCCTTTCCTTTTTTTCTAGACTTAATTTTGTTTCTTTAGATATTATGTATGGATTTATACCACTGTTTGGCGGTGTAGGAAACATTTTAAGGATACCTGCACGTATAGGTAACTCTGGATACGTAGCTATACTCCATTACGGTCTAGTTCCGCTGTCATAGGGTTACGGAGGTCTGATATCAATTGCTCCATATTATTTAATAACTGACTTGCCGCATCTCTGTTCTTGGAAGTGCATCCCGACTACGAAAGAGAGAAAGCGTTATGAAAAAACAAAGTAATTCCAAAATTTTCTAGCTTTTAAAAACTGCTCAGTTTTTTTGCCAAATTAATAGTACAAGTGACCTGAAGCTGGTTTATTAGTTTGGCAATCTTATGAAATGCTGCCAGCGTTCTTGGATAGCATCTCTTCGGAAATATGTTTTCTTTGAAAAAATAATTTTTACATCGTCACCTCAGCTATCGTCAGTCCCTTGGACGTTCCAATGTCTCCACTGTTTGTCGCTAATTCTTTTCAATGTTAGTACTTACATATTTATTAATTTATAAAAATATATTACTTATAATATAACATTTCGTTCTCGCCAAGGTAGACAAATTTTAGGCTTTCGTACTAAGCACGGTAATTTACATACATTTACATTACAATAAACTATTACAGCTACGTAAAGGAATAATAGTCGTCCAAGTAATGAAGGTACTTGAAAATTTATTAGTGAATTTTGTACAAATTTAACGGGCAACTACGGAACTAGGATTCCGTACTGCGCGTGGCGTATCACGCACTTGGTTGGTTCTTAGTAATTCTGTACTTTCATTGAAAAGGGATCTAACTCAACTTAGATCGAATTTGATTTTATTAAAAACTTTGAATGTCTGAAAAATTTGCTATTTTTGTATTTAATCGGAATATTTTATTTAACTCAATGTTTTCAAACCTAAGAGTATCAACACAACAAATGGGTATTTCTTTAGCAAGCACGAATATCATAAGTAAAGTTCTATTACTGATAGAATATTAACTCTTTGTGTTAAGTTATTTAGCAGCTCGTCTGGCCCCTGGGATTTTATGTAGTAACTTTTTAATGGCCCAACAGTTGCGTTAATTTACGAAGCAAGTTATGATTGGTCATAAAAGCAACTTTTGTTATGTTAGCGAAAATAGTCGTTAATAAATGTTGTTAGAAAAAAAAGCTTTTTTTGAGATGATATTTTGTATAAGTATGATTTCGTATTTTAGCATAAAAGGTGTAAGCATTTTTTTGTCTGATTTCTTATTGTTTGTTTTTATAAGTTATTACATTGGTAGGTAGAATACTTAATTGTTATTTATTTTCCTATGAATTTTATTAATATTTTCAACAAAGACTATTTATGTTTTGCTTAAAAAATGTGTAGTTCCGTAATTTTTTGTAAATTATATTTTATCTTAAGAGCAAAGAAGAAGTCTGTGTTTTATATACTTAAAAAGTAGAATTTTATGAGTAAACTTATCTGTTGCCTGTACGCGCTACCATTTTTATGTTTGGTTAGCATGTTATTCCTTTATAAAAGGCGGTTGAGAAAATCATTGCCGAAGCGCGAATTCAGTTGCCGGCTATAAACAAGTCTATTACGTTTCGGAACAACGTGAGGGTACGTGTAGCACGTGGTAAATGGGATTTTGTACTTTGCATAATGTTTGCGCCCCTCGGTCAAAGCTTAAGTGCTAAAAGCCAGACTATTTTAAATGTTTGTCGTCGCCAGCAGTGTGAGCTCAACAACTACTCCACTACCCTGCGGGGTAAGATTGGAGATTGTTTTTAGAGTCCATGGTTATCCCCCTGATAATTTCAAAGAAATGACAAGGTCCGTCGTTGAGTAATCAACAATACTTTCTTTAACCACAGATCAACAGATTTTATATTGGAACCGACTCTTTTAAAGCAGCAAGACGATAAAAAATATTTAGTTATTTTACTTTTGGCTCAATCAGTGTGAAAAACGTTGTTAGTTTTGCGTGCACTAGCTGCAAAGTGAGAGCTACAGTTAACATTAAACAATGACTCAGAGACCAAAAAAATTCTAGACATAACATTGCTTAATAGAATATACAATCCGAAATTTCCAAAAAATTCCCTTGTCTCCCAACTAAAAAATTGTATTACACAGATACAAATTATTGGTAACAACAAATTTAAGCAACCGCCAGTAACTTATAAATAAGATGGGAATACTTATTTTTTGGCTATAGCTTTTCAAGTTCCTGTGCGATCGTTCACAGATAGGTACTACGCGGATATTAGGCTGGCTGTTCTTCCTGTGCTATGCGTCAGCTCAGGCGAAGTTGTGACGTTTATTGTCGCTTTATTTCATTCTCGGCGGGCCCGGGTGCTTTGTGTCACAAAACACATTCGTCAAAAGTCGGTTAAGGGTTAAAGAGAAATAAAATCCTGAATAACTTTCCAACAAATTCGTGCTTTCTTGCAAGCTCTACATATGTTTCCATTTATGGCTACATCGGCTTGAAAAGTTTTATTTTGCAGCTATAGCTGTGTAATTTGGTAAGTTATTTACTCACATAAATATTCTCAATACTCTTTGTGACTTAACCACTCTTTAGGAACGTTATGAAAACCCATAAGTGCATGCTTTGAGATGCAAGCTCTCACAGACTAGGTCAGATAGCTAAAAATATTTCTGTGTAGGTCCTTTTTTTAATTATAAAATGTTAAGGGCGATTTATTCACAGTTATGTATGAGCCATAATAACTGAAATGATGAATAAACATTTTATTTAACAAAAGCATCATTTAAAAAGTTAGTAATAGGTCCAAACATCATTTTCCATATATCATGCTCTATGACTAAATAGCAACTGCGGAAGAATTAACCAATAGGAACACAATCAGTCTATTCGATTGTTTTTTTTATTATTTTAAATATTTTCATTTAGAAAAATCTTTCCTGCCAGTGCTTTTCAAGCGTTTTTTATTTGACAATGACTAATCCGTCGGTGGGCGGTGATAAATGTCATACTTCCATCTCGGCCTAACAAGCGACGCTTCCGTTGCATAATTTGATCCGGGATTATTTTAAAAATCTTATTACGGTAATTAGGTTTGCGAAAATTGCCAGTGAATATAATAACCCAGTTTACAATTTTTTTTTAACTATCTAGTTTACCCTGTGATAGGAAAACAAGAAAATATTTAGGAATATAAAACAGGAATATTATTAAATAAATTGTCGGATATTTCATAAGCTACCTTCTGTACTTTTTTTTAATCCTATGCAATTAAAATAAATTACTGTACAATCCTTGAAAATGTTATTGGCAGTAACAGTCGTATGTTTACTTGAATATAGAAGAACATGTTTTGTTTATTTCCAAGTAAAATAAGTCTTCAATTGCCACGAATCTTTAGTGAGTTGTAATGCCGGAGACCGTTTATGAATCGTATTGAAAACCGAACGTAGTTACAAGAGCTAGTTTACAACAACTATTTAAAAAACTATTTTAACAACTATCAATCGTATTAATAAAAAGGTAGTAAAAAGGTTTCATATAATGAGACTTACTAAACACAAACAAGGTATCGGTTCATTAGCCGTACCGCTTGCGTCATCCCATGGAATTTCCCCTGGGATCTTGAGTTATGGCCAGTTCCTTTGGTCTTTATTGATGGGAAAAATTCTACACTTTTCTACCAGCAAGATTCCATCTTTTTATGCAGATATTTTTTCATAGTTATATTATACATCTACTGATATTAGACACAAAATTGACATTCTGTCACTTTACTTGTCATTACATACGAGTATATATTGTGTCATTACCACTAGTCACATATTAATCAATTTGACCAATTAAACTTTAACGTGATGACAGGGATAATATCAAAGCCTTAATTTTATCATTGCTCTCTTTGATGGTATAAGAATCATTGACAAAAATACAGAAAGAGTAGGTACCTAGCTATATTTTTAAGGGATGTGTTTTTTTTTAAATGTGGTCGGCCCTTTGTGCGGATTGCAACCTTTGTTGACACACTGGCTCCGAATCATCTTCCACAAACATAACTCATCGAGGTCCAGGGTCGGCACTGCTGCTGCATCAGCGTCCTTCAAACGACACAAATATAGGGGGTCGTACCTACTTAGTTGAGGCTTTTGTGGTCGTAATACTCGGGACATGGGGATCTAGCGCACACAACTGTACAGTAAGTTTAGTTATTGTAAATTAGTTTAACTGTAAACGATAACACAATAGCAAATAATTATGTAATTATAAGTGATATTGTAAGTACCTAAGTGTTACGTGTACATTGACTTAAGAGTCCTTAGTATACCACAATTATCGACCAACGAATTTATATAACGACAGAAAGATATCACAAATAAAACGAGTTGCTCTTAATTAAATTTGTTCAGTAAATCACAGACTCTCATTCAAAATGAATTAAATCTGATCGTAAACTTCGCTAAATTTTCTGCAGTGACAGTTTTTACAATAGAATTAGAGTAACGATTTATTTCTCGGATGAGTTATGAGAACTAGGAAACAGCGGAGTTGGAATTAAATTCCGCTTAAGTTCACTTCTGCAATGTCGGGAAACGATAAATTAAATGGAACAGGTTCTTTTTAGTGTTCCGTAAGAGAAGCCGATAAACGATATCACATTAAATACACGATTGCAATCATGGACTTAGACAAAAAACCTACTGCAAACAATTTTTCATATGCAGTATTATTTTTAAGTCAAACTCTATACAAAGAAACACAAAATAATTATGTAATACTGCTATAACAGATCATAGTAAGCTTCGGGGTCTAAAAAAGATAATTGAAGCAAATGGAACTAAAATTTGTAGGTATGCAATTGTCAAAGTACCAAGGCTGTCTTGATAAACGAAGTATTAGTAGCCAAACTAGTGCTACACTAGATTTGTTTTTCAAAGTAGCTACGAGTTATTGGACTCAGTTAACTGATACCTAGCTTTTGACTAGTTCTATTGTAAGCATCCATTCATTCACATTACCCTTATCTGTGAATAATAAAACTCATGTGTACGGAACGCATTAAATTTATTATGAATAACCTTGGTAGTCTTTTTTCTTCTTACAAAGGTCACTGCATACGCTCAACGCAATCATTAATCACTCGGATTGGAGGGGACGTAATTCACTTGTAAGGCTGGGAGCTGAGAATTTTATAAATTTACAAAAAATGTCTATGAGGATTTCTTAAGACAAATCTTGATTGAAGAACAATCTCTCTGCTTTGATACATTTTTTTAATATTTAGGTAGCAAGTAACTTTCATTGAAAAGATTGTGCCTAAAAGATAATGATTAATAATGGTTGCAGGATTTTTCCATTGGTTACGATTTTTGGGCGGCAAATTTGAGGTTCTAGTCGATGCTAGAAGAGGCAGCTCTTTTTCAACTAAACCGTTGTGTGGCGAAGGTATCCTGTCATCTTATTCCATAAGCTTGCTACTTTTAGATTTTTTTTGTGCCTTCAAATCTGGTGAATGTTCCGCGAATGCCAATAACGTGCACTGCTCTCAAGAATTACCTAGGATACACGGTGTAAGTAGCTGTAGCAAGTAAAGGCGCGGGCTACAACTATAATATAAAACACAATTGGTGTGAAAGTGCCCTTATCAGTTTCCAACTCATAGCCCGGGAGCTATTTCATCATCTTAGCAAATGGGATCACGCTTGGGATTGACAAAGTTGTTACAGAAACCAATCTACTACAATCCAATTGGATACTGCATTGAGACGAATAGACCGAGTTGGTTGTGATTAAATGGTTATTAATTGGCCTGTCATTCATAGGTTATATACCTAGCAGGTTTAAAACATCTTGTTTCTGTCTCTATCTCTCTGTCCAAGTAAAGTCTGGGCGTCGATTCTCTAAAAAACACAAGTAAACCCGCTCTAGATATCACCTAAGCGATACTTACAAACATAGTCTCTATTTTGCTAATAAGTGGGTTCACATTACTATTGTCGATGAGTGACTTCAGTGTTAAAGTGACAGCGCGTATCACCTAATACAAACAAACATAGACTCTTCTTTGTTACACAGTTATTGGATCACATTATGATTCGTTGATTAGTGAAGTGATGTCGAAGTGATCGCGGTTTTGTTTAGAGAACCGACAGGCTGTTATGCAAATTCTTTGTCTGTATTTTTTTCAGAATAGGATATGTTAATTTATTTTTAGGCCTATAAGTAGAAGGTGACTAGCTAAAATTAAATTTTATAAAAAATTATTGAATTCGAATTCAGGGTATAAATATTTTCTAAAAACAGGACAGTCCCAAATCAATATTTGTGTTCCGATTTCTAAAGTTATTCTGCGTAATTTCTCAGTGCCTATTTGCGAAATGTTGTTGGAACAGGAAACTCATTTTTCTCGAAGTGAAATATTGGTCCGTTAACAAAAAAAAAGTATTTCCAAACTTTCCCGCTTTGTCACCGCTTCGTTGCGTAGACCGGCCCTCTGGCGGAGTCTATTGATAAATTAAGAGTAGGTAAAATGCATAATTTGCAGTTTTTGGTGTTATTTTTTATTGATTGTTCTATATTTTATTAATCCACACAACTACTGATAGTGATAAGATTAATAAAAAGAGGATTTTAAAGATATTCTCTATACCCACCTAATATCGTCAGGTTACAGTAAGTAAGTAAGTAGAAGTAAGTAGCTACAAGTAAGTAGCTTTTTTAGATATTTGTATCAAAAGTTTAGTTCTTAAATTCACGTTTTCATGCATAAATGGGTTATTTTCATAAAATAAAAATTACGCGAGTAGTTAAGTCAATTAGAATTCATTAAAACTTAAAGCGCGATTAATTACCAAGTCACAAGAAAAGTTCGAACAAAAGTTTTGTTTTATTAAATAAAATTTAATTCAGGAATTAATTTAGTCGTATTTAATACTTGTCGACCGGAACGTGCTCGGAATATAGTATCAACGCGGTTGCAATACTTGCACAGTTCTGATTTAAGTTATTAAGAAACCATAAAGTTAATTAGACGTTTCACATTAATTAGGTGGAGTCTTTAAAATATTTAGAATTTTCTTGGAAAGTAATTTGAATAAGTTTTGTACCTCGGAATACTTTGTTGTAGGCTGTGACTACAAATAACCTAATCTTATATAAACCGCATAACAAGGTCACCTAGTCTACTGAACATTATCTAAATAAGCCCATTAGTCATTTAATTTTTGACTATGATTTGTTTGAGTAATGAGAATGACTCAATATAATGAGAAACAATTATTGAATTAATCAATAAAAAATACGAGAGGTGATACGGTGGTCATACATTTTTAGCATAGTTCTCATTTGCTTAATGTTTGGACTAGAGTATAAAGTGGGATTAAGGTAGGTAGGTGCTTACTTTGTTTCAATAGTAAAATTACATTCTCACAAGTAATAAAACAACTACACGGGACTATTTTACAAAAATGATAATGTTTTTTTTTAAATGTTCCACTTTAAGGCCATAAGATTGTTAAGTATGTGATTAAAACGCTAGCTCTATAGAAAAAACCGGCCAAGTGCGAGTCGGATTCGCGCACGAAGGGTTCCGCACCACTATCTATAAAAACGAGCAAAAAATTCACGTTTGTTGTATTGAAGTCCCTTTAAATATTCATTTTATTTTGGTTTTAGTATTTGTTGTTATAGCGGCAACAGAAATACATTATCTGTAAAAATTTTAACACTGACGACCGTAAAGAATACACTTCCCCACCGCTGGCAGGAGGCATGTCGTAAGAGGTGACAAAATCCTGTAGCACGAGAAGGGGGGCCGCGTCTGCGTGATAAAAAACTGCGCTCGCTAACCCGCCTGCCAAGCGTGGCGAGTCTGGCAACCACCCCCCAATGATAGGAATGTCACTGGGGGAGGCCTATGTTCAGCAGTAGACGTCCTGTGGCTGAAACGATGATGATGATGATGAAAAATTTCAACTGTCTAAATATCCCGGTTCATAAGATACAGCCTGGTGACAGACGGACAGACAGACAGACAGACAGACAGACAGACAGACAGACAGACAGACAGACAAACAGACAAACAGACAGACAGACGGACAGCGGAGCCTCAGTAATAGGGTCCCGTTTTACCTTTTGGGTACGGAACCCTAAAATACATACATCTATTAATATCGGGCTCGCGCTAAGGATTAAAAATTAACCAAATTATAAGCTGCGGTAGCACGGCAGCCTTAGTGCATGCGTTGGGCTCGCACTTGGCTTTTTGGAATAAAAAAACCTTTCGCATATTCCACCTACGTATCACGGCAATGCATTCTAAGCTTTGCCATCTCAAATGCGTAGCATCTATTTTGCATAGTAATCTGTGACGCTTTTGTAGAATAAAAAGAATCCGCGAAAGGGGAGTAATTAAGATGTAAATTTCAGGAAATTACGGAATACAAATAGGTAGGTATAATGAGAAGCAGCCGTCTGGGCAGGACGAGCATAAATTGTTTTTGGGAGTGTTTGTACAGAGGGTAGGGACTGAAATAGGGTCTTTACGACCGCGGCAGTGTGAAAATTTAGGAAGTATACCAGCAAAAGCAGAATAAAAAATATTGATATTATGTTACCATAAAAATACATTATTAAAATAAGACAAATATTTAAGGGGGCTTCCATACAACAAACATGATTTACTTGCCGTTTTTAGAGAAAACACAATACAAAATTATAAGTAACCATGGTTTTTGATGTTTTAGAATTTATTTAAATGCACCTACTTATACATTTTATAATAAGTTCTTATAAAATTAATCAATTGTAAAAATATTTGATTTACACTCAGCTTCCTTTGACATGACTGTCCGAATTAAATCCGAAGATTGCTGATGTAAATGTGATACTAATACCGCGAACCAAATAAATTTAGTTCCGAGCACGTTAATTTATATGGAGCAACTAAAATAACCGATTTCGATGTTATGGGCCGGTTTTATGTACGTGGTTTTAAGGAGTTATCTATGTTTTTCAACACCATATATACAATATAATTACCATCGTTAAATATTCTAATAATTTTTTTTTTCCACAATCACACCAATTACCTAACTCCATGACTTAGGTACAAATGCTCGTGTTCAGCGCACTAAAATTTGCCCCTTGCGGGAGTCGAACCCGCAACCGCCAGTCAATATAATTACATTTTGAACATTTATGATGGTAAGCTAAAAGTTACTGGGTATTAAAGCATGTACATCAAAAGGGTTACATAACTCGTCAAGACCATCCACGTTTGTTTGTTTAAAACGAACTTTAAAATAAAACGCAAAGTTCCGTTCCCAAAAGTTTGCAGTAGACTTGTGTTCTACAAAGAGTTTATTTGGGTCGCTCTTGGCGTTTGTTGAGATTGCTTTTGACCTTTGTGCATTTGCAGACGAGGTTGCAGTCCGTTTTGACTTGTATTCGGTGTAGCGTGTATTTGATTTGTCTTGCGTACTTAATGTTGCTAAGGGGCTGTTTCACAATGTACGGATAAAGTGCCAAACAGATACGTGACAGATAAAAATATGTAGACGATTAAAGTTCAAATCAAATCAAATCAAATCATTTATTTATTCATAAACATGGTTTTTACAAGGTGTTGTATATAAAATATTTCTAGCTGCTGCCATGATTCACCTTAAAAGGTATATGAATAACATCTTAGTGATAAAATAATTACAGTTCAAAATTAAAGTGATATAAATGACATGAACATTATGCTACTACATCATGTCATCTAAATATGATTTTATATCATAAGTTTTTTAATAAATGTGTCATATAGCGCTATTTAACAGTCGTGAAATGCACAAATAGTGTTTATCTTAAAGATAAGTAACAAATAGCCTATACAGAACTAATTATGCAGAACTTATCCTTACATTATGAAAAAGGCCTTCAGTGTATGTCAATAAAAAGCATCTCTAAACTGTTTTTTGTGACTGCATGGCATATTATTAAGCTATTTTAGAAAAAAACAAGCATTTATCTTAGTGATTTATGACTTTATGACCATAATAATATTTCGTAGGTCAAGGTTAAGTTAAGTTTTTTTTCAGGATTCCGTACCCAAAGGGTAAAACGAGACCTTATTACTAAGACTCCGCTGTCCGCCTGTCCGTCTGTCACCAGGCTGTATCTCATGAACCGTGATAGCATAGATAAAGAATAATACTACGTAAAAGTGATAGTAAGAAAGTTGTCATTTTTCACAGATGATGTATTTCTGTTGTAACAACAAATACTAAAAAACAGAATACAATAAATATTTAAGGGGGGTACCCATACAACAAACGTGATTTTTTGCCGTTTTTATAGATAATGGTACGGAACCCTTCGTGCGCGAGTCCGACTCGCACTTGGCCGGTTTTTTCAAGAGATGCTCTTGAACTAAAAGAAGCTTAATCTACGAACTCTTTAGTTAGTCTTGATAATCTTTCAGACGTAGGTATTCAGCTAAGTTAAGAATGACAAATAAACTGATATACTTATTCGCAATTTGTTTAAAGAAACCTTTTAGCATTTTGCGAGAAGCCTGCACTGGTATTTGTCTTGTGCTTGGTCTAGCGAAGTTGAGACTACCTCGCGTTGGATATTGCATGTTTAGTGTTTTGTTTAACTTGTCTTTATGTAGATTCGTGTTTGAATGCAGACGTAGCGCAGCCTGAAAGTGAATCTCAATACAATTGAATTACAAATACTTGGCGTTTCAACATTGGGTATTGTGTACAAAAGGTCGAGAGTTCAAATGAAAGGACAGTACGTAATAATAAAATACGCTAAAATTTCGAGTTTTTTGTCCAAAAACATGCTTTAATGTTTTTATTTTTAACACTTTTTTCATATTACAAGTTGAGATAAAATGAAAATATAAGCATTTGTCTATTTGTTTACGGGTAGCCCTTTATTTTAACGACCGTCTGAAAATAGGAAATTGCATTGTTCAGTTTATACATAACTCAACAACGATACCATATTTAGTATTATGTACTTTCTGTATCTTAGAATTTAGCTACGGCGATTCGCCTTTGTGGATTCCTCAAATTCAAATTTCGTAATGATGACGTACAAAATTGGCAGATTTGAGATTGTTTTAAGAGTTCATGGTTACCCCGCTCATTTCAATACCTGCTGCAGCTTTATCAAAACAACACTTTCTAAATATGCTTTCTTTAAGACACACCCAGGGCCAAATGCATGTCAATACAAAGGTAGAATAGAAAAGAAGAGTAAACATTCATTTGTCTTATCACATAATGTGTTCACAATATATACATAACACATAATGTGTTAATTTCTTACCTCTAAACAATGACCATTGTCGTGTTGTCACAGTCCAACGCTTAGTAATACATTATCAAGTAAAAAGGCAACCATTTCTTTTTTACTTATTCTTACATTAAAAGCTTTTATACTTAGAAACACTTCTTTGTATTCTGTTTGCAAAAACGTTTTTCTAACGTAATTTAGCTTATTTTAATTATGTTAAACAGAACGACAGCTGAATAGCCTTATTCGGCTTCTAGATTACTTAGACATTAATGTTTTTAAGACACGTAATTAGAATCCTTGAAATAATTAGTTAAGTAAAAGACATTCTAAAAAAACACAATTTTATTACGTGGGCACGAACCAGCTTACATAAATAACAAGTTAATATTCAACAACGACAACCTAAAGGTAAAATAGTTTGTTTGTGAGAAACTAAATAAGCCTGTATTACTGATACCTATTATGTATAAACAAAACCGCGATCACTTCTACATCACTTCACTAATCAACGAATAATAATGTGATCCAATAACAAATAAAATAAAAAAATAAAAGTAAAAAATAAACTCTGTAACAAAATAGAGTCTATGTTTGTTTGTACTGCTTAGCTGATACACGCTGTCACTTTAACACTGAAGTCACCCATAGACAATACTAATGTTAACCCACTTATTAGCGAAATAGAGGCTATGTTTGTTTGTATCGCTTAGGTGATATTTACAGCGAGTTTACTTGCTTTTTTTTAGAGAATCGACCCTTTGCCCTGCGGGGAAACCATGAACTCCTAAAACAATCTCAAAGCTGTCAAATCTCTCAATTTTGGTACGTCATTACATACAAAATTTGACAGATTTGATAATGTTTGACAGATTTGAGATTGTTTTAAGAGTTTTTGGTTACCGCCCTGGTCCTAATTCATGAGATAACTTCTTTCTAGGGAGTTAGTCCATGGCATAAAGTATTGAAAACAGCGACTTTATTAATACGGCAGCAACAATGACATCGATCAATTGAAAAAAATCACTTCTTCGTACAAACTTATGTCAGTTGGTCAGAGATTTAGTATGGAGAAGAATATTTTTTTTTAAGATTTCAATATTGGGTGGTACGGAAAGTTGCCTATTCAAAAATCCGCAAAGAGGTGTGCAGTATGACCTGAATGATCTTAGATAGGAAAATACTAGCAAAAAGGTCGTCAAAGACATAAATGGTTTGACGACATAAAAGATCGACAGGCCTCTGCTACCGAGATGTATAAGACCTAGCCAGTGACCACCACGATGTCTTATACAGTTCCCCAAACTTCTTAAGAAGATGGCTTACTATGATGGTGATGATGATGATATTGGTCCCATAAATATATACTGCATAGATGATAGACTTACTAGCGACTAAAAGCAAGATTCTACACACAAATATCTATGAAATATAATTTACGATCCAAAAGCTAACAAAACTCTTGAAATATATTATTTACTTATCTAGTAAAAGTTCAAAACTATTGTAAAGATCGCAAACAAATACCATTCACAGACAGGAAAGATAAAATATATTTTGTAAAAATGTTTCAGTGACTTGTAACTTCTCAATCTCAATGGCATGGCGTATCGAACGGTATTTTATTTAACACAATTACCTAAGGCTTCTATGTTGAGGCGATATTACCTAAGCGATTTCGTTTCTAAAACTAAAAGTACTGTACAGATAGGTACCGCAGACTCACTTCTTACTAATGAGAGCTAAGCAATTTTTGCTTAAAGGAATGTCGACTGACCGGTATAGATATCGTGGATGATATTTTAAACTGAAAATCAACCACAACAGCCTCGGTAAGACGAGCAAGCAAGCCAGCGAAATAAAATAAATTAGGTATAGCGCCTTTTTTCGCTAGCCAGGCGAGCACTTTCCAACTAAGTCACAAATGAAAGAGTCGTAATCATCGAATTTATTCCAGTGATTCACTCAGTAATCCAGGCATGCCGGTGTTGCAACGAATTTCTGTTTTAAATATCGCACAGACTGCGAGTGCAGCGAATATTGCGCAACAATTGATATTTTAGTTAGCCTATTAATTAATAATTCGTTTATTTTTCGATAGTTATAACAAGTTGAATGACTGGTTAGTTGATTTGAGGAGGTTGTTGTTTTATTTTGTTATGAATGTTACTAGCAGGCAGTTTTTCTTTACCTTCGTATATGTAATAATATTTCACAATAACTCACGATGCTCTACTGCGGCCAATTTTCGAATACAATGGTTTATTGTTACCGACTAATAGTCAGCCGTGATGAATTATAACTGTTGGCTGCGCCGCGAAGCGTCTAGCGTGATCAAATTAAATGTCAAAGCTTGACAGGGAACTTGAACACACCCTCTTAGGAATTAACTGAAACATTTTCCAATTAATTTAGCATCACCAATATGAACACAGACCAAATTCGACAACATTTTAAATTTTATAATTCTTAAATTAACCTCTGTGTATATAAAAATAATTAATAATTTTATTAATAAAACGGTGAAAATTACATTACAAATAACATCTTTCTATATAACTTCACACTGATTTGTTGTGTTCTCATGCGCAGTTTCCATACTTCTAAGAATTAGTTCTGAAGTTGATTCAAGCAATAATCTTAAAAATAAGCTACCATGAATCTTTTTAATTTCTAATTTTATAAGCCGAATAAACTTTATTCAATGTTTTCAACTCTAAAATTGTCTCATATGACCTTTTTCTCCGGTTGTTAAAAGGATTAAGGTCACAAAATACAAATAAATTGTGTTTTGAGCGCGTTTTATTATCATGTCCTGAACAGATGTTGTCCTTTTAGGGATTAAAACCGCAAGTATCCATTATCTGTGAAAAGAAAATAAAATGTCACCACTGGTGCGCTAAAAAATGGAGGAGAATTAATTCAAAATAGCTGCCCATGTGTCTTTGTAGACTGTGGTGATATCAGAAAGTTTACATTTTGTGGGCACGGCTCGCGGATGCGTGCTTAGCGCGAATTTATTTTGGTTTATTTTTAAATTTGTAAATAGCTTCGAAATTCGCCGGTATTCAAACAAATCATGCAAGAAAGAAGCAAAACGCGACGCAATGGAAATTTATTTGTTACACCGTTTATTGTAACCGATCTAATAAGTCATTTAATAAGTTAAGAACAATATCGATGTATTTATTGCTAATAGTCTTAACACTTTCCTGGACGCATCACGCATTAATAGAAGTAATAACAATTGCCCTTTGTAATATTAGTAGAAAAGTAAGATTAACAACAGCGGGGTAACCATGAACTCTTAAAACAATCTCAAAGCTGTCAATTTTGGTATGTCATTAATTTGACAGGTTTGATTATTTTTGACAGATTTGAGATTGTTTTAAGGGTTCGTGGTTACCGCCCAGTTATAAAAAAATAGGGTCCGTCAATCTCTTGCGTGTCATTGTTACCGCAGTCTGTATTTTACCGTAGACCTCCCCATCATTCCCCTATTTCTAGACTCTTCACCATTCTTCAAAGCTAGGAGAAGTCTTTTCGTACACCAACACCACAATTTTATACCACAATAAATAGTGGGCCGGCTAGGGGCTTTGTGGGAACCGGTCCTCAGAGTGAGGTCACTCTGAGGTCATTAACTCAAACATGATGCCCTAAGGATGCATGTGAGTTGGGATTACTCCTGGTCCACTATGATTAGTGCCCCTTACTATGGCATCGCACGTTACTTTGGTCTCGCGTACACTGCCGTTATCACAAACGTGATTGTAAGTAGTTCTGCACTACTCCCAGAAATCGATACAAAACACAACAAATCAACACTACCTTTTTATCTATAGAGTTTGCTCAGGAACTGTTGAGAGTTCATGATTGGGCATCAGAGTTGGTCCACTTAGAAAAAGTAAAACTGAACTACTGAAATCGGTCGCTAGGTATGCAAAAAATTGTTCCCGTATTCATAGCGGTATAATACAGTCCCTGATCGTACTCTTAAAAAGTAGATAGGTACTCGTCAATGTTAGGCAAAAGCAAACATCAATGTAAGGTTGTCATTATGTATTTATTTATTGACTTGCTTCATACTACTTAATCTATTTTATTATTTCTAAGCAATGAGCATTACCTACCTGTTTCTTGGAAAAGTAATTTCTAGATGGGTCTGAATCTATTTATGCTGTCCAAGAGCTACAATAGCATTTTTATAGCAATCGTCAGTTCTTATAACTGGGGCATTTGACGAATGACCCCTAATCGTAGAATGAGACCCTATTCTAAGAATAAGAGACATGCGTTATACTTGTCAAGCTCACAATAATATGAGCTACAATTTTATGACAAAATGTAAATGATTCCTAGAAGTCTCTACTATAAACAATGGTCAAGAATTGAAAGAATTTTAGTGCACGTATTTTCTATAATTGGGTATCGTTTGACAAACGTTCCTCTGATCATCTATTTTAACAATGCCAAAAAGTTTGAAAGTGCGAATTTTTTTTATCGCCCATAAGTTAATAGACAAAGTGACTCAAAGAGAGAGAGTAAGATAAATATTTTATAAGACACACACAACAATACAAAAGTAGAGTACATACAAAATACAAGACACAAAAAACATAAAAAAGAAAAAGCAAACAAAAAACAACAATTGACAAAGAGAAAAGAAAAGAAAAGTTTAGGAGAACCTTATAACGAATCGTTCGTGCAGTTTACAATTTGTTATATGATAGAAAAAATTAATTAACAAGTAGGTTTCCAAATCTATTTCCTTTTTAATATTTTTAGTTCGTCGTTTGATCGTCTCTAGATGTACGAAAAATCTTTCCGACCATGTTACAATGGTTTAAGAAGTTAAGGAGGTAGGTATTTATATCATGCCAGTTCCCCTTGACTGGGGAGACTTTGACGAATGACCCACTGATCGACTTCGGCCCTATTCGAGGAAAACGAAACAAATGGAACACTAGCCACGCGTGTTTGATAGATCGTTTCCTGGTAGCCGCCACACGCTCCGTCGTCACCTAATTTTACCCCTTTTTGTGTCTTGACAACCATATCTTGCCCTTTTGGGGTCTGTAGATGAGTAAAAACAAGACCGTTGTATTTTTGACAGACGTAACGTGCCGACCCCAGTTTAGTAATATTAAGCTTCTCAGATAAGTTTTGGATTGGATATGTAAAAACAAAATTACTTTTTACCTGACCGCCAAACAAGGGTTATGTTTTTCGAGCGTATGTATGTATGACTATATTCTTTGGCACGCCCTACAGCCTAAACCGTTTAACGGATTTTAAAGTATAATCATTCTGTCAAAAAAGTTTCGGGAATTGATGATTTGTTTATGGTTCCAAATTCAAAATTATATATTTTTTTGTTGTTGTTAGATTGGCACAACTGTTTTTCATTTTGGCACGGAGCTTAAATTACATCTGATAATTAGATTAAATACTGTATTGTTTTTAGTTATACCATAACTAGTGTGTATTGCGAATTTCATAATGGACAAAAACATCGAACAAAGAGTTTGTCTTAAATTTTGCATCGCCAATGGGATTTCGTGTTCGGAGTCTCTGAAAATGTTACAGAAGGCTTACGGTAAATCTACTTTATCAAAAACACGTGTTTATGCACTCATACAAAGCATTCAAAAGCGGTTGAGATGTGATGGAAGATTTGCCTCGCTCTGGTAGGCCATCAACGTCTGCTGCTGAAGATATCATCGCAAAAGTGAAGGAAATAGTGACTGAAAATCCTTATTCAAGTTTGAGAGAGCTAGCCGTCGAACTTTCTGTGTCACACGAGTCGATTCGTACCATTTTAAATAATCAATTGGGTATGAAACATGTTGCCGCTCGGCTAGTCCCAAAAGACCTGAATTTTCTCCAAAAACTCAATCGCAAAAGAGTCGCTGAGGACATGCTAGAACGAGTCAATTCCGACCCAACATTCATGAAACGCATTGTTACTGGTGACGAGACGTGGGTTTACGAGTTTGACATGCAAACTAGTCAACAAGCTTCGGAGTGGCGCCTTCCAACTGAACCGAAACCGAAGAAACCGCGCCAAACTCGATCGAAAGTCAAAGTCATGTTGACTGTTTTCTTTGACTGTCACGGTGTTGTGCACTCAGAATTCTTGCCAGAAAATCAAACGATAAAAAAGAGTATTATTTAAGCGCTATGCGGCGTTTAAGAGAGCAAATTAGACGAAAAACGCCAGATTTTTGGAAGAAAAATTCTTGGATTTTGCACCACGATAATGCGCCTTCCCACAAGGCCATCATTGTGAACGAATTTTTGACCATAAACTCAACAAATACCATCGAGCAGCCACCTTATTCACCAGATATGGCTCCAGCCGACTACTTTCTTTTTCCTAATCTCAAATTACCACTTCGTGGCACCCGGTTTCATTCGGTAGAAGACATAAAGAACAATTCGCGGCGAGAACTGAACTCGATTCCGGAAAAAGCGTTTAAAAAATGTTTTGATGGTTGGATTATTCGTTGGCGTAAGTGTATCGCTTCTAAAGGAAAATACTTTGAAGGTGATAAAATAAATTTGAATGAATAACTAACATTTTGTGTATTATTAATCTTTTCCCGGTACTTTCTTGACAGAGTAGTATATCAAGAGATTCGTCTCAATTGTAGGAGTGACAAGAGGTATGTTATTTCCCGAAATTCCCGCGGTAACAGAACTTACGCGGGAAAAACGGATCTGCAATACTGATAAACCGATTTTGAAACCAAAGGATTTTTGTAATCAAAGTTATACACATTACGTTTAAAGTTTTATATTGATCTGTGAAGGGGTTAGAGTTTATACATAACTACTTGTTTCTACGCTTTTTGATTCAGTCTGTGTGTGTAGATACAAGCAAATGTAAAAGTATAGTAAAAAAAGCTATAATGCCTACTCACTCCTCTAAACTATTTGAGCTACGGAACTCTACCTACAAGTGTAAATGTGTGTAATGTTGACCTCGATTTCTTTAAGTGTATGCCCTTTTTATACTTAGCTCTTCAATACTGTGGTTACTTCGTTTGACAAATGGTTATTCGAATAAAATAAACAAGTCAATAAGTTTTTTATCTTACTAAACCTAGTTTCTAATGGATTAATGTTGGAAATACTTGTAATAAAAGTATTCCTACAATATTTAACTACGTTCTTTACATATTTTGCAAGCTTCATGATGACTTCACTAGAAAATCTTAAGCATAAAACTCAGTTCTGCATTAACCTATTTAATGTCAAATTAAAAAAAAACTTTGTGTTTGACCATAAGCTATATTAACTTGGCAGGCATTTAGCCAAAGTGATTTCAAACATCAACTTCAACTATTGGTTGAAATGCTTGATAAGTATGAGTGTTTAATTGAAAAACTCGTTGATAACCCCTTTAATGTGAGAACTTTCCGACCACGCCTGGCTTTTGAGTACTTAAATTGGAGCAAAGTTGAAGTCTGTTTGCCTTCGGTCGGGCGATTTTACTCGATTGGAGTGGTCTACTAAGGGGTCGGCCATTAGTCACGTGAGGCTAGAAAGAGCGGGGAGGGGGTTGAAAAAAACACGAAATACCACTAGGGGGGAGGGGGGGATCGTAGTGAGATATCACCTTTTATTGTTCTTTGAACGTGCGCTTTCTAAACCGAAAACCGGAGCGTGGCCTTGACTCACCGTTGCTTGCACCAAAAAAGTACGTGATTTTGGTGCAAGTGCAACTATACTTGATGGGGTAGTGTTAAACCTCACCACGTGTCACCATGGGGAAGAGACGTTTAAGAAATTGTTACAAAACATCACGTGATTAATGGACGACCTCTCATGCCTCGGGTTAGCCGCAGTTGGCCGCGGTCGATAAGCCATAGGAAGTAAGATTTAAATTAAATTCATTCATTGTTTTTTATGCTACTTTGGCAATATAAATTATTACTGTTTTCCGGCACTATTCTAAATTAGTAATTTTTCACGGCATTTTTTGTGTTGTGGATATTTTTTGGCAATGTGCATACTAATGCTAATCACAAAAAAATATTAAATAATATTACTATTATTATTATTCCTCAAAGAGCTAGTAGATCTTTATTGGGACTAACTAAAGCTGATTTATAAAGGTAAGCAGTATTGTTTATCTGCCATTTCTATACAGAAAAAATAGAATAACGATAAAATCCTACTTTAAGAGCTCAAAGGCTTTTCTTATCTTTTTTTACCGCATAGGTGCATTTCACATCGATTTACTCAATATAAAACTGACAAATGGTAAATTCTTATTCGCCGGAGGTCGGCTCACCGTCCAAAGAGATTTTCGAATGTTCGATGTTCCAAAGCTCACTATTACACACACGAATACTCTTTAAAGCTCGTGCGGCATTTAAATGCTAAATAAATTCCCCAGAAAGCAACAATCTTTAATTTGATCATTTCAATTCAAATTATTTTGACACGAAGTGTGCTGGATTTGATAGTGCGTAAATAATGTTACAAATAACGAATTTTAAGTTACTTATAACGAATATCAATCGGGTAGATTTAAGTCCTTACTACAAAAAAGACGAACTAGGTTTAAGCCTCGTCTAAAGAATAACCAACCAATTTGAAACGTTGTTAGTCTCGGTAATATTAAAGTACAATTTAAATTTGTTGGCTAATCTTTAGACATGGCTTATTAAACCAAGTCCATTTTTATTGTAGTCTAAGACTAAGAAAGACATGCTAGAACGAGTCAATTCCGACCCAACATTCATGAAACGCATTGTTACTGATGACGAGACGTGGGTTTACGAGTTTGACATGCAAACTAGTCAACAAGCTTCGGAGTGACGCCTTCCAACTGAACCGAAACCGAAGAAACCGCGCCAAACTCGATCGAAAGTCAAAGTCATGTTGACTGTTTTCTTTGACTGTCACGGTGTTGTGCACTCAGAATTCTTGCCAGAAAATCAAACGATAAAAAAGAGTATTATTTAAGCGCTATGCGGCGTTTAAGAGAGCAAATTAGACGAAAAACGCCAGATTTTTGGAAGAAAAATTCTTGGATTTTGCACCACAATAATGCGCCTTCCCACAAGGCCATCATTGTGAACGAATTTTTGACCAAAAACTTAACAAATACCATCGAGCAGCCACCTTATTTACCAGATATGGCTCCAGCCGACTACTTTCTTTTTCCTAATCTCAAATTACCACTTCGTGGCACCCGGTTTCATTCGGTAGAAGACATAAAGAACAATTCGCGGCGAGAACTGAACTCGATTCCGGAAAAAGCGTTTAAAAAATGTTTTGATGGTTGGATTATTCGTTGGCGTAAGTGTATCGCTTCTAAAGGAAAATACTTTGAAGGTGATAAAATAAATTTGAATGAATAACTAACATTTTGTGTATTATTAATCTTTTCCCGGTACTTTCTTGACAGAGTAGTATATCAAGAGATTCGTCTCAATTGTAGGAGTGACAAGAGGTATGTTATTTCCCGAAATTCCCGCGGTAACAGAACTTACGCGGGAAAAACGGATCTGCAATACTGATAAACCGATTTTGAAACCAAAGGATTTTTGTAATCAAAGTTATACATATTACGTTTAAAGTTTTATATTGATCTGTGAAGGGGTTAGAGTTTATACATAACTACTTGTTTCTACGCTTTTTGATTCAGTCTGTGTGTGTAGATACAAGCAAATGTAAAAGTATAGTAAAAAAAGCTATAATGCCTCCTCACTCCTCTAAACTATTTGAGCTACGGAACTCTACCTACAAGTGTAAATGTGTGTAATGTTGACCTCGATTTCTTTAAGTGTATGCCCTTTTTATACTTAGCTCTTCAATACTGTGGTTACTTCGTTTGACAAATGGTTATTCGAATAAAATAAACAAGTCAATAAGTTTTTTATCTTACTAAACCTAGTTTCTAATGGATTAATGTTGGAAATACTTGTAATAAAAGTATTCCTACAATATTTAACTACGTTCTTTACATATTTTGCAAGCTTCATGATGACTTCACTAGAAAATCTTAAGCATAAAACTCAGTTCTGCATTAACCTATTTAATGTCAAATTAAAAAAAAACTTTGTGTTTGACCATAAGCTATATTAACTTGGCAGGCATTTAGCCAAAGTGATTTCAAACATCAACTTCAACTATTGGTTGAAATGCTTGATAAGTATGAGTGTTTAATTGAAAAACTCGTTGATAACCCCTTTAATGTGAGAACTTTCCGACCACGCCTGGCTTTTGAGTACTTAAATTGGAGCAAAGTTGAAGTCTGTTTGCCTTCGGTCGGGCGATTTTACTCGATTGGAGTGGTCTACTAAGGGGTCGGCCATTAGTCACGTGAGGCTAGAAAGAGCGGGGAGGGGGTTGAAAAAAACACGAAATACCACTAGGGGGGAGGGGGGGATCGTAGTGAGATATCACCTTTTATTGTTCTTTGAACGTGCGCTTTCTAAACCGAAAACCGGAGCGTGACCTTGACTCACCGTTGCTTGCACCAAAAAAGTACGTGATTTTGGTGCAAGTGCAACTATACTTGATGGGGTAGTGTTAAACCTCACCACGTGTCACCATGGGGAAGAGACGTTTAAGAAATTGTTACAAAACATCACGTGATTAATGGACGACCTCTCATGCCTCGGGTTAGCCGCAGTTGGCCGCGGTCGATAAGCCATAGGAAGTAAGATTTAAATTAAATTCATTCATTGTTTTTTATGCTACTTTGGCAATATAAATTATTACTGTTTTCCGGCACTATTCTAAATTAGTAATTTTTCACGGCATTTTTTGTGTTGTGGATATTTTTTGGCAATGTGCATACTAATGCTAATCACAAAAAATTATTAAATAATATTACTATTATTATTATTCCTCAAAGAGCTAGTAGATCTTTATTGGCACTAACTAAAGCTGATTTATAAAGGTAAGCAGTATTGTTTATCTGCCATTTCTATACAGAAAAAATAGAATAACGATAAAATGTTGTTGCGACGCGCTTATCCCCACCTCCGACCCGGATCGCGTTTCAAGTTTCTTAGAAAATCTAGATTTTTAGGATTACTAAGTTTTAAACCTTTATTTGAGTGATTTTTCTATAGAAAATATATATGTATTATATATTTTTAGAAAGAGGAGGAAATAGGCTAAGCAGTAAATATTTATTAAAGAAGTTTTTATTTTCCTAGAAAAATAAATAAAATAATTAAGGTCGCGTTTTTTTTTTTAATTGATACCTAACACTAACCTCAATAAATATGATGAAATCCAAGAAGTTGTTCATGATTTCTAGCCACAACACAATTCACTAACACTTTAGCTTTCTATTTCACTCATTTGTTTTCTTCAAATCACTTACAATTGATAACAAACCACAATTAATTACGCGCACGAAAAAAAAACGGCCGCGCCGCTGACCCGCCACTAACAGCTTGTATCAAACTTCTAGGACAAATGGCGGCAATGATCGGCTTTGAAACACGATAGCACAAAAAATTCACGATTACCTCTAAATCTGATAACTAAATTGTATTCCTGGATAAATATGCTACAAAGTTATTTAAATTTGATAGCCACACGGACAAATTTAGCTATATTTATCGCTTTAGCAAAACGAAATACACTCATAAAAATTAGGTGAAAGTTGAGTCGAGTGAAAGTTCTAAAACTTTTTCATTAAATATTTTGTAAAATGACAAAAACAAATATGAAAAACGTATTGTACGTTAAATTTCCACTAGTATGGGTTACAATTATTACTCAGTTTTTACGTCCTCGCTGCATAAAACGACACAAAACTTTTTGTTTACAAACAAAGAAAGCAAAATGGCCGACCTTACAAAAAATTGCAACTCACTCTCGATTTTTAATTCATTTTTGGGTGTTGGCTTTACCCAGTTTCTTTTTTTCGGGTCTATACTGACCTGTTGATAACTAGACTGGCCGTTAATATTCATAGAACGGTAAAAAATAACGAGTTACCGCCATAGACACGGCTTTAAATGTCATGCCCGCGAACGCACACCGATGGGTGCTTTGGACGCTACCGGGCTATTTTAGTTAAGGCACACCCTGGAGTGCGCCGGACGCGTCACGGGTTAAGAGCTCAAAGGCTTTTCTTATCTTTCTTTACCGCATAGGTGCATTTCACATCGATTTACTCAATATAAAACTGACAAATGGTAAATTCTTATTCGCCGGAGGTCGGCTCACCGTCCAAAGAGATTTTCGAATGTTCGATGTTCCAAAGCTCACTATTACACACACGAATACTCTTTAAAGCTCGTGCGGCATTTAAATGCTAAATAAATTCCCCAGAAAGCAACAATCTTTAATTTGATCATTTCAATTCAAATTATTTTGACACGAAGTGTGCTGGATTTGATAGTGCGTAAATAATGTTACAAATAACGAATTTTAAGTTACTTATAACGAATATCAATCGGGTAGATTTAGGTCCTTACTACAAAAAAGACGAACTAGGTTTAAGCCTCGTCTAAAGAATAACCAACCAATTTGAAACGTTGTTAGTCTCGGTAATATTAAAGTACAATTTAAATTTGTTGGCTAATCTTTAGACATGGCTTATTAAACCAAGTCCATTTTTATTGTAGTCTAAGACTAAGAAAGACCATGAGCGTCTTGGCAGATAAAACAAAGTTTAAGTTTTGCTACTAACTTTTGGTTAAAATGATTTTGCACCATTAATTCTCTTAATATACTCGTAGTTATACTTGTAATATAATAACATGTAGTGTTTCTAGTGACATAGGTTGAGAATCGTAGTGGCTAACTTGTCAGTTTTGGAAAAATATAGATAAAAAAAAGATACCTACTCCACTAAAATGGTTGTTAATCTGAATTTTCTGTAAACTTAACATTTACAAAATACGCAGTAAGTAAAGATAGTTATTTTACACTAGAACCGTATCACCATAAAGCTCCCTCTAGCATGGGACGTACTAATTTATTAAAATTTGTATTAATTTATCTTTTTTTAGCGCCTTATCAAGGGGTAAGTTCTATTCCCTACAACTGCACTTGACCGAAAATCAGGTTTTAATGTTGGATCATACAAAACATATTATATTAAAGCCTTAGGGTGCGGCGTATATATCAATTTGTCCAAATCCCCATCACCAAATAATCGGAAGCAAGGAAAGTCTTTCTTCCATAAGAATTAACGACAAAAGGGGTCTTTGCTTACAAAGAAAAAAGTATGGTTAACACTCGATAGCACAGTGACCTACATATTAAGGCGTCTGGCAAACGCTGAATTGTATTTCCTTTTAATATTATGAGCATAGGTATGATGCAATATAGTTCAACAATTCATTTCTTAAATATTCTATTGTTATTATATAACAAAGTCTTGATATTTTCGTTCAATCTGTGACATATCTCCGATATTACGGTATTGTTTGCTTCACTGAATAGTCCTAGGTTTTTATAACAATTGGTTTTTAACAATACGTTTGATTTTTTTTTAGACACAACCACAGAATAAATCATGAATGGTTTGCATACTAAATGAAATTAGTGTTTCAATTAACAAATTCAGCTGTAGATAAATAATGTAAAAGTAAAATATTATTATGTATTTTTTATAAAACCACGCAGATTTACGTATTGAATAAATAGATCCTTTAAAATTCATTCCAAGTATTTAAAAACATCTGATGTAAGTTTCAACACATTGATTAAAAGTTTCATTATCATTACTAATAGAAGCTAATTAGACTAAATTTATTTTAAAATTTTTGAGATATTTTTTACAGTAACAAATGCATACAAACGAGTTAAAAGCATTTATACTGCTCTACATTTTCCACGAAGTAAGTAGGAAGGTACCTTGAAAATTATGCCACGTGTGAGGAATCGTTTGTGGCATCGACCCGACAGCCATTAATCATACAAGACTATAATATATTATCGGACGACTAGTGAGAATTCAATGAATTCTTGTAACTTAGTAACATTTTTGTGCACCTACTTTTCAGGCATCGTTTATTTGTCACGAGGTTGATTTCTATTAAGGTTGCGTAACACCAACACAGTCACTAATAACTCTAGTTAGAATTCTTGCATTTCATGTCACACTAACTAACTAACTATTACGTAGACTAAACCACATCTTTCTACCACACACATACCAACTACCACACAAAGAACATACACTCACACACCTCGCTATTAACTTACCACACATTAAAACATACATACTTTCATCTACTTCCTATTTACATGCTTCCTGTACCAACTGTTCCACCTAAATGCCAACCGATTTAAGGGGTCAGTCTGAAAACCAGCGTTGGGTTGCACAAGCTGAGACTGGTACCCATTGCCAAACATTGTTACTATTTTTTTATACGTTCTAAACTGTAGTTTAATTAGTTTAATCAAGTCAAGAAAACGAAATGTACTTTTTCTATTAAGTTATGGAAATAAAGCTTTTTTCATTTCATTTCACTAAACAGTGCTTGTTTTATCGCGATCACACAACGGATACTTTATATGTAGGTCATCATATAACATCCATGATCAGATACAAATGCTGGTATTTATCACACAAACTTGCCCCTATCGGGATTCAAATCCGCGACTGCCTGAATTTGTAGTCAAATATACCATAATGATGGTCAAATGTCATTAAATTTTTCACAACGTGCCAGATTTCTATCTGGCTTACTTATTCTAGCTATTCGTAACTTACTTGTTTCATTTAAGATCTTTTTGTACACAAACAGCAGTTTCTGCAAATCTTATTTAAGTTTTTGTGCAAATATTTTATCAATGATAAATGGCGTTAAACGTAGACTCCATTATAAGCCGGGTAGTGTAATTACCTTGGCAGCTTGCCACAGGTTACCTCATCAAGTTTAATGTCAATGCCACCTGCTTTAATGGCGACATGAAAAAACGAAATGCAACTTTTTTGTTTTCCATATGATAAAGTTTATTCTACAATAACACTTTATAAAAAAAGATTGTTTTTAATTTTTCTTTTTGAATAAGTTGAAAAAATTACGTGATTATAAAATTTATTTCTGTTCTACTCCCTAACATATGTGCCAAAAATTACCTACTGATATTTTCTTTAAAAAAAAACAATAAAAGGCAGTTTTATTACAGTCTATAAAATTTCCAAAATATTAACCAGTTAATTTGTTAATATTCAGCAGTGGAATGCAATAGGCTGAATAGATAGATAGATAGAGATAGACAGAACCAGTTAAAAGCCTTGTTGTAAAATACTGCTATAAATCGCTAAAGAAAACTTATTTCTATAAAGAAATACATTTTGCTCTAGACGCTCAATGTAAGAGTTAAACATTTTTGATTTTGCTAGCAGTACAAAAGGAGGAGGAGGTACCTCCTCACGCACTTTGTAGCGTTGCTCGGTCGATTTGAATGGGAAAATGCTTAGATTTTGGTATTTTTTGGATTTCCACACATGCTTAAGTAGTGTTGTGAAAACAAAAAAAGCAATATTCAAAGAAAAAAATAAACATGTTGTTACAGACGGATAATTTTGTTTTACATTAAAGTTCCCCAATTTAAAAAAACTAAAAAAAAACAACCTGTATAACATTGCTAACACAGAAGTGATTATTAAGGGGGATCATTTAAGGCAGCGCTGGTTTTTTTATATTTTTTTAAACCAAATCCCTTTTTTATTCCCCGAATTTTTGTGGATTCCCGCCTTAAATTGGGCGGCAAACTAGCAAACGATTCACAGTCGCTTTTACCCGTATTCACAGATCTGCTTCTATTGCGCCAGAATATTCCATTGACAAATCCCCAGCAGAATAATTTCATAGAGATGGGCCAATTGGAACTCAGTTCGAATACCAAAACAAATGTTTGGTTTATATTGCATGAGCCTTTTAACTCCCGTTCTAATAAACAGAATAATACCTTGTTTTATACTCTCACTGCCATAAAAACAGACATTCAACGGTGAAAGAAATTTCGGAGGATATGATGCAACTTTTATTAGGAAGGCCGTAAACGTAACGTAATTGTAATGTATTTAAAATTAAATACCAAAATACTTACTGTGTAGTAAGGTTACATTAAGTATTCTGCTGGTGCAAACGTAAGGTTTTGTATGGGTAAAATATATGTTTGAGATAACGATAATCTTTTCTTATGAAGGATCGTTCAAGGCGGCCCGCGAAATGCGTACGGTTTTAACAAACAGATACTCTGGTTTACTCTGCATAGAAATATAATGTGATTCTCGGTTGTAGTAGGTAATGATATAAATACCGAATAATCATCAATTTATTTATATATTTAAATAATCAATTTATCCCACTCAATTGGGTTTGGTTGCAAATAAATCATGTTTAAGTCATTTACAGTCATATATTAGTGAGGCAAATTGATTACAAATGTGATTGATGTTCAGTAAAGATATCATTATAACAGCCGCAAATCAGATTTTGATTGTTGCTATACCAAAATACTAACATTTAAATTCGTAAGAAATTTTGGATTTCCCGGGCTGCATTCAACGATTCTCCTAAACAAAATCGAGAAAGGTACATTGCTTTTATTTTACAGGTTTTATAAACCGCCGAAGGTTATGAATATAAGACGACTCAAACATATTCGTAAAATACAGCGTATCTCTAATTCCTTCACACACGAGCTCATCAATCTTACTCCGACATGGTATGCATTTACGCAGCCGTCGCACAACCCTTCATGCGTGACATAATGTACAAGTTTAAGTAGAATTATACGTATAAGTGGGTGATTTTCCATATTAAAAACAAGTGAGAGCCGCGATTTTACCCGTGAAAATGAAAAAAAAAGGTGCTATGAAGGTTCTGAAAATCTTCATGTCGAATCCTTGCTTCTTCTGTCGTTACATTAGGCTCCTGATTGTATAATGTTATATAAGTAAGGAAAAAAAATATTGATATGTATACGTTTCCTTCTTCTAGCACTTTGTCCAGTTACTTACTAGTCGAGGTCAGCTTAACAATGAACAAGTCTGCGATAACCAATTACCGCACGTCCATTGTTATTAAATTGGTATTCACTGGGAGTTAAGGATGAAGCTACCAAAACCCTTAAATAGCGAAAGCATACTATTTAAATTGAAAATTCGATAGACTTGCTTATACAGGGTTACATTGCAAGGTAGTGCCAATTTTTTAGGCACCACTCAGAATCAGTAACTGAATTGATCTACGTAAAAATTAAATCATTTTTTATTATTACTATCCGCTGTTGAGACATGGTATGCGTGGATAATCTTGTCTCAATTATTAAAAACACGCACGCACTATCCCTGTGCAACCTAGACCTGCAAAGTTCAATGCAATAATAGTCACAATGGCGCGCGAAAGAAAACCTTAGCCTTTTCTATGTAAGGTATTTCTAACAGCAGGAGCGCCCGCGCCAACCAGAGGTTCAAATTACCAACAAGGACCATATGCACTGCACCTCTAGTTCTTATTTTTAAAATTTTGCACTACCTTGCAATGTAACCCTGTAGTTGGAGATACGTGAATGCAAAGTCAAGACTCAAGAGTGTGGCAAGATCCTAACCTAACTAACACAGAAATTATCTTTGAAATAATTGACGTGCAACAACGTATTGGTATTTCATTTCATTAACTTAAAATGAGCCTGTGATTGAGCTTTTAAAATTCCAGCCTGATACCATCGACATGAAAAAGACAGATTTTAAACGGTATTGATTCGGTAATTGCTTTAAATGTGGTCGGTATTTTATGTACCGTATCACCGCATTTTTATACATTCGAAAACCAACGACTATTAGTTATTGTGCTTGAAATATGCTGACAAGCATAAATCGACCAAAATACTACATGTCGGTTTACTATCTATATGGGATGTGGAATTCAAAGCTCTATGTATGAGCATTATACGTATCCAAATTATCATCACATTTACAATAACATTTAATTAAAAAATAAGACATGCAGAAAGTAAATTAATATGTTGGCTAACACTTAGAACCTTGCACATATGCTGTGTATGTGAACCTTGCACACACACAGTGTCAAATAAATGAGTTACATCTATCAAGTTAATCCGTCTAACTGTAGTTAATTATGTATAGATTAAAAATATTTACTCTCAAAGACAGTTAATGCTTCATTAATGACGTTTAATGACAAATAATTTTAGTGAAAGCAATAATATTCTTACTTTACTTTTTAATGGCAATTGTTTGTGCCTTCGAAACTTGATCCCTCAAGTGTCATGTTTGTAACGTGCTATTAAGTCTATAAGAATGAAAGAAATTGAAACAAAAGGGAGTTTTAGTTTCCTCCTAAAATAAAAATATATTTACAAAACATGTCTAAATGTTACTTTGTTGTTTTTGCGGATAAGATCATACATAATACTTAATATAAATTATTTTAATTTAAAAATAAACCGTAGAAATAATATATGACTGACTTTTTAAATACAGAAACACTGAACGCCACCGTCAAAAAAAATCTAATAACTCAAACTGACATGTCACATATTATATTATCGTTTAAGAACAAAAAAATATATATATAGGGTGCTAGGTAAATGGTTAGTTTTTAAATGAGGCAATAACGGAGTTCATCGATTTACATTTTGACAGGCACCGCCCTATGCTTACTTACAGTTGTCATTATTTAATGAACCATTAATTTTTATAGAGAGCCACGCCTCATTCGTCAATTTAATTATAATTAGTTAATGCCACACTAGCACTAATTTTATTAACGTCTCTGAGTGTGCCCAGTTAGTACCCTGGTAGTTGGTCGTCTTTTGTCATTTGGAAGAATTTAATTTCGGATAAGCTTTAGATTTCGGATAAGATACGGATCTTCTTCTTAGTCGTGCAATTTTGGCAGAGTGGTCGTGGTCATATATGCCTCGGTCGATTCTTGTGTATTCTTGGGATGCGTCGCCGTCGTTTGGCGGAGCGAGAGCAATCGTTGATGTTAAAGTGCGTAACAGATTTAGATTTAAATTAGAAGATTCGGATAAGCTATTACTCGTACAATTTACATACATCAAAATACTTGGTTATTATTATGCCCGCAGAACAGATAGTTCGAATCTTGATCTCTAATCAAGTTCTAAGCAGTGGTATTATTTTATGATAATCTATTATATTGAACTACCTATTTTTTTTTAAACATGTAGGATTTTTATATATCCCGGTTCATTCTGTGAGTTGATTATTCAATCCCTTTAAAGTCTATTAATTCTAAAGTAAACTAAAAAAGTTGCAAGTCTCTAGTTCTCGTATCATGCCGAAACAATTTGTTGTTATAAAATATGCACACATTTTGGTCGCGTTTTGCCGTAAAGGTGGACGCCTACACGAATGCAGAATACGTTAGCTGGCCGACTAAACTCTCTGATTTAGACCTTTTGAAATGTGAACACCCACTCGCTCCCATTTGAACAAGTCTCAAGCGCTATTATTTATAGAACAAATTATTATGCTCGGGTAATCAAAGTCAACTGTGGCTAGTTATAAATTCTAGTTGTAACGAAACCACGGTATATGTGGGCGTGCTACAGCCCCATGATAATTTGTGCATAATTTACTAAATACGATCTCATTTGATGTCATACAAATTGGGATCTTTAGTAAATAGATAACATGTGAAATTAAAGTATGCTACAGTATTGAAAGTGGCGAAGATTTCAGAGACTATTAGGGTTATTAATTGTTGTATAGTTTGACCACAAGTGTTGTATTGCTCCTTATATAGCTGCGCGGCGATTCACAAAGACGTAGTTAGGATAATTCTGTTACTTTGCTGTTGAAGTTATTGGTGGTATTCTTACCACCAATAAATTCAACTTGTGCAACTTCAACTTGTGCAAGTAACGCTTCTGCGTTAGTTGCACAAAATTATATACGTCAAATGTACATGATTAAGAAATCCAAAGATTTTAAGCCCAGAAGCGGTATAGCGCTTGTCAAACTATTAAGACTTCCCATAGAACATATTGATTACGAATAATGTTATTGTTATCTGGAAGTCACTGGGGGAGCCCTATGTTCAGCAGTGGACGTCCTGTGGCTGAAATGATGATGAATGTTATCGTTTGTCTTTGTTTTTTTTTAAAGTAAAAAATATGGCAATTTAACGACAAAAATTGAAACTGTTATTGAATTGTTATTGAAAATGTTTCAACTGATATCAATACAGAAAAATAATATGTGAAAAAAGTTTAAGACTTGCATTTTAAGATTACCATCATAAAATGTATTTGTTGGAAAAATGTACATAAACAAAGAATAAAACTTATATATAAAAAAATACGTATAGGCACTAGAAATACCCTACCTTAATTTCTACAGTCGACTAAATATACGAATGCCCGTTTATATAAGTAAGTAATGATGCGGTTTGGAAGAGGCTTACGTTTTGCGTGGACGATGATGTGGCCTGATTTGATTTTGATTGATGGAAGTTTAACGATGAGATATGAAAGCACAATTTTCTTCGGAATCGACCTAATATATGAGTCTAGCTTATTTATTAAGGATAATATTTACCGATGTGCCTCCATAATAATGTACTGTATTGCTTAAAAATCCTTGCATTGTATCAATTTGGCGGCAACAAAGAATAATAGCTGGCAATGCGATAATGACGAATTGATTTGCTTTGATTGCAAATGTCCTGGGTTCAAGACTTGCTCAAAACGAAGTTTAGCAAATAAGTTGTCATGCATGGTGCCAGAGTTCATTATGGTTGGCTTATTTTCTTGTAAACCGTCCACACTAGGACGTCCATTACATTATTGTTAAGCGTATATTAAGACCTAGTGTAAAAAAGCTATGTCCGATACCAAACTCATTCTGGTGTCAACTCGTTTTTTGCTTTGAGCCTCAAATGAGCTCTAAACACATTGACTGTCCAAAAGTTACAATATGACAACAATAACGCGTGACTCCGCAGTCCGCAAGGAGTTTGATGTAAAAACATCAAACACTGCTGGGGTACTGCTCAAAGTTTACGGTTTAGACCCCAATGTCTAAAAAAACCGACCAAGTGCAAGTCGGACTCGCGCACGAAGGGTTCCCTACCATTTTCTATAAGAACAGCAAAAAATCACGTTTGTTGTATAGGAGCCCCCTTAAATATTTATTGTATTCTGTTTTATGTGTTTACTGTTATAGCGGTAACAGAAATACATCATCTGTCAAAATTTCAACTCTTTAACTATCACGGTTCATGACATACAGCCTGGTGATAGACGGACAGACAGACAGACGGACAGCGGAGCCTTAGTAATAGGGACCCGTTTTACCCTTTGGGTACGGAACCCTAAAAAGGAAACTAAACAAATTAAAGATAATATGTCCCACCCAACAGCAAGCGAGTACTTTTTTTCAAACAACAAATTGTTACAGACCATCAATCTTACACAAGCCTTGCAACGCCTCACGAGACAAATGCCATATTCCGTTATTCCATTTCTGCTGTATTTACCGTTTTTTTTTTCTCCATTGTTGACATTTGTCATTTTTCAAGCGGCTTGAAGGGGGCTTATGGAAGTTGGCCCTTATATTTTTATTTTGTGGAGCGTGAATGAAAACGTGTACCTTGAATGCTGCACCATTCATATGGCCCAAAATTGTTTTCACGATTGAGCACTTTGAGTTAGGGTCTCGTGGTATGATCACAGTATTCTTATAGTATAGCCTTTGGGTTGTAAACATTTCTTGATGCTCTATAAAAATATGAAACAGGATTGCTATCATTCAGACGTAACCGCGCGTTTTGGTTAGTTACGTCCGAACGATTGTGAACAATGATATTATGTAAAAAATAAGACCCACGCATTTTTGGCGCTATTTCAAAAAACGCGCGATTATCGCCGTGACTTATAAAAGCAAGCTTTATAAAGTTAAAAATAATATGTAGGATTTTTATATATCCCGGTTCATTCTGTGAGTTGATTATTCAATCCCTTTAAAGTCTATTAATTCTAAAGTAAACTAAAAAAGTTGCAAGTCTCTAGTTCTCGTATCATGCCGAAACAATTTGTTGTTATAAAATATGCACACATTTTGGTCGCGTTTTGCCGTAAAGGTGGACGCCTACACGAATGCAGAATACGTTAGCTGGCCGACTAAACTCTCTGATTTAGACCTTTTGAAATGTGAACACCCACTCGCTCCCATTTGAACAAGTCTCAAGCGCTATTATTTATAGAACAAATTATTATGCTCGGGTAATCAAAGTCAACTGTGGCTAGTTATAAATTCTAGTTGTAACGAAACCACGGTATATGTGGGCGTGCTACAGCCCCATGATAATTTGTGCATAATTTACTAAATACGATCTCATTTGATGTCATACAAATTGGGATCTTTAGTAAATAGATAACATGTGAAATTAAAGTATGCTACAGTATTGAAAGTGGCGAAGATTTCAGAGACTATTAGGGTTATTAATTGTTGTATAGTTTGACCACAAGTGTTGTATTGCTCCTTATATAGCTGCGCGGCGATTCACAAAGACGTAGTTAGGATAATTCTGTTACTTTGCTGTTGAAGTTATTGGTGGTATTCTTACCACCAATAAATTCAACTTGTGCAACTTCAACTTGTGCAAGTAACGCTTCTGCGTTAGTTGCACAAAATTATATACGTCAAATGTACATGATTAAGAAATCCAAAGATTTTAAGCCCAGAAGCGGTATAGCGCTTGTCAAACTATTAAGACTTCCCATAGAACATATTGATTACGAATAATGTTATTGTTATCTGGAAGTCACTGGGGGAGCCCTATGTTCAGCAGTGGACGTCCTGTGGCTGAAATGATGATGAATGTTATCGTTTGTCTTTGTTTTTTTTTAAAGTAAAAAATATGGCAATTTAACGACAAAAATTGAAACTGTTATTGAATTGTTATTGAAAATGTTTCAACTGATATCAATACAGAAAAATAATATGTGAAAAAAGTTTAAGACTTGCATTTTAAGATTACCATCATAAAATGTATTTGTTGGAAAAATGTACATAAACAAAGAATAAAACTTATATATAAAAAAATACGTATAGGCACTAGAAATACCCTACCTTAATTTCTACAGTCGACTAAATATACGAATGCCCGTTTATATAAGTAAGTAATGATGCGGTTTGGAAGAGGCTTACGTTTTGCGTGGACGATGATGTGGCCTGATTTGATTTTGATTGATGGAAGTTTAACGATGAGATATGAAAGCACAATTTTCTTCGGAATCGACCTAATATATGAGTCTAGCTTATTTATTAAGGATAATATTTACCGATGTGCCTCCATAATAATGTACTGTATTGCTTAAAAATCCTTGCATTGTATCAATTTGGCGGCAACAAAGAATAATAGCTGGCAATGCGATAATGACGAATTGATTTGCTTTGATTGCAAATGTCCTGGGTTCAAGACTTGCTCAAAACGAAGTTTAGCAAATAAGTTGTCATGCATGGTGCCAGAGTTCATTATGGTTGGCTTATTTTCTTGTAAACCGTCCACACTAGGACGTCCATTACATTATTGTTAAGCGTATATTAAGACCTAGTGTAAAAAAGCTATGTCCGATACCAAACTCATTCTGGTGTCAACTCGTTTTTTGCTTTGAGCCTCAAATGAGCTCTAAACACATTGACTGTCCAAAAGTTACAATATGACAACAATAACGCGTGACTCCGCAGTCCGCAAGGAGTTTGATGTAAAAACATCAAACACTGCTGGGGTACTGCTCAAAGTTTACGGTTTAGACCCCAATGTCTAAAAAAACCGACCAAGTGCAAGTCGGACTCGCGCACGAAGGGTTCCCTACCATTTTCTATAAGAACAGCAAAAAATCACGTTTGTTGTATAGGAGCCCCCTTAAATATTTATTGTATTCTGTTTTATGTGTTTACTGTTATAGCGGTAACAGAAATACATCATCTGTCAAAATTTCAACTCTTTAACTATCACGGTTCATGACATACAGCCTGGTGATAGACGGACAGACAGACAGACGGACAGCGGAGCCTTAGTAATAGGGACCCGTTTTACCCTTTGGGTACGGAACCCTAAAAAGGAAACTAAACAAATTAAAGATAATATGTCCCACCCAACAGCAAGCGAGTACTTTTTTTCAAACAACAAATTGTTACAGACCATCAATCTTACACAAGCCTTGCAACGCCTCACGAGACAAATGCCATATTCCGTTATTCCATTTCTGCTGTATTTACCGTTTTTTTTTTCTCCATTGTTGACATTTGTCATTTTTCAAGCGGCTTGAAGGGGGCTTATGGAAGTTGGCCCTTATATTTTTATTTTGTGGAGCGTGAATGAAAACGTGTACCTTGAATGCTGCACCATTCATATGGCCCAAAATTGTTTTCACGATTGAGCACTTTGAGTTAGGGTCTCGTGGTATGATCACAGTATTCTTATAGTATAGCCTTTGGGTTGTAAACATTTCTTGATGCTCTATAAAAATATGAAACAGGATTGCTATCATTCAGACGTAACCGCGCGTTTTGGTTAGTTACGTCCGAACGATTGTGAACAATGATATTATGTAAAAAATAAGACCCACGCATTTTTGGCGCTATTTCAAAAAACGCGCGATTATCGCCGTGACTTATAAAAGCAAGCTTTATAAAGTTAAAAATAATATGTAACTATTTGTTTACTTTTTGACCCTTCAACTTTATTACAAGGAATGTTACCTACAGTAATGTTTGATCCAAGCGTCATTCGCGTCGGGGGACTACGTCAAAATCGGTCTATTCGTTTGGGAGCTACGATGCCACAGACAGATACACAGAGACACATCCTGAACTTATAACACCCCCTTTTTCCGTCGGGAGCTAAATATCATTCAGCCGAGATCATTTGACTGTAAACGAAATTTAGCTTCTATTTTTAACTCCGGAAATAAATAATAAAAATCTTTAACCTTGGCCGGAAGTCGTTGCGCAAAAGTATCAGCAATACATCGCTGATAACTTTAACGATCGGATCCGCGTATCAGTACGTGAGTCGTGATATCTTTTACTGCTCCAAAGCGCAATATGTTCCGCTTTATTTACTGCTGACGATAAATTTGCTTTTATGACTGTCTTATTTTCACAAGAATAGGAGCAGCGAGGTGATGCCACCAATGGAATTTTCCTTTTGGGGTCCGTAGGACAATAATAATATATTCATACAACCACATGTCGGCCGCTCTATAAAAATATTAAACAACAATAAATATGTTGCAGCATTGCTCAGATCATAGACTCCAAATCGGTATTATGGCCATTCCATTTAGGACGTCTTCAAAATTTCACTGCTGTTTGTGTTTAATTAATTTTTTCGTTTATGTTTATAGAGCTTTACTACAAAAAGATAGACTAGGTTTAGGAACTGATTAAAAATTTGCCAACCAATTTAAAGTACTCGTATATGTCAACATTACTGAGACATGTATGACTTTACACATACACTTTAAATTGGTTGGCTAATCTACAAACAGTGTTTTAACCTTCTCTAAATTTTTTGTAGTAAGGCCCTTAAGGTTTCAATATTTTGTGTCGTTTTGCGGCTCTGCACCGTTTAAAAAAATACCCTGAAAGTGTTTTTTTTTACATCAAAATTTACACTTTATCACACAGTATCTTTATAATTATACTTGTTTTCTTTTATAATTTATGTAGTGTTATTTTTTGGCTACAGATCCAAAATATTACAATGGATTCGACTCACCCTTCACTGGTTTTCAACTCCCGACATTCGTTTCCGCCAATAAACTGTTTTTATTGTTGTACGCCATGGACAACGCTTCTGTCTTTTTTCTCAATGGAAATGTTCTCCTTGGAATAATGGAGCTCCTAAAATCCATTTGATAATGAAAAAAAATGTCAACAAATAGAATTTACATAAAAAAACAAGTGCTATTTTTTAATTTGAAAATGCTTTATTAGCTCTCAAAGATGCCAATGTAGAGTGTCTTTTTTTACTTAAGCTTTTAACGACAAACAGTTTTAAAATATTGAAGAACTATCTCGTCGATTCATAAAATATTAATTAAAAAGTTAATAATCATTTTTTTATGAAGCCAGCTTAATAATTTTACCAAATCTTATAGCAAAACAGCCTTCTTGCTCAAATTGGTCAATGGTTTTTTTTTCCTGTGGCAACACTTCCGATAGGATCTCGTCCTAAATGATTTTAATAAATTAATTGTAAAAATAATATTTTTTGGCCAATTAACTATCGCAGAACGTAACTAAATGTATTGTTAGTGTTTATAATTAGATTGTGTGGTGGAAGTGTGTGTACTTTACGTATATTACGCTTCTAAATTATCGCCGTTAGACGAGTGTGAATGACATTGCACTTTCAAAGGTTTTGTACATACTGTTATTCATTGTTCCCTGTTTCAATTTAAAAATCAACATAATAATATCAATGTGTTTGTGCTAGAAGATCCCTATAAAGCAGTAAGTCACCCGCGTTGAGGTTATATTTACATATTGAAATAACCTCATAAATTGATCTATCAATTCTTTGGAGTTTTATTTTCAATCGTTATACGACACAATGCTGACTCGTAAAGCCTCTGCTCGCCAGGAGGAATCAAAACTCCTACTGGCTTTGAAGGAATTGAAGGCATCCAAGGAGTTGGTTGAGCAATTGAATAGTGAAAGAGAGGACAATGAAAGGGAACTAATGGAAGTATGGAATAAAAATGCTAATTTAAAGAAAGAGATGGCTGAGCTGCACAACAAATTTTTACTAGTTGTTGACGAGCGGAACAAACTTCAATCCGTGATAGATAGGTTTTATCAGTGCAGCGATGAAATTGAGCTCAATTTAAAACGTATATCTATGCTTCATCAAGACCTCAATGATACCCAGGACCACATCCTACACCTGGAGACAGAAAAGCAACAGCATATTGACTCCCAGACTGATAGTTTATTTCATAAATTAGTTGGCAGTGCGCCCAGCCTTCCTCAAACTTCAAACAATGAACCAACTGTCACAATTGATCTAACTAGTGATGAAACTTTAAAATCCCCTAATTCAATTGGCATTTTTAAATTAAGTAGTAATAAAAAAAATAAGAAATATGTAAAAATTAATAGGTTCATTAAGAAAACTAATAAATTAATAAAAAACAAAAATGTGTGCAGTCTTATAGTAAACAAATAAATGAACGAAGGAGATTAGGTGATAAGTTAGATATGTATTCATTATTATTAGAAAAATATATCTCTGATTATGAGAAAAATGTTAAAAATTTAGAATTAGATATAAGTAAACTTAAGCACTCATTAGATGTTATGACTCAGCGATACACTAGTACTAAAAAAGAGTGTGGTGAACACATTCTAGCTTTGATGAGCCTTATGTCCTCATGTACCTGCAATAATGTGACAATTAATGACAGTTGCTCACTTGGCTCTCAGTTAGGATGTGAGTCACCAGTTATTCAGTTAAAAAAAAAAACATAAACCCAATGAATGTCTCCGTTGGTTCCCAATCAACCCAAAATCATATAAGTAGACCTGTTAAATCTAATATAGTTATGTTCAGCGATGAAATAGGTAAAAACATGGGCCTATTACTAAATACATATTTGGGACAAGGAGTTGTTAACCACTGCATGCCAGGTTCCTCATGCTTTGAAATTATGAACCGAATTATTAATTATAAATTTAATAAAAATACCACTTTATTAATTTTTATTGGTAATAGGGGCAATGTGAGCAAAAATGAATTAGCAAAATATTTAGACACATTACATTTGTTGAACTTAAACAAAATTGTAATGTTTACATTCCCTTATAGTAACAGCTTGCCACAGGAGGAAAATGACATACGATATAAAATGAATTTATTATTAAATACCTTGACTTATAATTCAGAAAAAATGCATGTTATTGGCATCAATTATTATTTGAAAAATAAATCAATTTATTTGACCAGAGATAAATATAATCTCAGTGGAAAAATTAAAAGACAGGTAGCTATGTCGCTATCATTTTTTATTGAATGTACAGCCAAGAACTTGGCTAAAAAAGCTGCTTTTGTTGAGCAGAAAAATGACATATTATTTCATACATTGGAATCAGTTCCAATAAATAATAATAATTTAAATAAATTAATAAGACAATAGAGGAAATCTCTTGCACTCCACCTGTACCCACAAAGGAAAAGTCTAACAGTCTTAATATTGTACATCAAAATATACAAGGCTTTTCCGGCAAAGACCTGGAAATAACTCTTTATTTACAGGAAATGAATATACATGTCCTTTGTCTTACTGAGCACTGGCTTAAGAAATGTTAAGTGCTCATAGGGATTGAAAATTGGGAAGTCATTAGTTTGTTCAGTAGAGAGTCAGCTTAACGAGGGGGATCACTAATTCTTGTTAAAAATAATATTTAAGTCTAAAGATCGTAAAGACATCGTGGCACTTTCTATAGAGCAAACTATTGAACTAGCGTGTGCTGAGCTGGAGCGGTATATTATTGTTAGTGTATATAAACCCCCATCTGCCGATTACCTTCTTTTTGAGTCCACTATGGAACAGGTATAAATTTTTTTATCAAAAACGAATAAGAAGATAGTTGTATGTGGAGACTTTAACATTGATTTATTAGAGGTAACTCAAAACTCTATAAGGTTCCTAAATCTTTTTAAATCCTTTAATTTAATTATTCTTTTTAATGAACCTACACGAATTACTCCTACAACAGCTACTTGCTTAGATAATATTTTCTGTAATTGTAAAGTTATGCAAAAATCTATTATAAACTGTCTAAGATCAGATCATAGTAGACAAATAGCCACATTTGAGCACCATCATGTTTCACCAATAGTGGATATTGTTTGTAGGCCAGTCACCACCAATAAATTAGATAGATTTAAGAAAAATATTGATTATGGAATAAATATATTGCCATTCAACAGCGCTGATACGGATGTGTCATATGAAAATTTGTTTGGATTTGTTAAAGATGAGTTTAACAATATATTTAAGCAAAAACACCTTAGAATAAATACAAATAAATGTAAATTCAGCGACTGGGCCACAACCGGTATTCATAAAAGTAGGAGAAAATTATATGAATTATATGAACTTAAAGCTCAAACTCAAGACCCTAAAATTATTGAGCATGTGAAAAAAATCTCTAAAATCTTTAAAAAAGTATGTTCAGTAGCCAAATCAAATTAAATTCGTGATATTATTGCTAGCTCCAAAAATAAAATATACAAAAATAAACAATTCGATCGCACAATTAGCCTTAACGTTCATAATAAAATTATTCAATCCGACAATGAGGTAGCAAACGCGTTTACGGATTTTTTTTCTAATATACCTATTGCTACAACTAGTAATTTAAACTCTTCACAAGGTCTTGCGGAAACTTTTTTGAAATCAAATGTCGAAAAATGTACTTCTATTCTAAATTTTAGGCATATAAATCCCGAAGTTATTGTAAAAACTTTTAAAGAGTTAAATATGAAACAAACAGAAGATTTATGGGGCATTTCAGTTAATATAATCAACCATATAATTGATAGTATAGCAACGCATCTTGCTTGTATATTTAATCAGTGTATTGATGAAGGTTCGTTTCCTAATTTGATGAAGTACAGCAAAATCATACCCTTATTTAAATCCGGAGATAAAAGTGATCCCTCTAACTATAGACCGATATCAATTTTACCAGCTCTTAGTAAAATATTTGAAAAGTTAATCTTCAATCAACTCTTATCACACTTAGAATAAACAAACTATTGCATGAGAATCAGTTTGGTTTCACAAAGGGGAGAAACACAACTGATGCGGGAGTTGCACTCATTAAGCATATCTTTGATGCATTTGAAAGTAAGCAGGATGCTTTAGGGGTTTTTTGCGATTTGTCTAAGGCTTTCGATTGTGTAGATCACAAACGTTATTAATGAAATTACGGCATTATGGTGTCTCAAATGAGTCAGGAAAATTGTTAGAGTCATACCTCACAGATAGAACGCAAACAGTTAATGTCAATGGAACTGACTCATCCGGGGCTCCATTACGCATGGGTGTGCCCCAGGGCTCTATATTGGGACCTTTATTATTCCTGATATATATAAATGACCTTCCTTACTTTACTAAAGATCTGTGTGAGATAGTATTGTTTGCAGATGATACGTCATTGATTTTTAAAACTGACAGAGGTGAAGCAACCTTTGACGATGTAAATAATGCTCTCTCTCAAGTACTACGATGGTTTACTGCTAACAATATTTTACTTAATGCAAAAAAAACCAAGCTCATTAAATTCACTATGCCCAATGTGAGGCAGTACGCATATTAATATGTCAGACAATCACATAGACGCAGTCGATTCAACAACCTTTTTGGGAATTACTATAGACTCCCGACTGCAATGGGGTCCCCATATAATTGCCTTGTCAGGAAGGCTCAGTTCAGCAGCTTATGCTGTGAGGAAAATAAGGCTTTTAACTGATGTCGAAACGGCAAGACTAGTATATTTTAGTTATTTTCATAGTTTATTGTCGTATGGTCTATTGCTATGGGGCTCAGCTGCTGACATCGAATCAATCTTCGTGTTGCAGAAAAGAGCTGTACGTGCAATATATTGTCTTGGGCCTCGCGACTCTCTGAGGGAGGTCTTTAAAGATATTAAAATATTAACAGTAGCGTCACAATACATTTTTGATAATATTATGTATGTTAGAAAAAACATTAGTTCGTTTAGCCTTAAATGTGATTCACATCATTATAATACTAGAAATAAAAATAAACTTGCCGTTCCGAGCTTCAGATTAAAGAAAGTAGGTAATTCTTTTTTGGGGAAATGTATAAAAATATTTAATAAAGTACCACAAACTCTTGTTGACTTGCCTGTTTATAAGTTCAAAAACCACATTAAAAAAATCCTTATGGAAAAAGGATATTACAAAGTTGAAGATTACTTGAACGACCAGAGTGCATGGACTTAATAACCTGCCTAGCTCGCACTTACACTATCTTGTAATTGTATTTCCTGTAATAAAATCAGGCTGACAAAGGTGACTGAGTTTGTTGCGCCGCTTCTTCTCATCACCAGCCGATATGTAGTCCCGAAGCGGTGGTAGGAAAAAAAAAATTGGGACATGTAAAAGTGCCATTGATGGCCAATTTGCAAAAATAAATGACTTTGACTTTGACTTTCTGGTTACATAAAATTTACTTGACTATTTTATCAAAATGGGTAAAAGGTCGAATCTGCTTTGATTTAATTGAACGATAAAAAAGATTGGGTTCATAAACACAGCGTAGCGTGAAGTCATGAAAACATTTGCATATTATTGGACTAGCGTACATTTGCATTACAAAAGATATTCATCAATTGATTTCTAAAACAAACCAGTCTGAATGTAATAAAATCAGACGATGTAGGTAGCAGCTTTCATTACGGATTAGTTTGGTTGATTTTATAATAATAATAGATGTGGTTAGCTAAAAATCTTGAGATTTATGTTATGATTTTGTTTAATATTTATATTCCCTTTTTCCCTTGACCACATTAAAACGAAAATTTTAAATAAACAGTTTAAAAGTCAATAATTTATTTCGAATTGATATATTTTAATAACTTAGGTAGAAACTGAATTAATAAGATAGTGTGATTGACCTGCTCCCGTTTAAAAACACAAATAGGTACTTATTCAACGTTGGTCCCATAGAAAAAATTGTAGTTTTTTAACACCAGAATCAACCTCTTGTTTTGTAGGTATTTGAAGTAAGCCGTGTTTACATAAAGGTAGATAAGACGAAAGATTTATTCGATTGCATAGTTTGCTCTAGGTTATACCACTAGAAGGTATAATTATTGCGGTTTTTTATTTCACATTGGAATACCAACAAAGATTTTATGAACATACTGAAGTGTGCTAAACAAATCATACGTCACGTTCTTGGATTATATACATGTCTAGATTCCCTGTTCGCGTGTCATAAACGTCAAAAAATATATAAGCCAACTGTTGGCGCCAAAGTTTGTTTCGCCCGCTCAGTGGCGCACTTGTTACCATAGCAACCCATAATTGTTACCATAGTAACCATAGTTGTTACTCACTCAAATCTGGCCTGCACAACTGCAGCACCACACTCTATCTAGACATGTTTATAATCAAAGGTCACGTTATAGTATTTTAAGTGCTACATTCATATTATTTATGAAGTGTCTGATAGTCCCAAATCTTTCTTTAGCACTCTACAACTTTATTAATAATACCGTTGTTATTAATAATTAATTTCAAAGTTAGAAGCAAAACTTTCTGTTCAGATCAGAACAATCTGTTTGGCATAACTCGAGGATGCCAATCTAATATTTATAACATGCAAATTGATTGCGGCGCAGTGTCAATTCTACATACCATGAAATACTGTTTGTTGCATATAGATAGATGTATAAATACGATACAATAAAACAGTCAAAGCTGATAATTACTTTTACAACTTTGCTGTCTTTTAATAGACACATTAAGTTAAACAATTGTTTTGGAGTGACTTCACGGGACAGAGTTAACAAACAACACAAATTAAAGTGATAATTTGACTGAAAGAGTCTTACTGAAAACTTTCAAATAGTAGACATTACAGTTACTAAAATAGGGCAACGGTGCTGACTATGTTTATTGCTATTATGTATATTAAAAATACAACGATCAAAAATACTAACCTTGAATTATCCAGTAGTAATCCACAGAAAATAAACATTCCTTTAAAGTATTGTTGCTTTTCTGTGGTTGAGAAAATAAGGACAAAGCATCTTCCTTTCTTAATGAAAAAGATGCCTAAAAGAGACAAAATTGAAAAAGTTAAACTGTCACAAAATGGGGTTAATCCTTAAGGGTAGCTACACATATTCGGTAATGTGGAACAACAAAGCCAACCTACTAACGAAAGCATCTACTACTTTACATCCAGATGAATGGATGAGTAGATACCATTTCGGTTTTGCTACCCGGCTTTGCTGATTGTAGTTCGTTCGCGTTAAGAATGCCCCCTAACCAATCAAATCGTTCCTAATTAAAAAGTCAAGTTCGCAGTGACCAGTTCAACGCATACTTTCGAACGAAATGGTTATGGATACCACGATGAATGCGCTTAACACTTAAAAAAAGAAGAATGCAACGAAATTATTCAATCAGAAAATACCATTACCATACCATTGAGCGCCACCCAACACACTTATTTGAATGGTCTCGGAATCAAAAATTGACGTCCTTGTATTCCATTAACATTTTGAAATGAAATGAAAAATAAGATAATTGCTTCGAGCTACAAACATAATAAACGCAAATCCTCAAAAGGGGTTATTCTGGTGCTCTTATACAAAAACTTAAATTACGAAATAAAAAAAAGACTTCTCCATTCAAAATGATGTCAGCCGATCGGCGATTTTGTATTGGGAGGGGATTTTTTTTTTGCGATTTCGATGAATCAGCCTTTATGAGTATTTGTGTTTATTTTGTTACACCTTGTATATTCTTAGCTTAACAGAAAAGCAATTTGTCTTAATTTTGCCCGAAGCATCTCCCAGTACAGCAGCAAAACCTGAATGAATTAAGTTGTTGTTTTTAGGATTCCGTACCATAAGGGTAAAACGGGACCCTATTACTAAAACTCCTCTGTCCGTCAGTCTGTCCGTCTGTCACCAGGCTGTATCTCATGAGCTGTGATAGTAAGACAGTTGAAATTTTCACAGATTATTTCTGTTGCCGCTATATATAAACAAAACATAATATAAAATAAATTATACTTAAAAGGGGGTTTCCATATAAAAACGTAATTTTTTGCCGTTTTTATACATAATGGTACGGAACCCTTCGTGCGCGAGTCCGACTGGCACTTGGCCGGTTTTTATTTTCCTTGGCGACTAAGTAGAATCAAGAGTTTACGGGGAATCGAAGACGTTATCAGAAATGATTGATAATAATTATTATAAAAAGCTCACTGTCAGAGAATATATTCACTGTGCAATACAAACAGTCAAACTTATCTCTAGACGTAGCTAAAATGAGTTTGCCTCCGTACCTACCCATTCTAATTAAACATGTCAAATGGTGTCATTTACGTTATCAAATATGACACAATGCGGGCAGCTCGTTTCAATTAATATGTAACGCCAAAACTTAATCTCTGGAATTAATGCGAATTTCAGAACATATCAGATTCAATGTTCATTGGATTACAAAGATTTTCATTGGACTGTAGCTGGAAATATGTTTATCCCTATTTTCCTTTTGATTTTAGTATTAAAATATTATACAGCCCTTAATACCAACAAGATTTTAAAATCAAACATGTTTTTTAAATACATGACTAAACAGATACACTGTCCACATTTTTGTGTTTATAGAGAAGACTAATGAATCAAGCGCCTTAACATAACGAATTGAACTTGTTGCTTTTTATTAAATAGAAAACAATTGAATACATACCTCTATAATAATAGCAATTTTCTATTTCTTCTATTTCACAAAAAAAACCAATTATATCAATCAATCGCATCATGTGTTGCTTTAAAGAACAATCTGAATGAACTCATTTTCTTATCACAGCTCATACTGTCGTAGCATTGCTACGAATACTCATATTCGTAGTCAGCAACGAACTACTACCTACTACGCTACGATTATGCTACGACCAACTTTAGAATAAATTAGCTTTTGTCCGCAACTTTCGAACGGTTCACTTCTAACAAAAGGATTGTATAAAAATTCTGGCTGGATTTTAATTAAGATAATTCTACCCGAAGCGTATTTTAAAACGGATCCGTGTTGTAATAGATTTAATTTAATTGCTTGCTGCAACTAGGCGTTTCTAAGAGCACATTAAATACCTTTTAGAAACCGTCACACGATGTTATCAGTAATCTTACTATAAAATATGAAAGTTTGTAACTGAATGACGCTTCTATAATTAAGCAATTTTAATTGTGTCCATGGTTTTTTTTACGAAATGATTATTCATTGACAAAGTCGCAATAGAAGCTTATTGTCACTTTCTTTCAATTGTTTTCTTTTGTGCTTTGCTTTTATTTGATTTTATTTATCACTCAAAATACAAAACTATTTATCATCAGAAATGTCAAAAATAATTAAAACCGTTTAGTCATCAATCGACTTAGTACTCGATTAGTTTTTAATTAAAGGCATAACATAATTTCAGTGTCAAGACCTATAATGAGCAGTTGGGGTGATTCAAAGCTTAATTAAGTTGTGGTGAGCCCGCCTCCAAGATCAACCTATTTGAGTCAGTCACAATCGCTGCCGAGGCTAATAAACATTACTTTCGGGATGTCGGACATCGATATTCTGATTTGAAAGTCGATGTTTATGGTGAATAATGATGATAAATGTGATTGTAGTCTAAACATCAAAATATTTAACATTAGTTAAAACAAACAAACGTCCGATGCTATGGTCGTCCGTCCATCAACGACATCAGGAAGACGGCTAGATAAAGTGAATAGCCTATTCTCAGATAGTCCTCTTTAGCGTTCTCTGGCGGAGGCGTATGTCCTGCACTGGACTGAAATTGGCTGAGATGATGGTTATGAATAAAATATTAGCAGATAAAAGCAGAAATTGTATGTCTTCTTCTTGTAGTGCCTCTCCACAACTGGAGGTTGGCCTTCAGCTCCGCAAATTTCTCCCTATCTCGCTCTAGCCGAAACAGTTTCACGCTGGCAATTTCTGTCCACTCTGTAATATTTCTTAGTCACGACTTTTTTCTTCTTCCTACATTGTATGTGCTTGTCCTAAAAAGTAATAGTATATCTAAAATTTTTCTAATTAGCATAATAGAAAAGTCTGAACGAATTACCAGTTTACAATGAACGAATTATAAATTTCATCGATAATCGAATGTCACTTCACTAAGCAACTAAAACAGACTGCTGAGATCAAAACCAGTCACTGATATATTACGATTGCTAGCAACATTGTTAATTTAAGATTATAAAGGAGCTATACTCATCATTCAACATTCAGTAACATACATTTCTTTATATAACAAATAATTTAGTAAACACCTACTATCGCAAGTAAACAACTTGCGATAGTAGGTGTTTACTAAATTATAGATACTTTTGATAGAAGAAATAGGTTATTAGGTCAATTAGATAATATTGTGTAATGGTTTAGATCTACATTTTATTGTTACTGGCTACTATACAAACTTCACGACGATTTTAATTAAAAATGATAATAAACCCAACAACAAAAACCCTTCGATATAAAAAGATCCGTTGCGGTTAATACCCCTAAAATTTGACTAATCGACAAAAGGCTTAATGAGGTTAACAGAACGATAATACCTTAAACAGTTTGGCCGCTTGGGAATTAATATTTTCAGAAGTTGAAAACAACTTTAGCCACAACATTGATCTGAACTGAAATAAAAAGTTTCAACAAAGGGGAAGGAAACGTTCGGCGTCAGTTTACTTTTGTTATTTCATCGTTTGCTAAATAATTGATAGAAAATATTTGTGATCTATGCAATATTTTGATTTAGGAAATTGGAATTTCTGTTCTATTTGACGACTGTCTGGTGTAGTGGTTCGCGGTCCGGACCACAATCCAGGTTGCGGGTTCAAATCCCTCGGGAAAATGTTTCTGTAATTAAAAGTTACGGATATTTATAATTGATGGATGACTAAGGTATTTTTATTGGTGATCTAGGTGCCAAAGTAGAAACTTTGTATAGCTTGGACGTAGCCCCACTGACTGACTGACACTAACTAACTGCAATTTTTGAAAATAATTGAATTAAAGTCACGGAAGATTAAATAACTTGTGTAACATAACAAAGTTAATTTATTAGCTTTAACGCGTAATTTGGTGGGCGATATTAACTAACACCGCCAGTAATGTAATTACGTATCTTCCAATTATAAAGGCAGGATACACAATACAAGCGATTTATTTGAAAACAAAAGATACACAAATGTAGATAAAATTATAATTCCACTTTGTAAAAATTGGTTCTAGTCCCCTCTTAGTTAAGGTGAGGCTTGGGGGACGATTCTCTAAAAAAGGCAAGTAAAATTGCTCTGAATAGCAATCACCTAAGCGATACAATATGATGGCCTATGTCCAGCAGTGGACGTCTTTCGGCTGTTGGATGAAAGCGATACAAACAAAGATAGCCTCTATGTGGCTAAGAAGTGGGTTCAAATTACTATTGTCAATGAGTAACTTCAGTGTTGAAGTGACAGCGCGTATCACCTAAGCAGTACAAACATAGACTCTATTTTGTTACTCAGTTGAATCACATTATTAATCGTCGATTAGTGAAGTGATGTGAAAGTGATCGCGGTTTTGTTTAGAGAATTGAAAGGCTGTGCCCTGCAGTACGACGTTTAATATTTTCCTTTTAAATATTGCTAATATTTCCCACCGTCTGATATTCAAATGTTTAACTTTATTGATATATGTTTTTGTAATTATTTTCCATCTTTGAAAAAATGGTCTTAATAGAAAATAATTCGGGGTTAATTACAGAGATATTAAGGCAATTTTTATTGAAAATATTAGGTATTCCAGTTGTATCTTATCTTAATTAGACCATCCGAAACTCTTCTATCACGATCTATTTGTAGGCATAGTTCGGAATTGAGATAGTAAACGACTATCCTGGCCTTAACTGCGTTCATTATGTTAATTATCTGGTTCAACAATGAAGCTACTCCACAGAGTACTATAATGTAATGAAAACAGATTTACTTACTATACACGGAGTATAATCCGTTTTAAGTAAAGTAAATGAACCTACATTAAAACTGTTTTATTATAAACTAATTGGCCCGGCGAATCGACGTTGACATGGTAGAAGAAACTAGAAATCCCTATTTAATTTTAAAGAATGTTGATGTTGCTTGTAATAATGAAAACAAAATCGGCTCAGAGCTTTTCACAACTGTTAAACTACGTAATTTCTATAAATAGGTCGCCATTGATTTATTTCATGCTGAAAGAATGCCATTTAGACACTCATGTAAATCTGTCAAATCCATTTCGTTAAAGCGAATAGAACCAAGTCCGAGCTAAATGTAGAAAACGAACAATGGAGTTCACAATGTAGATTGAAGCAGTTAGTCTGCTAATAAATACATTGTTTAAGATGCCTACTGTGATTTATCTTTAACAGCTATCTTTTTAGGGTTCCGTACCCAAAGGGTAGAACGGGACCGTATTACTAAGGCTCCACTGTCCGTGTCTCTCTGTCTGTCTGTCCGTCTGTCACCAGGCTGTATCTCATGAACCGTGATAGTTAGACAGTTGAAATTTTCACAGATGATGTATTTCTGTTGCCGCTAAACAACAAATACTGAAAAGTAGAACAAAAAAAATATTAAAGGGGGCTCCCATACAACAAACGTGTTTTTATTGCCGTTTTTAAGTTATGCGTAGATATACATTTAAAAAAAAACTGTTAGCGCGTCAATTTATGAATGTTTTTGATGACAGTTAAAAATGTAGTCATAATTTACTCCTGCATATAAATTAAGGGAGACCCATAATTAGCCTTACTAATTATATAGATAGTATATAAATACATTGTATAATTATTATATTTACGCCATTGGTTTTAATAAATAAGTAAGTAATATAAATTATATACACCTAACTGACCTACTGAGCCTTTCTGTACTATAAGGGAGTAGAAGTAGAGCAGGGACGGGTTGAATCAATCTAGTTTTAAGGCAGGATTAGCTAGTGGACGAGAAATGATATTTTCGAATCGAATGTAATATTCAATCTGAGACAACTAGACCCCGAGTCTGCAATTCATATTCAATTCGTTTTTAGATAAAAATATGTCGAATGAAGGTGTATGTACTGAAGAGATGTACTTTTTTGAGTTGTTGACTGTATTCGTTGTTTTTCTAGTCTTATTTATGTTGAATTTCATATCAATGCACTTTTAAATAACTATTTATTTAGTGAGATAAAAGAAAATCTCTACAGATATCTTTACTCAGTTTGAACCCTCAATAATTTACATTTGTTATTAGCTATGAGTTTTTTTTATAGTTATTGTAATAACGTTTGTTGATCAAATAATCAGAGTTCTAACCAATACCATGATCTTTTAAGTTTTCAACAAAGTCAAATTAATATTTTATCGTAAGATTTTCGCGGTATCCTTTTTTGTATTTGAAGCATAAAATTACTTTTAACCTGCCAATAATGCTGTGCAGCCAAGCAAGCAGAACGCACTAACCTAAATAAAGATTTATAATGAGAAATGTCCCTGCGGAGCAGTTAGGCTTTACTCCATCCGCAAAACCGGGCGGCGGACTCTGGAGACTCGTTACCACGCATTCGCTAGTTAGGGGTAGGCTGAGGGTTACGCATTCTTTGGAATGATATACTGGATTGACTTATGCTAAATCTGATTGTATTCTTAAATCATGTACTACTAAGTTTTTTATTTGTCTAACGGGATGGTTGAGACAAAGCTCATCTCAGATGGTGCCAGTTTGGTCTTGCCAACCGATTCCACGTTTTTTTTTGTGTTTGTTAAATTAACTATATTTTCTAATATCCTTATCATAATACACTTGTTTAATAGAGGAACAATTATTGTGTCTATTTGCTTAAGTAATGGGTTTGACGTAAAATTGAAAACATAGCAGCACTTATTGATTTTTTATCAGTGCAGAACCATCAATCAATGATCAAATAATCTATGGGTAAGACCAAACATAATGTGACACCTATCGGGATACTATGCAGTTCGATTCCTCGTTGTTTAGGTGCGATTATAAATCGGTTAGTACTTGGTAAAGGAGGTAAAGGAGGATACTGATAAAGTTCATGTAAAGAAAAATTTAAGGAAATAATGTAAATAAAATAGTTACTATTACTGTTTTTAATAAGAAATATGAATGTGTGCACCAACTTAGTCATTACAACTTCTTTTCAAAAAAAAAAGATTTTTATATTTTTTATTTTGCCTACTTCACTACTACTACTATTGCAAGTCTAGTTTTCAAAATGAATGAAAAAGGTAAAGAAATGGAGGTTAAAATATTTTTAAATTTTCAAGTAAAAAGCAATAAAAATAAAAGTATAACAGTAATTAGGTACTACAGCAAAACGTAATAACTATAAAGGCTTAGTATGATCACAAACGGTGATGCCGTCATAGCCGCTGATTTGAAAAAGTAATCACGCCGCTTCGAGGTTCCGTGAGTGATGAATAGTCGACTTGTAATCAAAGTTTTCTGTGGCAAAAGAATAAAAATATCATTTTCTGTTACAGATATTATTACAAAAGAAGTTACTAAGTAACGTGATTGAAACAAAGGGTTAATTATACAGGAAAGCTCTCTTAATCAGTATTACTTCAACCTTGCTTTGTAATTTCTATACAGGGTAATTTTTTATTAGTGTTAAATACTTGAGGATTTGGTTATTCACAAGATAATAAGATACTTTGCAAAATAAACTAATTACCAATTCCCTTACTTATATTGTACCTACGTTTTTCCCTTTGTTAAAACTTACAAATAAGGTTGAAATAGGTTACTAGTTTTTTAGACAATATTGTTTGTTATACTTGTAATTTACTCGAACTTGACTGTTTACTGTTATGTTGGTATAATTATGTAAATAATGTTAAGTTGCCTCTCTTAACCCTCTATCTTGCAAATGCAACCCTCGCATAAACTATAGCATGAAAAACTTACGTCTCTGTTACTCAAGCACTCAGGTTCATCAAAATTCATGATTCTTAACGTGCAGAATATTATCAGCGTTAATATTTCACAATCGCTGTCATAGTTCGCTCGGGCTGCAAAATGCGAAATTAACCGCAAAATGGCGGGAAAGCGCGCCCGCCATGTTCAATTATTTAAAGATATAGTGACGTGTTTCAAATAACTGTGATTTTAGGCTTACTTTAAAAATATATAGGAAAAATGTGATAGAACGACAACAAAATATACTTTGCAATAAATGCAAAGTCAGAAAATAATCTTCATACAAAAATATTCATACAGTGCAAACAAGCAATGTCCAAGTCGTACAGAAAAAAATAAGCATTGTAATTGTAACTCATTCAATTTGTTTATTAACCATCATAAAATAAGTTGTGTGTTTATTTGTAGTAACTAAAAGTAGAATATCAAATAAATACTTTAAAAATAAACAAAATTATCAACAGACAAAGCCTCGTAAAATGCAAGGAGGAACAAGTATGCTTCATATAACAAGTTCCTTTAAAATGGTATGACAGCCAAACTTGGAACTCCAATAACAATCCTCAAAATATTATAAAGACAGTCAGAATTTCAAATAAGCGAACACTCTTTAAATTCTTTAGACCGAGAAAGGTATTTATTTTCCCTTGTGCTCGGGTAAACTGGATTGGACGAAACTGGATTTATAGGACACAAATCGCCACGTTGTGAGGCAACTACGTTGTAGTTGCAATTGATTCCCGTGGGGTATGCCTCTAAGTAACGACGTTGGGCCCTAAAATACGTGGCCCCATCATGTTATGTTACCACGTGTTTCACGACTCAAAATATTTTTTAATTTAAGAAAGAAATTGCAATGATTGAACATTTATAATAGCAAAATTTTAAGAACACTCTGTATACCGTGTGTTTTGAGTGGCAACTATTGTAATCAATTGACCACACAGAAGCAACTTAGAGTAACTTCGTCCTCAGTTCGGAGCTTCACGTCACAACTGGCTGTTTGACTAATCTGTGACTTGTTAGTATAAGTACTATATTACCTATATTTTTTTACTTTACAATTTTGAAGTTGATACAAGTGACCTTGGTGGATTTCGTATGAAAAGGTTTTATGATATTTTTTTTTAAATTGAAAGTAAATGAAACCTGTCGCAACAGCAAAAAAATATGAATTGTTGATGAGATATTTAACAAATCTGTTGGAGGGAACGGATGTGGGGAATTTCATTCTAGTACCACTCATTGATTTACTGAAATAATTCAATCATTTTTTCTTCAACCGACTTAGTCAAATGTTTAGGGCTCTACAAAACCCGCAAGTCAAACATTCTGATTATTTTGTATTAAATAACTGTTAAATAATAAATCTAAAAGTTTGAATCATTGCCTTAATCCTGCGAGTACTTCTGATGTGTAGTGTTACCTCTAGAACGTTTCTTGTTAGAGAGCCATAAAAATAAACAAAAACATATCTTGTGACAACAAAAAACATTTTAATTTAAATTTAAACCTTCACATAATGGAATAAGCTACGAAGTGTTTACATTTTATTACTCGTGACTATACATGGATATTGCGCTGTGCAAATAGGCAGTTCAAAGCACGCATGAAAACACCTTAAAAGTATTCGAAAAAAGGTCTTCGTTAAGGCAACGTTCGACAATCTAAAGAAATTCAGTCTCAAAATAAGCAACAGTAAGTTTCGTTCTCACGAGAAACAACCCGTGCATAAGACGCTTTTCAATTTAAATTAACATTGCGAATCTGTTAAGAAATCAAAACATGCAGTTTTTCAACTCTAAACAGGAAAACCCGTGCAGGCTAAAATGGCTTTTGAGTTTATGGAAATAAGGTTCATAAAACATTACGTCATTTTGAAAGAAAAATAACTTAAGTAAAGGCAGCAGTACATTAAGAATTGCAGTGATATTTTAGTAAGTACCTACAGGATAAAGAACTTAATTAATAATAAAATAAACTTAGTGAGTACATATTACTTTTCAACAATAAAAAGTCTAGGAATATAATTTGGAGTAAGCCACCATTCGCTTAATTCCATAAAACATTGTACAGACGAAAACTAGATTACCTATATAACATGATTATTGGCTTTATTTTGATTATGTCGCCATGAACTAAGGAACGTATTAAAATGATGGCGTAGAAGTAGCGATTTATTACATGCTTAGACAAAGATGTACTTATCTGTAAGATCTGCAGCCAACTTTGCATTAGAAATGCTAGTTTATTTCGAATTTTCAACAAAATAGCGATTTAAAACAAAAGTTACCAATTTAAGTTTAAAATAACACTAATTTAAAGTGGTAATGGCAATCCTTGCCCCAGAACCGATGGCCAATGAAACAGATAGGGTCTGAAGGGGAGATCGCGGTACACACACACAAGTAAGCCCTACGGGTCGTTGGATAGACGAACGAGGCACAACCATAAACGCTAAACAGTACCTTTAAATAATATGTTGTTACATACATTCTTTGGTCTTAAGGTACGTTGCTCAAGCACTTGTGTCATAGAAATCAGAACCGAAATAATATAAAAAGTAGTTTCTACAGGACCTCACAGATGGCGATGCCAAATCTGGCGTGCCTCTAGGCACCGGGGGTCGTTAAAATCCTTGTCAGCTTGTTTTAATTCCCTGTCCCAAATGACACTTTTTAAAAACTCTCTTGACAGCTTTTCTGCACTAATAAACCAGGGGGTTAACGATATACTTATAATTTATTTTCAGTGATTTTATGAAGTTTTTTAAAGGTACTAAAACAGAAATAAAAGAGTTATCCACCAACCGATTTATTTCGACGCGACCTATTTAGCTTTGTTTCGAAGGTTATATTTACGAAGAACAAAGCTGACATTATCGTGTTGTACTAAATTGCATTCCGTATGCGATTGCACAGATAAAAACTTGATTGCCTGACATGTTAGTCGTCTAGTCTAGGCAATAAAACTTTATTATTCGGCCAGTGTCCTGACATATGACAGGGTAGATGACGAGATCTAAAAAATGGGTTCCAGCAGCAGACAGTTCAATAAACTTATATTGGATTTGGATACCAATATCCACATGTCATCGTTGTCATTTTTTTGGGATAGACTATCTGTCACTTTTTATATGCGTAATTTAGTTAGATTTTAACATCATGGAGCAATATGCATGGGGTGTGCTGATTTCCAATGTTTTAAGCGTAAACTTAAATATTGTCATGAGGTTTCTAAAAGCCAAAAGTGGAACCCTTAAATCAGCTTAGTAAAGCGAGAAACTATATATTTTTATTGTTACTGGCATCATGTGACCGTTCCGAATCCTATAAGTTAAAGAAGGTGGTATGAGAAAATTTCTGGAACAGGATATTCTACTCATTGAAATCGAAATTGGGAGAAAAAAGAAAGGAACATCTTTAATTCCGTATTGATGCCGGGTATTATCGAAATCGGGAGAAAAAAAACCTTTTTATGCCAACAACAACGTATGTAGCAACAGTTTTTTTTGTTCCGACTTTGGCCTTCTACTAGAAAAAGCTGTTCAATTGTATCAGCAGAAACGTGTTAAATTGATTTTCTCGTTTAGCCTGTCACTGTATTTTCGTACAGACAGTCCGTTCGTCTGCCTGACTAACGCAGACCATTTAAACATCCTTGCAATGATAGAAGGCAGAAACATAACGTTTTTTTTAGAAATACATACACGGTGTTAGGTTTTGATCATATTATAAAGCCGAAAAAGTACCTATCTGCCAACATAAGCATAAGAATACTATGGTTTAGTTAGACATTTTATATTTTATATCGACGGTCTGGTGCAGTGGTTTGCGCTCCGGACTACAAAGCAGAGTTGCGGGTTCGAATCCTGCATGGTAAAAAATATTGTGTGGTGAGCACGAGCAATGTGTGCCTTAGTCGTGAATGTTTATGAACGCATTTACAAGTAAATATATTTATTCGTTATCTCTTCGCCATAATACATACTTAGCTTTGTTTATGTCTAGCAAATTGGTGTAATTGTAAAAACTATTTATTTACTTATATCATCATTTTTTTACATTCATTTTTATACTAAACATAATAACTTAGGTTACTCACAAGTTTAACTTATTAAACGTAAGTATTTATATTAAAATTTTAAATTAACTTTGAAAGTAAAAAAAAAGGATTTGAAGATCAAAGAAAACTAATGCAGCATTTTCGTTTTTCCAATCAGGCTCCCAAGTAATTGAAAAATGGTTACAAAAAATTAATGGCCCTTTTCACACCAGATAAAGCCAGTGGAAATTATTAGAATCGCCCGAATTTCCTTTTAAATGGGTCCTTAGAGATAAATGAAAACTTCCTGGCTCGGAACAAATGGAAGTTAAAATTACTGTGATATTTATCTGAAGATAAGCAATGATTCGATGTCTATCGGAGCTCGCCCTTCAAAAGAGAATGAGTCGGCACGGCCCATACTGCTGATTATGTTTTTTTTCGTTGATGAGTGATTGTCGTGAGGACACGTTAATTTCAAAAGAATCCATTATAAAAAGGACAGCTTTTGTTTCACATTTAGGGTAGGTACAGTCACGAGCAATGTAACTTCGTAATATATTCGGATATTTTAAGAAGTCTAATTAAATTGACTATATACTCATGGCTGTACACTGAAATATGAAAGTTTGTATATTTGTTTTTTAAGTGTGTGACTTAATTTTTTTAATATAGTTTAAAAATAGTTTAATATTTGAGTTCCCGTTGGTTTTTTTTTAATCGGCTTATCTATCTAAAGAGTTGTCCCTATATCAGATACTTTAAAAATAAATTATACGAAGGAACACTATGGGCCTGTTTCACCATATATAAAATAATTCACGGATAAGTTCTGCACAAGTTCTGTATAGGCTATTTGCTACTTATCTTTAGGATAAACACTATTTTTTCGTTTCACGACCGTCAAATAGCGCTATATGACCCATAAATTCAAGCATCCTCTTTTATCCTCTACATATTTTTATATGTTACGTATTACGGGCACTTTATCCGTACATTGTGAAACGGGCCCTAAAATAAAATTCTTAAACTTCTTAAAAACTTAAACATCAACCTTACAAAAATGATTAGCCCTTGGAATTCAGTTCAGAGCTGAAATCAATAGTTGGAATGTTTACAAGTCTGCACATTGAAAAGGGACAATATGTCGGATAGATTTGACCATTCGCAAATGAGTGGATTAAAAATAGTGATCGGCAATAGATTAACGTACACTAGTCCTATGGCCCATCTACGTTTAATCTTATTACAAAATAGCCGCTCTATTACAAAATAGTAGTGATGTAGTTGGCTTATTCTCTCCTATAGCGGGTCACACAATTAATGCATCCTTTACCCTTTAGGTACCTTAGTGTGTGTATTTTAATAAAAAAATGGCATAAATTAAATTAAATATAAGTTTTTGCATTATTTTTTTCCGAGTGTATGTTAATCACTAAAACTACTTGAAAGAAATTTCAATTGAATCACGAGGTTCGTTTGTTTATTTGCAAGAGGTAGGTACCCACTTGTTTAAAAATATTACCTACTAGGTTTCATTTCGTTTAATTAATGTCAGTCAATTTTGATGTTCAGACCACCTGCATAAAAAAAGCACTTTTAAAACCACCTCTTGAGTGCAGTTATCCTACTGTATCTTTCTCTATATTGTGGCTTTACGTATTACATCAATTTGAATAGCGTTCTAGCTAGACAATCTGTAATTTATTGTTGTGAAAGCAATCTCTTTCGCGCTGCTTCTCGAACGAATTCGAACGATAAATTGAGTGTCAAGATTTACCGGTTCTGACAATTATTTTATGTCGATGCAATTTTGCTTTGAATTTTTAAACAAATAGTGTTTATTCGATTTACTGAGGATTCTGTTTGCAGTTATGAAACGATAGTTCGATATTTGTCACAGTAGTAGTATTCGTAGTAATTAATTAAAAAGTATTCAAAATAACCTACAGAAATTTAATCTAGCTAGTGGGGCATAATATTGGTAAAAGTTTGTATCAAACGTCCATTTCAAATTTCCATTATAAATTGTAATTAGATTCGACAGACTGATATGGACTTGATTGACAATTCCTAAACCGAATATTCAATAAGTTACGTCCCTATAATTTGTAAAGTTTATTTACATTTAGTTTAACTTTGGACATTGTTAATGGAATCAACGGCTTCAGCCATTTCTAAATACAATTGAATAATATTGACTGTCATAGTACCAAAATTGGACACATGAACTTTTACACAGGGATTTGTAATAATAACAGAGAGTCAGTCAAAATCTTTATAGATTGCACTGAAGACTTGATTACTCATTGCATCATATGTACAATCTATTTTAATAATAATAATTATTGGGCAACATCACATACATTGCTCTGATCCTTAGGTAATTTAAAGCATTTGTGTCATAGAAATCAGAAATAACGATGGCCCACAATACCCAACCCGAGCCAATATAGAAAGGTTCGTTTTCTACATTGACCCGACCCGGGAAACGAACCCGGGACCTCAGAGATGGTGATGCCAAGTCCGGCATACTTGCCTCTCGGCTACGGAAGTCGTCATGTCAACGTCAACGGATTTTCCAAAAAGCTTAACATTCACTAGATTTTGAACCATGCAAATCATGAAAATACCGATCTACTGAAAATAGATTTAAAATTCAAGTAACGGATAAATAATAAGAATACAATGGTGTCTACTACGTAAGTGGTTGGTAAAATATAGCTTCTAGAATCTAATAGCTGAGCCTCTACTGATTTGGAAGATCAAACAACGATAGTAAATAATTCCTAAAGTGTTTGCTACTGCAAGGCAAAAGAGCAACGCGCATATCGATATCGATATAATAACTATGTATGTGATTCAAAACATTATCGGCCTACCCTTTGCAGACGTTGATAGAGACTTATAGAGGCGTACGCCACTTTGCGATCGAGAGATAGGGTGGGCGAAATAAATGTGCCCCATACAGTGACAAACGCGGGTAGACTGAGATTGGGGCGCTGTTTTTAAGCCAACTTGAATAGTGACTGAATGGTATTCTAGTTAAATTTATCGGGCAATAACAAAATCGTTAGAGATTTTGTATTGTTAGACGTAGTTTGTTTCTTAACTTGTGATCTAAAGATAAACAGTTCTAGTTTTGTCATCACTAGCCTATATCAGTCCACTGCTGGACATAGGCCTCTCCAAAAGGAGGATTGTGTCATAATCGACACGCTTGGCAGGCGGGTTGGCGATCGCAGTTTGGCCAATGGTGGAGAGGAGGCGCTGCTGCCCGTCTTCTTATGGCGGTTCTCCTGTAGTCGCCTCTTACAACACCCATAGAAGGAGAAGGGGTTGTGCAATTCTTTTACGTGCCGGCACTACACGGCACTAGTTTTGTATTGTTTAAATAAAATTAAAACTGGAAAGCATTCTTTTTCTAGAAGACATTCATCATTTTAGCTACAGGACGTCTATGCTGATTAAAAGGTCTCCCCCAATGACTTCCATATTTGCCGGTTGGAAGCCTGCATCTAGCGGCTTCCTGCAACCTTTACCAGGCTATCTGTCCACCTTGTGTGTGGAATTACATGATTATTTTAAATAAGTCATGTTTAAATACAAATCTCCAATGTTTCACCCAAAAAAAAAAAATGCAGAAGAAGAGTATAAAATTAAAATTATGTGTCTTTTTGTAATGGAAAACTTAACAGCTTTTTACTGAAGCATAAAAAAGTACTAATAACAAAATAATGTTTGTTTGGTTAGTCTAATCACGGAATCGGCTTGACCGATTTCAACAGGACTTTCACTGGCTAATACTTTAGTTTAAGAAGTAAATTAAGACATTTTCCTTTTCGAAAAAGAATAAGAGTAAGTACCGTGCAGTAAAATTAAAACCCTATGATTCAAACTGGATATGTTTGTTTTTTGTGGTGAGCAATAAAGAGTATCTATCTAAAATAGTTCTTCTAACACTAATATTAAATCAAATAAAACCTTTAAATTATGTACATCAGCAAAAAACATTACTCTATTTTGAGCATTCGGACTTCAAAACTCAGTGCAGTAAGTATTTTTAAATAAAACAGAGATTTTTACACTACAGCGTTACAATGCAAGCTAGTGGCGATTCGCAGAAGATGTTTACTGATACCTTAAAACCCTGCTTAAAAACCTTCTAGTAACTAAAACCTATTACACAGTATATAAATATCTACACGATACAAGATTTCAATAAATATAAAATTAGTAAAATAACAGTGATATAATCACTGTCATAAACACAAGGTCATGAATAAACAATAATAGGTACTAAATATAAATGTTAATTATACCTACTTACCACCATTGTTACATTTTGGAATGCAAATAAACTGAAATTGAAATGAAAATACCTGACCCAAGTTACAACCGGCAACCCATGCTTTACGGGTATCAAAGTTATAGCTTGTCAAAGTTTGTATGTTTGTAATATTTAATTAAAATAGGTACGTACCTTTACCTTGGAAATAAGTCCTTAATACACCTCTAAAGATAATATTTTAGATTTATCCAGAGCCTATTTTCAAGCCTCAAAGGCTTTTCCAGCCTTATCTTAATATATTTTCCTAATTTAGGTCGCTGTGAGTTCAATTACAACTGTTTTGGTAGTTGAGCTGAAAGGCCTCGGCTTAGGAATTAATGTTGAAAATCTTTGTACATTTCCGAATAGAAATAAAATTGAAACTAATAGAACACTGAACTTTAAGTAAAACGTACCTTTCAATTTTATAAGGCACTTAAGGTGAGTATTAGATTAAGTTAAGTCCACGTAACAATACAATTTTCATTATGTCTTATTACAATTTTTGTATTCTTGCGTTAAAAGATTTTAAACATATGAAGTTACGTTTACTAAAAGAAAATTAGAAGGGGTAAACGTTTAAACTCTAAAACGGTTTGCAAACTAATATATCAGTTTATACTCTAAGGTTGTTCTCATAATATAGGAATGAAAATAAATTATTATTGAAACATTGCATCGTGTCTATAATCTAAAATATACATGAAAATGTTTTTAATTATTGTTAGTCTTGAACGATTGAACCAATATCCGTTTAAAAACATCTCGTTTACTTCTACTATCTTCCTGGGAAAATTTTATACGTTCCTGAAGAGTAGCTTTATTATTACCATAGTACCGGGTTTTTCTGTGCATTAAATAAATACATTATTCAGAAACCATGACCGAACTTAGGAGTTATAATAACTAGTTATTAAGTTTTAAATTAGGGTAGGTGTTTCTCTACAGCCCCAGGATATTTAGCATTTGAGTACGACGTCACCCACGCGATTGCATACACGATGATTTAGTCACAACGTAGTTCTATAACTAGACTTTGCTGTCTTACGGCCCAAGACACACTGCAGGATGAGAGAGACGAAGAAGGAGAAGGAGAATTGGAGTATAAAGTGAACCAACGTTCAAATTCTCATAACCTGCGCTCCTGGTTCTTCGCTAGCTGCCTTACGCACAATAAGGTATAACTAGGCTAGAACTTAGAGGCATTAAGCAAGCTATATTGTGTGACTTGTGCCTTAGTTTACTACTGCCGACACTTTTATGATATGGCGGTATAGCTGTCGTAGCCCGATCTTAAAATTAAACATTCATAATGTGGCCGGCCATTTCATAAAATGGTCGTATTTCATAAAACGGTCAAACAAAACTGGCCATATCGTATAAACATCAACGTTTGATGATATGCCAATCAACGTTTGGCCATATCATTAAAATAGGCATAACTACGTTTACAAGTTACTGGAATTCGTTAAATATTAATTTTGGGCAAAAGATAAATAAACCATTACAAATATTTGTAATTTTAAAAGGAAACTAATAAATAAAAATATTAAAATAAGCTAACTTACCTCCAAATTACGTGTCAAACTCCACAATAATTTGAGGTTGCGCCTTTTTTTCGAGTGACTTTTATAAAAATCACCTAGCTTGCTGTCTTAACGATAATTCACTGCAATTTAATCCTATATTTACACTTATTATTCACTTTCACAATTTACAAGAACAGAATAATAATTGTCTGCCGCCATGTTGTACCACAATAACAAAGCGACATCAGCGCCTCTACCGGTGGATAATATTACTGTTTTACGATATGACCATCAACGTTTGGCCATTTCATGTTGTAGTCGGTCATATCGTCAAACGCTGACTGATGCATTGATCTGGCCTATCAACATCATGATTTGGCCAGCGGGTACTGTGCCGCATCATGAAAAACGACCATTTTATGAAATGGTTGGCCACATCATTAATTCTAAGACCGGGCCACGACATAGCCACCACATTTTAAATTCGTGAATGCCCGAATTTATTGCAGTTCGGTGTTGATTTGATGCAGTTGCAATTAAAGGAAGTAGTATAATAATTAAATTAACAAGAAAGTATACATTCGCCGTACTATGGCCAACTTCCATTCCCCAAATCCCAAATCCCGAACTATCATAACATTTTGCCGAACCGAAATTATTCTCTGAACATGTTAGTGTGGTTGCAGCATAAGTTTGTTCAACTATGCAGATGATTCCAAATGAGGCATAACTGTGAATTAACTTTGCAAATAACCAGCATCATCCCTGTACACCTCCCACGGTGAAATTACCGACAGACGACAGTCAAGCTCATTGAAAGTTTGTCGGTAAACTCCTCACTTATTAGCTCATATCTGGGACGAGATGAAACAGATTTTAGTGAGAACATTCATATAAAATTGTAAGTTTAATGTAGACTTGCTTTTACTCGCAACCTGTTTGTAAACTTCAGGATTGGATTTAGCGAGGAATCGTACAGGAACGCACTCTTGGGAGTAAAGGTAGTACCTACCTACGTTTGTATCTGTTCAGTAGGTTACGTGATAAAGTTACGAAAATGAAATTTTAAATATCAATTTTTTCTAAAAGAAAGAGTGAGTAGTTGAGGCCTGTGACAAATTGCTAGTGTTGCCAGCGTAAAAAGATACGAATATAAAATTACTGCTGTAGTTTGCTTGCAAGAGTCATCTGCATAAAATACCTACATGTTGACATTTGACATTCCGTTCCGCCGATGTTGTTACTCAGAACATAAAATAGCACGTAAAAACACTAAAAAACGATTTGTTTGTGCAATAGAATTAAATTGATCTTTTTTATTCTCAATTTTGCTGTCTTGTTTTTTTACTTTTAGGTACCTACTTGCGGACAGACTAAAGAAATTGTTAGCATGGAAACTCAAGAAAAAATGAATAAAATAAAACGAAATACGAACCCAACGAAAATAAGCTTTACATTTCTCATGCCCAACACAAAATATCTACTACAAAAACTGACCCAGTCTACACCAAATGCAATGTTTGTCTTTTCGACTTTGTGGCAGAATGATGTATCACTCTCATAGCGCTTTTCTTTATTAAAAAAAGGGCCGTATTTAGCTGCTAGCCGTTTAATTTACATCAAAGCCACGTAAATGACACAGTAATTTTAACGCTTCATCATGTATAAACAACAGTCTGCGTTTATTAAAGCTGGGCCTTAGGCCTCGCCCACACTAGCGTCTTTCGAACGATGACGTCGTGGCAGAGTCCATCAGCATTAAGTAAATGCCGTTGCGCAATAATTGCGTCAACACAGATTGGATGCTGTCACGACTTCGACGCTCAAAAGACGCTAGTGTGTTGGGTCTCTTTGTCGGTAGGTAAAATAATTCTAAAATGGTACCAATAACGTAGTAACAACGACAGCACAGATTCTTCATAATCCTGGCATTCATAATGCAGCTGCCTTTCAAATGCGTTGACACTCGTATGAAGTGCTACGGTTGAATAGGCCAAATTTAGTTTGAAAGTAAGTATTTTAGCGCTCACACGACACGAGAAAGGTTACATCAGCGAACGAAAGAAAATCATAAAATGGAGGTCGTGAGACTTAGTGTAGATATAAAATCACACATGCGCGACACATTTAAAAAAAGAAAATAGCATGGTTTTAACTTAAGCTGCCTTTGAATCAAAAGTTTTGAAAAAAAATAAAATAAGTCGTTTATGGGGGTAATATAAATTAAGACACTCACTTGTTTGCGAAACTGTCTGTCAATTGACAATTAATGTTAATTCATATAAAATGTAATATCCGATTAAGTTATTTACTTTTCAAGCAGTAGAAAAGTATCTACAATATAGTTTAAATGTGAATCAATGTGCCTCTCTAATCTGCGGAACAAAATGACGTTACACAAAAGCGTGTTTTACAGCTTCGTAAGTTTGTCCATCTATGTATTTGCTACAGGCAATAAAATAAAACTCAGGTGCATTCAATTCTGAGCCTTATTGGCTTGACTTAAGAACAAAGTAGTATCTTCTACGACACAAAAGTTAGCCTACATTTTCATCTCGCCCTAAATTAGATGTATCTAATGTCCTGAAAAGGATGACCTTACATTACAAAGGTATAAATCTTAGGTTTTCTTGGACACGTGGGATATAAGCCTGTGATAAATTGCTGGTAATACAAAAGAAAAACCCACGTTAAAGAAAATAACTAGCTATTTGTTACTCTGATAATAGGTAAAAAAAGCTTTGTTGTAAAAATGCCATAAAAATAGATATGATTGTACTGTGTTTGGCACAGATAGAAAAGAAGTGACTGCTTTAACAGGATCTTCACCTATTGAAATTGTATAACATCAACTTTATCTTCTAAAGTTCTTTAACTTCTATCATAAAGAAGATAGAAAGATATTAAATTTCTGACTTCACCATACTATTAACATGCATTAAGTTAACATAAGCTAGTTTCGGCTTGATACACCATTGACCTAGCACCTCGTATAGTATGACATAACGAATACTTATTGAACTTTCTAAATTAAACAAATATTATTATTTTACTATTATATCGTATTATATATATTATTTATATCGAAAATTCCAAACAAAATTCCCCTTTCTTTACAAAATAGTCTTTTAGCTTGACGCTTTATTAATTTCTAAACTAAACAGCTCGCAGATGATGGAGCCAAAGAAAAACCAAGTATAAAAGTTTACGAGAACGGGTCGACGTCGAAAATATCATGAAATGCCAAACGTTAAAGTCTATACTAATAATACCTATGTATAAAAGTGACGCCTACTTACAATCCAATACGCTACAGTAATGAAATGTAACATTATTACATTAGGTTCGGAGAATATCATATATTTTAAGCTTGCAAAGGTCGCGAGGCAATCACAGAAGCTAGAAGCTATGTGTACACCAAGATCAAAATGCCAAGCTATAGTTTTATCTCTCTGTATAATACGGAGAAATAAAACAAGCAATAGGCTCATTACTTACAACAGGGTAGAGATTTCTCAATATAATAAGGGTATATTTGTAGCATGAAGACTTTATATGGGCAAAAAATTTCCTAGCTGTGACTGATAAAGCCGAGACTCATTGAAGACAAATCTCATGATTCATGTAAACATAACAAGTTATTAACGGAGATTGGTCCAAAAAACCTCAAAATGGAGAATCTTAAAAAAGTTAAATATTATTAGAGTCTTCATAGTGTTAAACTCCATTACAGTAAAGTCGAATCAAGTAACATGGATTTGATGCCTCAGACTGCAAATCGATTCTTTAAATCTTGTTTTTATCTTTTAAGTTCACTTTTTACGCAGTCGGGTTTTTTGATTTGTTTAATTAATTAATTTTTATTAACATTTATTTCTGTAGAATAGAAACTATAAACATAAGCTCTAAACGCTGTGTAGTTATTACATCAAACTCCTTACATACTAATAACGTAATACTTTATAATCTCATGGTAAGACCCCAGAATTCACGTGTACGTAAGCAAACAAACACGCAAATATTTTTTAGTTCCAACAGTGTATTTAAAAGCAAATAATATAATTGTTCAAAATAACAAACAATGTTATATACGAGATGATACGTATTCAAACTATTTGCAATTTGCAACAGTTTTCAGTATGTTTACGAGTAAAAATGTGGTCGAGTTAAAATTGATATTATCTGTTTAATGTTATTTTCGGATAGTACTTTTTTGTCGGATATTACTCAAAATTGAAACTGTTTTGTTCCGGATTACATTTTTGTTACATTTCAGCAAGTATCCTAATAGTTAAGTGGCTTACCGCTTGTTAACTAAACATTGGTACCAATGATTTGTAGTCGTTATAAGTTAAGTACTATCAACAAACTGATATTTATTTAATGTTTTTATTAGTGTAATCTTTTTGATTTGCAAAACTAAAAATTTCGCAAGTACAAATAGTCGCAACTTATTTTATATCATGACTAGTGTCATTTTACATCTACTTAAAAAAAACATACTATATAATTCCAACCGAAATAATGCCAGTGTATTGCAATTTCTGGGCGGTAACCACAAACTCTTAAAACAATGTCAAATCTGTCAAACATTATAAAATCTGTCAAATTTTGTATGAAATGACGTACCAATATTGACAGATTTGACAGCTTTGAGATTGTTTTAAGAGTTCATGGTTACCCCGCAGTGCTATATTTATGTAACGTGACAATATCGCACAGAAAATATAACAATCCTGATATTGCGTACACTGTCCCTACATTAATTGTCACGGAAACTTTGTTGACGAGATTTATTGTCCCGCAAAAATACCTACGGCGTATAATATTAATGTACGCCCTTGTTATTATTGTTCTTTCACAAAGGAAAGTGAAAAGAATCGCCCCATTATTAAAACTACACTAACAAAGTTAATGCTGTAGTATAGTATTATTAAGTCGCCAATTCGCCAGTTATTATGACAATTATAAGTAAGTATTGGCTGTAATTCTAGACTGTAGGTCTGGTGGTTCTTCTTTGTATTAAAAGCTGTGAATATTGTTGTATTTTTTTTATAAATCAGCAAAATGTATACATATTAATCCTCCATTATGTCTATTTTTTGCATTCTTTTTGCCACATCAATGATGGCTGTTTTTATATTATGGTGACCGGGAATGGTAGACGAGGGAATTGCAATAACAAGAAGATCTAACAATTAAAGTGAACAAATGACATGACATGACATTATGAACAAGCATCAGTAAAATATAAAAGTAGTAAAGGAGTGTTTGATCGAAGAATCAACATTTTAAGTAAAATTTTGAGATATAATTTTAAATTTTCGCGTTGCATTATAACTAAACCTTATAATTACTGCATGTATATGAGGAATGTAAGTAGTATCAATACTACTACATACTAAGTACGTTGCGTTGAGACCCGTAATTATAAGTTTTAGTTAAAATTTAGAGGTTTGGATAACTGCATTAAATCTGTCTTAAAATCTGATATCTGCATACAAGTAACGTCATAGAACAAATATATTTAGTAAACGAGTAGGATTGAAAAATAAATCGAGACCTCGCTACGAAGAAAAGTAATAATTGTTAGAAACTCCAGTAATTTTCTCAAGAACATTTCCTCGTGTTCTTTCTAATTGTATTTATTTGTGTCAGCAACGCTTTCATAATTCTTACCGACTAATTCTATATCTTCAGTATTTCTATAATTCAAAGATTATTAAAACTAATAAACTTTGTTGTTAAAACTTTTTTTTCTCTAAACCTATTTTAGTCCCTGAAATCTTCAACTAGAAATAGCATTCTATCTATTTCTTTTTCTTAAGGCTGCAACAATACTTTAAAGACTACATTTATTTAATTCAACCGCTTACGACCAAGTTTTAAAACCTGATGAGTATTATAAACTTATGATTGTAAATGGTTGGAATCTACTACTATCACATATACTTTTGCACGCTACTAGGGATCCTTAACGTTATTTTATTGTCCATTTTTTTTTCTTCTAACAATGAAATCCTGTGACAACAATATTTAAATCTGCTCACATTGTAACAAATATTTCATTGCATTTTTCGCGTTAGTGGTATTGGAAAAAGTGAAATATTTTACACAAAACAATAGCTTTTGTGTAAGCCCAGCAGATGAGGATGGAATCGCGAACAACGAAGTCTCTGTAATACCAGAGATATTAAAATTTGTTTCGCCACATGGAATTCGGAATATTTGTTACATACTGTTTGGTTTGGTTTACATTTGGGATATAAATGTTTCAGTATTTAATATAAATGTCTTGTTTATATAAACTTATGTATATCTTTTTATCTAGTATCTATACAAGAATTTATATGTGTAGTTTATTTTTGATTGATTTTATTTTGATTTTTGCTACTCTATCATCTCCTGAAAGGAATGTATTACATTACCCTGTCAAAATACCTTATCGCAAATGAAATTGGCTTCAAAAAGCTTGTTCACGCTTTTGCAAACTCTTTACTTATTGCGATAAATCAGCGCTATTAGTATGAAAAACTTTAAACTATATTAAGGTCTAAGTATATGTGTATGGTTATAAAGAAAAAAAAATACACTGTATACATTGCAAAAATAAAATGCATATAGGTTTTTTTAAACTGTTTTTTACCCTATCTACAGTTTTAATTATTTAAAAATATTAAATGTAATTTTTGTAATACTAACCTAACCCCGACGGTAATACCCTGACTGAGTTGCATCACCTTAACTTTAACCATAACTATAACTGGTGTTTCTGTATGGAGTTTGACAGACTTTTGATATTTGTTGAAGTTAAAGTAAGATGGTGCAACCCAGCCTTAATCAAAAATGGTTTCCTTTTTTTTAAAACTGAAATAAATGAAAAACTGAAAATAAATATTTACTTACTTTTCATATCGCCTGTGTAACCAACAGAAGTGATCTGAAAAACAAACAAACAATAATTTTAATGTGAATTCCGCGAAAGCTAACTAAAGAGCCGACTTCGTTGCAAATGCTAAAAGTTTTTATGGCACTTTAAATTCCAAACATGCAAGTTTTAACTGCTTTAATTAAAACAATATCACCAAGTGCTCCAGAAAAGTTTACAGTCGCCTAAATATGTGTTTAGAATCTTTGATTTGATTATTTGGAAGGTAATTATTTTAGGAATCGGGACGGAAGGAAATTCATTAATTTTATAATCCTTATATTAATAATTATGAGTCAACTTATTTAATGCCAAACAGACGCATGAGACTGAGTGCCAGTAAAATGTATATTATCTCTCATTTTGAGGGGCTGAAAGGTCAATTTAACGTTATAATTACGTATTATTTCTTACAACTTGTATCTCAAGCTTTGTAAATAATACAGATAAAAACGTTTCAAATCAATAAATATTTCGTTGGATAGCATTAAATGCTAAATTATTGCATGAAAAGACCAAAAATTGCATGTTAATGTACTATTAAAAATAGGCTAGTAGCAATTGTAACAATAACATTCACAATCTTATGTTTCATTAAACCGACCTAAAGTTCCGGAACTCAATGTAGTTCCGGCATTTAAGGTCGATTTGGTCGTGCTAACAAAACCTGACCGTAAAGTTACGGTTTTCCGAACGGTGAAAAAGCGGTTCTCAACCGCCGCCCGATTGTACGGCTCGTCCCAATGAACATTAACCGAAATTTATGTGAGAGCAATTTTAGACACGGTTTTAGTGCTGCCCGGAACATAATATGGTGAATGCCAGTGTGTTGCTACAAATAAAAATTAACAACTGAAAAAAAAGCACATTATACTCGCGCGTCGCACAATGTGGGAAATAGAAGTTATTATTCAAGAATACAAATCTTTATATTGAGAAATTAAATTACCAACGGCAAGAGTTTACCAACATACGCCATCGTATTCGAGGACGTTTGTCAAGTGTTATGTAACTACTTGCTGTCAAAGCCAGTGTTTTTTTCTGATCAATTTTGCGGCTTTATGTATCTACGCGTAACAATAAATCCAATAAAAATATGTTTTTTTTTTCAAGTGTAATACCTATTATCTTAAATGTAGTATTTAATTAGCGTATACCCAACCATTGATAGGTCTTTTAAAAACACAAAAAAAGAGTTGCTTGTCACATTTTTTAGGTATAACCCGCCAGTTTATGATAGAAAAACCCTTGAACTTGGCATTTTTGTAAGAGATATGCGTGATTTTAATAATTTTAACACAAGTGCTTTAGCTACAAACCTTAGAATCAGAGCAATGTATGTGATTTTATCCAATATTTATGTATTTGTTTAAACCAGTTTATACATAGACCCACAGAACAAGTTAGACTCGCTACGCTCCTAGAGCCCTAATTTCATGTACAAAATGGTGATAGCAACACATTTTAAACGATATCTACGTCATAGATGTAGGGTATTACGATTTTATGAGTCAAACACAGTAAAAATTTCTTTAATTAAGTAAAAATAAAATAAAATAGGAAGAACCTATTATTTATTTATTTTTACAGTATGCACGCACATGGCGCTCTCAAATTGACGTCCAAAACTACAAAAGTCCCTAATACATATTCTCTGCTCTAAGCGAATTCCGGAAACCCGCAATGCAATTCTCTAAAATCATTGTCTCGGATGTGGCGGAGAGGGTTTCTACGTTAAACGTAGTTTTCATACAACATACTTTTCTATCGGATTAATGAATGAACATTTCAAATTTTGAGCCGTAGAATAACTTCTTAAGGTTTTATTGCTCATTTTTTCTATAGTACGCGGCGTCGATGTGGAGCGCTGGGGCAAAGAGTGGGGATCGCTTTGCGCATCTTACGAGACGATCATCGTATCAGAGACGCGTGCGCGCGGAGCTAACAACCAATCACGACCGGCGGTGCAGGTGCGGCGTGCGAATAGCCAATCACGAAATCGTAATGGTCTTCTGCGCAACTTTCGCCCAGCGCTCAACTTCCATGCCGGTAGTTGTACAGTTTGTATAATATGGGTACCCACCTAGACGCGTTTTGTTATGAATATTTTTTTTTTCATTGTGAATTCTTTAACAAAGACCCTTTATCATTGAATATAACAACTATACAACAATTCACAATTACAATAGACTAATTAAAACACTTTACCCATTATTTTGGACCTACCCACAAGAGCGCATACCTACCTACGAAAATTAAATATAGGGCCACTTTGTTCATACAAAGGAGAAATTTATTTGGATTTATTTCTTGAGTAATCTCTCTTTACCGAGGCTTTTGTAAATTGGGTTCGTTGTTACTATAAAGTACCACCCGCATTGTTTTGTTCTGAGATACAAAATTCGTCGCCAGCTGTGATAATTATAATTGTTGGTTCAGGTTAGTTTCGCCGCACTGCAGACGAGAACCACAAAACTACATGGTAAGTAATGTATTGCAGCTAGAAGTGGCTACAATGTAGCGGTAACATCGATGAAGATTCAATTCCCTTAGTAGGCTTTGGCTGCTGTTTTAATCCGTCTGTAGACAGCTGTCTTATTCGCAATCCTACTAATATTATAAATGCGAAAGTTTGTAAGTATGGATGTATGGATGTTTATTACTCTTTCACTCAAAATCTATACAACGGATTTGGATGAAAACTGCACACATATAGATTATGATCTGGATTAACTTGCATCCTCTAAGTTAATCCAGATCTTACTCACGTTTAATTTTTTCTGTGGGTTATATTGAATTAACTAAAGTCCACGCGAGCGAAGTCGCGGGCAACAGCTAGTACAATTGTAATCATACAGAACAACTTAAAAAACAACTAAAAAGGTACGTAGGTATCTTGTTCTGGCAGTGGGTAAAAATAAAGTGTTTCGAACAAATAACAGCTGTAACCCCGATAGTCGAAATGTTGAGACGAATAACATATCACAGTTATTTTAGAAAAGGTTGAAATGGAAATTGTGAGGGAAAGCCAACGGACCGGATAAATCTGATCTTAAACCGGGATATCGATAGTTATAACCGGACCTTGGCAGATTTTATTGCGACCTAATTTATTCGGAAGCTTAAATGCAACAAAATATACAATTTAATTCTTACTGTAAGTACTTAGTTGGAATATTACATTTAACGAATTTGCGTAAATTTTGATAATAGTTTCAAAATTTATTTTTAACCGACTTCAAAAAAAGGAGGAGGTTCTCAATTCGACTGAATGTTTTTTTTGTATGTTTATTTTTATAGGCACCCATAATGTTTTGCATATATTTCCTGACTCAATGCTGATTTTTGGGTCTGGTAATCATTATGTCATGTTGCTGACCTGATGATGGAAGCCACAGAACTCCTTAACGGATAGTAGTTAGAAGATAATACTGCAATTTGTCGACAGAACGTATTTTTCGCAGTGTGTTGAGCAGACGTAGAGCTTATGAGGTACCAGACCGCCAATTTTTATTTACTAGGGGCTTAACCGCACACTCAGTAACGAAAAAAAATTAAAAAGTTCCTTTCTTAAATTGACTTGTTATTTAACGCAAGACCTTATTCTATGGTTACGACACCAAAATAGCCGCCGTTTTGGTTGGAGTGTAGAAAAACCCTTTCCCTAAGACTTACAAATTTTCGTCGAAAAACTGACCCTTATTTTTATTATACCATGGGGCGGGTGGTCCACAGAAGACCAACATTTGTCCAGGTCACTTTGCTGTAAAATCATTTTAGGCGGAGTTAGAAGAGGAAAAATAGAGGACTTAACACTTAAAATTGTGAAATAAAATAAGTATGGTAAAAAACTAAAAACCGACTTCAAAATGAAACTAAAAAGCGAAAAATAATATTGACTAAAACATACCTAATCAGTTCTTTTTGGAGTCGGTGCCAGCCAGCCTCTAAAAAGAACTGATTAGGTATGTAGTCAATATTATTTTTCGCTTTTTAGTTGCATTTTAGTCAGCTTTTAGTTTTTTATTTCCAATTTCATAATAATTATAACTAAGATAATATTTATAATTTTAAAAGAACTCTTAAGTTATTATTTTTACTGGAGAGCGACGATACATGATTTAACTTCCCATCTGGAGCGATAAATTTTTTACACACCGTATTATCTCGAAAGAAATTCAATTTTGGTTAAAATTTCATTAATGTTATTCGAAAGGCCTGGATCATTCGCTGCCTATTGACCATAGAATTTACCTTTTTGTCTATCATTGTTTAATTTTTTAGTCTGAAAAAATTATAACGATGATTTTTTCCCTTAGACCGCCATAACAAAGTCTCGGATATCTCTTCCTAATATCTTCTCTCATCCTTATATTTTAAGTTGTCCGTTGCGCATGTGCCTAAGATATAGGTATTTGCATCTATAATTGTTTTTGACTATCCGCCACCCGCAAGTTTTTGCGTGGGTATACATCGCTCTAACTCATTGAAGTGCGACCCACACTCTGTTTGAAAAGTAGTAATTTTCACTCCAAAAACAATAACGACACTCAATTGAATTTTCACAAAATCAAATCCTATTCTACCTGCGCAGCTACATGAATATTTATTCTATGAATTAAGGGACTGGTGACATTCAGCGTAGGTTGCCATTTTATTACCTACCTATTCATGACAACTGGTGCTTGATAGCACGCGGTCCATCGACATTGCAATGACTATTCACCTTTATTTACGACCGCCGAATCGAACACTCGCAGACAATAGGTAATGTATAATGGAATAGCTGTAAAATTCGTTGCAAAAGTGAACTTCAGGCGACAATAACGTGATCATTAAGTAAAAAAATGCATTGTGATATAATCACGATTTATTGTTAAGTCTCAAAATAATAAAAATAAAATATTTTAACCTTTTTTGTTGCATTTTTAATTTAACACCAAACTCTTCACGGGTATTAATGCAAAACATACTCTTTTTATTATTTTCCCGACGTTTCGGCGTAATTGCATAGACCGTGGTGGCGGGAAGACGCTCTGTCTGTTAATAAAGTTTGAAGCAGAATATAATGAACTGCCTGTAAAGGCTTTTGCAATTCTAATAAACTGTCAAGGGTACTCATGATTTTTGTTGATCTACCGAAAAAGATCTAAGTTCACAGGTATGTAAATAATTCAATCATCAATTTATTTCTCTCAAAAAACGACTCTTAAACTCTAGAGTCTAGAGCAAGGTACAAGACACATACACGTTTCAATTATATTTTAAACATACATTACTAACTATTAAAATATTTTTACATTTAGACGGACAACTCAAACGTAGCGATGAACATTATTACGGCTACAGAACAACCGATATTAATATGAATGAAAAATGAGCACTGATCAAATAAAATCGTAGCATCGAACCAGACAGAAGCGCCAAAAAAAAAGAAAATTGACTAAAAAGTCCCGACTATTACCCACCATTTTTGAGTTTTGCAGATAAAGTTTCATGTTCAAAATATGCGAATGCTGGCCAGCTAACTCCACTCCAGCGAGGCAATGAAAAAACGGTTAAATGCTGTCCTTCGCCTGTTTGTTGTGTTTTTTGCGTTCGATTTTCGAATGATTGGAATGAAATAGTGCCGGGGCTTTTTTCAGAGCAAAAAAAAGTAATCTTCAATGTTCTTTTCACGCAGTATCAGAGAATATACAGGCTGTCCCTGGAAGTATTGATCAAATCGAACTTTTGGCTCTACGAATGTAAGTTCTATTTTCGACCGGAAACAAGTTGTGATTGATTTCCTATTTTTTCGTATCATCGCGTAGAGCTTAAACAAACAACTATCAAAGAGAACAGTTTCATTTATGTTTAGAATATTGTAGAAATCTTGCCATTCCAGTATTTATTTTGATCAACTAGTAAACATGTGTGATAAAAAATGAAAATGTTTTTTTTTACACAACTTTATATTCGTAACAAATAAAACCTACATTCATAGAGCCAAAAAGTTCCGCAATCACCCCCCACTTTGTGCCTGTTTGATTTGATTCATACGTCAGGGACACCCTATATAATAAAGGGTATCGCTAACCGCCAAATCCTTTTTTAACGTAGAAATGTTGTTAAAAAAATGTAAATCTACGTTAGCTTGCTTAAATAAGCGAGTAAGCTTCGGAAGCGATTGGTGGCATAACGCCTGAGGCGGAGAAGGTTGTAGAAGCGAAATCTTAATAGCGTGGTGGTGACTAGACGTTTCTGCGAATAATGAGCTTCGCGAACAGAGATATACGAGTTGGTACAGTAGTATTGTTGTTTCAGCACAGGATATGAACAGTTAATTTTAGGTTGATTTGAAATAATAGTTGAGATTGAAACAGTTAGGACACATAATACATTGTGTCATGCTAAAAGAATGAAGACTCTATGAAGTGAAGTCTAGCTTTGCTTCGCGGTCTGGTGAAATAAGAATAAAACTTATATCAATGGTTTATCCTAGGTTTACTGGTAAAATAATCGCCTTAAACGTCATAAACAAGGATCTAATCTTTGTCCTTATTTTGAAACTATGACTGACTATTTTATTATATTTAAAAAAAAAAAACATCGTGTTTAAAAAACTGGCCAAGTGCGAGTCGGGCTTGCGTACGAAGGGATCCGCAATTTTATCTATAAAAGCAATAAAAAAAATCTTATTCTGGTTTTTAGTATTTGTAATTATAGGAGCAACAGAAATATCATCTGTGAAAATTTTAACTATCTAACGATTACGGTTCGTAAGATACAGCCTGGTGGCAGACGGACAGACAGACCATTTTACCCTTTGGGTACGGAACCCTAAAACAGTAGTTATGATCAGAATAGATGCATTTATAATATCACCTTGCCCTATTATACACCTCATTAGCTGCTCATTACAGACTTCAGAGATGAGAGAGAGCTCAAAGGAGCCAGCATTTCTACTAATAGTCGCAAAACTTTGTAATTAAAAACTTTGTAAGTACCTACAATTTAGAGAAATGTGCAATAAGACGGTTAATGAGGTACCCATGCTAGCTTGTAGAAACTTCGGGTACTTATTACTTTAAACTTTAAAAGCATTGAAAGTGCGAAAGATTTGAAGAAGTTTAAAGTTTAGTAATATCAACAATTTTAAAGTAAGTCTGCATTGGAAGAAATAATTAGTAGTTGCAAATTATGAAATGATGTTGCGCGTAAAATACAAAAAGGAAACACTTTGAAAATGGTAATTATTTGCGTAAAATTATACGAGACTTCAACTTCTTTAATTAAAAGTTTAGTGTACTGATATAATTTGTCTTTTAGGGTTCCTTACCTTGAAAAGGAAACCTAATTAAAACAATTTACGGTCATAACTTGTCCGGTTTTTTATAATCAAAACATACATTCACATAAAAACTTAAGATGTTGTCTAAACGAACAATAATAAAGTAAGTAATTAAAGAAACAAACGATAAAAATATTGTAAAAAGTTTTATTATCTTTATGTATAATCATCGGTGGTAACTTAGCCTTAGGGTAAGCTCTTAAATATCTTTCTATCATACTAGGTATTTTTAATGACTCAGGTGCAGTTCTCGCTCACAACTTCATATCCTTCGCGAGATTCAAAACTGAGACTGTCCAAGATGTTCATCTTTAAAACATTACAATTATATTAATTTTAACGGTAAATCTATCACAAAAACACATCACAAAGAGTTATTTCATGTTAAAATTGAGTTATTGGGGAACAAATCAGAAAAAAGTTTCCATTATCTACTTCGGTCTTTGTCTTTAGGTGTAGATAAGGCTTTCTTCTTTTCGACTTTGCAACCTTTCCGAAGCTCAAGACAGCCACTAGGTCTCTAGCCTACATCTATTAAGATAGTAACGATTTCACCAGATGTCGCACACAGAAGGATTACACGAGATTAAGCCTGCACCACACTAAGCTTTTTTTTAAACATAAAGAAACTGACTTGACGAATCATGAATCATGGTCAAACGGTTTGACTCAAACCCTTACTAAAAACGGGACAAATCGAATATAATTAAAAGAACCATTAACTACAATTAGACTGATTTTGCGAAATTTTAGAAGTTAATAAAACAAATAAAGAAGCATACAAAACAGTAAATCAGTGTAAGTAAATACACAATTTAATTTCTCAGCCTATTACATTTTAAATAGAAAACATTCACCGTCAAATTCCCGTAAAGCAAAGTCTGGACCGGACGGCTGGTTTTCTCCAGCTGGAATCTCAAAGGCCGACGCGCTAAACGGTTTTCATATAGTTGAAATAATCATCACAATGGGTTTTTTGAAAAATAATATCGCATTGCATACACAATTAATGATTGAATTAAGAACTCTGAATCATTAACTTTTTATTAAATCAGAAGTAAGATAATATGCGATGAAGAAACGAAACCGTTTCCGTCCCAAAATGCCAATGTTTAACAGGCCTATAGTTATAAGAATCCCCGACCTTCTCCAGCCTGGATTAGTTCTCGTCGAAGTCGTTGAGTGCTCTGCGGAAGCAGTTAATCTCACAAAGTTGGCCCGACAGCCGAAAGCCTCAGACGCTCAATGTTTTAGAATAATTGAATAAAACGCGATGGGACGCAATTGTGGCGAAATTGAAGTTGTTTGTTTGCATTTCTTTTTTAATTTTTAGGCGCCTAAATCAAATTAAAGGAAAATAAACTTTTCACATAGAAGGATTTTCATGTTCTCGTCTAAAGTTGCTGTGCCCCGCTGGGTCCATATTCATCATCATCACCATCAACAACAGCCTATGAACTTCCACTGCTGGGCATAAGCCTTTCCTACAGAATACCACAGCAAGCGGTTCTGTATTGCTTGCATCTAGCGATCCCGCTCCAAAAACGCCAATGTTTAGCGGGCCTAAGATAAAAGAATCCCTGACCTTCTTCAGTCTATATTAGTATTCGTAGAAGTCGTTGAGTGCTCTGCGGAAGCAGTTAATCTCACAGAGTTGGCCTGACAGCCGAAAGGCTCAGTCGTTCGATGTTTTAGAATAATTAAATAAAACGCGACGGGACGCAATTGTGGCGAAATTGAAGTTGTTTGTTTGTATTTTTTTTACTTTTTTTGGTGTTTATGAAACACTGTTTAAATTAAATTAATGAAAATACCAAGTTAGTTAAGGAAATTATAAATAAAAACAAGGTAGACGTTCGAATTAATTGAAAAGTTTCACATGAAGGATAATCCTGCGTTTGTCGAGAGTGGCTGTGCCATACTGGGTCCATATTATGTACCTACCTTGTTTAACCCATCTGCAATATCATGTTTCTACGCAAGTAATTTGATTTGCCGACCAACCAGACCCTTGAGGGAGTAAATAAAACTGCATTTCCAAAAAAACTTGAGCACTTTTGTGCTAAAAACCACAAGTTGTGTGCTTAGAAAGCTTCCATATGTTCCTTGAGACAATATCGCGCTGTCCACACAATGCAGGAAAATTGTGTAGAAAGGCTCTAGGCAAAAATAGACGAAATAGCTTATTACCACGATATTACCACGAAACGTCACAAATTTTGTTCTTGTGAAATCCCAAGATATATACAACCTTTGATTGATTTGCAAATGTATTTTTTATTTTTTTTTATGTGGTCCTCTTAAAAATCATTCTAGATGATTATTTTTGTAATCAAGCTGAAGTGAGAATGTTAGCAAAACATGTCCTAAAAATAAATTAAAGTTGTCACTTGGCTGCCACTGACGGACTTCGAAATCAGTGGAAATAATTTGACAATTGTGGAAGAGCAGTTACATTCACAAGCAATGAAATCAATACACTTCGTTAATACCTCATTCTATTATGAGAACATTTAAAGTTTTATGTTTTTTTTGTATTCAGGGTGTAGATTTAGTCAGTCTCAATTTAAAAGAAGCGAATGTATTTATCAAAACGACAGCCTTTACTAAAGGCTCATCATCAAAATTGTTTGTTGCTGTCGTATCTAATGTATGGAACATCGTATTTTTTTAAATATTTGGGTTGATTTAATATACCTACCTACCTACCCTTAATTTATGTTAGTGTCTGTACATTGGTTGTCTTGGTTGTGGATTTTAGACTTTAATAATTTATAAGGCTAATGGTTCGTTTATAAGTCCTCTCCTAAGACATTTTCTCATTAGTGAATCAATTATGCAAAAGAAATACTTACAGCTAATATTATTTAGAAATTTCATAATATTTTACTAAGCGCAGGTATTAAATTATAATTTTAATTTAAAATTTAATCAATGGCATGTAGCATAATAACAAATCTTGAAATTTCTCAAGAATTACTTACTTTGTGACCGTAAAAGTTTGAATTAGTCAATAAAAGAAGAGACCTAATCAAAGTAATTAAGCAAAAGTTTAAGAAAACTAGTTACATTAGAATCAAAAGTCGTTTTTCTCTCTTACTTTGATATACTTCTTATTAAACTATAAACATACGTGGGTGTAGTAAAAATAATATTAATTCTAAAAGGAACATCCCGTTTCAAAATAGCAATAGCCAGTATCAAGGATCGTTAACAAAACCGTGGGTGTGTAACATTGTTTGCCCGAAGAAAGAGTGGGAGTAACCACATAAAAGCAATACTGTTACCAACTTGTCTGGGAAAGTCAAGATTTTCCTCAAAAGCGATCTTAACTGCTTTGCATTAGAGGACATTGAAGGACTATCTTCTATAACGGTAAACGTATTTTGTAATCTGACATCGTTTTCTTTCAACTCCAAAGCGTGTAAACAAGTAGTTTGAAGATAAATAGACATAAAATGCACACATTTTTTCTGAAAACTGTGCATCATTTGGTTTTTTGCCATTGTATCATTTCGGTTCTCTTACCAATCAATGTCGTTTCTATTCATTTTACCGTCTCTGTCCCACTGCTGTGCTAAAGCCTAACCAAATATTTCTTCTCATAGCTCTTAGCAGTTACAATTTGTCAATCTTGGAAAATGTTCATTCGATATTTCGAAAATTACATTTATTATATTTATCTATAAATATAAATAAATAAGCACTTTTTAATAGAAATCGGAAACAGCGACTGTATCACAACTCCCAGACCCAAGAAAATATAGAAAAGTTCATTTTCTACATCGAACCCGGTACTACTCAGAGGTCATCAGGGTAGATAGACCTATAAATATTCGTGAAAAACCCACAAAAAATCGCTTTCATCTATTGATCTCGTAAAGTGAACCCTACGAGTAAACGAGAGACAGTTTATTCCCAAATGGTCAAAAAATTGATGGAGTTGTACAAAAGGAAACAAGGGTCAAGTTACAGCGCTCCTCCGGGAGAGATACCACTCAGCTTGGAGATAAAAACGTAATCAAACAGATTTACAACTTACGTACCTTTTACGAGGTCATTAAAAATGTTCGTTTGCCTGTGTGAATACATAGCCTTGGTAAAAATATGAAAAAGGCTAGCTATGTGACTTCGCGCGTATGGAATACCTACGGCTTGTCATCATATATTTCACTCAGGAGGTAAGTTAAAATTAGTGGCCTATTTTCTTTTTTTTTTTGTATACAATAGTTTGTTATGCTTAACCAAAGGAATCGTGCAATTTTTCGGGATAAAAGGTAGCCTCTGTCATTTTCTGACCCCTAAGCTATAACTCTGAAAAAAAAAACGATTCTTGCTCAGTGAAAAACAACATATCTATTCAACGGGAAACTTACGTTTTTCCGGTTAAAAAGTAACTTAAATGTTATTAGTGATAGGCTAAGCCAAAAGAGGTTAAAAGGACAGTGGGCAGAATCACACTGCTGGTCCGACAATTATGTGAACGGCCTGAACAAACTGGGAAAGATTATCACAGGTCCGTTAGCGCAACAAAAAGGTTTATGTCCAGCAGTGACTGCACATAGGCTGATCGTTAGACAGATTATAAAAGGAAATTATTTTATGACTATTTTAGAATTCTAATTTTTAAAAAATCTATAACTAAAACACCATAAAACGAGCAGGTGCTTTTGCAACTAAACTGCAAGGGGCAAGGTCCCAAAAACTTTTAGGAGATATAAGCATTATTGAAGTATTAAAGTTATATTACGCATACGAAAGTCCTCTCTTACACCAATAATGTATTATCTAGTGCATAAAAGACATTTATTTATATCAGCAGTACAGAATATACCTAAAAACTACTACTTAGTCAAGTAACAAGTATCATTTCATGTTGGCAAAGGCATAAATCTCCCAAGATAATATTATTTGGATATTTTTCTGATATCAGAGACTTTTATAAGAAGTAAAATTTTACTCGAGGTAGTTACTAAAGTAAACCTCTCAATATTCGGCAGTTATCGTTTTTACCGCCTGATACCGCTTTTCTACGAGTATTTCGATGAAAATATCTTGCCGGGCGCTATTGAACTAAAACGGTCGGAATTTATTAAAAAAATATTTATTTTTTTTCCACATATAAAGAGCACAAAACCCTTACGCAACAGTCTGGGAAGTTTTATGTTTTTTTAAAGCATAACTATCAGCTTTTTTTAACTCGCTATCTTTTAGGGGCATCACCAAAGGGTAAAACGTAGATGAAATGTTGTTCAGTGAGTACGACATCTTCGCCAACGAAGACGCGGGAATAGCTAGTCTATACAATCTTTACACATAAAGAAAATTGGAGTTTCGGTCTGTTATATCAAAGTTACATCTTTTTACTACGGGGATAATTATAAAAGTATAGTATAAAAACGTTTGAAAAAATTTGTATCTGTCTATCTGTTTATTCCGCGAAATCTCCGTAACCGCTGGACCGATTTTGAAAGAACTTTCACTGGGAAATATTTAATGTTATAAGGTTTTAGATATTTTATTTAAGAGAAAGAAAAGGGGTGCCGCACGTTAAAATCAATGACATTGTAAGCAAAATCTGATGCTTAGGTATTTTTTTAATGATAAAGAGCACGCGAACGAAGTCGTGGGCAACAGCTAGTCTTACATAAGAACCCCCTGCTCTCCCAGCTGATATCGCTATTTTCCTTCAACGACAATCATATCACGCGGTGCGCCATTGCGCCCTCTGATCCTATGATCCAATTTATCGCGAGCCTCAATGGGCTATATAAAATGAAAAGCCACGCAGTTTTCGGTTGTCGAAATCATTTATCTATTCAGATAAATGCTATTGGATTCAGAGAATCAGTAAACGTTAAACATATTACACAATGTGTGCCCCACTCCACTTGTTGGTGGGTGTCATATAAATCTACGCTGATTTTTCCAAGCCTCGGACTCCACTCAAATACCCGTAACTATAGGATTATCCGTTCTAAATTACGATGCCAGTTGTTAAATTGCGACGTGTTAATGGAAGAGTCTAATTATATCTTAGACTTCTAAAAATTACTTGACATACCTATCTGATAGCCGAAATTGATGTGTTCAAACTCAATATTTTCTATGAGCAATTATGTAGGTACTTGTATTTTCCCACTTAACAGAAATTTTTCCGACCGAATTATATAAAAAATTGTATTTTATAGTTCTATTCTTACTTGACATATAATGTTTACTAATAATCACCTACGAGTAAATCCGATCGGGTCGACAATAAAATAAGTTGAGTAATAAAATAAATACCCTACTATGCAATGGCTTATAAATACGTAGCTTACCAAAGATGCCATCAAACGAAAACGTCAAGCATATAAAATTACACAGTTCGTTTCTAAATTCGTTTACAATATACCAAAGAATCACACTTTACCGTAAATGGTCTGATGTTAATGATCACGTTACACGGCACAGCGGGGCAATACAATCCCGGGCCATTTTTACTGGATTTCTAATGGGCAAGCCCAGGATTATCCCAGGATTTGGAAGTGTATACTCTGCGTCCACCATAAATTAGCTTCGTAATTTCTTGTCAGAAAGCCGAAATTCAACTTTTTTTCGGCTTTTCTTCGAGTAGAGACTTAATTTGTAATTTTAACTACTTTGAATTTAAATTTACTTTTGATGATACTGGTAAGGTGAAAGTCATTTTCATCTTCATACTTATGTTCAATCATACATGAATTCAGCAAAAATGAATAAAACTTATTAAGCTGCTGCAATAAAACGTCCAGTCGAAGAATACTAACTCAATAAATAAAGCTTTCAATAACATTTTTCCTATTTTGCCTACGATTAATATTATGGTCACATATTTTGTTATTGCTTTCTTGGCGATAGAACGATCGTTGGTAATATTAAATATTCGGATACTGTGGAGTGCCGGTTACTCCAGTAGGTATGGTTATGTTGTCAAGATAGTTTTAATTAAAAACTGGGAATGACTACAGATGAAAAAAATGTATTGAATTAAATACTGTCCTGCTTGCATTAGTGCAGTATAGAGTAACCGATTCCTTAAGCTGAAAAAATTTTTGTTATGGTAAAAATCTTCAGGCCTAGTTTCAGAAATTGGTTTTCTTGTGTCTTCTTTTTCTTCTTAGCGAATCGATGGAAAAAAAATCTCTCTGTCCCTCTCTCTCTCTTCATTAACTTATTCTTTATAGCCGCTCAAGACTCGAGAGTCCTATCCAGAGTTGAGCCGGAATCTGTTCACCTGTCTGTTTGTAAAGATTATTTTCATTAAGAGTAGTTTCTGATTTCCTTAACAGAAGTGCTTTAGCTACTTAGTGCTAATAGGATCAGAGCAATGTATGTGATATTGTCCAATATTTATTAATGATTATAATTATTCGATACACAAGATTGTACGGTATCCTAGGTACGCAAGCCTGACTTGCATTTGGCAGGTTTTTTTTTAAATGAAGATATAGTTACATTTATTTACGAAAACATATGAATGGTACGTGAATTAATGCTATGGTATTATAAATTATTCATTTAATTTATCATATTATACCAACTTACTTAGTAAAGTCATGAAAATATCCAGAACAATAACAAAAATCATGTCACTTACGGTACCTACTGAATTTGAAATGCGTTAACTATCGTTATTCTAGTAAACTGGTATTTCATCGCAATGATTCTTGAAAACTTTTAACGAATAAATTATCTCAAAGATATTAATTACAAAATTAATGAAGTTTGCGTATACAAATTCTATTTTGTGTACGAGCAACCTTAAAGTTTACGCTAAATAGATTGCAATTAATCATAAACTTGGTTACACTTTGCAAAGCCTACGTATTACGCACGCCCTTGAAAATATTACGTGTGACCATTTAACAACTTATCTGAACCATAGCAACATTATCTTATTATATAAAACAAAGTTGTGTTGGTTACAACACTTATAACTAGAGAACGGCTGGACAGATTTTCATGGTTTATGATTTGTTGGATTTGTCTCCGTCCCGAATAGCAGAATAAATAATAAAAACATTAAAAAGAAATTGACAAAAAATTAATACTGTTTGGCGGTACGAAGTTCGCCGGGTCAGCTAGTGTAACATAAATAAGTTGTAATCCAAACAAAACTTCCATTGTTGCAAGAGAATTCGAATGGGCGCGCCTGAGAAGAAGGAAGGAAGGAAGAAGGACTTACAAGGCCTGTATTCTGAAACAACAGTCAAGCGTGAATCTAAATTAACTGATTACTTGAATCTAGTGTCAAGAATATTAGTTTACGCTTTGGCGTCATTGCAGAATCGTTCCAAATCTCTTTTAAAATCTAGTCAGAGGCTTTTTGCGACCTACCTGGATTTGGAACAAGAATTTGGTGAACCTGAGACAAAGTTAAATTTCAAGCACCACAAAATGCTACATAATATATTATTCCTTTATTTATTTCTTTTTATTATCTACCTACCTATTTTTTTTCTTAAACTTTTTTGCACGCCAAAGTTTAAAAGATTATCCGTTTTAAGTTTATTTACAATCATAGAACACAAATACAAAAATAAACTTTGTCACTTATGAAAGATAAATGATCGATAAACAAGGGATATTTTAATTTCTGTAAAAAAAAAATTTGCAAGTGTCTAACCATAGTTAAGATAGGTAATGTTATACTCTAACGGCCTTACTACGAAAAGATAGACACGTGTTGAACACCTGTTTACAGATAAGTCAACCATTTTGAAATGTTTGTTGCGAATGTCAGATGTGTCAACATTTCAAATTGGTTGATTAATTTTAGACAAGTGTTCAACGCTTGTCTATCTTTTTTGTAGTAAGGCCATAAAAGTTTTAAGGTCTATTTGATTGAAAAGACACCACACAAACTCACTTACAAGTAAAATCCGCCCAAAAGTTTGTTCCGGGATGAACTAGCAATTTCGCCGGGAATGCAACACAATGACCCTATTACGGCGTAACGACATAGTTTCGTCTATTTTTCGCACTTCACCCCGCGTTTTTCGTCGTCCATAACAGCCCGGCATTTCTTCGAAGGTTAACAATTCGCTTGAATGAGCAGTATCGACCGAAGCGGAGATAGCGGAGAGGAGAAATAACTTGAATTGAAACACCAATTACTGGACAGATTAAAAATAACATCTAATAAACCGTTTTCTTCTATCGTGAGTCTTAATATTTTATTGTGATTTACTAGAATGTTACTCATATTCCATAATAATCTCATATAACCGGTATCTATTAAAACAACAGTTGCAGTTGTTTATATAAAAGCTTAATAGTGAAGGATTGCGACACCTACATTACATGACTAACCTTACTGTCAACAAGAATTTAAGTTTAATCAAGACTTCTACGTCCCCGTAGCTTAGGCCAGGGAAACGAGATACAATGAAAATTATATTGTTACGCGGTCTAATTGCGCCGCTTGGCGTTTGACGAGTTCCTCCGACTTGGCTCAAGCGATGTTAACCAGGACCAAATTTCAACTATCTGCCATGTTTGATGTAGGGCCATGTGTTTGATAAAACCCCTAACAACCACGGCCTAAGAGGCTGCTTAGAACTTTGTCAATCATAACGAAAATGCTACCTACCACCTACTGAGAACCAGCATCGCTAATATAATCTTCTTATATGAATAGAACAGTTTTTGTATAAATCTGATATTTGGTATTACCTAGCAGTGGTAGCTCCAATTATTTTATACACTTTTACATTTTTGGTATTAAGAGCGTGTTTTTTTTTTCGTTTTATTAAAAGTCCTCTCCGCAAAGCAAGCGGAGATCGATGAACACATGGTCCGACAAAGCCGAAGCTATTAGTGGTCCCCATAGAATGTGGGGGTTGATAGAAAATAATTGCCTGGGAAAAGTTTTTGGGCCTCTCGTAAATTAATCCACGTGAATGCTTTGCGAGATAGCGGTGGACATTAAAGATATTCTAAGGCCAGAATGGGTATTGTTGGCTTTTGTATCTTTTTGAGATAGTCTAATTGTTTTTTTTTATTAGTTGCATTTATTTGTTAATTTGGGTTGGTGGTTTTGTACAAAATAAATTTCATTCTGTCAAAAAAGTTTCGGGAATTGATGATTTGTTTATGGTTCCAAATTCAAAATATTTTTTTAGTTGTTGTTAGATTGGCACAACTGTTTTCCATTTTGGCGCGGAGTTTGAGCTACATCTGATAATTAGATTAAATACAGTATTGTTTTTAGTTATACCATATCTAGTGTGTCTTGCGAATTTCATAATGGACAAAAACATCGAACAAAGAGTTTGTCTTAAATTTTGCATCGCCAATGGGATTTCGTGTTCGGAGTCTCTGAAAATGTTACAGAAAGCTTACGGTGAATCGACTTTATCAAAAACACGTGTTTATGAGTGGTACAAAGCGTTCAAAAGTGATCGAGATGTAATGGAAGATTTGCCTCGCTCTGGTAGGCCATGAACGTCTGCTACTGAAGATAACATCGCAAAAGTGAAGGAAATAGTGACTGAAAATCCTCATCCAAGTTTGAGAGAGCTAGCCGTCGAACTTTCTGTGTCACACGAGTCGATTCGTACCATATTAAATAATTAATTGGGTGGCTCGGCTAGTCCCAAAAGACCTAAATTTCTCCAATAACTCAATCGCAAAAGAGTCGCTGAGGACATGCTAGAACGAGTCAATTCCGACCCAACATTCATGAAACGCATTGTAACTGGTGACGAGACGTGGGTTTACGAGTTTGACATGCAAACTAGTCAACAAGTTTCGGAGTGGCGCCTTCCAACTGAACCGAAACCGAAGAAACCGCGCCAAACTCGATCGAAAGTCAAAGTCATGTTGACTGTTTTCTTTGACTGTCGCGGTGTTGTGCACTCAGAATTCTTGCCAGGAGGTCAAACGATAAAAAAGGGTATTATTTCTTGTGCGGCGTTTAAGAGAGCAAATTAGCCGAAAAAGGCCAGATTTGTGGGATGAAATTTTTTGGATTTTGCACCACGATAATGCACCTTCCCACAAGGCCAACATTGTGAACGAATTATTGACCAAAAACTTAACAAATACCATCGAGCAGCTACCTTATTCACCAGATATGGCTCCAGCCGACTTCTTTCTTTTTCCTAAACTCAAAGTACCACTTCGTGGCACCCGGTTTCATTCGGTAGAAGACATAGAGGAGAATTCGCGGCGAGAACTGAACTCGACTCCGGAAAAAGCGTTTAAAAAATGTTTTGATGCTTGGATTATTCGTTGGCGTAAGTGTATCGCTTCTGAAGGAGCATACTTTTAAGGCGATAAAATAAATTAAATGAATAACTAAAATTTTGTGTATTATTAATCTTTTCCAGGTACTTTCTTGACAGAGTAGTATAACGCTAATTTTGCGCTATTTTATACAAATGCTACAATGTCTAGTATTAAATAGTAAACTACTAGGTATTATGATGTTTATTAGGCCTTGCCATGAACCTTTAAAACTACCTAAACCATTGACTTTATATTGTGACCTAAACATATTTGTTATGTCATACTAAAAAAAATACTTTTTAAGTAGTCTTTTACTAATTCAAATTAATTTAGTTGCTTGAACAGTGGTATGTAAGATGGTATACAAATGATAAAGATCTCACAATTCACCATAAGCTAGCATGCATACATTTATAATTTGATTGAGTATGACAAATAATGTCAATGCTATGTTACAGGCCCCCCTAGCTTTAGGTAATTATCTTATGTCTTCGTAATCGTTTTTTTTTTTTGTTAAGGTTTTGTTTATCTTTTTTGGTCTTTGTGGCCAGTAACAGCTATTTTTATAGATGTCACTTCTTGGATTTATTTACGCATGTAAATAATGTCATGCCATATTGGTCACATCTATAAAAAGGCCCTGTGATCGAAGGCTCTCTTCTATTTTTCCGCATTTATCAAATCCAAATTAAATTGATTCAGATGTATTAAGGAGCTAGCTAGTCCCTAGGACTGTCATTTTACTGTTACTTTGTATTTTTAAGGCTGGGTTGCACCATCTTGCTTTAACTTTAACAAACATCAAAAGTCTGTCAAACTCCATACAGAAACACTGGTTAGAGTTATGTTTAAAGTTAAAGTGATGCAACTCAGTCTAAGTAATGTTATCCGTCTACCATTCTATACATTCGTATGGATTCAACAAAATAATTGACTATGCAATTTATTGATTTTAATAAATAAATAAAAGCAAGACTAGTATATTTTAGTTTATTGTCGTATGGTCTATTGCTATGGGGCTCAGCTGCTGACATCGAATCAATCTTCGTGTTGCAGAAAAGAGCTGTACGTGCAATATATTGTCTTGGGCCTCGCGACTCTCTGAGGGAGGTCTTTAAAGATATTAAAATATTAACAGTAGCGTCACAATACATTTTTGATAATATTATGTATGTTAGAAAAAACATTAGTTCGTTTAGCCTTAAATGTGATTCACATCATTATAATACTAGAAATAAAAATAAACTTGCCGTTTCGAGCTTCAGATTAAAGAAAGTAGGTAATTCATTTTTGGGGAAATGTATAAAAATATTTTATAAAGTACCACAAACTCTTGTTGACTTGCCTGTTTATAAGTTCAAAAACCACATTAAAAAAATCCTTATGGAAAAAGGATATTACAAAGTTGAAGATTACTTGAACGACAAGAGTGCATGGACTTAATAACCTGCCTAGCTCGCACTTACACTATCTTGTAATTGTATTTCCTGTAATAAAACCAGGCTGACAAAGGTGACTGAGTTTGTTGCGCCGTTTCTTCTCATCACCAACCGATATGTAGTCCCGAAGCGGTGGTAGGAAAAAAAAAATGGGACATGTAAAAGTGCCATTGATGGCCAATTTGCAAAAATAAATGACTTTGACTTGACTTTGACTTTGAAATATTTGACAACATCACATACATTGTTCTGATCCTAAGGTAAGTAGCTAAAGAACTTGTGTTATAGAAATCAGAAACAACGACGGTACCACAACACCCAGACCCGAGCCAATATAGAAAAGTTCGTTTTCTACATTGACCCGACCGGGGATCGAACCCGGAACCTCAGAAATGGCGGCGCCATTTAAAGTCCGGCGTGCTCGCCTCTCGGCTACGGAGGTCGTCGATTCGATTTTAGATAAAGCGACGATAATTTTGCCTTAAAAATAATTAAATAAATATAGAGTTATACTCGTACATAGATAAGGTAGATCAAAATTGGTTCGTTAGCTTTCAGTAACGACGTCAGTTTATCCCTACAATGATAAATGGTAAACCTAGTTTAATGATGGTGGGCTTTGTTTGCCTAATCGCTTATTAATTAGCTAAATATAGCTGTAGAACAACAATATGGGCCATTATTTATTATCAGATCTAGATAGATACTGCTTGATGTTCTGAAGTTAATCGATAACCTCGCTTCTACAAGTTGTATTTCTCATAAATAGGAGCATCATGCTATTTGAAAAATTTTAAGAAAGATATAGTCATCTAACTTAACAAGTTAACTTCGCTATTAATATCACGGTAAAAACAAATATAGCATATATTTTGCTAAATAGTTGATTTATTAGTTATTGTCGATTAGTGACTTCAGCGTCAAAGTGACAGCACGGTTACATACTGTTTATCTGTTTATTGTTGTGTTCATACATATAAATCCTGAAACAACTAGGGATCAACGCATACTTTACAACTATATTATAACGAAGGCGTTCTTGAGCGATACTTACGATGCTTTAGGTTCTTACGCAAAACTGCCTGATAACCTCAAGAAGGCTATTTTCATCAAGAAAAGACAAGGCAAAGGATCACGCGGCTGTAGATCGACACTGTGCTCGGATGGTAAAGACCACGGAAGTGCTGTTTTACGAATTCAGATGGGTGCATGAGGCCTTATACGAAAGCGCATCGTTCGGTCGGTCGTATTATCCGATCAAATTAAAACATCCATACCCCCGTATTACAGGTTTGAAAATTTATGAACAATTGAAAACGGTCGGGTTTTTTACACTGCTAGAATGAGTTGGATAAATTTTATCAAAGGATTGACATGTGAGACTGGCCATTTTAATTTGTTAGGTTTATAGGACGAACGAAAGATACACATTCGTGCTAGGCTCCCTGGATCGTATTGACTGAAGACGGCTCATCATCGAGGTGACTAAATAGACTATCACGATCCTCAACCGCCGAGGGACCGACTATACAAGGTGATTATTTATTAGCTACCTATATCTTCTAGGGAGTGATGACCAATATCGAAATAAAAAAAGCATCTCTCCATACAAACTGATGTAAGCTAAGCATCAGAAAGTGTTTTTTTTTTGCGATTTTGAAGTTGAAAGTTATAGAAAAAGTTGTTGAATTAATAGAATCACTCTTGAGACAAAACGTATCTAAAAATAATACCTTACTTAAAATAATGTTAATATTTCGCTTGCTGCATTGCTTTCAAGTTGATCAATATCCTTTCAGGAGATAAACTACTGCCTGATAAAGCAATGATATTATGCTACTACTATGAAACGACCTAGTAAATAAAACACACACGTCAAATAATATCACTTTTATGGCGAAATTCTTTTATGGAATTATCAAAGAACGGTCGTAACAATAATAAAATATATTTGATGTGCTTACTTGGATTGCTTTTTGTTGATGCCTTAGTCTAGTCTTTGAAAGCTATTGTGCTATTATAAAATATTTTCCATCGTCAATAATGATTGTGTTTTAAAAAAGTCAGCCTGTGACCACGGTCGGTGTAACCCAAAGACTTAGCATTCGCTACGCATCTATGGTGTAACCCAATCGAAACGTCGTCAGGCAAAAGAGGGAATTAACGCGATCATAATTTAGGTACAAAATGTTATTTTGTACATAAATTATGTTCATTCCCGTTTCATTGAGCATAGTTTCATTAAATGTAAAAATAGGAATTGAGTAACTTCTGGATCTTGACAACAAATAAAAGGTAATGTTTATTTCTGGTACAAATGGATTAATATTAATGGCAATTGTTTCTTGTACTTAATACTCACTATTGAAAACAAAGCTTCAGTAAACGGTTCATTTTGTTGCTAATTTTAAGTAAAGTGACTTTTAAGTGAAATAAGTAAACGAAGTGAAGTGAGCGAGTAACACACATTCTTGCATTTACGCTACAATTTAAAGTTAACTTTACTGCTTGTTGGTAACCTAATACGACTTATCAGATGTCAAAGGGGCATGGTTTTGCAGCTACACATATACGATACTAGAAAACCCCTTTGTGAACCTAATAACTAACAATTACTTTACACGGCCATAAAATAAATAGTGCTGGGTAGTAGAAGTTAAGCTCATACATAGAGATGACTCAGACACGAAATCTCGGAACGCTCAGAGAGTAGTTCGAGCCCAAAATTTCTCTTTCGTCAGCGATTTTTATGTAGTGTATTAGGCTATTTTCTTATACCCATAAATATTATTTAGTGTGACACGGCCGTTCCTTCTTTTTGTAGCACAGTCACATAACATCAATAATAGCGGAGCAATAGCTCTAGTGTAGAGCCTAGACACCACTTATTTTTGTTTAAAAAAATGTTATTGGTAGGTAATTAATTATGGCCTCTTTGCAGTAAGAAATTGTTATTTTTAATTTTTAATTATTAAAGAATTTACTGTTAAAATCGTTTTTTCGTTAGCAAAATGTCTGTGGGTCTAGGTGTACTGGTAGATGAACTAGACAAAATGTCAAGACTATAACAAGTAGTGTGTACATTTATTTATAAAACGTAAAAAAAAACCTTACTACTTTTCACCGTTTTGCGGACTTATCCATACGAGTCCTAAGTGTAGACTTACCCTTCTACGAATACGTCTGTCCGCTTCTACGTTCGCCTCGTTCCCGCTAACACCCTTTCCGTGTTTTAAATAAGAGTGTTTTGACCCGGATTTATAGGTTTGTTTGTCAGACGGCGCCTACCAACTTGCCATGTTGTCTGTTCAGAGTTCACACTTAAAGCGATGCTTTGATCAATCATGTATGAGAAATAGAGCAATTGCTGCACTAAAATTCCATTTATAGGATATTTATGGACAGTTTGACCAATAGTTTCGCCTTGACTGCAAAACTTTCGATTCATTTCTGGTCAATTTATAAAAATATAAAAAAAACGAAACGTCTTTTTTAGGGTTCCGTACCTCAAAAGGAAAAAACGGAACACTTACTACTAATAGGATTACTTTGTTGTCCGTCCGTCAGTCCGTCTGTCCTCAAGATCCTTTATCTCAAGAACGCGTGGAGGTATCGAATTGGAATTAAACCGATATACTTAGGTCTACAGTCTCTTGAAGCTGTGAAAAAAAACAATATTTTAAGTAAATGTAAAAAAGATACGGCCGTTTATACCGAAAAAAACGTATATAGTATTTCGACACTCTAGACGAAATCAAAAACGGTATTTTTAAATTAAATTGCGTCTATATGAAATTTGGCAAGTAATGGTTTCACAAATATTGGGAAAAATCTGAAACAATAAATTTGTACTTTATAAAAAAAATTGAAACGTCCTTTTTAGGGTTCCTTACCTGTAACTTGTGTACTTAGTGTACACAGTTACAGGTACAAAGTAATGACTACAACTGATGACAAATTCTCTGCAAGAAGTAGAAAAAGTAAGACGTATTTTATTTTAGAAAAATATGATTGAATAAAATAGTCTGATATCTAGGTAACTGCAAACAAACCAGCAACAGTGCACCCGCATTTTGCTGACTGCAAGATGTAAGTGATATCATGCAATGCAGAATAGATACGTCTAAAAGTGTATCTTTCAGCAATACCTCGTTTGAACAATAATTTAGATTATTTACCCGACTACCAAACGAGGGTTATGTATTTCGAGCGTATATGTCTATTTCTTTGGCACGCCCTACAGCCTAAACCGTTTAACGAATTTTAAAGTATACCTAATATATTATTGTAAATTAGAAGTGAGGTTGACTTTTATAATAATAACGACCAAAATCACAAAATGAGATTTAATCACGAACAATAATTAATTAGAACCTAGGTACCCTAATGCACAATAACTACGAGCAGAACGACCGTCACATCCAACCGCCACGCTAAAAGTGAGAGAGCATCGAAACCCGTCGCCTGTCGTGCCCGTCACGCACTACTCCCACTTAACCGGGCTGCTACGTCACTGTGACGCGCAGCTTTGCCCCACCTCTTCGTCGGGAATTGCCAACACGGCCTCTCCTGACCGCGCGGCGTCCCCGACCGCTTCGTCTGATAATGGTTCCTCTGTCACCTCCTCATGACTCTCAGGGACTTCATTTGAGTTATCAGAAACTGAAATGTAACACCTTGTGAGCAACGTGTTAAAGTATAAGCAAAAATGAGATGGCTCTAAGGAACATTGCATTATGATGGAAAGCGTGCACTCAAACCATCACAAGCAGGTCCGAAATAAAAAGAAATAGCAATTAGTCTGTTTCCATAACGAAAGGACGAATAATAGATTCCGGATTTCTATTACCATCCCGCATAACTAAAGCATTTGTTTTTTTTAATGCAATTGCTATGCCCCGCGACAGAGGCTCCAAAAGTTCGCTTGTCACGACTCCTTGACCATGACATAGGCTCCCAAGTTCGCATAACATGGCCACCCTACTCGCATAACCAAAGCATTTCATTACTAAAATGCAACGGCTATGCCCCGCGACAGAGGCTCCAAAAGTTCGCGTGTCACGACTCCTCGACCACAACATAGGCACCCAAGTTCGCATAATGTGGCCTCCGTGACAACCCGTGTCACTTGCGTTGTAGCACACCAACATGTGCTACACCGCCCAGGCAGAGGCTCCACGACCAAGCGACACAGTCAGTACACTTGTCGTCCGGTGTCAGAGGCCCAAAGTTAGCATGGCACACATCAAAGAAGGCTGCGCCGTACGAGCGCACCACGGCTGCGCTAGCAGCGCACCGCCATCACTGTACCAGATGCGCGCTGAGAGCGCATCACGGCTGCGCCTGTAGCGCACTGCCTTCATAGCGCCAGATGCGCGCTGAGAGCGCCGCATGAGCGCATCACGGCTGCGCCTATAGCGCACTGCTGTAACAGCGCCAGATGCGCGCTGAGAGCGCTGCATGAGCGCATCAAGGCTGCGCCTGTAGCGCACTGCCTTTACTGCGCCACATGCGCGCTAAGAGCGCACCACAGCTGCGCCAGCAGCGCACCGCCAATAGTGCGCCAGATGCGCGCTGAGAGCGACGCACGAGTTCACCACGGCTGCGCCAGCAGCGCACCGCCAATACTGCGCCAGATGCGCGCTGAGAGGGCCGTACGAGCGCACCACGGCTGCGCCTGTAGCGCACTGCTTTCATAGCGCCAGATGCGCGCTGAGAGCGCCGCATGAGCGCATCACGGCTGCGCCTATAGCGCACTGCCGTAACAGTGCCAGACGCGCGCTGAGAGCGCCGCATGAGCGCATCACGGGTGCGCCTATAGCGCACTGCCGTTACTGCGCCACATGCGCGCTGAGAGCGCTGCATGAGCGCATCAAGGCTGCGCCTGTAGCGCACTGCCGTTACTGCGCCACATGCGCGCTAAGAGCGCATCACGGCTGCGCCTGTAGCGCACTGCCGTCACTGCACCAGATGCGCGCAAAGAGCACCGTACGAGCGCATCACGACTGCGCGAGCAGCGCACTGGAAATACTGCGCCAAATGCACGCTGGGAGCGCCGTACAAGCTCATTACGGTTGCGCCAGCTGCGCGCAGAGAGCGCCGCGGGAGCGCATCACGGCTGCGACTGCAGCGCACCACGATTGCCGTGACAGATGCGGGTTTAGAGCGACGCACAAACGTGACTGACGCACAAAATGATGAATGCTCCGTGCACACGAACTCATTTTGCGAAGCACATCAAACAATAAAAACGACTTAATATTCACTCAACAAGCTCGGCCGTACCTGATGCAAAACACCAACTAAAACTGTTTACAATTCATAACTACATGCCGATCAAAATCGGTGCATTGATGCAATTACCTGGCCGACATATAAGTAAATCTCGAGTGAAACTTCCGGAAACTCAATAATAGTCGTCACGTACGACGTTGGTTCGACTGACGCTCGCGAACTGCCCTTGATCGCACGCTCCGTCTGGACCGTGGTGCGTTCGCTGGCCAGAGTCGATTGAGGATGCTGGCTGGTTGGATACTTCGGAAAAATATTGAACGGTGTTACTGACGGTTACAATCTACCCTCAAGTAAATCAATTAGCGATACAATATTCTTCAACGCATCATCGCGAGCGCTATTTATTACGGCCACCGTAAGAGCTATCACGGCGCCTGTCTCACGTCCATTTAGCCAGTGGCGTGTGGCGTTCGACATTCGAATGACCCCTACATTTAGCTGACCTACTTTTATCGCGAAGCTGACTACGAGAATGATCACGGTCTTTAGATTAAGATGAAAGCGGTCATGTTAATATTTCTTTGACACTACACTGCACTAATAATAAGACACAAACGAATTAGATGGCAAAAACGGTTAGAACGCGTAGTCGATCCCTCTTCTGATATTGTAAATCAGAAGTGAGGTTGACTTTTATAATAATAACGACCAAAATCACAAAATGAGATTTAATCACGAACAATAATTAATTAGAACCTAGGTACCCTAATGCACAATAACTACGAGCAGAACGGCCGTCACATCCAACCGCCACGCTAAAAGTGAGAGAGCATCGAAACCCGTCGCCTGTCGTGCCCGTCACGCACTACTCCCACTTAACCGGGCTGCTACGTCACTGTGACGCGCAGCTTTGCCCCACCTCTTCGTCGGGAATTGCCAACAATATCTATAATTCGTCTCAATTGTGGAAGTGACAAGGGGTATGTTATTTCCCGAAATTCCCGCGGGAACAGAACTTACGCGGGAAAAACGGATCCGCAATACTGATATACCGATTTTGAAACTTTCTTTTTTTAACTAAGGGTCACATATTTTCAGTGCTAATGGTATTCAATACTTTATTTTCCAAAATTCCTACGGAAACAGGCAAAAAAATGGAAAGAAAAACCGTTTAATGGATTTCAACATATGAGATATGTCATTAGATTATTCTCAGTTGTAGGAGTGACATAGGCATGTTATTACCCGGAATTCCTATTGGTACATGAATTAAACGGCGAAAACCAATTTCAGATACTACTAACTCGAGTAAAAACCTTTTTTTTCAATGAAGATTTACAAATAAGGCTTTATAGTTCATTGAAAAGTAGGAGTAGAACACTTTAAACTAAAAAGTTAAAAATAAAATTAATTAATTTAAAAAATCAAAAACCTGACTGCGTGAAAAGTAACCCAAAAAAATGAAAACAAGATTTAAAGAATCAATTTGCAGTCGGAGGCATCAAATCCATTAACAGCATAATGATGATTGACTTGGTATGCACTGCGTTAGTACCAAATTAAGTAATTTAAATCCGTGTCAGAAAAGTCGAATCAAGTAACGTGGATTTGAAGCCTCAGACTGCGTATTGATTTTTAAATCTTGTTTTCATCTTTTAAGTTTACTTTTTACGCAGTAAGATTTTTTTAATTAAATTATTTTTGCTATTTTATTCATACCCTATTAGTTTTTCTGGCAGACGTTGTATTGTCTTAATTTGACAGTCAACTGTCAAAAGTCATTTGCGTCCGTAGTAAAAATATTCAGTTTTTTCCCGAATTTGAATACTTTCCGTTTTTTTTTCAAATAATCATCCAAATTGGTCAATATCAAAAAAATACTTACTTCTAACCATCAAATTAAGTATGATAACTAAGCCTACCGTGTGAACTATCTTACCATATCTATTTGAACATGCGTGCGTATGCCTTTCTAAATAAAATAAAAATCTAGTTCTTAATAAATTAAATGTGTATTGAACTTACACTACTTATTAAACATCTTACAGCAAAATAATCTCAGTAGCTGCTAATTCGAGAAAAAATACGAAAGAAAATTGAACTATGACACTCCAAGTATCAGTAATAACACCAAACAATGAAAGAAATAAGGACTCTTCGCAAATCGTCTTTGTCGGATGAAAAATGCTGACTTTGCGAAAAGGGCGCTAGCTTCCTTAAAGCAATTGAATTATGATTTAGCAGAGTGTTATCCTTGTGTAAAAGACCGTGAGGCTAACTAACGTGTAGTGGCGTGTAGTTGTGGAGTTGGCATATCGATAAATTAATATTAAGTAAGTATTTTAGGAGTACCTTATTTCATGGTAAATTTTTAGGCTGTTTTAATAATAGCTGGAATTAATATAGATAGATAGATAGATAGATACTCTTTATTGAACACCAAACAAAGAAGTTACAGTTGATATTTACAGAAAGATGTACAATTTAGGCGGTCTTATCGCTAAAAAGCGATCTCTTTCAGACAACCTTTAGGCAGAGGACAACTACAAAGAAAGGGGAAAGTGCTGCAGAGTGCTTATTGTGTAATTTTATTTATATACCTACAATGTTAATATCAATAAGTATAAACTACATACACGTACAAAAAAAACCTAAAAAATATAAATGCTAAGATAAAAATAAACATACATACATACTTAAATATAATACAAATATATACATATACCTATGTGCCAGGAAATAGCATGACTAACAACCAGTGATATTCCAGAAACAGCAATTCTCAAACCATGGAGACGATTTGTTCTCACAGTGCAAGATATTTGTGCTTTAAGCCGACTTTTAAAAACAGAAATTGATTCAGATTGCCGAATTACTAAGGGTAAGGAGTTCCATAGACGGGTTGACTGAACAGTAAACGACCGCGTATAATAGTTTGTAGTATGGAGAGGAAATTTAAGAAGCAGGCTTTTGGATGACCGCATGTCATGACCCCGTGATGACTGCAGAAATTGAAAGCGCTCTTTCAGATACGGAGGTGATTTCGGACTAAACAATATTGTAAAAAGTAAAGAGAGAATATGCATATCCCGCCTGAGTCGGATTGGGAGCCATTTAAGCTTGGACCGGTATTCGCTGACATGGTCATACTTCCGTAGACCAAAAACTATCCGGATACAGAAGTTTTGTAGGCGCTCAAGCTTGTTAAGCTGATTCTCGTCCAAATCCAAATAGCAACAATCTGCGTAATCTAAAATGGGAAACAAAAGAGCCTGAACAAGAGCAATTTTAGTGGGTATGGGTAAGAAATTACGAAGCCTATTTAGTGACGCTGCCGCTGCGAACATTTTTCTGCTGACTTCCGCAGTTTGAGTTGTCCAACTGAGGGTGCTATCAATATATATATACTAATTTATTACTAATTTATTTTAATTAACTAGTCATAACTTTAATAGTATATATACACTGCATTTTGTAAAAACTATTAACAAATAACAACAAATATTTGGCACCTGTGGTTATGTAATTAGTATGCTATGGAATCTTATGCGTAACAAAAATGATTTTACTTTGACCAAGACAGTATTGTTAAACATTTAGTAGAATATTGATTCTTTTTCACAAAAAAATAGGTTCTTTTTGAAACAATAATTATCGATTAATTCCATACTCCCATGTCCCAACACTTGTCATGTTCATTCGCAATACCACGCTCTATGCAGGTGCACTTTGCAAAAACAATAGAGCATTTCAACAGGTACGTCCTTACTGCACTGCAATTAGATTTCAACTTAGAAAGCTGGTTTTCGTGAATGGATTCGCATCCCTTTTTCACCGCCTGGCACTAGAGCTAAAGTATTAAAGGAATGTGGTGAATTTAGAGAGCTATACGTATATTATTTAAACCAAAAAAAACTTATTCTAATGAATGTTAGTAACAATGTTGTTACCAATACGCGGCTGGACAGAATTTGCTGAAATTTGGCTTAAGCAGAATATGCTTCAAACCTATCCACCTTTTACATAAACAAGATCGATGCCATTTAGCGATTGAGCTAAAGTGGCACTGTGGGTTGGCAAAATTTGACGCGGAACCAATGAAAGGTGGAAAAAGGGGCCAATGGAGCTCACACCTCTGCAAACGTGGTGTAGGACGACCCCAACTCGGTGAACTAACGGACTTAGGAAGAAAGTAACGTAATGGCTGGCAGTAACTGAAAAAAGCGGGATATCGTGCTTTTTGGCGTTGTTTAATGGCTTAAGTCCGGCACTGGGAACTGAACTAGGCTTAAATGATGATTACATAGGATATACATAGGATTATACATATGATAAGAGACAGGTTATGGTGGTTTCATTATTATTGGAAATAAGCTCTTTTCATAGACTTAACAAAAATGAAGAGAAATAAAACAATACATTTCAAGGTTAGTAGGAGGTATAATATAGGACTCCGGAGACGAGGTATAACGTCCAATTGTGTTGGGATGAGCTGAAAGGGATAAGGCATTGTGGCGCGATGGTTGGCTGTGAACGCCAAGGCTCTCAGGTGTGATTTCTGGCTCAGGTCAATTTAAAAAAAATATTCAAGCCTCGTAACACATGAAAGCACTTGTGTTATAGAAATCAGAAACAACGACGGTACCACAACACCCAGACCCGAGACAATGTAGAAAATTTTGTTTTATCCACTGACCCGACCGAGGATCATACTCGGAACCTCAGACATGGCGACACCATATAGTCCGGCGTGCTCGCCTCTCGGCTACGGAGTTCATTTATTTAGACCGTATCTGCAGGTGAAATTTATTTCAGACCCGCTCCTCACATGCGGTTATTAAGCAGTAGGTATTTAAATTTCATTTAAGCGAGTGAAAGAGCCAAAGCCACGATAAAGGTAACCTAATTACGCATTTAAATGTTTCCTTTCCATCCGTTTTTAGCTTCAAAAGAGCAAGGGTGCAGGCGGTAGCTCGCGCGGAAACGCCTTTCAGCTCCGCACCCCGACCGAACGAGGTAGCTACTGACATTACCGAATACGTTAAGGATGAAATTGTCTCTGACTTATAATATCGCATATACGGTTAATAATAAAACAGTAGCGCGAGCACGAATAATTTGCGTCAAAGTATTCGTATCGTTAACGTAAACTATTTGTATGAGAATCTGACAGCGCCTCTATTGGACGTAAAGCAAACTAAATTTGGCAGCACGAATGAATTTCGTATCGTAAAGTAAGCGTACGGTAATCGTAACGTTAATGTCAACTAACTTTGCAAGCACAAACCTTTTTTTGACGTATAGTATCGTGACTGACGATAGCTAGCTATCGTGAACTTACGAATGTTTTGTCACCTAAGATTTGTCGGTGAGAGAATTTGCGTCGGAACTAAGTTTTTATAAATATTTCCAGTGTGTTGTTATGAAAGCTTATTTTTACTAAAAACAATGTTAGGACCGCGTAAAGTTAAACGTAGTACATTGTTTTATTATTATGCATCGATATTAATTGATTGATAAATAATATTGGACAATACAAATATAGAACAACATCACATAATTCACATAATTTTTTGCTTCATATAATGGTAAGCTAATTAACTAAAGCACTTGTATTATAAAAATAAGAAACGACGATAGTACCACAACACCCAGACCCGAGACATTATAGAAAAGATCGTTTTCTATATTGACCCGACCGGGAATCGAACCCAGGACATCACAGATGGCGATGCCAAGTCCAGCGTGCTCGCCTCTCGGATACGGAGGTCGTCGGATATAAATAATTATGAAAAGAGAGGAACTAGGTAAATTAAGTAATTCTAAACAAGTACCTTCCCTTTAAGTGATAAAGTTTTTCTATTAAAATGAACACATATTTATCAGATTAACTTTATAAACAACTTGTTTTTAGGGTTCCGTACCCAAAGGGTAAAACGGGACCCTATTACTGAGGCTCCGCTGTCCGTCTGTCTGTCGGTCTGTCGGTCTGTCGGTCTGTCTGTCTGTCCGTCTGTCCGTCTGTCCGTCTGTCCGTCTGTCCGTCTGTCCGTCTGTCCGTCTGTCCGTCTGTCCGTCTGTCCGTCTGTCCGTCTGTCCGTCTGTCCGTCTGTCCGTCTGTCCGTCTGTCCGTCTGTCCGTCTGTCCGTCTGTCCGTCTGTCCGTCTGTCCGTCTGTCCGTCTGTCCGTCTGTCCGTCTGTCCGTCTGTCCGTCTGTCCGTCTGTCCGTCTGTCCGTCTGTCCGTCTGTCCGTCTGTCCGTCTGTCCGTCTGTCCGTCTGTCCGTCTGTCCGTCTGTCCGTCTGTCCGTCTGTCCGTCTGTCCGTCTGTCCGTCTGTCCGTCTGTCCGTCTGTCCGTCTGTCCGTCTGTCCGTCTGTCCGTCTGTCCGTCTGTCCGTCTGTCCGTCTGTCCGTCTGTCCGTCTGTCCGTCTGTCCGTCTGTCCGTCTGTCCGTCTGTCCGTCTGTCCGTCTGTCCGTCTGTCCGTCTGTCCGTCTGTCCGTCTGTCCGTCTGTCCGTCTGTCCGTCTGTCCGTCTGTCCGTCTGTCCGTCTGTCCGTCTGTCCGTCTGTCCGTCTGTCCGTCTGTCCGTCTGTCCGTCTGTCCGTCTGTCCGTCTGTCCGTCTGTCCGTCTGTCCGTCTGTCCGTCTGTCCGTCTGTCCGTCTGTCCGTCTGTCCGTCTGTCCGTCTGTCCGTCTGTCCGTCTGTCCGTCTGTCCGTCTGTCCGTCTGTCCGTCTGTCCGTCTGTCCGTCTGTCCGTCTGTCCGTCTGTCCGTCTGTCCGTCTGTCCGTCTGTCCGTCTGTCCGTCTGTCCGTCTGTCCGTCTGTCCGTCTGTCCGTCTGTCCGTCTGTCCGTCTGTCCGTCTGTCCGTCTGTCCGTCTATCGGTTTGTCGGTCTGTCCGTCTGTCACCACCAGGCTGTATCTCATGAACCGTGATAGTTAGACAGTTGAAATTTCAAATTCACAGATGATGTATTTCTGATGCCGCTATAACAACAAATACTAAAAAATAGAATAAAATAAATATTTAAGGGGCCCCCATACTACAAACGTGACTTTTTTTGTTCGTTTTTATAAATAATGGTGTTATAATGAAGGGTTCCCCTTCGTGCGCGAGTCGGACTCGCACTTGGACGGTTTTTTTATTCAAATTTATTTCTTAAAATACAATTTACTATCACATAAAATATATTTCAAAAATCATTAAGTAGATATTTAACTTATCATAGCAAATCCACTAAGATTTGTAAAATCGAACTAAAGTTATTAAGTTTACAGCGATCAACATAATAAACAATTAATTAAATAAAAAGTTTTATGAAGGTTGGTAGTAAAGATAGAGAGAAAATTGTTAAGCTGGCCCGTTGGTAAGTACCTATTTGCAACAAAGACACAAAATAATAGGACAACTACATACATACTGCGCTCTTTAATTCACATAACAATAATCATAACCACATATAAGGTAATGTACTTTATTCTTTGAATATTTTATATTCTCAATAATTTATATTACAACTCAAATCACAGGGAAATAAATATCAAAGTTTTAGATAGATATACCTAAACATCACAAACTATTGGTTAATAACACAAGATCTTAGTTTTTCACTCCACGTAGGTACTTTGCTATAGATTCTGTCATAATCGTTATTTGCCGAATTTACGTAGTGTTATTATTACTTGTCCTCATTATTTAATAAGAATTTATATTTTCAAATCCAATTTGTTGTATACTTGCATAAACTTTGTCTTACAATCTAGTAGTCCGTTCGGAAATCAAAAAATCTAGGCGGATAACATTTTCTTTAAAATTGTAATGAAAGACCAATAATTGCATTAACTTATCTTGTATAAAAATAAATATAATGAATACCATTTTATTTTTTATTGCCTTCTTTATGATTTAACACCGATAACATAATTTATTTAACTAATTTTTATTTATTATCTCGCTTCATGTTGTTTCCGAACACCATTCGTTCATTATTCCTGAGTTTGCTCAATCCCTATTTACGTTAGGATGACGACACTTGCGTTGGCCTATCGAGCTTACGATAAGACGACGAAAGTGCTTCGTGCTGCCTACTAACGTTTTACTGCGTAATCGTGTAGTAGACTCGATACGTTTACGTTACGAATACTTCAAATATTCGTGCTCGCGCTACAGTTGCCAAAAAAAGGCGAATGTGTATATCAGTAGAAACAACTTTCTATAGTAAACATATAAATCGCTTTTTATGTTTCTTTTTATTATCTTTCATCCTAATTTGTGAGTATGGATAATGGATGTTTGTTACTCCTACACGCAAAAACTACTGAACGGATTTAGATAAAACTTTGCACACTTAAAGGTAGTTCACAATTTTGTTAAGTGGTAATATTTGTGAAGTAAAAAAATATTTTACCAGATTCAACTCTACAAATTTTAGGTTAATTTGAAAGAAAATATTTAATTCAGATTTTTATCATTTTATTCAATAGTCGTTGAAAAAAGTGCAAGTAAACGGGAGAAGTAAGCCATATTTCATAAGAAGCTAACAACCACCTTTCAACATTACGACCTAAAACTTTTAATACATGCAGCCATACATTCTCCTATAATGCTGGGAAACCTCGTAAAAGGCAGAGAGCCTCGCATTAAATAAATTTGCATTCCCACACAGTGTAGCAATGTGCCGATATCAAGAAAACATATTTTTAAAAATATAAATTAAACTTTTATAAATAGCCTACTAAATATTAACAACAAAAAAGGTGCAATATTAAATTTGAATACTATACTAACTCTATCGATAAACTGTAATCGAATTTTAGCATCACACATACCACCAGTTTCAATTGTTATTAGCTATTCTTTCTTAATGACTTTCGTATAGTCAAAAGTTATACGATAAATATTAATAATAGTATTTGACTAAGCCCCAGTTTCAACAATCACTAATATTATTTAACATAGGATTACTCTATTGACAGATTTCGAGTTTCCCTCAAATAAACTAATATTTTGTTGGTGACAAAAAGACCTTGGTTGAATTGAGTAAAACAGAAAGTACTCAAATTCGAATTCTTGGTTCCATAACTTAATCTATTTGAATGTATGTTATATGGTTCATTTTGAAAAACCTCGAACTACGGTTATGCAAGAAAGGAATTTAGACTTTTGATTCAAATTGGAAACTTTTCGATATCGAGATGTTCAAAAGTGTTCCCTAACATCTCTATAAAAGTAATGAACGCATCTATAAAGTAATGTGGGGAACCGTTACGGTAATTTGGGTGACAAACGTGTCGGATCGAGGTGGATATGCAGCTTTGCGGAAGTGGAGACACTTTGTTTCTGGGGGAACTTGAATGAGAGTTTTTGCGAGATAATATTTGAACCTAAAAGGGCAGGGATAGAAATATGTAGACACACGGGGTCAGCGTTGTTTAGGAACTTTATTGTGTTTATCCGTTAACAAGTCGCTATAGTAGGTACAATTTTGCTTTGTTTGGATTTAGATCTATTTGTTTGACTGTTGGAAGAGTTTAAACGTGACTTGGTCGATCAAAAGCGTGAACAGAAATAAACAACTGTCTTTTCATTTTTGTTAAGTAAAACTCACTGTATTTGGGATCCAAAATAGTTCGGATTGAAGGGTCATTATGCAGCTAAGCGGAAAGTGAACTTATTTTGTATCTTGAAAGGATTTAGCAACCACTCGCTTGAGTGATTCTAATGTTTTAAATTTTGTGTTTGTTACCAAAGTTGTGTAAACAATCAGACAAAATTTAATAATTCAGTGACCACTTTTTGGACACAGTAAGAAATTGTATTTTTAATTGTTTTGTTACGTTACTAAGTATATGTTGGTTTTATACTTTTTTAATATTTACATGTAACTGTTCTAAAAACTTTGAAAGGTCACTGCTGTGCAGGCCTCTCCTACACAACAAGGGCATGGATGTTGAGCGCTGGGCGAAAGATGCGTAAGACCATTACTATTACGTGATTGGCTAGTAGTGCGACGTGTTTGCACCGCCGGCTGTGATTAGTTGTTGGCTCCGCGCACACGCGTCTCTGATACGATGATCATCTCGTAAGATGCGTGAAGCGATCCCTAATCTTTGCTACAGCGCTAAACATTGGTGCCCGGTAGGTAGGCCCTACTGTACAACGCCACAGCGAGTGGCTCGGGCCGTTTTCATTTAGCGACTTCCCGCAACCTATACTATGTCGTCAGTCGTCGTCATACCTGTGACCGGGTGTTCAAGACCAAGTTCGGGTTTGCCAGCCATCTACGGGCACACGCCAGAATATAAACCAGGGTAGCCATCGTCGGACACGACGTGGACGACATCATCATCATCATGTCGTCAGTCCACCCGGTCTCAAGGTGGTTCCAGTTTGTAGACAACATTTGAGAACCTATCTCCCCCAAAGGTTGTCAGCTCTGCCAGCGATTAGGGCGGCCCATTGCCATATTAGCTTTGCAATTTGAAGAGCTCTGTGACTTTCTGTTACGGATATCCTCATTTCTCTCTTAAAATACCGATAAAATATGGCTGTTTTTTTATGTAACAAGTTAAATATAACAAGCAACCGAAGTCTTCGCTGTAAAGGCGAATAGAACAAACACAAACCGGAGTATCGATTTGAGGGTAGGCAGATTTAATTAATCCGAGGAGAAGTCGCGCAGCCAGTGGACTAGGTCACAGCTCAAGGAAAACAGTTAACGAATATAAAACATCACAAAAAGGTCATGAAAAAAAGATAACAGTACAAAGTTGCGAATGAAAATAAATGCAGTCTTTCATTCGATAAACTCTTGGTGGTTATTAAGTATTATTGTGTAATTATTGTTGCAATGAACTTGTGTATGTTTTGGTCTATAAATGATCTTAGAATGTAAAATATTCTTAAACAATTCGCTTCTCACGAGATTCGAATTCGCGTACGCCTGGTTTTAAAGACAGAACCACTAAATCAAGTCGAACGTCGTCTATCTAATAAATAATTTTGTTTTCTATGGATTTCTAAACCATTTCACCGATTGCCATGAAAGTTTAGTGAGTTATTAGTTAAATTTTAGCCAGTATCAAATAAAATGAAAAGATATTTGACACTCACTTTTACGTGGCTTTAGCTATTCAAGGCTTTATCTAGCCGATTTACATATACTGTACATAGGCTCGAAAGAAGGTTTAACCGGGTTGTACAAACATTTGTCCCGAGCAAACATCCCTGATATACTCACTAAAGATAACATCAACATTACTAAAAGTATTTTTAATTACTTGATCAAGAATTAGAAAAAACATTTCATAGTATTAATAGAATCAATAATATTAATAGAAAATAACAATGACAGTTGAGAGATGGCTAATAAAATAACATTTAGTTTACATATAATTTTATTCTCCATCTCTTAACTGTCATAAAATAACATAGTCTGTGCACAAGTGTCATGCAAGTGCCAGTCAACTCCTGTGTTACATAATATATCAAGACAAATACAAACTGTCGCTTGAAACCATACTTAAGTGCTTTTTTAAATTTTTAAAAAATCCTGAAATATAACTTGAAGTACATTGACAATATTGTCCATAGATCAAGCTCATAAAGTTTGATTATTAGTTCCTCGTGCACCTAATATTTTAGATTCCACGTCTAAAGTAATAATTCATCTACTATTACCTACTTTTGAGCTGTGACCTGGACCAGTGACTCCGAGACTTTGACATCGATCGATATCAAAGTCTCGGAGTCGATCGATATTGACATCATGTAAAAATAGCTATAATTTAGAAATTAATCTTAATACGATTTTAAATATTATTATTTCATGGATGACTGACCACAATCTTGACATTAATTTTAATAAAACAAAAATAATGGAATTTAGACCATATCAAAAAACACCTCTAAACATTAACTTTGGGTCAGGTAACCTTCATTTGGAATGTGTTAATACATTCACGCTACTCGGTTTAGATATCGATTCGAATAAGACTCAACTGGAAACTAAGATTCAACTGGAAAGCCCACATCCAAAAAATTAAAAATAAACTATCAAGATTTATATACGCCCTACGAGCTTTAAAAAAATGCACTAACTTAAACACAGCCCTAAGCGCGTATTATGCCTACGCATACTCGTGGTTAACCTACGGCATTATATTGTGGGGTAACGGCGCGGATGCACAAGACGTGTTTATCTTGCAGAAAAAATGTCTCCGAATCCTAGTAAATATAAAAACAACAGACAGCTGTAAACCACACTTTAAACAATTAAAAATACTTACGTTCCCATCGATCTATATCTTAGAAATGTGTAAATTCGTTAGACGCTATCCTAACTTATATTTAAAAGAAGGAGACCAACCCCGATGTTTTCCATCCCGACACCAAAATAATCTGGTCCGACCCCAATCAAAATTAAAAATAGTAAGTTCTGGACCACATATAATGTCAATAAAAATATATAACAAATTACACGACGACTTGAAGAGTAAAACAAACACCGACTTTATTAAATCATTAAAAGAATTTCTGATTGACAAATGTTATTACACACTACAAGAATATTTTGACGATAAATTTAAATAAATAACTACATTGACGATGCTAATATTACTTATTATAATACAATACCTCTTACTATTTATTATTGACAATGTATATTTATGTTTAATGGAATAATTAATTTATTTTAGTTTTGATATTTAGGTAATTAGTATTTTTGTGTTAATAATTATTTTATTATAATAACTGCGTCCTCGCCTCAAAGCCAAAATTGTTTGCTATGCCCAACAGGGTCCATAAATGTACTAGCTTTAAGCCTGATTTGTCTTCCTACTGATGTAAATTTATGGTATGCAAATAAATAAATGAAGACTTCAAAAAGGAAACAAACTAAATTAAAAAAAAATCTGCTTTACGAAAATCTCCTTTTCTCCTAAATTCTGCTGGACCGCAAAAAATAATACAAATCACAATATGTCCTGAAAAGCCGGTGGACCTTGGCTTTAAGCCAATATAGAGAAATTTTGTTTTTGTACTTCTCTGTCAGAGCATGAGAAAAGTAGCGACCCATTTTTTATCAATGATAATCTTGGCCAAAGCCTTGGTTAGCGTATTCTGTCGCAGTCTGACGATATTACTTACTGTTTTATTAGCACTTTAGGCTTGTGCCAATCTGATACTTACTCAAATATTTTTTAATATTCTTGTTTACGTTTCTTCATTGTTTGCCATTTTCTCACTAAAGAAAACATAACGAATCATCTTCATCAACGAAAACATACAGAACAAACATGTTTTTTTTTACGTTACCATTACTTTGATTCGTTTAATAATTATTATTTGTGTGTTTGAATTCAAAAGATCATAATATTTTTTATACATCTTTTATCTTTGAAGAAAATACTATTCAGCAAGTAATAGAACAGTGAACGCATAAAAAGTAAATAGCACTCAAAGTGAAAAAAACAAAAGTACTTATGAACCATTAAAAAGCTTTTATATCTTGGGTGGCCTTAGGGTTGAAATGGCAAACAACAAATTGATGGTGCGATTTGCAAGGGGTCCATAATATCTAGCACTCTACTTACTCTTTGTATTTTGTCTCGACTGTATTCAAATTTAAAATAAATAACTTATTATCTACATTATTCTGCATCTATCTTTCTTTTACAATTCTTCCAACCGCATCTTATCTCGTCTACGGGATCTTGCAATAAGTTTATAGTTGAAGTAATTAGACATAATCAATTTATTAATTATTATGCAATTGCAATTAAAACGTGTTAAAATAAACAAACTTGATATTCCTTTACACAAAATTATTCATTTAAAGATAAGTCAGATACAAAAATGTTACACCATATTAATGTAATTAATAATTTAACACCAATCCGTTTTTTGTAACAATTGATTTTAACCACTGATATTTTTGCAAAAAAAAATCCTAATCCCAATATTAGCATGTCCAATATTGTAATCCGTACTTTATTTATTTACTTTAAAAATAGTTGAACTTTAAAACATTTTATGCTAATTATAATTCCTGTTAAATAAGAGATTATTTATTATACAGCAACGCGAAAGTTTAAAAGTAATTATAAGAGATTATTGATTGTAAATAATAAAGACTATTACTATAGTACTAATACTTTAAACCTTTAGAAGTTTATCTAAATCATTTGACAAAGGTTCAAATATCTGTAAATAACAATATTTGGATATAGAAGTAATATAGTACTTATGTCTTTCTTTTACGAAAGGTTTAATTCATTTGGGGTAACAATACATGAGGTATTATCAATACTATTACGTGACTTATAAGTAATCTACTTCGTTTATAGGACCTATCCATTATTTTCCCTGTAAATATCATATTATTAAATAACATTTGTCGGTTATTTATGAAGCTAATAGTCGTTAGTCAAATTTTATAGCTTTCGAAACTTTCGCATTACTAATCGATTTTTACACAACCTTTTATGGCTTTCGAAACTCCCGTTTCTAATACTCAAGACTCCCGTTAATAATAATTACTTTATTTATCAATAAAACCATTTACTTTATTTAATTGTTGCCCTGACTTTCTAGCTAGAAAAAAAAAGAGTTTCAGGAACCAGTTGTTATTCGTACCTTTATTTCGTATCTAGTCCCACGAGAAACGTAAATTGTCATGGAATCAACAACAGAATTAATCAAGTAAATAAGACTTGACAACTGCTGGTTTGTTGACAAGAGGTAAATTTTTAAGAAAATTGGCAACAACAATACAATCCTATATAAACAACATCGAGTTATTTCTAAAAGCATCCCAAAAATGATTGTCACCGTTGAGCAACACAAAACGTTATCAATTAAGAAAACGAGTAAGCCTTGGCATTTTGCCTGCTTGATTCTATTAAGATAAGGCTTAAGTGGTGATGAATTACGGGAATCTGTTATTTGAACGAGCTACTTTATTTACATAGTACTTTTATTTGGTGTAAACGTTGGTAGTACCTACTCTGATGGCGTGAAGGGCTTAAATTGTGTAGGAATCAAATTAATAGTAATAATAATAGTCTCTAGCAAAACAAATAAAGGGTTTCCTAAAAAATTGCAAGTGGAAAACCTAAGATAGATTTTGCTCTTTCCAAATCACCTTTGTTTTAAACATTGACTAACTTTTGAAAAAAAAAGAAAGCAAAGTGAGCGATCGATCTACGATTGTTTTTATTATTTAAAACAAAGTAATAACTATTTTGAAAAATAAATCAATCACGTATCACAATAATTCATATTATCTCTGTGACAAATCATGTGTCTTAAATAAAGGTTTAAAAAAACCTACAAAGTTACAAAAAACGCGAAACATACGACGACCTCCGTAGCCGAGAGGCGAACACGCCGGACTTTAAATGGCGCCGCCATCTCTGAGGTTCCGGGTTCGATCCCCGGTCGGGTCAATGTAGAAAACGAACTTTTCTATATTGGCTCGGGTCTGGGTGTTGTGGTACCGTCGTTGTTTCTGATTTCTATAACACAAGTGCTTTAGCAACTTACCTTAGGATCAGAGCAATGTATGTGATGTTGTCCAATATTTATTATTTATTACATACATGGGGTGATGAACAATACACATACTTAGCCTCTTGATTGGGTCATTTCCTATGTTAACATATATGCATATATGGTGAAGTAATAAATGTTCTCATTTTAAGTTTTTTAAATAAGTATTCATAGAAAACACAATTTTTTGAACCTGATTTGTATGTAAATATTTTTTTCAAAATACATTCATATACCTATATGAATATGTAGCTGGACATGATAATAATTAGACGTATACAACTTGCGAAAGGTTAGTAATAGCATCTTTTATCTAGTCTTAACTTAAAATTGGCCTCAACCCTAGTAGGGTTAAGGCCAATTTTAAGTTGTTGCGGTAGCTGTAGAGACTCTTTCTTAACTTTTTATTGTGAGACCGCATTAAAGAAAAGTAAAGTACTACACTTTACCTATTATAACTTTTAAGTATAATATGGTGTAAGGTAACATTTAGTTAAAACCGTCACTATTTAAAACTGAATATACCTTACTAGAAAAAGAAAAGGCATCCAAAGACAGATTATATCAAACTTGCTAAAGGTAATCTTAATACGTATTCAACATGTTTTAGGTATCACAACTACTAAATCGTGAGATCTGGTCTATCCAAATAGAATAAATAAAATGTCACGTGGACTTATCGAAGGTATTTCGGCTAATACCCTCAGGCACAGCGGCCTTCTCTAGCGAGTTTCACGCCTGAACTTGTTTCATCGAAAAATCGCCTTTTATAGCTATAACACAGGACGTCTGATCCCTTCTCAGAAACTAGTGAAATCTTATTTCGGCACTTACCTTAGGGACAAATAAAATAAAAGGTGCGCCCAAAAACGATGCTCAAACCACGCGCTACCTAATGTTTGTCCGCACGTGTCAATAACCTTAGGATAGAACCTTAGGACATGACACGACGACGTATCATGTCCTAAGGTAAGGACGAACGGTAAAAAATCTCAACACACTTTTTTGAACGACATTATTAATTGGTGAATAAGATAGGCACAAAAGTAATCGTAATTTATTTGCTAAATAATCTATACTATTATAAATCTGTAACGGGTCGATGTCTGTACATTGAAGATATTTAGAAATTGTTTTTGAGGAGCACTCTATAATCGATACTGAATCCAAAAATGCAATTATTTTAATTCTCGTCTGTCTGTCTGTCTGTCTGCTGTATGTGTACGCTAATCTCCGAAGATACTGCACGGATTTCTTTGCGGTTTTTACAAATAGATTAAGTTCACCCGTGCGCTTATATTAGGCTTGGTTTCATTAAATTCTGATGCCGGTAAAAAAAAGATTTCAGAAGAAACATTTCCAATTCGCTGCGCCTGCTAAAAAACTCATGGCAAAATGATACTGGAAAGATTGATTCCAATATAGAATAAGAAGGAACCGAAAATCTATTACTTCAATAATAATCCTTATTACATTGAAGATATTTTAACCAATTTAAAAAAAGGAGGAGGTTGTCAAATCGTCCGAATGTTTTTTTTTGTTTTTTGTTGTATGTTTGTTACGCGATTACTCCGTCAATTATGAACAGATATCAAAATTCATTTTTTTGTTTGAAAGAGTATACTCCCGAGGTGGTTCCATTTTCACTAAGTTAGGATCTGATGGAGGAATTACACGGAAATCAAAGAAATGTAGTCGCATAGAGTGTGTTTGTCAACTTTTAATAACTTATACAGATATTTGCGTCTGTCAGTTATCATATCATACTACTGAGCTGAAGATGAAAGTCACAAAAATGCTTAACAGACGTCGACAGATAACAGTTTGCAGTGTATTGGGCAGACGTGGCGCTTAGGAGGTACTGACAGCAATTTTAATATTGGGGGTGTAAACCAACACACCCAGAACCGAGAAAAAAATTATAAGTTTATTTCTTAAAGTGACTTAATTTTGAACGAAAGATCTTAAACTGTGGTTACGACACAAGAATGGCAGGCTGACTTTTAACTGGACCTCTCTTCTGTTAAACATCTTTTAGCGACCTCTAACTAACCGACCTAATGATGATAATAGTTTCTTTATGATATTTTTTTGTAAAGGGCTTACCACTTAAGTTAATAAAATAGTTTTATATAAACTAAAAACCGACTTCAAAATTAAACTAAAACGCAAGCAAATTGTATTGACTAAAACATACCTAATCAGTACTATTTGGAGTCGGTGCGAATAATACATTTTAACACTCCATGGCCGGCACTTTCTCATAAAATAACTGATTAGTCTTATGCTGGGGCTTCACCTGCGTGACGCCTAACGTTCAAATAAAGGCATGATTAGCGTTAACTAAATTAAAGCATTAAGCTACGCGCTAAGTTCGTGGCCACACTTATTTGACGTTTGATTTTAGCAAATTTGTTTTCTAAACAGGACAGGCTGCTTGTTTAATTAGAGGAAGATTTATCAGATTAAGTACAAACAAGGACCGGTCAATCTACCCTACGAATTAAAAGTCACCGATTTAATAAGGATCTTAACAAGCAGCCTGTCCTGTTTAAAAAACAAACTCTAATTTTAGATTCTTGAAGAACTTAATTGTTTTTGATTTAAATATAGACACGTAGCCGAGTCTAAACCCTGCAAACAAGTTATGATATTGTTTCATAGAATTTGCTTTGCAAATTACTAAGACCTTTATGCTAATTGATATGAAAATAATTATTCGGCAGCCTCGCAGTACAAGTGACTAGGGGAATATTAGGTGCTAAATTGAATACAATTTGATCATTTCGGACATTTCCATTTATGACAAATACCATATTTAAATAGATATCTGAGCTAGTGTTGAAGTAGACGATTATTATCTGCCATAGCTCGCACTTGCTACAAGTCTTGTAACAGATTTTCCTGTAAAAATACCTGACAAACATGACTGAGTTCATTGTTCTATCTACCTTATTGTTGTTTTTTCTCACACAAAAATATTCTGATATAGTCCCAAAGCGGTGGTAAGACCGCATGCAAAGCTATTACTTTGGGACGTGTACAAGAAGTACCTGGAAGAGGGCCTCATTTTCTTGTTTGTAATTTAGACAAATACTGAATATGATTTCGACTTTGCGTAAAATTATTCATACGATACAAATACGGAGGTGCTCGTAGCTCAGTGGCGGCAGCGTCGTGAGTGGATGGGTGACCATTCCGACCATATTTAGTGACATTTATCACGAGCATCTCCGCGCTTCGGAAGGCACGTTAAAAGTTGGTCCCGGCCAATATCGCTTGATATTGGTCGTGAAGCCTAGTCAGAGGCCTTAAGGCGGCTTAAAAACATCTGACAGTAAGGTTTAGTCACTGGCCTTACAAGACCCCTCCACCAATCCGCACTGGGCCCGCGTGGTGGAGTATGGCCCAAACCACCTCATAGTTGAGGTGAGGCCTGTGCCCTGCAGTGGGACGTATATAGGCATACTTTACTTTTTTTTTACAAATACAGAAGTGAGCTAAAAGCGTTACATTGTCATGTCATAGTTCTTTATTTGCCAGTTTCTCGTTGCTACGTTTTTATAAGTGTATGATTTTTTGTAACTATTTATGACCATATTTGTATTAAATTGAGTTTACTTCAACAGCGATCCCATAAAAAGGATAAAAAAGACGAAATCGGTTTGAGGAAATCTCTATATTTCGTCCTAACTAAAATTATTCGTTATGCTTTTTTTTACTTTGTTGTTGTAACTTAGGCAAGAATACAAGAGAATATTTTAAAAATCCGGTTCGCAGCCGTTTAAAAAAAGCTATGGTGTCTCGACCGTATTTCAAAAAAAAAACTCTAAACTATGGTCTTGCTAGCCACAGAGTAACAATACAAACAAGGTCCCCCCCAGCTATCACGCACTGCATTAATCATGTCGTAGGGGAAACGGGAAAACTTTAGTAAATCCTCATTCACACAAACTGACGTTATCTAGCTAGACATACAACAGGCCCGTATCTATTGAATAACTGGGACTTCTAAGCTTTCATGAGCTCTAAATTATATCCCGATGTTTTTATGTCGGTATATTAGGTATAAGATTTATTATACCTTATTATTTGATTTATTTAAAACTTTATTGTACATGTTACAAATTGTTTTTTTTTTCTTTTTAGCAATTCCATGCAAGGTTTTGATTGAACATAAATAACACTTGAAAAAATCATCGACCTCAGGTCTTAGTGTGTAAAGCACGCACCCGGCATGCGATGGGACGTGGGATCGAGGCCCACCTGAGGTCGATGATTTTTTTCAAGTGGTATTTATCTTCATTGTACAAACTTATAATTAGTGTACAAAAGTATGGAGGAGGAGGAAGGAGGAGGACGCTTAATGTTAAATAAACATTTTAATATTTTAATAATTACTAAATAAACAAATATTGGACAACATCTCATACTTTGCTCTGATGCTATGGCCTCCTATCCTATAGCTAAAGCACTTGTGTTACAGAAATCAGAAACAACGAAATGAAATGAAATGAAATGAGGTCCTGTTTGCTCACCTTTCGATTATGGAGGTCGTATTTTTTTTATTTAATTACTTATAACTAGTGGTGATTTAAATTGTTTTTTTTTTAATTTAAATTGTTTTGATTTAAATTTAAAAATAAAAACACGTCAAACAACACACCAATCGTCATAGTATTAATACAAATTATTAACAAATTATCCTTCTGTTACAAGATACCAACCAATTTATTTTGCCACTGTCGTCTCTCAGTACACCCAGAACAGTGTATTACAAAAAAAAAAACCTTTTCCTTTAACGTGAATCAATTCTCCTCGAAGCCGACTGTAGTGAGCGCGGCTGAGACTGCTTAGAGGTCAAAGGTCCTGTCGCCTATGCCTGTTGGAATGCCGCTGATGCTGGTTGGTCCGGAGCCCTCTAAACGGCCCTAGTTACGGCCCTGTGTTACAGCGAATCCGCAAAACTCGTTTCCAACTTTTAACGTTACTCATTGCTGACACGACGACTATTTGATTTGGGAAAGTCAAACATTTTCAAATGCGGTTGAGTTTTCTCAGTGAATTACCCTAGTAACGCTTTGACAAAGTTACCACCTTGCATTAAAGCTGGCGAAGGATAGCCAGGCCATTTATACAAAAAGATAAAACAATGATATACCTTTTACTTAAAATTAAGCATCATAAATAGAACTTACGATTTGCTACTACACTGTTTGTTGAACAAGTATTTATTTTTATTCAACTGGAGATTACAAGTTAAAATAAGTTTAGTAGTTTTTCAATAATGTATTACTTACAGCAAGCTCGCAGATGTACGGTCAACAGCACGTCGACGACCCAAAAAGTTAAAAGTTCTCCAACAGAGTTTAAACTTTAAGCCTGACATGTAGAGATCATTTTCAATTGAGAAAATTTGACGATTTGTAATTAGTCGACGAGCTGTTGTCTGTACATTAAGTATGCAGAATCATAACATTAATTTATGAGTATACTAAAATTAAAGTAAGCCATACAATTTAATCATTACATCTCTACGATAAATGTGAAAGGCTATGTGTTTGGATGTTTGTAAGTAACTTAATCAAATTTTAACGGCTTAATATCTGAAATTTATCACCATATACCTAGATAGAGATGTAGCATAATTATGATCAACGCAATTTTTTCGTTTTTTTCCCCGTTTGATGATTATTAATTTATTTTTAGTTTTTTTTTAAGTCTACGCAGACGATGTCGCGGGTAGAATCCAGTATTGAATATCACATCTTGCTCTTGATTTCATTCTTCCTAAAAGACGACCATCTGGTGTCAAGGCTGGTGCTTCGGACTTCAAAAGGAGGTTACAGTGTCGAATCCCGCAGGGCAAAATTTAATGTTATTTTAATGAGCACGCACGAGCATGTATTCCATAATCTGTTCCTATGAATGTCATACGAATATTTAAATATATTTTTTCCGTTATCGCCATAATACAAGTTTTGATTAGTTTAAGGCTAGATGATTGACGTGTGTTAAGATAACAAGGTGTATACGCGGTCTATCATCATCATCATCATCATCATTTCAGGCACAGGACCTCCACTGCTGAACATAGGGCTCCCCCAGTGACTTCCAGATCGGCCGGTTGGAAGCGGTCTATGCTAGAATAATATTTCTCAAGATAGTTTTTTTTTCATTTTATTTACCACTATTTAAATGACCAAAAAATTTATCACAGTCAACGAATAAATAAACAAACTGTACTATCTGGGCTGTGATGGTAGCGAGGTGCGGACTTCAGTGTAATTTGCTGACTGGAAGTACAAACTTAAATTACGTCTGAGTACAACCACTTTCTGCATGAATTAACCTTCGTACAAACTGGTGGAATCAAACGAATCTTATTTTTAAAGACCCTGCTATTTTTAACCGACTTCAAAAAAAGAGTAGATTCTCAATCAGACTGAAGGATTTTTTAAAGATATTTTTTTCACAATGTTTAAAAAAGGCTTTTAGCGATAAAACCACAATATAGACAAAAATATGTCTGCCGGTACCTACTCTCAAAGAAATACACGATTCCTATTCGTCCTGCTTTTTCATTGTATTGTGTATAAGTGCCCGGAGGACGGCATACTTAAAGAATAAATAATTTTATTTCATTTCATTCATTTGCTCTACATTTTGATCTAATTTAATATTCTATTGAGTCGTTAATCTACACTTGGCCCTTTTTATTTTCTAACAGCACGGCCATATGTAAGTGAAGTGAAGTAGTCAATTTGATCTAGTAACAGTATTTCAAACGTCACAATTTCTTTAAAATAAAAGGCACCTCATTCATTCATAATTTGCAATTATGTGTAGTAGTATCACAGTTCGCTGCTGGCATACATATTTTATGGACAGGTTCGTTTTGACGGATCAAAAAATGTAAGCTAACAAATTAACGCATTGGTGGTGTCATTATACTTATTGATTTTACTTATGGCTTTATCTATGACATTCATCAATCGTGAAAGCACAGAGTAAGTATTATACTACGTTAAAGTGAAAGAAAGAGTGTGCGTCAAATAAGATGTTTGTGAATTGTTGAACCAATGACTAAGTCTATCTACTACTACTTGAATATGTTCACTGTATAACATTGGCACTATAAAGTTCATAACCCAAAATAATGTGTGCCAGCTACCAACTATTACTTAGGCAATGCTTTTTCACTGTGTTTTGTTTATTAAAGCTAGGAAATGTATTTCTAAATAAATAGAGTAAAAGCATGACAAGATGAAAATTCTGATTCGGGCCAAATTACATGCACCTTTTTGTTACAATTTACTAAATATGAGTGAATTTTATTCTGTAGTTGTGATTTTAAATAAATAAAAATAAGCGCATCAATAAATCCCTGAATTCAATAAACATACCGCTTACCGCGAGACAATTCTTCGAGTCGCGGTATGTTTATCAAACACTTATAATAACCTTAAATGTGATTTGTAAGAGAATAAAGGCTTCATTACACTAGCTCTGCTAGCGACTTTAATGATGTTCGCGCTCGCCGTCGTAACTTATCGTCGGTCGTAAAACACAAACCACACTTCTGGAGCTGACGGTATTCAATTTAATAATGTGGAGTACCTAAATAAAAAGTACCTATTATTGGGAACCAAAATTAATAGTCATATTTTTATCGCTTTAAACTAATTTATTGCATTTTTTATCTATGGTTTTAATACTGTTGGATAGTTTGGGATTCCATTTGCTAATTGCAGAATCGAACTTTACTGACGTAAAGACAAGTCAGTCTTTACTAATGACCAAATCTTGCTCTCATGATGAGTTAAGCATATTTTAAAGGTTCTATGTACAGACTTTAAACATATTAGTATCATTTCATAGTTAAATAAAGGAAATACCACAATATAACTTAGCAACATATATTATAAAATAATCGTGGGGCTGCCATGTTAAGTTTTTTTGAGTGAACCATACGTCCGAAAGAAAATGTGAGTAGATATATCCGGTAAATTCTTGAACATATGAAATTCCTATTCTTTGAAAATAAATTACCGAAATTAGGGAAAATAATAGGGTATTTTACAATTTGCGAGAAAATCTAAAAACGATGATATGATGCGCTTATCACCGAAAACAATCGAAATGTGTGAATTCTAAATAAAAAATGCAAATTAATTTAAATAGACTAAGTATTTATTTTCTGTGCCACCAACACGTGAAGCGGTAACCGCCATATATGCATTCAAATGTGACGTCACTACATCGTAAACAACACCAACTGCTGTTTGCTATCGTATAATTTTGTTACATTATTACGTTACTAGCGCGAATTATACATATTATCACCAGATACCACGAATCTGCGAAGAATTGATTCTTTGATGCGCAAAACACAGTTGACAGTTGAGTGTTTCCTATGTAGTGACATCACGAACCAAGGTATCATGGCGGCTAACGCGCAGGAATTAAAAATGTAAAATTAAATACTTTTTAAAGGTACTTCACTATTTCAACGATCAAATTAAGACGCATTTTTAATAAAATAAAATAAAAAGTATTTATTTCGAACAATTGCTACAGTGTTCATATTGGAGTTAGTATTAAATACTGTATTTTATTTAACTAGGGTTAGTAAATGAATAAGATTTTTTTATTATTATTTTTGTTATACAATAATATTTTTAAAAATTATTTGTTAAAAATAGTTTAATACCATAATTGTATAACTATTTTTGTAAATTATACCTTGAGTTACAGTTATACCTGTGTCCAAATGACCATACAACAACAACTTAAGATGGCGGAGGGTATACGCTTAGAAACTAAGGGTGGTTGACTTTCCTATTTTCAGGTTTTTGCACATAACGTAAATATAACATCTGAACGAATAGCATTATTATTACTACTGACAAAAATTTCAACAATAATAATTGAAAATAACAGTAATCACACCCTCAATATTTAACCTGCTTAGTCTATGTATTTAATTAGATGATGTTTAGGAATGTCAATGAGTAATTAAATACAAATCACTTCTTTTGTATTCCACTTGTGTGGATGCAAAATAAGATCAATGGATCTTAATAGCTATGGCCTGAAACTACTTTTAGTTTTATATGTCTGCTCTACATTCTATGGTTTCAATTAGCCTTAATTTTCTTCTACAATAACTATTATTTAAAGCTAAAAACATTTAGAGGGTCTATAACATAGACTAGGCTGTGTGCCTTTTGTTCAATGAGCCTGAAATATTTTATTAGTCAGGCACCTATGTACTAAAGAACAAGAGATTGTTAATGGCTAGAGTAGGCGCTTTAACCTAATTTCAATGAGTTAGAAGCCAATGTGTCTTAAAATAAAATAAAACGTGTAAAAAAGCAAGATTAAGTAAAGGGCTTATTTGTCAATTACAATAACGGGAACAAGGCTATATAAAGTTTTTATAGAATTACCGCCTTAGACAGAAAATGAAGTAATTTAAATTATTTAAAGTGCATGATTTTCTTGTTTACTTAGTATATTACCAATATGGGAATATATTAACCTTTCAGGAGGTAAATGTGTTGATTAATAAAACAACATTTTCTATGGAGGGTGAACATGTATAGATTGATATTACTTATTGCACACAAAACAGATTACAGTTAATATTTACAGAAAGATATACAATTTAAGCTGCTATCGCTTAGAGCGATCTCTTCTAGATAACCTTTAGGCAAAGGACAACTATAAAGAAAGGGGAAAGTGGTGCAGAGTGCTTATTGTGAAATTGTATATACATAAATAAATAAATATATTGGACAACATCACATACATTGCTCTGATAATCTGATCCTAAGGTAAGTAGCTAAAGCACTTGTTTTATAGAAATACAGAAACAACGACGGTACCACAACACCCAGACCCGAGCCAATATAGAAAAGTGCGTTTTCTACCAATGTAGAAAACGAACTTTTCTATATTGATTCGGGTCAATACCCGACGGGGATCGAACCGGTACCTCAGACACGACAGCGCCATTTATGGTTTGGCGTGCTCGCCTCTCGGCTACGGAGGTCGTCAAAGTCCCTACAAATACAATATCCATAATAGAAATTGCTGACTTTTCTAAATGTATTACTCCGTACAAACTAACACTACCTCGATGTAAGTATATTTTAAAACTTTTTAAATGTAACCCCGAACTCTTAACAAAAACAAATTAACAGAATGAGTCTTTCTAAAAAGTTTCTGTTTTGGAAAATACACTGATTATTATCTTTTCAAAATCTATACGGGAATATTGTACAAGCATTTGAACCATGTTAAAAGATAGTAAAATATTTCTAATTACTTTATCTCAACGATACAACATAATTTCTCAGTTTAATGGTATGCGAAACCTTACTTGAAATTCAGCTAGCAATCTTCATCGCCCAGGATAAAATTATACTCATGTTCATTATACCAAAGTTTGCTCATACAATTATCTCGAGATCTTTGATCTTTAAGCTTCATGCAATGAAACACTATAAGACTTAGTCTACATGGAAGAAGTTTTTAATCAACTAAATGAAGTTACTTTGCGATGTTAATCAGACTAACAACATTCGTTATTTCGTTCAGACTGGGAAAATCTGATTTAGTTGTGATAAGAATGTTGAGATTCTACTTTGATGTATAATAATTTTCTTTTTACTTGTCAACTAAATTTTATCTTTTAAATTTTATTTTTGGGTTTACGAACCATAAACTACGTAAAGTACTTTTTTATTTCAGCAATTCTCTAAAGTAATTTGTTTGAGTCGACTGAGAATGGGAGAGAGAATGTTGGGACACCGAATTCGACATGACGATTTTATCAAAATTAATACAGAATGAAAGGAAAATGGAAGCGATGAAGTTCAAGAATAAGGTACATGCAGCAGATAAAGGAGAAACTGGACGTCGCGGACGTGTCGTATCAGGTTCGGAAGAGAGAGGTGGAATGCAGAATGAAGGGGAAGATAGAAAGGACTCCACCGACAACAGCAAAGCTCTTAAATAAATATTATACAACATCACATGCATTGCTCTGACCCTATGGTAAGTAGCTAAAGCACTTGTGTTATAGAAATCAGAAACAATAGGATGACGACGATCAACAATTTTGGTATAAACTTAATTAAGAATTTTAAATTTATTTGTAATCAGTAGACTGAATTAGTAACAGTACTCAATGTTATGATTGCCACTTACTACTATAGTTAAATAATACGAGTATTATAGATTGGCATTAATATTAAATATTTATCAGAATAGACCAAATTATTTCCACAACGACTTGCTCTTTACTAGACCTAAACTCTTTACTTGTTCTTTTATTCTAGGAACTATGAGTAATACCTATTTAAATTTATAATAAATCAGGCTAGACAGTTCTATAATCAAGTCAATTTATATTGTCCATACTCCTAGACTAAAGCACAATAGTGAATAAGTATCTATGGTATCTAGCGCTGCTTCTCGGTATTCACGATTAAAAACAGTTTTTAAACTGAGTACTTTTATCGATAGTGTAGCGTTATCTGAATAGTATTATATCAAACGATACTACTACTTCTATACCAGATCTAATAATCGCAAGACCGAAATATATAAACTTCGAGTAACGACCTTAATTTCCCCAAGACATTAAGCGTTCATTAGCAAAAGTCACTTCCAATGAATTTATTGGTAGAATAAGCCGTAATTACCACTCCTGGATTCAATCGCCAATCGAGGAATTCCGAAGTTATACACTTGTTCCAAATAAGAATAAGATTAGCTTGAAGAATAAAAGTTGGCTTTACTCTATTTTATTGAGATTTAAATACATTAAATAATGCAACTTTTAAACACCTTTATATAAAGATTAATTAACTGAACTCGCGATACTGACTACTGCTGTGCTATAAACGTAAAACATTGCAACTTTTAGACACCCTTTTAGGGCTCCTTAGTCCTGACAAGGAACCCTTATAGTTTCGTCATGTCCGTCTGTCTGTCTGTCCGTCCGAGGTTTTGCTTGGAGACTGTTGACCCTAGAGAGTTTTAATATTGTGAAGATATGTATATCAATCATGCAAAACGGTTTTTTTTTTTCAGGGTAGCTCCCATACATGTAACGTGGGGATGATTCTTTTATCGTCTATCCCATTGTGTGGGGTATCATTAAATAGTTCCTTAAAAATGACTTAGGGGTTGCTAAGACAATTTTTCGATTTAGGGATCCGTTTGCGATATAGTAGCCCCCCCCCCCCCCTTATTTAAAGCTAAACTATTGGCTTGAAAAATTTGGAAAAAATCATGATCATTTCAAGAAAAATCATAGTGGTTAAGGTAGACCACTTAGTTTAAGAGTAATAGTCGTTCAACTTAGTCAGTCAATAATTCCTTAGAGGAAAACATTAGAAGTGACTTAAATGAAGTAATTGCTCAAATATATTGTGATAACGACGGGCAACTACGAATCCCTATACTGCGCGTGGCACGACACGCACTTGGCTGGTTATTACTAATTATTTAACATTATAACTAACTTAACTCATGATACTGAATACGCTATGCTACTAAAGATATAAATGAAAATAGGCTTATCTTAAACGGTCAAGTGCTTAATAGCTTTCTTGCGTCTAGCGTCTTTAAATACAGTATAATGACGTCACTGGAGACGCTAGAGAACTAAATGACACTCTATGAATATTTTACTTCTTAAGTAAACGATGACTAAACATTATGTTAGGGTTCTCTTTTCACCAAATCTATTTAGGCATCCAGTAGTGAACTAGACTGGTTGTGATGAAAGAATATTCAATTTAATTTAACAACTACCTAACAAAAATTAAGTAGGAAAAATTGTCACTAGTTTAAAAAGTTTATAGACAAATATGTGCAAATCTTTTTTCTCTGATAAATTACTAAATAACGTTCAGTAAAACGTAAATATCGTCTCTCTGATGTCGAAATATCAAAATAAATGGAGTTACGAGTAAAAGCTGATGGCATTTGAAAGTTAAGTCTTCTTAAAATAAAATATCAATTTAAAAAGCCAGAAACGCCCAGATGCGAGGGCTGGCGATTTCTAAAAAACGTTTATAATTAAAAACAATTCACGTATGAAAAACGATTACCTAACTCTTCTCTGACTTATTGTAAATTTTTGAGTTTTTTAACACTAAGTATATTCGTAGACAAGTTAAAATAAAATCACTGCCATTATTTATTCCTACGAATTTTAGGTAATTGCAATTTTAATATTATACGTATCACAATTTTACTATTACTAGTTTTCCTCCAATCTTACTTTGGGCTTTCAACAAGATAGGATTACATTTCTTTCTATTTTGGGCTGTCAGTACCCAATCCATTTCATCACATTTGGGGCCGCCAACTAGTATTTTGTGCCCCCAGACACCTGCGATCTCCAAGAAAACGTCAGATTTATTCTGCCCATAGCTTTTATAGTTTTGTTACTGTCAAGATATCTGATACTTTGCTTTTAGTTTTTCGGCTCCTTATTTGATCTACCGAGTAACAATTTAAACGTTTTTAATGCATTTTATAGACATTTATGGCCTTACTACAAAAAAAATGGACAAGCGTTGAATACTTGTCTAAAATTAATCAACCAATTAGAAATGTTGACACATCTGACATTCGAGACATATTACTAACAAACATTTCAAAATGGTTGACTTATTCTGTAAACAGGTGTTCAACACGTGTATATCTTTTTGTAGTAAGGCCGTTACATTTTATATTACTATTGAATCAATTATTAATGTAAAAAAATGTCTTTTTAACTTTAATAAAGCGTACAAAGGACTACTCCCCTTATTTTCGTTTAAATGAAGTAGTATAAAGCTTATGCTGGCATCCCTGAAAGCGATAGCAGAAGGCATTTCTTGGAATTGTCATTAGGCTAACAGGCGCCAGTCGTCGCGTATCGATTTTATCATTTCCCAACAGACCGCATAATCTTATTGAATAATATTTTCAGTTTATTGGAAGCTCGATTTGTTTTTGAAGACATCTGGACCCGACAAATTGAGATCTTTTCACCATTTTCCTAATTGAAGAAAACTAAATGTGTAGATTGCTTATTATATTGGGAATTACAATCTTTAGCAATATTCAACATATCTTTTATCAAAAAATATATTTAGTTTTTTTTTATGTGGAAATTCATTATTTACTGATTGAATCTAGAACTCATATTAAAACGTTTAACTGTCGTTCAGGTTACATTACAACAACAGTACTCTTTGTTTTGTGTGGTTTGCACTATATAATATCTATCTATATCAGTAGCACATTCAATATGACTTACTGCCGCAGTCGGAGACCTTCTTCTTCTCAGTCGTGCACTCTTGGTAGAGTGGTCGTGGTCATGTCTGGGTCGATTCTTGTGTCACCGCTGTTTTTGTGATGCGTCGCCATGTAGCTCGATGTTTGGCGGAGTAAGAGCAATTGTTGATGTTGGAGTGCGTCACAGATTTGATGAGGTCTGTCCATCGTGTTGGAGAGCGCCCACGTAATCTCTTGCCCTCAACTTTCCTTTGCACCACCAGTCGTTCCATTGAGTCCTCGTTGCTGGTGATTGTACCTCGCCCCTTGACAAAACCAGCTTGCTCAAGGGCAATCTCTCGGGATAGGTATGCTTGGAGTCGGAGACCTAACTTACATTTAATGGTTACTCAAGAAAAACCTGTACCACTAAAGTAGGCAGATACAAATAAAGATGAATAAAGTGTTAATCCACACATTGTTTTTAATGGCTCTGTTAAATGTTAGTTAAAAAAGTAACTGCCGCACTGGCAGTAACTCTTTTAACTTTCAGAACACTTAAGCATCGCGCTATACAGGGTTACATTACAAAGTAGTGCCAAATTTTAAAAATAAGATCTAGAGGTGCACTGTATGAGGTATTTATTAGCAATTTGTTCTAAAGAAAAGGCTTAGGTATGTTTTCGCGCTCCATTGCGACTATTATTGCATTGAACTTTGCAGTTCTAGGTTGCAGAGATAGTGCGTGCGTATTTTAAATGAATGAGACAAGATTATCCACGCGTACCATCTCTCAACAGCAGATAGTAATAAAAAAATGAGTTTGTTTTTAGATCGTTTATATCGTAGATCTGATTATTTCGTTACTGATTCTGAGTGGTCTCTGAAAAATTGGCACTACCTTGCAATGTAACCCTGTATTAACTGTTGGAATAAAACTGCAATAACTCCTACAAGCAGGCTTGCTTGAGTCGTCTATATGATGTAGATGTATTTGCAATATCCCCGTTAAGCAGATGTTACATCCTGTATTGGATCTGCACATCGATGTTTTCTTCTTTTCTTACAATAGTAGGTATCAAAGACAATTTTTTGCACTAAGTGAAGATTATGATTATTTTGTAATCGAATGTTTTTATGGTGCGTGAATTTTAGGTTGCTATATTTGTGTACACATATTACCGAAATACTGAGTTAAAAAACACAGCTATTTTGTACTATGAATTTGTATCTGTAAAAGACCTCCTTTGCCTCCTATTTCGCTCGTCGCCCTCGCTCGTATGTGTTGTATTAAAAGTCTCTAACTTTATTAGGACTTTCCCTAATACGAGCACACGGACTACGTATTTTATTTTTACCTTATTTGTAGAGTTTCGTACGTTTCCTAATGATCTAGACTTTTCATTTGACAATTTGACTAGGTCTGAATCATAGACTTAGCATTCGCTACACATTCTATACCTATGGTCTGAATAAATAGTTCTGATTTCTGTCAGTTTGGCTTTGACCAATAGGCAACTAAAAATCTATTATATCCAAGTCTACATAAATACTCATATATAAAATGAAACTCGGATACACCGGAACTCGGATAATCCGCTCTAACTGAAGTGCCGCTCGTTGAATAGCAGACGTATAGACTAGTGATGTCGATCTGTCGATAATTTAAACTATAGTTGAAAGAATAAGGCACTTGAGGTGCGACCGGGGTAAACCAGGAGAGAGCACATTACAAATCCACACAATAGAGACAACAGCATTTCAAGCGTTTGACTTAATCCGTTACTAATAGTAAAAATTGCTTAGTTAAAAATTATTTTATTTTGATCTTGAAGTAAAGATACTTATACTTATACGTAAGTGTACCTATTGAAGAATGGTTTACCGTGGGGACTAATAGGGTTACTTTTTTGCAACAGAGTCTGGTCATGTCATAATTACAACTAAAAATATTCGACTGACTTTTTCGACGACCAAGCACAAAAACAAAACGTTATACGGTGTTGCCTTGATTTTACCTGTTGGTAATGTTAACATTTATCGACAGTCGGCTATCGAACCAAGGCTAACACTAACCCATTCGTTGCATTACTAGCTCGCAGATGCGCTGCTGCCATTGGTTACTTTTTTCCCAGTTTCCCTATTAAAATATCAAAGAGTAGGTAGTTCAGTGGCTCGCCACGGTTTTAATTTCTCTGTGCGAGTTTACCCGTTAAACTATTCATTAGCGTTCTTTTTTTCGCGTTGTATAGTATCCTATGATGTTATGAAATAAGGTGGCGTTAAATAGGCTGTCTTTTTGTAAATAGTTAAGCGGTGGAATTAGAAATAAGCATTAACTAGAAGAGTTTTTAAAAGTTTCATTACTTTTTACTCGTACACGTCTAAATGTACTGAAATCAGTGATTAATCTTCTAACTGGCTACTTCTTTTTAAGTGACGTGTACATGGTAAATTTTTACAGATATTATAAATACTGACATCTTAAACATTTTAATATTTACGGAATAAATTAAAGAAAGGCAAATTCCTATAACAAGGAGATGAAAAACAATTTAGACCTTTATCGATAGTGTAGACTACGAAATTTCTTTAAACTGTATAAAACAAAGTGTGTCATTTTTTTACCCTATTATATGATGTGAAACAATGTCTACGATGCATCGACCAATTATATTTTTGGTGTTTCAGAATTTTCCATATTAGTGTCCCGCCAACACGTGTTGCTGTTGCAACCAATCAAAGGAAGTCTGTATTTACTCAACTGCGTTATAAAGTCGAGGTTAAAATACGAAAAGTATATTAATTACCTACCTTTCGAATCCACTATAGGTAGATAATACTCTTACGGGCACCGCACAGAAAACACAAGGTAAAAAAATATACAAATCAGTGGTTCAGATAACCTAGGTGATAAAACATAATTATTTACCAATACTAAAAAGATAAACAAGTATCCTAAATACATCACAAGCCGCTATGTGCAATTGCTAGGAAATTATATTAATTGAAATTAAAACACTTACGTTTAAGGAATTACAAAAGAAATTCATGCAATTTAGCGATTAACACTTAATTATCCTTGAGGAAATGTACAGACGTACGTTTGTGCTGTACATAATGACAGGCCAAGGAAAGCCCTTCTGATATTACAGTAAATTCACTGAAAACACTAATTATAGGTATCGGCTTTTTCATTGGAAAACCGCAAACAATAAGCTGTTGTAAGCGATATTATTTAAACAGATATTACTTACCTAATTGTTCGATAGATTGTTTTAAACACTACTTACCATAAATTTAACTTATAGAATAGGTAAATGAGCTACTTGCCGTGTTTAAGCAAATCAACAGCAAGATTTTAAAAGGTAATTCGCCTTCAGATTTTTTTCTATTTAGCAGCTTTTCAAAATATAGTTGATTTTCAAAATGTGCTTTTAATTAGCTTTTTCGGTTGGAATGACAAATCAAGTATATCAAGTTGAAGCATAGCACGGTATACCTATAGATAGGTAACCATAAATAAATGAAATAGTGTCCTACGTAGGAGAGGCAAGCCCAAAATTGGTAGCCTCTTATTTATATTATTACTTATATTTGGAACTACAACAGAATACATAATATCACTTGACACACGAAAGAAAATTCAAATAGCCAATAATAGTTGACCACGATAAATTACAAAGTAAAGTAGTAGACATGTGTCGCTGCCGGTAAGCAGATCAGAACAAATTGAACATACATATATAGGTACATTCATAAATACAAAACAAATAAACAGAAACAAACTATATTTGCAAACACAATAGACTCTGTGTGTTGTGCTTCATACATAACGATACCTCTTATTGAAACTAAACCAAAAGGCATGAAATTTAAAACGCTTATTCGGTTTTATAGAAATAGAAGCCTTTAATTTTGATTTATTCGTCAGCTCGGCCCACACGTATAAAAACCCTTGGGACGAATTGCGTAAGATCAAAATTAATTAAAATTGTATGCGTCAACTCGTCCCATCATCTTTTTTACGTTGGATTTTCAACCTTATTAACGTCTGGTATAGTTGCCAAGAAAAGTGTATTTTAACAAAGATATAATTATTTTTTGAAACTGCTTATTTTGAGAATTTATCATAATTTCTTCTGTTTTTTCCATATTATATAATATTTAAATAGGTCACGACATTTTTTTTAATTGTTGATTATTATATTTATGTTTGTTGATTATTAACTTAATAATGGTTGGTCTTTTAAAACTGTTAATAACTTTTTAATTATTGGCCTTTTTATCAATGATTATTCTTTTTATAATTTTTTGATCTTATGTAAAAGTCAAATTAATTTATAAGTGGTAAGTATTATTATTTCTAACCACTTACGTAATAAACATTTTTATTATTTCTACACCAACACTTTTACTTCTGATTGTACCTTTAATCATAACAGTAGTAACGTGGGACGAGTTGACGCATACAAATATAATTATTTTTTATCTTCCGCAAGTGGTCCCAAGGGTTTTATGCATGTGGGCCGAGTTGACGAATAACCCTTAATTGGTTTTAAATACTGACATATAGATATAACAAAACTTTTCACTTAGTTTCCAGTGTTGTGGATTTGCCATGGCAGTAAGCTGTAAATCAATATTGTAGCAAGCAAACATCTAGCCGTCAACCACTACGCCACTTTGGGTCTGGGCCAAACTCGGCTTAACACAACATGTTATGATATCCCTTCTCTGACCTTCCCCGCTAAGCCACGAAAAGCCAGCCTAAATCGCGCTTTAAATAGTAGGTACAGGCAACTTGTTTTGCAACAAACTTTAAAAACTGCTTAACTAAACTGCGGCTTAAGCCACGAATTTGCTGATGCTGATGCCAATGTCAATGGCTTTAATTAAGTTAGGCAGAAAATTCATTTGGAACTTTCTATTACTTATGCCTCGAAAAGGCAGGCTAAGTTGGCAACAGCTTGTTTATACTACGACCTTAAGTTGCAACCATTTTGTCTGACCGTATTGCAAAATCGATTACTGAATGAAAGCACACATTTATACTATCAGTTGCTAATTAATATATTTCACAGTAAATTAGCAAAGAACATATTTAAATCCAATATTTGCCAAGACAAAATAAAAGCTAACGGCCAATCAAACAATTTGACTTGTAATTATCGCCTCTACGAAACATAATTCCGACATAATAATACCCTTTAAGATAGCTACCGTTGCCATTATTCGCCGCAAAATCAAGAATTATTTGCGGTATGGTAATCGTCTTCAAAGAGTATTTTTCGGTGAATGGCCTAAGTGAAACTTACCTACAATTCCACAATAGAATATAATGGTGAAACCTGTAATGGTAATTGTAAATTTGGCTAATATAAATAAATAATAAATTTATTTAAATTCACTTCTTACAGGATGAGTGGATGAGAAGAGTTTAGTAGGTATAATAAATTGCTTTAAACAAAGGACTATCCTTGCTACCTATTCGTATCAAGCTCTCAATTAACTTACAATGGCACTCAAGGAATAAGTTTCTGCCTGCACAACTTTATACAATAAAATCTTGAAGGCTTTTTCTAAGCAAGCTTGCTCGCTCTACCACCGATTTTTTTTCAACATTATTCCACTTTGTTAGTTACACTAATTAACCTAAAACCGTTTACGAAGTTTTTATAGGCCAAAATTATTAACATTATGGAGTACAATGTATGATTATAGTATTGTGTAGTCAAGTCCATACGTTATGTTTAATTTAAGACTGAATCACTAATGTAAAAAAATATTCCTCAAAGAAATTTATTTCAAGTAAAACTAGAGATAAAATCAACTAAAAATATATCCGTCGCGCAGATTTAAAAATAATAATAGGCTGTAGGCTGTAAATATGACTCGACCTTTGCCTACACAAGAATATTCTTTTTATAACTAAATTCTAAAAATAAATACCTACATTGATTCTAATTTTCAACCAGTTGTTTTTATGTGTCACCTGTAGACAACCTTTACAGTTTTTTTTCTAGTTGGCCATACAGCTTCTAGTTCTGGGTACTATATCCTTTCAGGTTGGAGTTGTATTTATGTGTAAAAATCACAAATAAAGTTAAGGTTTTGATACAGGTTGACTTAACTACTAAGAAATTATTTGACTTTTGATTTACTTAACTTACTACTAATAAATTATTTACCCTAATCTAGTGTAAGGGTGTGTCCTAAACCCAAACTATTTATTCGATTAAAACGATATTGTCAAGATATCCCAATCCCAATAAACCTTGACCTTCCATAAACCTGCTGAAATTAATTTATCCCTTAATTTTCAATACCGGCAACACCTAAATTCAATTTACTTTCACTGGTCCTAATACCTGTCTGTGTGTTTTGTTTCAAAGTTCGATCTAAGCTTGTTTAGTAAGTAGAATGCATTAACTAAGACTTGATATATTTTAAATTAGTAATAATAATAATTTATTTATTTAGCACAAAACATATTACATTTAAAGGGAGATAGATATTAGAAGTGTCAAAAAGTGCAAAAGTGCTCAAGAATAAAGACTCCTCTTTGATCACTTTTTTGTAAAAATAATTGGAGTATAACGAAATAAGCCTAGACAACCCGTATTAAGGTAATCATTTCATTTATGTAGGACATTTATTAATACTTACAATAAAATACACAGTTTTAACAACAGAAATTACTATCTCATTATTAATACCTCAATAATTTGCACTCGAATCAAAAGGCATTTACAGAATGATAATATAGCAATACATACATACATATTCATATTCTGCGTAAAATTAGGTGGCAATAAATTAAAACATTCCTATTTTAAGGATGGCAGTAGAATCCAATAAACGTATTTGCCACTCAAATATTTTTTGCGGTACGGGCAAAGTAGCAGAGATGGAAATAACGTTTGTCGATAAACACAGTAATCTACAAATTTAGTGCAGCTACAAGCAAATAGAAATTGTTTCTGTACCTATAAGTTTCCAAACGTTGCCTTACAAAAAGACTGCATAGGATGTGAAGATAGAGTACACACACCTTTACTTTTATTAAGAATCCGAAATCAAACGTAAAAAAAGACCATACCTACGTTTTGTGCCAAGTCTTCAGTGTCGATTTTGTTTTTCATACAAAATAAACTTGTACAACATAATGTTTAAAGGTGTTACCCACAAGGTGGACAGACGGCCTCGTATAGATTGTTGGAAGCCGCTGGCCTCTTCCAACCGGACAATATGGAAGTCACTGGGGGAGGCCTATGTTCAGCAGTGGACGTCCTGTGACTAATGTTTATTCTAAGCATTTCCTCGATACATACACTCGTATGCCTTCACTACAAACCAGCCTTGGCTCGGATTTATTCCTTGGTCCTAGTGAAATTTGGCAAAAAATAATTTGGCTACTCGCCAATAGAGCCTGCCACGCTATCACTAGTAAATCTTCTCTGAGCTACTGGACGACCTTTCGTTTTGCGTAGATAAGATTAGGGCTGACGCCATGTTTGGGATTGCGGATGGCCACAATAGAAGTATAATATTCTGTGATAGTAACACATACACAAGAATCATGTTTTAAATAAAATTAAAAAAAAAACTGATTTAACCTAAAAAGAGATTAATATTATTTTCTCTATCTTTAAAATTAAAACAAGTACCTATTCGATTTCGACGACCGCGCTGGCGTAATTTTTCGCGCTCCGTACTACAAAGCCAATAGGTTGCGGGATCGAATACCGCAAGGGGCAAGCAACTGCTTGTGGATAGAGCACGAGTATATTTGTACTTAAGCCACGGACGATTATAAACGTATTTAAGTAATGTTTATCCATTGTATAGTCGCCAGAGTGCAAGACTGCAAGCTTTGCTTAGTTTGGGGCTAGATAAATTGTTGTTACTGTTAAAAAAATATATTTTAAGAAGCATTTTTTTTTCATAAACAAAAAAAAGACTTTATAATAATAATAATAACAATAACTTTAAAGTAAAAGGTATAACTAAAGACTTTAAACTAAAAAATAATAATCTTTAGGTCGGGTGGTTCCAAGTATAAGTTAACTAACCTATTCGATTTTCATATATCAATAATAATATATTTACCGCTTAACTACACGGAGTTTATTTAACTCTCTTAATTTCACTAGCTTTATTATTGCATGCATATTTTTACGTAACATTATCAAATTGTTCTTCGTATTGACTATATGCTACAGGTTTTTCTTAAGAAGCCATTAAGTTAAGTGACGTCTCTAAGTGCGGCAGTAAGATTTAGGCTACTGTATTTAAGCGTATTATGGCTGTCTCCATGTTTGGGATTGTAACAACGAGTATGACACTGATTAATCCTAAGGGTATCTCATGAGCCTAATCGTCGAGGTCTTAATAAAATGTAGGATCACTCCAAACGAGGGAAAGCGGTCTCCAACGGGGCTCTTTTGTAATTGCGTTTGCATTACTTTAGAAATTGCTTTCTGTTGTACGCGGTGTTATGTCATTTGTAATTTTCTGATCTACAATTGATATCTTTATACGTGGTAGATTTCAATGTACCTATCTACTTCTATTATTATTTTCTCACATTTTTGACGTGATAACGTCTTATAAATCGATGACCGGCTGCACACACGATAAAATGACACGTTCCGCGTAAGAGTGAGAGCGCGGAACAAGCGATAGAGAGGCACGATCGGCCTAAGCGTTCGGCTTGTGACGCATCTATCTCTCTTCTACTCCATCGGCCGATGCGTCGGAGTAGCATCAATGTTTCCTATGACGTAATCACGTAAAATTAACGTCTGTAAACCGACGTTACAGACAACCAATATTATTAAATATCATAATAGGATCAAAAACAATCGTTTTCACTTCTAGGATTATGACACTACGTATTACTTATATGTTTTTTTTATATGCTAGGTTATATATAATTCATTTGGCGTCTCAATCCAAACTATATTCTTGGGATTCGGTCCTCATATACCAAATACAATATTATTTATGCCAGGCTATGTATTTTGAGGCACTGAAATCACAAGAATCGTTTGCAATTGCCATGAAATTCGCTTACGATATTTAATGTGAAATGTAGTTTTAAAAGAACCTCCTAGATCTGTTTAAATCATTTTCATGTTTGAGTTGTCGAATAATAGGCTTTCTTGTAATATGTAAATAACGTGATTACTAATATTTTCCTTAATTAATTTTGGGCCGAGAGATTTTTGCCTTTCGTGGTATAGAAGGATTAGCTACAAAATTTGATATTACTCTTTATTGCACACCACACAAAACAAACAGTACCTACAGAGACAAAATACATTTTAAATGGTACAATTTTGGCGGTCTTATCGCTAAAATCAATCTCATCCAGGAAGTCAGGAAGTGAAGAGATATTCTGCCGCTTTTCATTCACTCAGGAGCAGAACGGTTTAGTTTAGAGAGGTGCAAATTGCTAGCATTGTCAATAATGTCATACATGAAAAATAATCATCTTAGTCAAAAACTATGGCAACATCAAAAATAGCTAAGTACCTATGAATGAACAGTCTATGGAACTCCCGATTAAATGTTTCTCAAGCGATTCTCGCAGTGGAAACAAATCATTAACATCCCGTAGGTACCTACTCGTTTAATTCTATTGTTGATCTTATTATATTTTCTCGAAAGGATTCCTGCAACGAGATTCCCAGAAAATTATTTACACATTAGGCAATTATTTTGAAGGATCTGGATACAATAATGTATTACCTTTCTTTAACTAATCAAACCTTTTGAAAAAGAATTCTAGAGCAGCATGCCTTTATTAAACACATTTATAAAGAAAAATATCTTAAATAATTAGTCAGCTACTTAATAGGAGACGGGGTTTTCTAGATTTGTATGTACTTAGTTAAGATATGGTCGAAAACATGTCAATTTTTAAATGCAAAATAATAACACTGGCCGGATTTACCGCAATTTAATAATGTAGCTATGGAAAACTGTTTTTTTTTTGCGATGCGGGAACGTTATGTTTTTTACATTTTTCAATATTTGTAGGTGCTACCAGACCTTAGAACCTGGGTTTAAATACGTAAAGTAAAGCAAAGTAGCTAGATATGTTTAGTAAAATAATTTATTAGACTTGTATTTGAATTATACTTGTTATATTATTATTATGTACTAAATAAATTGAAAACTGATAGCACTTTGGAAAAAAGGTGTAAGTATATCATTAAACTTTTTATCAGATTGATGTTGGATAAAATAAAGTGTAATAAGTTCGTTTGGCTTATGATTTCCCTTACAATGAATTCATACTTAGTCTATTTTACTTTCAAAATAACATTTTTTTTTCTTATTTATAGTCAAATTATGTCAATAAATTAAGTTTCTTTAAAATTAACGTGCATTTTCAGGGCTAATATATGTTGTTTCTAGTTTCTACCACAACTTTATGGCTAGGAAGTAAATTGTAGTTTTCTTATTAAAGTGCCTTGGGAAGTTTTGTTACATCATTTCCCTACTGTGTGAAATTTCAACGTCACTCAGTTCGGTGGTAGATAGTTGGAAGTGCGCGGAAGCGCCTGTCATAGTTTTGAAGCACGAAAACCTAAAATTAAATCCATTGTGCAAACGGTATTAGCGTGGTACGAACTCAGACATTTTATTCATCAAACTCCAGCTATCATTTTGGGACGCTGCGGCGTCTTTATCAGATTTTATTATATTATCAGGATGTGACGTTTATAAAATAAGGTGACAATACTAAAATAACAGTGAAGCATTATTAAAAAGAAAAAAATTGCTCCATGGGCCCTTGTTCCCTTAAAATATTGGCAAAATCTGAGGTATAAAAACGTGAAATTCTAAAAATATGTTCACATATTGCAGGCATCACATTCATTTGGTTCCAAATTTCGTATAAAAGCTGAAACATGTTATAAAATTTAATACCAATCTAAGGAGAGCGATGATTCTGCTTAATATCCTAATGACTATAACAATTTTATTCATGCCAGAACTTTTAGTACATTTTCCAAGGCAAGGATACTGAGTGATACATCGGCCTACTAAATTGCCGAGTTGGTCTTTAAAAGATTAAACCATTCAACTCCCATGAAAATAGATAAACATTTTATAACCATGTCGTGCGGTAGCCAGTTGCCGCTTGGGGGATGAAGGATTATAAGGACCGAGTTCGCCTGGCTCGCTCGCGGCTCAAAATTCAATAGAAAAATGATAAATCTCTTCTCCTCTCCACTTTGGTGGAAACGGGGTCTTTAGCTGGCCTGTGAGAAACTATCTTTTGGAGGATTAAAAAAACACCTACTCCGACGCCATCCGATGTTAATATAGTTTATCACTTTTTAAGGCTGTTTAGTATTTACCTACTTACATCAATAGAAAAAACAGTTAAAGTTGAAACCTGATACGATGCATTCCATAATTAGAAAAATCAATAAACTAATATGGAAAAATTATAGTAATTATAAATGCTGACTTGCCGACTTTTTTAAATAATTAAAATAGGTATTTTAGTAGAAATTCGGATCAGTCACTTAAATTAAATTTAAATGTATAAGTTCATAATGTAACATTGAAAACAAAATACTTAAGGCCTGGCTGTATGCCGTTAATTAGTTACCCTTTCTAACTATCTAAGGAATAAAAAAGAGAGCGAAAATAAATATGTACATATTTAAATAAAATTAAAATACATTTTTTTAACTGTGAACTTTAATTACTTTTTAAACTGTTTAATTCAACTCTTGTAAAAGGTTTTCCCTAAATAAATCATACAGTGATGACTGTAAGTCACCGTTTTTTATTTATTTTACGGAGCTATTTCTGGAATTGAACTTAATTTTCTAACCTTAACTTCAGTGTTATGTTATTTATATAAGTTAGGTACTTACCTTCTGTAAAGCACTCAACAATCAATCAACTATGTACCAAAATATCCAACCGAACTTCAAAAAGTTCGTTCCACACACGAATTTAATTTCAAAAAAGGAAAACACATTCTACACGCAAGTTTGGCATAAGTTTTCTTCGTTTTCCTCACACGGAAATAACATTGTTCAACCAGCCAGTGTTAGAAACTTTTTAAATTTAATTTTTTATGGTTTTGGAACTCCATTATATAGGCACAGGTGGGATACTGGCAAGGTAATAGAGTTTGTTATAATTTTAATAACGCAAGTTTTTCGCGGGAAACCGTAATGGCTGCCGATCGCGACGCTTTGACGTGAATGCGGCGCTCACCTCGGCAATACTAGCGTGAAAACGCGCTACTGAATTCTACTCTTGTGCGCCGTATGATGCGCGAATTGCACTACTTTGAATTAGTTTTTATTAAATAATTATAAGATCATTAAAGCTACTTTCATAAATAAACTTCAGCTATTGTGCCTATTCATTTTATTTTTCATTTAAAGAGCGAGATTAGAAGTTGGTTATTTATCATATGATAGATTAGGTATGTGAAAACATTACACATATTCTAAAATCGTAATAGATCGTGAAAAGCAATTAAATGTGTATACTTATGTATTTTATTGTTTATTATTTTATCTAAGATATAATATAAATATATTAGAATAAAATGATAGTTTTGATAAAAGTAGGTAACAAAATAGGTACAGAACTTTTAATATAAGAAAATAATTAAATGAGCTATCTCACTAATCTTAGTTGCTATTATCTAATCGCTTAACATTGCTTCTTGTTTATTACAGTACTTAACTAAATATTTTACTAAACTTGGTATAGAATATGAAAAAAAGGTTTTAAAAAAAAACTGTTAATAAATGTAGTCGTTTTATTTGCAATTATTGTGTTACACAAAAAAACCCTATTTAAAACAAATTACCATTGACTTGACCATACGATTTACAGAAACTTGGCACGTTACATAATCTTTTAATGTAAGTAAGTAGGTAATATTAGTCAAAATTAGTCCTGGTCCCATTGATGTAAAAAGTAAAGATACGGCTGACAGAACAAATCGCCTTGCATTTCCTCCATACATGACACACTAACCCCATCTGTTAGACTTTGATGTCAACTGTCAAATAGCATCATAGAGTAACCACAAAATTACTACTAGGTAACCTTGTAACAGCGGCTTATAACGAAAGAGGAACTAAGAAAAAAGTTTTTATTTCACAGATGTTATATTTAAAGTAGTATCAGAGTAAATATAACTTTTTGCTTTTTCAAATTAAATACGACAACATAAATTAAGGTAAAATAAAATAATCTTTATTTGCTTAAACACGGTTTGCATAGGTGTTTTAAAATGAACGTACCAAGCATGTTTAGCCAACACGAGGCATGCAAATTAAATATAAAATTAAATAAAATAAAATGAAATATAAAATTAATCTAAAATTGCATTAAATTAAATTAGGTACATAGATGTCAGTCATATCATAATTATGTTGAAATTAATATTTATTATTTAAAAAACTCCTTTATGGTATGTTTGTGAAATTAGCCACTAATTCAATTTTGTTTTAAATTGATTATTATTTAATGTTTTGAATGCATTAGGTATATTATTGAAAAAAAAATTATACTCATTGTTATACAGCTTTTTTTGTACTGAATTGTTATTGGAGTTTTAGTAGTAACAGGATATTTTGATTTCATGTGTTCCGTGGATAAATGTCAAATGCCCTATTAAAAATATGCATAATTTGCATTACAAATACACATGTTTCAAATATATACAGGGACGTCAATGTTAGTAATTGCAACTGTGCAAATAGAGGACGACATGATGTTCGTGGAGGGACACCGCATATTGCTCTTATGCATCTTTTTTGGGCAATAAAAGCTCTATTTATATTATCACATCAGTAAACTGTAGCGTAATTTAGAACCTACAATGCATGATAGGTAGCAATCGCAGTTTTTGTTACAGATCTAACCTGCTTTAAAGCATAAATAAACTCATTGACTCTGTAAGGAAAGGTCCAGATCTGGCAAACGCGCCGCGAATGCACAGGACGCGCGCAGCGCGCGATTTGCGCGCGAGCTGCACGCGCGCGGCATGCGATCCGTTACTGCAACAGATTGGTGCGCCTCTTTAGCGCAACTCATGCAAGGCTTGTACAGTGCGCGCGTGCAGTTCTGGTTCACGTTCGAGCCAGTTTAAAGGTCGCGTTCGCGCGGCTCGCGCGCAGCTCTCGCGCTGCGCCTGCTGTACAAACATTATCTATATGCGTTTTCCAAATTACGTCTTGTTCTATCTTTAAACCTAGGAACTTCGTTTGTTTTACTTCGTTAATTTTCGTGTCTTTATTATAATGAATATCAATATTTTTGTTTCTGTTTAATTGTATGTAAGTAATTAGTAAATACTTTAACATCAATATTACTTTAAAATAAAACTATACTTTTCTTATAAGTTGTAATGATGACTAATCTATACATATAATTGAAGCTATAAAAAAAACAATTTCTCTCTCTATTTCTCGAAATGAAACAAAAGTTATGATTCCGAATTCAGCAGCACGCAGTAGTGCAGGTCCCCATATTTTCTATATGAGTTTATATGAGATTACATCGACAACCATCTGGTGTAGTATCGCTCCGGACTACAATGCCTGGCCGTTGCAGGTTCGACTCCCGCAAGGGGCAAATGTTAGTGTGATGAGCTGCCACGAGCATTTCCACCTAAGTCATGGATGTTTATAAATGTATTTAAGTAGTTTATAAATATATTTAAGTATGTTTATTATCTGTATCTAGTGGCAATAGCACAAGATTTGCTTAGTTTGGGGATAGACAATTGGGTGTTTGTAGATACAATTTATTTTTATAAGTATACGGAATCATACTTTAAAACTTTTTAAAAAAAACTATATCAGATAATTTATATATATTTATTAATTACATTTCACTGTCTTTTGAATAAAACATTTTTTTTTACTTATGCCTTTTGTTATTTTTGACATGTTTTCAATTTTTGACTCATAGTGCTTTATCACGTAAACTTAAAATAAGTATTCAATAAATCATCATAAAATAAAATATTTATATTACATCGCATGTACTGGACTGCACTCAGTGCACTGTGAGCACTAATACACGCCGCTACAAAGTTGTATCGGTTTTTCACGGTAAATATGGCGTTGCTTCGTAAAATTGACAAAGAAGTGGGAAAATTGTTAAAGTAATGTAAATAAGTTTAGTGTTTATCAAATAAGCAGATTATTGGTGAGAAGTAAAATTTGAATTTGTTTTAATGACCTTTCTGTCGTAATTTATGCAACCTTTCAGTGAACATTTAGGCATTTTTATTTTTTCATATAAATGTCAGATCACGATGACCGCCGACCACTGACTACGTCACATCGGCCTCGGTCGGGTCATTTTCGGGTCTCTTTAGATCCAACACCCAGACGTGTGGTCCGCCCTGTCCTTACGAAGTAATATATAAGTCAATGCCTGGTCCTAATAAAAAGTATTGAGACGTCTCACAACTAAAATAATTTCTGTAAAAAGTAATTCCTCGCACTTAGGTATAAAATACCGGGCCTCTAATCAAAATATTCATTAAAATATGAAATTTCTTCCGAGGTCTGTAGGAAGGTCTAGCTTGAAAATTTAATCACCTTATTTACTATGCTTCTCCACGTATTCTTGTCCTCGGCAGTCTTTATTGCCTTGGTTAAAATTGATTAACGCAAGTAAAAATAAATTACATTCATACCTATTATATTACATTCATATATATTATACATATATTATATTTCTATTTAACTTTTTTAGGCTTTGAAGCCAGATAAACGCGTGTAAACAAATACTAGCCGATCGAATGTCATGCCCGTTCCTAATATTATAATGTGACGTCATCGCGGGCCTTTCACTTTTGGTTTCGCGTCACTGGCTACGAACGTAATTCTAAATTTCGTCCGCTCAGTCAACCGGCTCGTTGGTCTAGGGGTATGATTTTCGCTTAGGGTGCGAGAGGTCCCGGGTTCAAATCCCGGACGAGCCCACTTCCTTTTTGATTTAATTTTACGTCGTCTTTGTTTTTTATTTTTTTTGTTAGTAAAACTTATTAAAAATTTTAGTAAAGGTCGAATAAAATTAAAATATAAATAACATTATCAGGTGCTTACATAAAACTTACAAATTTGATCCCTTATTAGATATGTCATGGTATTTTATTATCGGATTCATGTTATTAAATGCATTGAAAATATACATTTGATTTGATTTGGTTCATGTCAAACAAAATATTATAATAAGGTAAGTACCTGTTTATGATTATACAAAGTACCAAAAACCGGTGTTACCAAAGATAATGTATCGAATACATTTACAATAAGTAATTAAACTTCAGCTACCCTACCACTTCCCTTATATTTTTTTCCCTAAGTGTTTAGTCTCACCCATTCAAATCGTTTAATATTTTTGAAAGAGAGTGACTGCTAATATTTATTTATTATTAGGTCTTAGGGTAATAAAAAGCAATATTTTTTTTATAAACATTTATAAGTTTGTAACACACAAAGTAAAAGTTCCTCTTACTGCGTCTGTTTTTTTTTTACGTAAATTGGAAAGTATAATTATAACAAATCTTCTACAAGCAATTTCATATGCGACATCGCCTAAAGAAGATAATAACAAGATAAAAAGTATTTTAAAAACACAAGCTTTGAAAATAAATTAAGTGTAACCAAAGTTCAACCCTTGCCACTGATCAGGCATGATATCCAATTTCTAAATCATTAAAAAAACCTGCAATCATCTTTTTGCCTGAGGCAAAAAGGACACAGTCTGTCATAATATTGTTCTTGTATTCTCATATTATCATGACTCGTATTATTATAACTAACCTTAGATAATATTATGTAAAAATCTAATTTTGGTTTATATAAAAATCTAATTTTGGTTTCCAAACTACGGGATCAGATGATCATGTCATCTTGAAAGTAAAAGCTAGATAGAATTATGAAATATTTTAATTCTTCATATTTTATTTTCAGTTTATTAGGTGTACACCCTAGGATGTACCTACTAACTGGGAATAAAATATAACTGTTTTCGAAATATTTTTTCAGGTACATTCTAGGAGAAAAACCACCGACATTAATTCTAAATTGAGAGCTAAAAATTAATGCTTCAGAGTAACAAAGCTCAAGATAAAAATATTGAAAGGTAAAATATTTATACAATAATTGACCATAAAAATGACAGGACATGTTGTTACCTTGTGTGGCTCTCTCTCAATGAGTAAACTTCTCACAAATATGGAATGTAGAAGGTAAATAACCATCTGTGTGTATTGAAATTGCCCGTAAAATAGCGTAAACTGGCGGCGCCACTGTAGATAGAGGGAAAATTTTAAGGAACATGCCGAAAAATATTAGAGTGGATTAGAAGAGACGTAAACAAGGAAAGAAATAGATCCGCTTTGTTATAGCACACATTTAAATAAAAATAAAATAATATAAATGTTTTGAATTTATCTATAAAATTATAGAAACTAAATTTGTTATTAAAAATTATAGACACTATTTGTAAAGTAATTAAAAATTAAAGCAACTTTTGTAATTTTAAAACAGTATCATTTTATATGTTTTTTTTAAAAGTCACTTCAAATACTAAATTCCTCAACTCGGCTTACTTCACTCCGTCGACAATTGCTAACTTCTTTTCATACCCTGTAGCGACTCTAGCACTGCTGTGGAGAATTGTTGAACTATACGTATTATTTACTGTATAAAGTTGGACACTTCTTCAAGCAATACATATACTACGTAGGTACTTTGAGAACCACTGTCTTAAAAGCCTACACACGTTATAATGTTTGTATTCGCTGATTTAATGACTTTCAATTGCTTACACGAAGATCTGATATCTCAACCTTCTTTACTATAATAAACTTAGCTATGTATAGAATATGGAATATATTATAATATATCTACATAAGTTAGTTTGTTCTGTAGGTACGCCTACGCGACGGAAATTTTCGGTAAACTTGCGTACACATTGCCTTATTATTTAGTATTATTTATAAGGAAAATCAACCTACGTATAACCCATATTTTATCTAAATTAAGTATGTTGACATATTATATTATTATTGGCAAGTTTCGCGAACTCATTTGTAATTTATCTAAGAACTAGCAGTTGCCTGTGACTTCGCATGTGTGATCTTTAGTTTATTCATAGTTTATCCATAAACCTTCCTCTTAAGTTATACTTTTCTATTGCCGAAAACTGCGATAAATTTCGTTGAGTAGGTAATTTAAAAGATCGAACAGAGAGAAGAGAAGCGAACAGTCAGCGGAAGCGACCTCATTTTTAACCGACTTCAAAAAAAAGGAGGAGGTTCTCAATTCGTCTGAATGTTGTTTTTTTTTTTGTATGTTTGTTACGCGATTACGCCGTCAATTATGGACCGATTTCAAAATTTATTTTTTAGTTTGAAAGGATATACTCCCGAGGTGGTCCCATTTACACCAAGTCAGATTCTGATGATGGGATCCCTGGGAAATCCAGGGCAACCCTCAATTCTTATAGGCACCTACAATGTTTTGCATATATTTTCTGACTCAATGCTGATTTTTGGGTCTGGTAATCATCATGTCATGATGCTGACCTGATGATGGAAGCCATAGAACTCCTTAACGGATAGGAGTTAGAAGATAATACTGCAATTTGTCGACAGAACGTATTTCGCAGTGTGTTGAGCAGACGTAGGATATTCGGCATTTTGCAAAAATATCGGAGAACATTACTGTTGTAGGTCTGAGCTGTGATTAAAGAGTGGTGTGGCTTGTTTCGGAAGCGATGTTCATTCCTGGTCATGTCGCGGTATCACGCGCCACGCCTCCATTACAAATCTAGTCCTTTCTCTGATCTGAGACTTCTACCGACTCGTAGTCATTAACTCAATGACTATAAACAACGCAGCTCGGCCAATTCAAGTCAGTCTTAATAACTTAAGCTTATAAAAATATACCAAGTGAACAAGTAAAGATCCCGAAGGAATCTAACCTTGAGATACATAGAAGGGAATGTAAAAATAACACCCAAGGGTCATGTGCATGTCGCACTTAAATTCTAAAATCAGACATTCGATAAAATGGCTTTACAGCCTGTTCATTGACTGACGGCATTCAATCGAATTGCTAAAGAGCGTCGACATTTAACAAGTCGATCTAAGATCTCTTAATATATATTTATATAAAATTTCATGGTAACTTATAATGATTACAATTACGGATAAGGATTTAGTATCTTGTTTTTATTTCAGTCTCACTTCTCTGTAAACAACCAAAATCACCAAAATGGTGCACACACTTTATCACTTGCTAACTTAATTAATGGTACTGCAACGACAACAAAATAAACTAGTCGTTTCAATCAACTGGCTGCTTTTAAATCAGTCGTTTTCACTGGGCTAGTATCATATTTACGCCAACACATTAAAGTTGTGTTAATTCATTTAACGACCGGTCTTGACATTAATTGATTTTAATCGGCAGTCAATAAGCAAACTAGCCAAATGCCTATCAATTGAAGGGCCTACATTACTAATTGACTGCGACATGCACAACTTTACAAAGGTACTAGGTATAGACAACAGGCACCGCCTAAAAATAAATTGAAATCCCACTGGTGTTACTCAAATATATTCTTTAATGTTAAAGACATAAGATTGGCAAATAAAACCCTTGTTCTTACTAAGAAATTCATTAAACCAGCACGTGGGTTGAAGCCGAAATGTGTACGTGGCTAGTCCAAAGCTTTTCGCAACAGGTTTTTAAGTGATGCATTTTTAAAATAATACGCTAGCTTGAATATTTTGGACCATTATATTAGGTTAATTCAACCTAGAGTTTTTTAGGGTATTGTTCCTATGTATTTTTATTATAACGTTTCATAATAACTGCCAAGCTAAACTTCAAGTCTCTATTATTATTACAACAATCGCGTTTCTAAATAAAGAGGCGGCTTCTTGCTCCTAATTTTAAGCAAGGTAGAGCCACTATACAGGCTGTCCCTAGAAGTATGGATCAAATAGAAGAAGCGCACAGTGAGGGTGATTCCCGAGCTTTTTGGCTCTATAAATGTGGGTTTCATTTTCTACAGGATAAAGTTGTGATTGATTTTTATTTTTTCTAACATTGCATATATAGAGCTTAAACAAAGCTCCAAGAAACAAACTATCAAAGATAATTGTTTTATTGTAGGAGGGCTGCCATTCCATAAAAAGTTTATTTCATCAACTAACCTAGCAAACATATGTGACAAAATTGTTTTTTTTTTGTCTTAAATAAAACCCCATTCCCAAACACGGCTGTGTTTGGGAATCACCCCAGCTATGCTCCTGTTGGATTGGATCCATACTTGGGACATTCTGTATGTATTATAATATACGCAAAACTGTTTTCTGCGAATGGAACACTTAGCCGATGATCGGGTCCCGTTTCTGGCATTCGGTGAGGCCTATAATTTGAGCACGCAAACTGTCGTGGACGGATAAGTGATTTTGATATAGGTGTTCTTAGGACATAGATCAAAAACCAATAAAATTTATATATTCCTAGATATAGACGTTAAATTTTATTGTAGTTCTGTCAAGTTTAAGCTACAAATTGCGAGCTCGAACATTCATTTACACCGAAATTGCAATGGATCGCCGTGCAATTAGTTCCAATGCTCGTTTGCGAAGGGACCGGCGATTCATTGCCTTTAATTTTCGGGCCCAATATGTCGTTTAGTCAGAAATATTTAAACAGTATTTTCAATTAAATTCTAATTCATTCAGTGTGCTTAAATTCATTAGAAGATGTTGGCTTGTTTTTTTTTCGCCATATAGATATATGCCTCGTTTTTGTACTCGAGGCTACCGAACGTAATTAAATGTAACAATATTTATTTTATTTCTCAAGATATAAAGTTTTCATAGTGAAATATTATTATTTCAGGCTGCCGATATTTCGTTCCTTTAAAGTCATTAAAGATAAAAAAAGTTTAATAAAAAACTAAAAACCGACTTCAAAATGAAACTAAAAAGTGAAAAATAATATTGACTAAAACATACCTAATCAGTTCTTTTTGGAGTCGGTGCCAGCTATCGAGAGTTAAAATGTGTTCATTCGCACCGACTCCAAAAAGAACTGATTAGTTATGTTTTAGTCAATATTATTTTTCACTTTTTAGTTTCATTTTGAAGTCGGTTTTTAGTTTTTTATTAAACTTTTTTTATTTTACAATTTTAAGTGTTAAGTCCTCTATTTTTTCCCTTCCTAACTTCGCCAAAAATTACTTTACAGCAAAGTAACCTTAACTAATATTGGTCCTCTATGGACCCCCCATCCAATGGTATGATAAAAATAAGGTGCTATATAGGGTCAATTTTTCGACGAAAATTTTTAAGTCTCAAGAAAAGGGTTTACCTACACTCCAACCAGAAATGCGGCTATTTTAGTGTCGTAACCATAGGATAAGGTCTTGCGTTAAATACCAAGTCAATATAATAAAGGAACTTAAAATTCTTTTTCGTTACTGGGTGTGCGGGTACGCCCCCAGTAAATAAAAATTGGCGGTCTGGTACCTCATAAGCTCCACGTCTGCTCAACACACTGCGAAATACGTTCTGTCGACAAATTGCAGTATTATCTTCTAACTCCTATCCGTTAAGGAGTTCTGTGGCTTCCATCATCAGGTCAGCAACATGACATGATGATTACCAGACCCAAAAATCAGCATCGAGTCAGAAAATATATGCAAAACATTATGGGTGCCTATAAAAATTGAGGGTTGCCCTCGATTTCCCAGGGATCCCATCATCAGAATCTGACTTGGTGGAAATGGGACCACCTCGGGAGTATACCCTTTCAAACTAAAAAATAAATTATTAAATCGGTCCATAATTGACGGCGTAATCGCGTAACATACATACAAAAAAAAAAAAAAACAACATTCAAAAGAATTGAGAACCTCCTCCTTTTTTTGAAGTCGGTTAAAAAGGGTGGTCTCCTTCATAAAAAAAATAATTAAATAATTTTATACCTATATCCAGCAGTGGACGCCTGTGGCTGAAATGATGATAATAAATAAGGAATTTAATTTCTTTATTGTTGAGGTAGGTAAGAGATTCAACAAAAAATGAAATAAAACAGTATATTTTTTTAGAAATTTTATTGTCATCATTACTTTTAGCATTATAAATAAATTAACGCTAGCCTAGGTGCCGGCATTTCTGAATATTCATCCAATTCCGGGAGTTCCCGTATAATTGGGCTGCGGACGAATTATACGCCAAATAAATATAATTCCGGCATAAGTCCATCGGAGTTAGCCGAGTGGATCCGGCAATTTATGCTGAGGCCGTATTAATAAGCCGAACTTTATTTCAAACTGTTCAAAGCAGGCAAATAGTTGAACTGCAATACATTTGAAGTTAGGACAAAACTAAATATATATTTTACATTTAAACTTAGCACGACTATGAAGATACCTAATTGTGATATATTTTTGGCAGTGTTTTTAAGTGTTAATGAGCTGCACCTCATGACACAATTTAGGTTCATTAAGTCGTAAGTATAATAAGTTCCTTCCAAGTCCATTTTATAATATGGTATCCATCAGCAATTTCAAAAATAAGATCGGTGTATTAATACTAACCTAAGACAATGTTAAGGTTTATTAACCAAGTTTGTTATTTAATGCCTACTTTGCATTGCATACTACTTTATTTTGTAGCTGTTGATTTCAAATGAGTAACTTACAAATAAAACTAAATTATTCGTTGAGCTAGAATCACGAATTTTTTAGGTGGGTATCCAAATGTACCTAAGTTTTTTTACATTTTTATCTATAAAATAGATTAAATTACGCACCATAATTTATTTAAAACCCTATTTTACTAAACTTAGAAATACATGTGCAGTTTATTTGAACAAGGTCTGGATCTAACAATTCGATAAAATAATTAGATCTCAGCTGGGTATTATAAATAAATTCCTAACATAAGATGAAGGCTGGCTGTATACATAATGATGATAAAGTCTATTAAACTTATAAAATATGAACACTTTTAATTTTTTAACACAAATATTAATTATTAAGTTTTTAATCTGACTTAGACAAGGATTGTATTGTTCAAGCATTTTTGTCATCTAATAAAATGTACAACCAAATGCACCAAACATTGAAGCAATTGATTTATTTATATCATTCAATAAGTTGCGCTTTCACTAATATTTTCCGAATGCACACGTTTTAATTAAGTACTTTAAATTTATTTAACCTAATAAAATCACATTCTGTAACATTGGCGCACTACGCTGAAAACAACGAAATGCGAGAATATTATGCGCTAATAAATTATAACGTCGTCAAACTAGTATAAGCTGTATTTTTATCTGAGAAAAAAATTATATAACACGGCCTGCAATATTTATCACTATACCACTAAAAACGTTACGTGTAAACAAAAAATATGACATTGTTCATATTTTCATTAAATTACGTACTTACAGTTATTTAGTTGGTATCGATCTTGAGTTGATCAGTTAGTAGAACATTGTTTTAAAGGTACAAAAATTTAGGCCAAATTTTTTTTTTTCAGTCTTTAACCCGCTTTATAATGTAGTTTCCCCACCTTTATAATGCAAGCAATATTTTTTCAGCCAATAACAGCTATAAACAAGTTTGACAAACAACGTCAGACACTGACTACTAAGGCTAACTACTAGCGGACGCATCAATACGATTTAGTCGTTCGACTGATCGACTTAGTTGTGCGACTTTATAGCTGGCAGTCGTGGCGATCGGCGTTGTCGGGCCAATCGCAAACGTTCAGTTTTACATTAAACACTGTTCCAGGTTGGCATTTAAACTGCATTCCTTCGCCGTTGACGCATCTCCAGTACTATAAAAAAAGTTTACTTTTAAAAGAATACTCAACTTTATTTTTTTTAAACAAAAATGTAAGTCTCCGAGTGTACAAAAGCGCTAACATGAAAGGAAACATTTCTCGTACAATGAAATAACTTTTTAAAGTTTCTAATAAAATTATCTGACTGAAACGTAACGTTGAATATACCTTGTCGCACTGCTTCTTGTCGGGAATGTAGTCGTCGTCCAACTTGCAGATGTTGTCAGAATTTTCAATTTCGTTTTCCTGAAAAATAGCTTCTTTTAGTATAAAATTCTGCTTCTGTCTAAAAATTAATATATCTACTAGTTTTTACGTGAATTCCTGACGAGAAATGAGCATAGAGATCTAAAAGGAAAAACATAAATAATAATCCGAGAGGTGGTGCTTTCTGTCCCCAACTTGGACTTGTATAAACAGGTTTTCCGATATTTATTTATGATATTGCTGCGTAACAGTAAAGGATAAATAAACATCGTGAGTAGCGTCATAGTTGGTTGTTGACATGCGAAATTGAGAAAACAATAGCAAACCACTTCATTAAAATTGCCATTAAAGCTTCGGCCTCTTGTTTACGACACGACTTAGAAAATGACGGGAAAACAAACAAACTATAATACTGGATGCGTCTCACGTATCTTCGACACTAAAAGATGGACTTGGCAAACTTTTTAAAAGTTTGCCGCAGTATTCGGGTTTCCTAGTCGGTGGTCAGTTTCTTTTGAAGACTGTCGTTTCTGTTTCATATCGTTAACACACTAAAAGATAGACTTGGCAAACTTTTAGTAAACGTTCTCTGCAGTAGTTAGTTTGCTTCTTTTGAAGGCTGTCATTTATTTTTCCATGGTCTAAATACAAGATGCTGGCATCGGTACAGTTTTTAGAGGAAGTTTTGCTAAGTGTCTTGTCTGCCTACACGAAGCAACAAGATCGGTAAATTATTGGTCCTTGGTGGTAAATTATTGGCTGACTATTGGGGTCACAGATCAGTTAAGACACGCTAATGCTATCTCTGTGCTAATACGCTCCGCTTGCCGTGGCCGCTCTGGTCCAATAAATAAATAAGCGCCAGACACAAACATTTCCATGGTCTCGAAGTAAAGTACTGACATTCTTTTTACATGCTTGGTATCTAGTTACGAGGTACCTCAGGGGTGCATTTAAACACTACTAAAGTAATTAAAAAAAGGAAATTAACCTAAACCAGAAAACGAACCCGGTACCTTTTGTTTTGGGTCGAATAATAATTATGATACCAGTGACTACTGAAGTAGTTCATAATAACTTACTGCTGGCATCTCCGCTTCAGTTCCGCCAGCCGCGCAACAGGCCTCTTCTTCCGTGGTGGTTGATACAGTGGGCGCTGGGCTCGGCACACTAGTGCTCGGTTTGTCCTTAATTGGCATACTAGTCGTAGTCGGCTTACTAGTCGTAGCCGGCTTACTAGTCGTGACCGGCTTGCTTGTAGTCGTGGTAGGGATGGGGTCGCCCTCAGAAGGGTCTGACGGCGTCGAAGGCGGCCTGGCCCATTCCGGCTGAAGATAAAATCACAATGAATAACGGTTGCCGATTTATTTAGAAGATTTATGGGGTCGTTTGCGATAGTTTTCGTTGGCTGGTAAATAATTGATCTCATTTGCTTGTATTGTCAACGCAATTTTGTAATGGGTTTAAGAGATTTAGAAAGTTAATGGACAATTTTAATGCGCATTTTGATGTCGGCGCTACAAGATAATTAGTCAAGCTCTTTCAACATTAAGTATCCTCAACAACGTGCAGAACTTTATTTATCTTTTATTTAGTCTAAGTGCATACTTAAAATTTAATTACTACTGCGCTTACTGAATAAATAAACAGAGCTAAACAAAGCCACAACTGAGTAACTAGCATATTTAATTGCAGAATAAATATTACCGTAGGAGTAGTGTTGCCAGTACGTGGTGGTGGTACCGTGTAAGCGCTCATGTGTTTATGGAGTAGCTTCATCAGGACGTCTTTTTCTCCACAGAGTCCTTTGAAGTCGTCCATATCGATGGCCCAGGTCATGGCTCCGAGGTAGCCCTTCTCCTTGATCCAGTTCATTTTGATCTCAACACTGCGAGGGTCTTCGTACCCAACCCACTGGGTGCCCTTGTAGGCGTAGGGGCATTTGCCATGCTCATCCCACTTCTTGGTCCAGCCTGAGTTATCGGTGTCTACCTCTGTGCAGATCTGCAGAAATAAATCAACTGTAAAATATGTTTAGTACTCGTGATGAATAATAATACTCTGGGATTTTGCAGAATCATTGCTTTCCAATACTTCGTACCCGTTTCGAAGCCTGCAAAGTAGATTTTAAAATGTTTATATTTACAATAATCAGCTGATTTCTAAAATGATAAATCTTAACCTAAATTTTATTTGTATTAGTCCCCGTTAGTTTAATCGATAACGCCCTAAAAGTGTGATTTCAATACCAACTTTAACGAGAAACAACACCGCTGACAGACATTTAGAACGCTTTTACACTAGGCGACTTTACTGTACTTTAGTCGCGTAGTTACATCTCATAGCATGATTATTCTACGCGATCCTGACATATTATAATCCATGATATGAAATTGGACTGTAGTCCGAGCCGCTAAGTTAGGTACCTAGTCTGGAAGCGCTCTTACTTACATAGTCATTGACTGCATGCGAATCCTATATACCAATTCCTACACATTTTGTTGTAAAAATGTCGTTTAACCATTTGTCAGCTGCTGCTACAGTATCGCAGTCATACCTTATGACATATTATTTGACGAAGCATTAATATCACTTGTAACACGTGCAAGGAATTGCCTTCAATATTTATATGCTTACACGATTGCTCTAGGTGCGTAATTCTTTACTAGTCGATTTATTGCAAGAAGATATTATATTCATACACGTTTAACTTTCATTTGTAAACTCTTTATTGCTTTCTTTTCTAGTTTTCAAAATATTATATACATATATTTATTCGTTTAACTTGATTTTACGGATGAAATGGTCATGTTATTCTATTATGTAACCAACAATAAAATTGCATTTTTTTTTTACAATGAAACTAAAAACACAAATATTCTGCTATGCGGTAATGAGCAGTAAATTAAATAAGGACTTTCAATTATAAAGATATTCGTAACGTGATTTCATTTCACGCTATTTATTTATCAAAGAAGACCTACCTAATTACCTATTCCCAATAAAAGACTCGTACTTAAACTATAATCCAATTACAAGGTACAAGTGGATCAAACTGCTCTTGTAAATGGACTTTAGTTAACGTTATAAAAGCAATATCCATAGTCATAACGGTTATTTAGTGTTATCTGCATTTCGCATCTACAACATCGAGAGACAATCGAGTAAGGATATATTGACGACGTATTTATAGAGTGGTAACTGCTCCCTATGCTGTATATTAGATTAATTTACTACCTCGCAAAGCTAGAAGTACAATTAAAAAAAAAAATAAACTTACCTAAAATTATAAACTACATAATAAAAAATAAACGCGTGTCCATGAGGCAAGGAGGCGAGAATGCTAGCAGCGTTTCCTCGCTGAATGGCTAAACTAAAGCGAGGAACGAGCCATATCATTCCATATATAATTTCCGAAATCCTGATTAATTCTAGAGCAATACATATTAGGTCCTGTTAGAAGTAAAAACACGATATAGGGGCACGGACGAGCGGCAGAGTCACATATTTTAACTAGGGCGTAGAGTTTGGGAAGTTAAGGCTAGTAGAGTTAGAAGCTTGGCTCTTCGTGAGATGTGATAGCTTTTGTCACAGTGCGAGACATAAATGGCTTCATTTTACAAGAAAATGTTTTTCATTGGATATCTTTTTCTTTGAATAGCTAAAACAACAAGCGCAAAATCCCTGGAATATATTTTTATTAGGATATCTGGTTTCCTCTTCCACTTTACGCTGTAGGGCAATTTATCTTATTAGTTTTTTTTTGTTTTGTTAATATGTTTGTGTTATTATCTCATACTATAATATTTTATGTTTTTAGTTTTACTATGTTTGTGTTGTTATTAAGCAAAGAATGTTGTGTATGGCTATAGCTGGCGCACTAAAGGATATGTAACTCTTATACATTTTATATGTAGGTATCATTTCTAGTTTGTGTACAGTAACAAACAAATATAGTGTCTTAAACGATGTGGTCTCAATTGCAAATGAGTACCATTTCCTAGTACGTAGTATAACTATCAAATAATGTATGTAAAAAGAGTCATTGGTGTTTCAAAAACCTTACCTCATAATAAGCCCAAAATCCAGTGGCGTTGGTATACGGTGCAGGGTCGCCACCTCCAGCCTCCTTGTTAATGTAGGTTCCAAGATTGTAATTATTGTTGCCAGCAGACAGAGTAAAGGAACGACCGTAGAAGGGGATTCCAACGACCAGTTTGTTGGTGGGACAACCCTTCTCTTCCCAGAGGTTAAGACCGTCGTTCTGAAAAAAAAAGAAAAACTTTTAGAAAAAAACAATATTTTAATAATTTTATAATCGTTTTGTAAAGTTGTCATTAAATAGTTTATATCGGCGCATGCTATCGTTCCGGGACTTTGAAAAAAAAGCAAAGTCATGATTTAAATTCTTAGAGAAACTTATCACTATTTTAGGGAATGGATACGTAAGTTCATATGTGAGCTTGCTCTAAGTGTGAGCTAATGGAATCAGTTGGAACTAATAAAATTAAGTTACACAGTTAGGTATCACATTAAAATCGTCGTTTTAATAAAATGTAATACAATGGACCACTAAATCTATGTTTGTCTTTTACAAAATATTTTCCTTGATACTTTGCTAAAAATTGTGACAAATATAAATAAACTACTGCAACTATTTTTTAAAGGCTTCTTAAGTTCTAAACGGGTTTGATTGAACGTAAAAATACAACTTGGTAAAAACAGTTCTTAAAAAAAGGTGTTGGAATGCACTTGGTGATTTTTTAATATTAATAAATTAGTGGTAGTTTTAATTAAAATTTATAGTACACTTACAACGTTAAGCTTCTCATAAGCCCATTGGTCATGAGGCCGCTTGTACAAAGGCGAGTGCACATCGGCGAAGCCTGCCCAGTTGCCTCGCAGATCGTATGACATCACGTGGATGGCGTCCAGTTCCCTGGGAATAAATCATGCTGTGTAACCGGGGTATTATAATTTATCCGCTAGTGTAGCTGTGTAAGCTAGCTACTAAAACTGTAATTAAGAGTTTTGTTACAGCATGTATATAAAGACAGAATAATACTAATAGCTACCGAATAATAAAATAAAGGTCATGTCCATAACCATTAGGCACGACTCCCTGCAGCTGCTCTCTCTCTCTCTCTCTCTTTTTATCTTCTTGAAGAAAAAAAAGGGTTTCAGATTGGATTTTATCAGTGTTTAAATATGACGGACACATAATAATATGTCCGTCATATTTGAACCCCTTAAGGCAAACAAATAAAAAAAATCCTGAACTTAGGTTTGTAAGCTCTAAAATCTCATTTTATTCATAACATATCAGTCCTTTGTCAATGTAAATTCAAAGCCACTACGCCTATCGAATCGTCACATACCCATTTTCGGGTGTCTTCTAATAAGACCACTAAGTTTGCGTATCCTAACGACTCTATGAGGATCCACATATTTTTGATGAGGATCCACATATTTTTTTATTTTATTTTATTTATTTAGAACAACAAACAGAAATACATTATGAAGTAGTAAATTAGGGTTAGTACAAATTCAGATAAATGTATTACCAACTACGTTAATCACAGATTGGTATATGAAGAGTCAGGTATACAACACTAGGGTGGCCAAGTACTCGTATAACAACGTATTAAAAAAATGCGTATAAATATGCTTAGTGCGTACATAAAGTATGAAATAATGAATAATGGTCTTGGCGTTAGTTGAGTAAGTCGATAATGGACTCTTTGAATATGGGTGCGGACAGCTGAAATATGTCTATGCTAGTCATGTGCTTATTATAATTATCAACCAGTCGTCGCATGGGGGATCGCTTTCCCGCATATTTCCTGCATTTAGGTGTAGAAAAAAAAATCAACATATATCCCACAATGACCGCAAACGAAGTAAGCACTGTTCAACTTCAAGTTTTCATACTTTGATAGGCCTACTGAGGTTTCCTTTCAACTCTTCAATTATTCAGATACATTAACAAAGGTACAATAAATACTCACTGGCACAGCTCCGGCACGTGGTATCCCTCCATCAGTCTGAAGTTCGCTAGTGGCACAGCGGCGGTCAACTCCCAGCCTTTTCCAGCCCTGATGAAGGCTCTCCTCAATTCCTGGACCAGGTAGAGGAACTTGTCCTTATCGGAGAAGGAGCCACCACGATCGGCCGCTCCAGGGTACTCCCAGTCGAGGTCCAACCCGTCAAAGTTGTATTTGTTCAGGAAATCTGGAAATAAAATAAGGGGCATTCATAATATCGTCTTGGTAGAGCCAATAAAAACACATTCACTATATGCTATTTACTATTATCCTTTACAAAAATAATATTATTATAAGAAAATAATGATAATTCATATCATGAAAGTGTTCGACGCATATTTTGTAGTCATACGCGCATTTATTCTATGCTCTAGGAGCCTATTGTATTTAGGGTTGACAAAAATGTAACAGGATGTTTTTGTTAGAACTTTTAAACTATAATCCGCAATTTTTTTTTTAAATAACAAAAAATTGACATTTAAAAATGGATGAATTGACATTAGTAATACACCTCGTTTTCTACTATGTTTGATAAAAACCTGACTTCCGTAATAGACCTCTGTTTCATATTTGTATCATAAGCAAGCAATCGAATGAAAATTATTGTTCTCTCCTTTTATAAAATTGTTGTAATTATATCTTCCTACAATTTCCATAGTTCAAAATTAAACACCCTGTGGCAAATATTTGACTGCAATATCGTCTGATGTCGTATCGGTATAGATGCAGACTAGTAGGTGCCTTAAATTTATTTGTTTACCTTTACGATTGCGATGAGGTAGTACCACACCTAATGACATACAAATTTTGGTTTTTACTATGCAATCTAGTTTCCTCGTCAATACTATGCAATTTCAAAAGATGAAAAGACATATTTTAAAAGCAGGTTCTTAAAGAATGACACGGTGCTGGTGCAATTTTTTATGGTTTAAAATAATATTTAAATCATAAAACATTTTAAAAGCCTCTCTACTCTCCACCGTGGGTAAACTCTCTAAGATATTTTAGAAAGTATGGGAGAAAATGAAAATGGTAAGAAAATATAGAAATAATTTAAATCAGTTGTTAAAATTGCAACATTTTCAACCAACTATGTGTAGTATTATAATAACATACAGGGTGTAAAAAAAGGCTTAACGAAGCCTTAAACCACGAATTGTATACATAGAACAAAGTAAAATGCAAAAAAAAATTTGCTGGGAAATGACTTTTATTTTTGGGTATCAAAAAAATAACTTATTTCTAACCCGCAATGTATAGCGCGCACGCCACAGACTATGCCTGTGTGTGTGTAAGCGGTCGGCGGGCGAGCGGGTGGCGCGAGAGCACTGCGCACGATTCATTGCCGGCTGTGCCCTTTAAAGGCCTTTTATGAAAGAAGAACTGAAAAATTTTATCATGTTTCTTTGTAAAAAAGTTTAGTATTATCAAAAAGAAGTCAATTTTGTAAAAATCTTTGAAAAAAAATGTAACTTTGACTGTCAATAACTCTGTAACCCGTCATTTCCCAGGTATAGTGTAAAAGCAAAAAATGATCGTAATAATACGTAGAATATGTGGCATTTGGCTTGGTTAAGCCTTTTTTTACACCCGATATTATTATATTGATCAATTGTATGAAATTAAACATGTTGAAAGTGAACTCACTATTGACTTCGGCCACTCGTGATTAATGGCAAGTAATATTTTCTCTTCATAAAACGCTTACCAATTTAATAAACGAAAGTTTTGTTTACCAATTTTTAACCGATTCAATTTAATTTTACTGTCGAAAAGGAATCTGTTTTATCGCTCATTTCGCATTATGACGAATCCCGCCAATACCATTCATCCTATTGCAATAAAATTTGATGATTTTGTTCACATACCAACGCGGGAAAAATATTTTTGATTTAATTTCATTTAAAGGCATTGCAAATTAAACTGAACGTAATCAGTTTATTTAAAATAAGTTATTCATCATACTGGCTTAATTAGTGGACTTAACTAGAAAAAGGTATTTTGTCTTAACGACATAGTATTTGTATTAAAAAGGAATGTTATCTTAACTTTTGGGGAAGAAGTGATTGAATAAGATCACTCTTGTGAGTCGTGTGCCTTATATTTATTTGTATAAAACAATAAATTAATTAATTTTGAATTCGCAACCCTTAATATATGCGTCAATGACATACTACAAATAACAAAAAATCGTGGGGAATATAAAAATATCTGATGCAATCATTCAAATTTAACCATGTTTAACTTTAAACTTTACCACCATTGTAATAAGATCTAAATCCTAAATAAAAATCATTTTTTTATTTGCTTAGTGAATGCATTAGGAATTTAGAAATAATATCGTCTTATATGCCAAGAATTTTAATATTGCGTGTATTAAAGAATGATGATCACATGTTATTGTTTTCTAAATTGAAATTCCGATTGAAAAAACGCCTTTATTCAATAAAACTTTCGTAAATTATAGAAAAAATATATTCGTCGTCGATTGGGTACTAATTAATACCAATTACAACTTTTATTGTAATGGGAAACTTTTTAGGTCTAACAAATTTCATCTGTCATTTTTAATACGTACCTACTACGCAAAATAATACTCAAAACTCCTAACGTCACTTTGTTAAATGTGTATACAAAAGGTTACATGAGAATCTATTTGTCATGTTTTAATTGGACATTCCTTGCTAAAAAATTGGGCAAATTAGACGCAATTCGTGTCCAATTTGGAATGCGCCAGTTAAAAAATCACCGATGTCGATCTTTTGGTGATATAGGTAAGAAACAGTATTAAGAACAAAATTAATGGAATGTACAGATACAAAAAATATCAAGTTTTACCACCTTTACTTTTAAGAAAAGGTAGTAATAGAAGATAATTGCCATGTGGATTTTTCCTATACGTTTTTTAAAGATTCTAACAAAACCGGCAAGCCCGACTTTTAAATGGTAAATTAATACCTCTTTTTTGTTAAAGATGGTCTTATATTTATTAATTTTTCTCTGCCACAAACGGTTGCAAAACTTTTAATCATAGCTGGGACCTGTAAATCATGATGTCGATATTTAAATGCCTTTATATCGATAGTTTTGTAACACAAATGAACGTCGGTCCTCCCTCCCTATTGTCCGAGACGCTATCGTTTAACATTCCAGGCACATATTTTCCGCTCGGTGCGACGGGAAAATCCGACGGATTTAACGACAAGCACTGTTGTATTACGGAATACGTAGGAATACTCGATTACAGATTTCCAATCAGATTTTCATTGTTGATTCGCTTTTATTTGAGCGTAAATACGATGGTACAAGTTTAAGAGTGACTGTAAATTCTTGCAACCGTATGCACATGCTCATTTGTGTATATTTTTCAAATTACCAGGTCCAAAACTTTAATTGAAAAAACATAACTCATTTTATATAAAAAAAAAAAATTTGATTCAAAATCGTTTGAAAAACCGCGTCGTATTAAACGCGCCAAAAGCATTTTCCTGTTATTTCCGGAAACGTCACTGTGTCTGTTGTAATAATGTAACGTAAAAACTTTTAGATAAATAACCGCACGCAAATTATGTAACTTTCTTACGAAACCCTGTATTTTACTCTACTTCCCACTCTAGTAATTGCAAACAAAGAGATATGCTCTAGAAAATTAATAATTATGTTATCATGTTTTAATAAATTGTTTAAAGTAGTTCGAGGAAGTTAACACTTGTTATGCATTTCTTTGCAGCATTTCCTTTTTTATAAAAATAATTGGTACGAGAAATAGTAATAACTTTCTTTAGGCATAAACAGGTTGTGGGATATGTACATTTATAGCTGTTAGTTACTTCGTATTTCATGGCTATGTACGTACAGTCATAAATTGCGATCGAAAACTATAATCGTATTATTCTTTTCTAGAGATGCAGTTGACACGAACTTTAATTTAACTCTCGAATAGTAAACACTCGTTTTATTGAAATGCTCCAGCGTAAAGGAGGAAATTGCACAGCTTGACGATTGTCGTTTGTTTTTGCTGCATAACTGCGAGCATTTTGACTAAGAGAAAGGTAAAGATAGATATAGTGTGGTAGAGGTTTCAAGACGCTAAACCAATTGGTGAAGCTGACGAGAGATTGGGAGTTATTGGCATTGGATATCGATCGATAGTAGAGTCTGGGGAGATTTCCCCAGCAGCACAATTTCATAGGTAAATCAAAAATATATCAAAATCATTTCATTAGATTGTGATCTAATGAAATGATTTTGATATATTTATAGTCACAAGGGTTGTCACTGATATTGTGACATATTTCAGACGAAAACTGAGATAAGTTTTGAGATAAATTATTAAGCCTGTATACCTTTCGCTAACAATGGAACATAATAAAAGGTTCACGCAATGTTCAAAGCGTATTTACTGCGAAAGCACAGCACCATTTTATTCTCTGATAAGAGTGAGAAGATTTTTAACTTACCAACAACGCTTCTGACGAAAGCCATCCTGGAGTTCTTCGCTGCCACCATTTTGGAGTATTTGGAGCCACCTTCAGCCCAGCCCCCCACAGCCACCGTAAACTTTATATTCGGATGTTTGGAACGAAGCGACGTGAAATTTTTGAAACCATTCTTTTCTACGTCCAGCTTAAAAAAATATGGAATCATTAGTAAAGGTTCTGTATAAGCCAATAGTCGACTGGCAGAGCATTTTACGGCATTAAGTCCACCTGTTGTGCGATTTGCAAACGCAAACAATAAAAAAGTATTTTCTCGGAATTAAAAGTACCTATCCCAATAACTTAGTATCGATTGATAATGTAATTTAATAACTTAGCCGATTTTACATAACTCAATTTAATTAAACGTAATTACATTTCAATTTTGAGCAAAAACTATCTGCATAAATAGTTAAGTTTATAAAAAAAACCCTTAGACTGCGAGTGTACTCACACTTGTCCGGTTTAATTTAACCAATTGTATCATAGTGCCTAAGTATAAGATCCAGGGGTTTTTATACTTAAATGGGGGGGGGGGGGGCTTCCGGTCGTAGATAGGTAAATACGACCAGCACAAATAATTTCATTTCAAAATTGATTTATCTTAAGTACGTCTGAACTACTTTTTAGGCAAAGAGCTACGACAAAGAGGAACCGTCAAATAGACTAATGGATTAAAATGCTACTAGACATTACTCTTACAATCCATTATTTTGTTTTGTACTGCCAACTCAAAGTGGGTAAACAAAATCATTTTGTAAAAATACAGATCAAACAAACTGGCAATAGAAGGTTTATTTCTGTTAAAAGCCAAAGGATTCTTCAAAGTCTTAATGGAAATAAAAATCACCAGAATAGTGACTGCAGCCAAAGCTGAAAAAATATGAATGGTTGCTTTGCGATTTACTTCATCATTATTCCTGGGTGTGAATTACGATCGAGGAACTATCGTCATTTGTTTTCCCTTGATGTGCACGAACAAATGAATTCTGATATGATTGTCTTTGAAGTGCTTTAGCTACTTACTTTAGGATCAGAACAATGTTTGTGATGTTGTCTAATATTTATTTATTGTCTTTTATTTTTCAGCGAAAATTTACACTTGATAAAATTCCGCGGCGCGTTTGTAACTTATTTGTTTTTTTTTATAGCCACATTTTTAAACAGAGAAGAGTTTTTTTTAACATTAGTTGCTAGTATCTTATTTACGTAAACTGTTTGCACAAGATTTTATTCAGGCTTTTGCGTTGTTGAATTGCGTTTAAAGCACTGTCAGCGCGAAACCGACCAAATATAATAGTCACAAATAATACACAAAATAGGATGTTCTACCTACCTACTGCGTTTATATGGATTCGTGATAATAGTGCTTTTAGCGCAATTCGGAACAAGGGGGCAAGTCTTACCTCAGGATCTATGATGAGGACCTCGTGCGTGTCTTCAGTAACACCGATAAAGGAGTAAATGATGTGGGTGCACATATCGACTGGGATGTCTTCGATGCCATAGCGGCCAACACCTGGCCGGTATACCGCCCAGTTGCTGAAGTAGCATACTACGCGCGCTCTGCTGTCCGCTAGATAATTTAAGAACATTTTAGGTAATTAGGTCATTGGATCACTGTCAAATTCTTCTATGGTAGACTTAAAACAGCACTAAACAATTTAATACGATGATTTATTAGGTTAGTTTATACTAGTAATTCGACCTACATCCACGAATTGGTTGTAGTAAAAGTCTCTTGTAGTTTGTTTTCAAAATAAGCTCTTATCCGAATCATTGACGCTGAAAATTTTAATTGGTGTTTTTCTCGAATCCGAATACGATTTAACATCAATCATCAGATTTCGCATCAAATATATTTGTCTACCTTTAACAGTAAACAAACAAAGTCGCTTGAACAAGACTTAACTCTACTTATTCATTAGGCGTTCGCCGCTCAGAGCTTTAAAACAATAAATTGATTATTTTTATTTGTTTTTTTATTTAGTTTAAACATTTTTATAAAACAATTTATTATTTAATTTTCATTAAAATTTCAAGAGACAAAATCAAATACCTACACTTAGGCTAGGTTGCACCACCTTAACTTTAACCATAACTGTAACTTTAACCGGTGTTTTTGTATGAGTTTTATTTATTTATTTTTGAGAGTTAGACAGACTTTTGACGTTTCTTAAAGTTAAATTAAGATGGTGCAACTAGGGCTTAGTAACTTATGTGTACTTAATTTTTTCACAGTATATTCATCGTTTACCACATTTATATCACATTCACATAGGCATTCTCGTATATTTTCTTCAACCTGTATGTTTTGCTAGTTTTGAGTCTCAGAAACTGTTACGTAGAACCCATATTCAATAGACGAGTCACAATGTAGCGTATTGCCTAACGGTGCATAATGAGAAGATTCGCACCTAGGGCGTGCACCCTAAGTGGCACGTCATCGAAGTACCGGTTCCAGATATACCTACTCAAATCATGGGCTTATGCATCTTTATATAAGAGCGATGTTTTTTTTTCTGTTTATTTCTAAAAAAAAATCTTGACTTTCCTGCCTCTTTTGGACAAAGTAGAACAAAACTTTACATTTGGCTTAAGAATCATCCCTCGAGCCTTGTGTTAAGGTTCGTCGTCGAGTACTCTGTGGCGATACCGCGGAGTGTACCTCCTACTCAATCGCGTAGCGTAACGCTCGCTGACTCGATAGTCCGGAGGAATAACCTACTATCGCTGATAGTCAGTGTGAAAAGGAATCTAGCCTATACAACCAGTCGATTCTTTAAACAAAACCGCGACCACTTCGACATCATTTCACTAATAGACGATTACTAATGTAAACCGGCTCAGTAACAAAATAGAGGCATGTTTGTTTGTATCGCTTAGGTCATATTTAGATCTAAATTACTTGCGCATTTTTAGGGAATCGACCCCCTGGACTGGCTTTGTAGCGAATTAGCCATACTTACATTCCACGGCCTTGATGCCGACAGCCAGGACGGCCAACGTCGTCAATAGTAATGCTCTCATTTTGTACCTGTAACAATAAATAATATAAATACTTTAATATCAATATCAAAGTCTAAGTAATTTATTCAGTATAAAGTCCTCTTCCGAGCACTTATACACGTCCCAAAAATATGGCTTAGCCCATAAAAGTCTTTAGTAATGTGGGCCCGATTATTTACTGCCACTCTCTTAATCTAAGTTAACGTAGCTCTTGCTTTTCGTGATTTTAATAGGGACTGACTTAATCATGTTTAAACTGTGACAAGTTTGAACTTAAGGTACCTTAATAATTTTGCTTTTGTTTTTTTTATATTTTCTGTTTTAGTCTTATTTACCTTTTTTTATTTGTATTTAATGTGTGTTTAAGTTGTACTTAAACCTTTAAAAATTGTATACTTATATGCATTATTATGTCCAGAGTCCTCATAATCCAGTGTTACCTAAAATCTTGCTTAACCTACGTTTCGAGCACCTTATTATATAGCAAGGGCTTGTTGACAATTACTATACGAGTATGAGACTCCCAAACACTCCACCAATACCCTAAAATATGTGCAGCAACAACAGTTTCATCCTTAAATTAATGAAATAAGGTTGAAAATCGATTGTACTTATTTACAATGATAGTTTGTTGTTTATTTTCCCTATAGTCTGCTTACGATGCGGTGCGCGTCCAAGGAAGCTTGGGTTACGATGTGCACTTATTTATTGGTGCCGGAAAATAAAACGTACACTTGCCTATAACGAAGCTTAGTATTCTGTGAACGATTATGTATAGGACGATAGCCTGGAATTATTTTCACGATGAGTAAGTAATGACAATAAATAAAATGTCAAGCCAGGCATGCATGCAGCAATGCAATAAATATGTGCACAAATTGCCACGATCTCGAATTAAGGAATAAATATCCTTGTGGTTCTACAACAGAACAGTTTCCGGTAAAATTTGATCCTATCTAATATTTTGTACTTAATAAGCCCCTTTTTGGATCTAAATATCAATCAATTGTTAGATGGCAAACAAATATAAGAACAATACAATGAGTATCCATCTCATTTAATACGCTAGATAACTATTTTATTTAAAAATCTCCAAATTCTAGTTTGTCTACACTGCGGTCTCATTAAAAAACAAAACAATAGTTGAAATCATGGATATTTATGTAATGAAAATTTATATACACAAACCGGCACCTATAAATTAAAAACAAACAATGAACTATCATTTTACAATAGAGGCTATTTTTTTTAATTACCATTAAAAATAATAACAAACGAAAATAAACTGACACAATTTTAATCACCTGAGATCAAAGGGTTATTCCTCATGATTAACTTTGACAGTATTATGATCGCTACACAAAATACGCCGACTTTTTAATTTGATTAAGGCCTACCGGTGTGAAGTACGTCAAATATTAATCAGTTTACCAGATTAAATACATCTCTTAACAAGTATAGAGCTTAATGACGATTAACAACCGATATTAACATAATTTCGAGTAAACTTAAGGTCGGACTAAATATATTTAAGTACTAACGTGTGATGTAGGATGTATGTAAAATAAATTATTTTAGTCATGGAATTATACTTGGATACAATTTTATTTGATTTCATTGAAATGAGTTAGTAAAATTATTGACCACCATTAGAGTTCTTTTAATAGAATATAGACGAATTTTGTTTGGTAAACATATTGGTATTTAGTTTTTCAAAAACTGTATTTTCTTATAGTTTGTATCAATTTAAAAAAAATAGTTGTTCGTTTTACTCGTCCCAAACAGGGCATATCACTGGCCTAAGACATACGATAAATATATTATATAGATGGCTCACCCCTTATTGTTTGATAGCAGCCTATTATCAATCGCCATCACTATATAATGCATGCGTCACCAAAATAGCTTATGGGAGCCGCAAGCCCACGAGGGTAGCCCGCTCAAAACGAGTAAACGTTTTTAATTTCGTACCTTTTCAACGTTTCAACGTTTTCAAGTGTGTGTTTCAGCGCTCACGCCATCCCTCTACATGCACTCATTGAAACTAATGTAAAGGGGACTAAATTTGGGCGGGCTACCCTTTTTGAGCTTGTCTCCACTAAGCCTACTCTATCTGTGTGATAGGACTCTTCTTTTTAACCGAATGTTCCACACAATACTGATTTCTGTAACGGGATAACACCGCAAGTAGCCCAGTCCCACAATACTGTCAACGGTGAATGCCTTTGCCTGTTTTTTTGTAAATAGTAACTTTTCCATTTGCTGCTCGAGTAAAACTTGCGGAAAATAAAACATAATAAGTGAGTTACTGCAACATCTACAGTGAAAATAAGACTGTTACAAACAGAAGAAGAAAACATTTTAATGCTTTTCTTTTTCTACTGCCGGAAATGGTTTACTCAAGTTTTAAGATTAAGATAACTTATCTGGTAATATTTAAACATTTACGTTGATAGTTAAATGCATTTTTAAAATTTGTGATGTAAATGGCTTGGTTTATCTTTTGTTAAGCGTTGTCTTATACTTTTGAATTTTATCACTTGCAAGAGACTGGCCTAAGTATTTGTTAGTAACACATTAGAAATTTAGCTGTTACGCGGTCTGATGAGACCGCTCAGTATCCATTTATCTATTAATGCACTCGCTTTTAATTAAATTAGAAAACTTCATTCGTTCCATTTTTCCGTACGGGCTACTGAAACTTAAAAAACTATTCTATACTTTGTTTAAGTAAAATTTATGAGCAATACTTTACCTATCCTTTCTTACCATTTATTGTTTAAGCGCATAAAGTAACCCATTGTCTCTAATGCTTTACAAAATGGCTTAATTTAGACCATCGCAATTTTTAATTAGCTAAATTCCCTTTTAGACCCGGTCGCTGTTCGTGTTATCTATGTAAAAAACCTCTATTTAGATAATTAACCAGTGATACGTTTATTTTGTTGGTTTTTAATCAATACATTGTGTTTCCACCAATTTTATTTTATTTATTTGGTATAAACGACATTTGACAATTGATGGCTGTAATAAAACGAAAAGTTAGTAATTTAGGATTAATTTTGAAATTAAAAGTGTTTATCGACTTTTTATCCATTATAAGAAGTCAGTTAACTCGAGATTAGGGGGCGTTCAAATATAACGTAATATTAGGCCCTTCCTCCTATAAAGCACCATAACGTTTTTCTGTATTATTGATTTGTTAAGCTGGCAGTGGATGGATGAAACAAAGGATGAACGTGCTCTTTGACGCACTTTAGTCGCTATCGCCCAGCAGTGGACTGCAACAGGCAGAATAGATAGATAAACAGATCTACTCTTATTTGAAGTTTCTCTACATGTTTTTCTATCGTCCGTTATTACTGTGTGTTTGTCTTCTCTTCTTTGTTCTAGCCATTTCCAATTATTTCGGGTTGGCTCGCTTCGTTCTGCGGCGCCAGGACAGTCTGTCCTGGGTTGTCAAAATATTTGTTCGGGCAAGATCTAAGTCCTTGGCTACTGTGAACCACCAGGTGGCTAGTGAGCGTTCTTTACCTTTCCTATTATTTGATAGTGCCAGGACTTGTTTCACGACATGGTCTTCACTATTTCTACTGTTTCTGTGTGTTTGTATAAGCTAATTTCCAAAACTACTATTCCGACTTTGATACTGTTTTCACTACAAGCAAGGTTTGTGTCTCAATTTACAACCGTAAATACTTTGTGCAACCCATGTGAGGTCGGTACAAGTAGCATTAAATAGATATCAATTAATTTACACAATGCAAACAATAGTAATGTTATGTTTTAAGTAAGCCTAAGCAGCATGAGTAATACGGAGAAATGAAAATATTTGAAACTAATGTTTAATGTATTGACATTCACTTTGTTGCATTGCAACACAATGATGTTTGTTTCGTTACCAATTTAGTTAATACCAACATTCAAATTCCACAAATAAGCGCATGTTCGTCCATAGTTTGGTAAATTCAAAAAATTCAAAAGATTACAGCTTTATTTGTATAAAGCCGAACCCGCACAATTAGACAAATAGACGTCAAAATTGTTTTAAAGTAGTATTCTACGATCTACAAAAATGACAACTTTCAACTATCTATTTTTTGTTAAGTTACATCTACGAGTATTTAGTAAAGTATATCACTTTGTTTTATTTATTGCAATCAAAATTTATTCAAGTACGTCTATAATATTAATATTTAAGACAAAACAGTTTTTGAGGTTTTTCCTATATCTCATGAATTGGTATAAAAGTATTTCTGAAAAATTATGTTATATTATACTTTCTACGGTGTGCAACAAAAAAAACGCTTCGACTAGTGGGAGGGCGCCCTAACATAGTGCGAGTGCCAAACCGCGGTCTTCACTCAAGAACACGTGTACCGAATCAGTCATCCTTTCTATGACAAATGTGGCCAGCCCACTGCCGACAGGGATCGAATCTCCACGTACAATCTTAGTCCCAGCACTCCCAGCGCACAGGCGCAGAGACCGAACAAATATATATTTAAACTAAACCCTAATATAATGGCATACGGTTGCAAATGGCATGACAAAGCTAAGAAATAGCACGTTTGCTATTTTTGAGTTTTTATTAAAATTGTTATCTTCTCGGTCTCTTCGCCGCACCTCGCCAGGTGTGCGCTGGGCCTTAGGGCCTAACTATGAACTCTAAACAACACCTAATCACTATTAAGTTTGAGACAAACTCTTTTTAGAAAAAAACAAAAAAATGATTCAAAGAGTTTATAGTTAGCCAGCGGGCTATATCCAAGTAGATAACTTCTTGCGTAGCTGTACGCGATGTATGTGTCCACAGTTTATTTGAAATGTGATTACTGGTTCTACGTAGGTATCCTATTGTGCATTGGCACCCACACGACCTCTACTAAGTTCGAATAATAGACTAAATTCCTCCACGTGTATGTTAGTAAATGGATGTTATACTATTATTGTTTATATAATGAGTTTTCCAAAAGTCATTCGTTCCCTTCGGCTGAAATCAATATTCAGAAATTTCGGCATCATTACGATTCGACAGACATCAAAATTACTTGCGGCATCGTGAGCTAAGGCCTAAGGCGTAATAAGTTGGAAAACGTAATTCTGTCGTAATTTCTTACTCCAATGACTGCAATTTTGCAAAACAATTGGAAGTGATTGGATGAATTTGACGGAAAAGATTAAAACAAAGAGTTTGCTATTGTAAAATTAATGCAATCACTGTACCTAAAAAGATCATGATGATTTCTATGAAATAATAAAAGCGTAACAAATCAAAATAAGTGTTTGAAACATTTTAACAAATATTTTTTTAAGGTATTTGTGAAACTTTTTTACAAACCTGTTCTCGATGCAGCAGAAAAAAACGCAAGTGACTAAAAAAACAAACAATAATGCATAGTCGTCAAAAAATTAAAAAACACGATAGACAATTGATGAGATACTCTCCAAAAATATTCAATGAACAAATACTTCCTTAAAAGTTATCGTTTGTAAAGTCATTAGTATTTTCGCATAATCGTTAAATTACATTCTTGCAAAAAAGATTTAATATCATAAATCATCTAAACTTTTTCTATTAATTAAAAATATGTTACACATGCAAACACGCTATAAGGTAAACTTAATCTTAAGCATTTATTTACGTCACGCTAACATCATGTTTGAACAACATTACCTGTAATTAAAACTAAGTTTTAGAAAAGTCCGTTCAAGCACCTTTTACTACCCCTAGTATTACTACCTCAATACCCTAATACCAACGGAAACCGAGTTGCTATCGTAAGTAATTATAAATTGCTCTACAACAGAACCAAAGAATATATAAACACTATAAAATAATAGAACTTAATTAAGTGTTCAATTAACAACTTTAAAACCGAACTAAAATCAACGGGATATTAATAAAGATTTAAAAAGAATTTAAACTTTCAAAAGATCCAAAAAGTCCGATTTTATACCGTAAAAAACCAGCAAGTTATACAAAATTATGTGACATAAATATTCGTGTCGTATAATTAATTCTACTACCACCTTATACCGCTTAGTAGGTAGGTATTAAGGATTCGATATTAGTTAATTTCAAGTTGATACCTGAAAAAAGGATCCAGACAGACGGACGGACGTCTATATAATACGTACCACAAATCCTATAATGAGTTCCATCTTTTCCTTTTGTGGTATGGAACCTAACCATGAGTATCTGTTTATAGTCAGAGTATTTAAGTATAGTAGTATACTTGCTATAAGATGTCAAGTGGCTTTAAAAGTATGTATTAGTATCCCAGTGGTCTCAAGAGCCCCAAACGAGTGCACCGCGACAAACAGTCGGCCCAAATTAAATTTCATACATATTCCGGTTATTTGCATAAAGTTAACTTAACTGTAAAGGCTGTTTGTAACCCAGTTCGGAAACGAGGCACTTGGACAGTCAGCGAGGAAATTAAGAAGTCGTTTCTTTAATAAGTACCTACGAACGTTGTTTACAAAGTGACACCACTTAGAGAACCGCTACCTACTTTACTGTTAATGAAATGTTGATACAAATATTTTCGTGTTTGTGTGAATTTTAAGAAAATCCCATAGCTTATTGTGTTCACAAAAATGTTTCGATTGATTAAAAAAACTTTTCAGTGAATTACTTATTTCAAACTATTACACGTTTTCCAAATGATATATAATGATTTTTTCAAGCTGAGCTAAACGTCTGTACAGCAGTAACTTCGTTTAATGGTGTGCAATTAAGAGTGTTATCTATCAATCAGAGCCCTCGCATGTCTTTTGTCTCATCCTATAGTGAACCCACCAAAGTTGCTTGTTGATGAACAATATTTCTTTGTAGTAATGGACAACATCCGAAAGAAATGTATAATTAAGAAAATTTCTCAATGTAAGTAACCAAGTTGTAACAAATTGCTCCTAAAAAAAGTCGTCCCGTGTTGATGACTACGTCTCCCTATATTAGTTAAGGGAGTACATTTTCATTTAAGTAGGAAGTCACCGGGGGAGGCCTATGTTTAGCAGTGGACGTCATGTGGCTTAAATAATGATGATGATGATGAGACTCAAATTTACATGAACAGTCTTCATAAATTCTAAGGGCTAGGAGTTAAAACTTCTCTCAATAAAGATAGGAAAAAAAAGAAAATGAATCCTTTCCTGATATAAGTGCGACTACAGATCTAAATTAAAACGAAAGGATATTGCTGAATCAGACTGTACTAAAAAGTAGAGGAAAGTATCTATGTTCGATTGTGAACCGAGACCCTCATTATAATGTGGAGATCGATTTCAATACCCACTGGGACGTGTTACTCTGACTCCTATTGTAATTGCCGACCTCTTGCTTTAATGAGATGTCAAACTCAACTTTACCTTAACAAATATTTTTCAATAAATGTTTGGGATAAACATAAAACTTTATGAGGAGAGCTATGTGTTTTTAGATAACCGTGAAACAAAGTTATTTCAAATCATATACTCACGTGTTAGTTCTCGTACCTACTTCCTTCCAGGACGTCTTTCTTCTAGTCGGTGTGGATTAACTAAGATTAGATAAAAGCTAAACGCGGTAGGCCCGCGTTTAGCTTTTATCTAATCTTAGTTAACGAAAATGAATCTTTCGTCCGGACGTATAAACCTAACAAATTAAAATACCCAGTCTCATATGTCAATCCTTTGACAAAATATGACTAACTCAATCAAGGCTTGTAAAAAACCCGACTGTTTTCAATTGTTTATAAATTGTCAAACCTTTGATACAAGTGAATGGCTAGTTTAATTTGATCAGATAATACAACCGACCGAACGATACGCTTTCGTATTAGGCCTCCTGATTGAATGGTAAGTAGGTACTTTTTACTGCACACCATACTAAAGAAGTATCAGCTTAGCTTGAGAAATAAATAATCTGTACAGTGCCAAAGTCAAATGTATGCGCCTTGCCACTTTATTTTCAATTGATAGAATTCTAAAAGATTTTCCTGTAATCTACAAGAAATGAACTATATTTTGTATTTTTGTCAAAATTTTAATTTTAGGCTTCGTAGTTTCGGAGTTCAGGGAGAGGGAATGGTCAATTTTCGTCTTCATTCATAAATAAAATCGAAACTATTTATTTTAAAATAATAACAAAAACATTTGATAAGTACCTATGCTACATAGCTTAAAACTTCCTCACTCCAAGTTTGTGGGTTTAAATCCCGTAAGGGGCAATGTTTGTGTGATGAGCTCGAGTCGTGGAAAGTGTTTTTAGTATGTCTATACCCGTTATCTAGTCGCCATAATGCATGGTTCAAATTTATGTTTGGTTTGGGGCTATATTATACTGCCCTTGCATAAACATTAGGTTCAAAGTTAACTAAAATAAGAAAAACGACATTTTAAATAGAAATACAACAGTAACTGGTCGAATTCGCTAACATCCGTCATTTTGTTGTATAAAAACAGTGAAATCAAAAAGAGCTTTCTAAAGTTTCTACGCAAGTACAATTATACCTATCTATTGTTTTTAGTTTTATATCGGCTAAGTGAATTTCGACTATAAAACAATAAAATACGTGAAATGAAATCTCGCCAACCATGTCCACTGCCGTGCGCCGTAATTCTACGAGCAAAAGAGTATCTACCGCTAATCCCTTTGAGTCGCGCATCCGTGATATGGAACCAAAACTTGAAAAGATTATTTTGTTAATGTTATCAAATTAATTTGCATTACCCGCCCATTTTCCCTGGAAATCCCGGGAACAAAGGAACACTAATAAATTTTAATTATTAACGTTTAACACAGGTCCGCTGAAGTATGTGTGCAAATGTACCTACTCCTACGCATGGAACTGACTGGCTAGAAGTTAATGTGAACAGTATTTTAACATTAAATTAAAGTTTTGGAAAATGTTGTGTAACTGTGAGTGTAGAATTTGTTAAGCTTAGGGCTCAATGACCTGATAATAAATAGTCTATCTTTCAGTTTTAATTTTGCTATTCAGCATTACAATTTCCATATTTTGATAGAGTGCTCAATCAGATCTTTTAGACATGAGCCCGATATATCAAAACGTATCTTATATCGGCTATCAGTTCAATATCATATCGTATCGATATATGATTTTACGTAACTGATATTTCAAAAACTATAACATTAACCAAAACTCAAAACTGTATATCGAAAAACTGTAACGAAACAACAAAACTCATATCGCCGAAACTATTCATAACCGAACGTACTATCGATAGATATCCTTGTTCAGTTGATAATCGCTTCGTCTCTTTCTAAGTCAGTATGCTTACATTGGAGTAAAAGAGATGACGTGGTTATTCAGATATTGTGGCGTGACGAGAAGGCGATTTCCGCTCTTATTTGCTAGCAATAAGAGTCAATTTATCTTGTATCGATTATGTTTTTTTCCGATGTATGTAATGCAACTCGCATTTTTTAATGCAAACCTTAACTCGAAAGAGCCATGATATGATTGTTAAATAAGTACCCTAAGTATAAAAAAAAACTTGTAAATATTGTACATAATAACTTACAAAAAAAACAAAAAAAAAACAACATTGAAATCACTGTAAATATGACGATTTTTAAATGCACCGGAAAAGCTTTTTAAAGTACGGTCAACAGCACATCACGGTTAACACTTGCAGTTCGATAATTTTATTGTAAATATATGGTTCAACAAAGCTTTTCTGATAGTCCTAAGCCTAGCAGAGCATGAAGGGAAATCGCCATATTAACAACTATATCATCGCAAAATCTCTTATTTCATTAAAACTCTCAAATTTGTTACTTTGCCGTAACTGAATAACCGTATCGTATATCTGCTCTTAGTTAGCAAACCGACTACAACTAGGCAATATCGATATCTGAGCCGTAACTGAATAAACCGTATAACCATCATAACTGAATAAACAGTATATCGTATCGATATGTGATATCGGATATCATATCCGATATTGAAACTCCATATCGGTTACATATCGGTTACTGTAAAATATCGAAAACGCCCATGTCTAAGATCTTTAAATGATTTATATTTTTATTTGAAAGTGTAAAAAACTGAAGTTAATATTGTTACTAAACTATTGTATTTTATTCGGATGTGAATAAAACTTAGTACCTTTAACAGGTTTTTTTTTAATATAATGATTATACACAATGTGAATATGTCGCAGTGGATAATATATTGTCTAACTGATAATATAATTCAACCCCTACAAATGGGATTATAAAACTACTCAAAAACAAAATGAGATTTTAAAATATTAGAATTTAAAGCACATTTAGGTACTCTCACTTAGGTAGCAGATAATAATGAGACGCTATCCCGAAGTTACTAAGTAATAATTAGTCATTTAAAACTCTATCCTTATGATATTAACACATTAGTGGACAGTGAACGCCTATAGGCGTCATAATAATGAAACTTCTATTGCATCTGGCGTACTATACATTAATATGTTTACTTGCAAATACACCTATACCATAGTAAAAGAGGTTCACAACACGACTTGTTGGTACGTAACTTCTTACAAACAATTAGCCCCTGAAATGACAATGGTATATTATTAAATTAGCACGGGTCAAAAGGTGAACCGTATGTTACATTTTTAAAAATCTGCATTTGGATAGTCTCTGAAAATTGAAGAAAAAAAGTCACAAGGCGATAACATTTATTAAGTTATCGCCTTGAACAGGCAAGGTACGTGTAAGAAAACATAAGCAAGGCATCGCGATTATGTTATTTTTAAGTACAAAAGAAATCATTGTTGAGAAAATAAGAAATCCAATATCTTACAAAGGCGTCGTAAATTATGTAAAGCTAAAACCGTATTATATTTGATCGCGTGTGTCAAAGATAGCTGATAATATTACTCCATAAATCAATTCTTACTCAGCATATTTATTAACTTATCGATGTCGAGAGACCCGTCGTCCTTACCCGAATTCCGGGAAATCTTCATTCCTAACCGTTTTTCATAAAATATACAAAGGAGCCTTCATAATCGAGCTTACAGGGGAAACCACTTTGATATCAATCCACTAGCTGCCGGGAACATGATGGCGAACTGATACTGTTTTTTAGGTATTTGAAATCTTTTGTAGCTTTTTTAAATTAATCATTATTTTATATTCATAAATGCTGTTTAAAGGTTTTCCTACTTTAACGACCATCTGTTATAATGATTCTCGCTCCGGACTACAAAGCCTGGCGGTTGCGGGTTTGAATCCCGCAAGGGGCAAATGCTATGCATGCATTATTGTACTGTAGAGGTTTATAGCCGAGCGAGTAAAACCTCTATGTCTACCAAGGTATGTTCGAAATATGAAACTTGCTTTTAAATATTTTTCCTTGACGTAGAAAGCACTTTTGTTTTCGGGATTCATTAGAAAATCTGGAGTCGAAGGAAAACAAAGAAAGATATTTAAAAGTAAAAACTTGATCTTTAAAATTGAACACAACGATTCAAAAGTTAAGTATTTTCTGCATTCCTCATGTAAAGAACCTTTTAATAAATATAATTCATTAAGTGAAATAATTTGTTCTCAATTAATTCCCAATAGTCTTTCCCAGCTTCGGCCTTTGGCCCGTTATAGTACCTTAGTCATGGATGTTTATAAAGGTATTTTTATTTTATTTTTATTTTATTTATTTGGTTTACCAGTAGTCTATACACTAAAATTTTCAAAACATAATATCAACTTATACGTCTAAGTGTACAACCTTCTAAGGTGAACACAACATGCATACACTCTTTATTATTATAGATATATTTTTTTAATGTTGGTAGTTATAAACAAGCAAGATTTGTAATTATGAACCAAAACGAATAAAAAAAAACTAGCCAAAAACTATTTGTTGGACCTCACGCTTGAACCTGAGTCGACCACTTCCAAACATTTCAATATCTTTTTGATATTTATTGTACAAGTTACAAAGTCTCGGGATTTGACTGTTGGAGCCCAATACAGTTTTATGGAAAGGTGGGCTTAGGATATTAATAGGATGTCGAGGGTACTTATATGGAACCTTAAATTGAATTATAGGTGTAAGTATGAATTTAAGTATGTTTATCCGTTATTTAGACACTTTAAAACAAACTGCTTAGTTTGGGACTAGCTAAATTGGTGGCAACAATTTTACTATTTATTATTGTGTCCTGTGTATATTTGTATGTTTCTAGCTTTAACGCTAAGCAAGGCACCCAGTTACATGACCGCTTATAAGTCAGGTTATTCCATCATTAGATCGAATCCCTGTATGATAGAACGATTATAACATGAACACGAGTGTTTTGTTTCTGAGTCAAAGTTGTATAATTACCCATTATCTAGAAGCCATAGTTAATCTTTCTAAAGTGTTGTTTAAGAGTCTATTTTATGATATTTGCTTTGACTTTGGTTCACATCTAAATTCACTAGGTGTAATACAAACTCACGTATCACGTAAACAGTAATCCACGAACTTTATTTTTTCGAAGGACTTTAACTTCATATTTGTATTTTAATTTGAATTGGTGCTTTGCTAACAATGACTTTAACACGAAAGTGATATCATTTTAAGTGCTCGTCAATATGCTTCTAATTTAAAGCTATAAACACTTATCAAAATGAAAGATCCAGTAATCATAAATTTTCTTCAACAAGAAAACAGCAGCTTATCTTTACTATCGCTTTTACGATCAGTGTCAATCAACTCGGTTGACGGGTCCACAAAATTCAAGGCGCAAACCATCATTGGTATTCCTGTGGCTCCCACAAATTACTTAGAAGCAATAAACTGGAGAAGTCGTGAGAAAAGTTGGATGCAATGCTCTTAAAACTTATTAACAGATGTTAGAAAAGTCGAGCAGTATTTGTTTACGAAAATTGACTTTACTAAGAGTCTTTTATGATTTAACTTATTATAATTATGTTCTATTAAACTACTAATTGACAATTTTTTTCACAATCTACGTTTGTACACGAAGAGTGAAATTCGTTCTTGTGATTAAATAAATCGAATCTTTGAAGTTTGACAAAATATTATATTTATCAAATTATTAAAATAATCTTCATATAAACTAAAAATGCTTGCCCTAAAATTTGTAATTTACAGTCGAAAGTTTAAACGCTTGCTGTAGTTTAGTTAATTAAGACTCATGTAATTAATTTTCATAGTTGCTTTTACATTTAAATTTTAGTTTTGACAGCTAACAAAAATACTCATTATGAGTGCTTATAAAGCATTGAAAACAACAAAGTTGTTTCAAATGCACATTTCTCTTCCAATATGGCTGCATTGATTGCATCGTTCATTCACCGATATTGGTGCTATTGCGAAATACGCCTCGAACTAATGTCTAATGTCAATAGCACGCGGGCGCATGCGGCGCGCGCAGGTTACCGATGAGCCGGCGTACGGACGGATAGTTAAATCCTAACTAATATAGATGGAAACATTAGCTGTATTTTTGTGACTTCTTTCTTTTTATATCATACAATAATAATGTGATAAAGTTAAGCAATAAGGACTAACACATGACTAATAGCTTTTATCCTTGGTAAAGATGTGCATTTGATACAGGTTCTTGCGCATAACTATAAATATTATCAATGCATGACTAACACGAATAACAACGAAATTTACAGTAATCAACATTATCTACCTTCCACAAAAATTAAAATTTTCACGACCGATCTAAATTAAAGGTAGAATTCAAAATTAAGTAAATAATGAGTTTTGTGTTTTGCTGAATTCTTTCTTTGTAATAATTTGTGAACTGAAAGTAGAATACAAGTAGGTAATTATACAAATCTTCTTAATACATCAAATGTGAACGAAGTCGAAAACGCATGCTAGTCTTAAAACATTCTTTAAAGCACGCATGCGCATGCGCAATGGCAGCGGTCGCGGCCACAGCGCGCCGTCGGAATACTAAGTGCGTGTGACTCCAGAGAGGCTAGAGGAACGATATCGTCATGCTTTGTCAGGCCAGCCACACGCATCAGAAAAGTGTTATTTTTCTTTGTCATCGGAACTTAAAGATGCCTTTGTATGTTTATAAGATATGAGACATTTTTTCTGCAATATCCCCCCAATATAGAGTAGCTATGCATTTACAGAGCGCGTGTTTTTAACTTCTGAAATCATCAATATTAGATTGGTGTTTTAATTATTATACCATGATTAATCTTCATCAGTTTACTAAGGTCTGCTGATACCTAATTCAAAATGTATATATTTTTTATGATTAAAACTTTTCGTGAAAGGTTTTGTATTCTAATAAATCTATTTTACGTAAACAAATTAAGGGATGCAATAGGATTTTTACACAACAATTAAAGCGTAACAAAACCGTATAAAGTTACATAACAATATCTACTTGTCGACAGCATAATGGTTAATAACATATTGCACTAATCATTAGTTTTCTCCGTGAATGAGATGACACGGCCTATGCACCCATTAAACAACACGCAATTTGTACCGAACCAGCCAAGCGTGCTTCGGAACTGTTCTGGCAGTGACGTGCCGACAATCACTTTCAATGTTATCCAATATTTCCAGTCTCGATGGTAAATAAACAGCTGAGCGTAAACAATAAACATCCAGAAATCCATATTTAAAACATACGCTATGTACACATAATAAAGTGACAGCATGCAATGGCAGAATCACTATTCTAATCCAATAATCACCAAGACAAGACCAAATAAAACAAATGAAAAATAAATAAATACTAAGGCGACACCTAGCCGTATAAATTTACAGTGTGCTGTCCCATTACCATCTGTGCCTTTCGAAAACTAAGCCAATCAAGTTACCTGATCAGAGAATAAATGTTATAATTTACCTTTTATTCTTAAACATGCGTAAAAATAATTGAAATTGCTGCAAATTTTCACTATAATGCGCAAGATGACGTGATTTATTATCACTCTTGTTAATAATCGCACCCAAGTGGTGCGATTTACGATAACATAATTTACATAGAACACTCAAAGATTATTTGAAATGCTGGGACTTCACCTGCGTGACGCCTAACGTTCAAATAAAGGCATGATAGCGTTAACTAAATTAAAGCATTAAGCTACGCGCCACAGTGAGTGGCCACACTTATTTGACATTTGATTCTAGCGGCTAGCGACTTAGTTAGCAGGATATCTGTGAGTGTGTCTTTAAAATAAAATAAAACGCTTCCAAGAACTCAATACTTTTCTTCTTTTGTCTACTCCATCCTCACTTAATAACTATGCACTTTAACATTTAATTCACAAAGAGTTTTTAAATGTGACCGTGTTTTAACATGTTTAGTGTAGTAGGTGTAGCCACAACAACGCACTGAACCGCCGTCCGAGCTATCGCCTAACGTCTAATGTTATTGAAGCAAATTAGCGCACAAAGACCAGCTACACCTGCGTATTACGTCAAATAGAGCACTAATTAACGACATTAGACGCAGATGAAGCCCCAGCAAAAGACTATATCGCAAAATTAATGATTCATAATATTACAACTAGTCAGAACTAATATGCTTATTAGCTTAGGTAAACTTGTTTTGAAAACCGAAAGCCAATAAACAAACTATGTAAAAAGTTTAATAATATCCAACTTTCACTAGAGATAAAGTTCACACGAAAATGTAGTAAGTAGGATAAGTCTAACAAGTTAATGTATGTGTAGAGTATATATTATTCTGTTTGTTTCCTTAAAATAATGTTATCTACAAATCTGATTACATTATCTAATTACGTTGATTACAAAATCTTTTATTAAAAAATCAACAATAAATTTATGAAAATACGAGTAATTTTTGCAGGAGATAGTAAAATTGTGTACTTTACATACATTATGGCTTGTTTCGGTAGTCCATTACATATCTAAGCACTTAAAGCAGTCCTCGCTGCATTGTAAGATAAGATAGGTTAAGATAAAAAATATTTATTTGCATAAAACATGGTAATCAATCAGTTATAAAAAATCTTGTTAGCACAGCACATTCATGTTAAGTCAATTTGAAAGACATACAAATATAAATATTGGACATTATACAATTCAGATTTATTGAGATATTTTAAAGGCCTTATGCTTTTTGTTGAAGAATTTATTTGAGATGTAATAGCACTCTTTTAGCAGCCATTCATGTAAGGCGGACTTAAAGTGATTAAAATGTAAAATTTTAAATTTTATTATATATCGTGCGTGACACATATGTTTAAACAGCTTTAACCAAATTGTTTTATTTTAGGAATATCGTGCAATACTAGCCTATTAGAATTTCTGTTATTTCTTGGGTAAATATAAAATGCTTGTTTGAACAAGTGACTATTATTTACTATAGTATAGGTAATTATTAGGTTAGATACGTGTATTTTGTATTAACTGTTACCACATGAGTAAAGAAACGGAACAGAGACAAAGCTTCATACGAATGCTCTGTGATAGGTACATCACTACAAATGCAACGCATGTGTGTGCGTGACCACTGGCCGCTTGTCACGTATGAGCCGAAACCGCTTCAAACTAGATCAGCCAGTGGTCAATCTCAGGGCTTGCAGGCGTGACACGACGCTCGAATGTCGTGCGTGTTTTGTTTTTGTTATCGAGTTTCTCACATAATACGTAGTAATATTTTTGTTTTAGTATTTAAAAAGTGTTGTAAATATGGTTGTACATTGTACTGTGTGTGATAATACCTCCTGACAATTTTATTGCATTTGTTGAATTGCTTGAGCCAAAATTTCGCGAATATTTTGATCTTCATGTACAAATTGTTAATATTGGTAATGACATATTAGCACGTTTACAAGATTGTACATTTCATATGCCATGTAATTATTTCCCATTGAATTATTTAAAAAAACTTTATATTAGATTTAGAATTTATCATTCGATTAAAAGACACAACAATATTTAGAGTAATTTGTAAAAAAATAACCTATTTTAATAAAAAATGTGAAAAAAAAGAACATTTAAATATTTTAAATTTATTCAATTGTGCCAACCCTACCAAAATAGGTATAATTTTTGCTAGCTCTTTAGAAGCTTTGTCTCTGTTCCGTTTCCTTACTCATGTGCTGTTACTACACAACTTTTTTCGCGTTATCAGTTAAAAAAATACAGTATACACACAGATACAATTTTAACAGTAACAGTACAGTTGTAAATAATTATACTCTTTATTACCATTTAATCAGCTGAATACAAATTTGCGAAATTGTAAAAAAATATTTTTTGTTAAGATTCTCCTTTCAAACTTTAACGCGCCTCTTCGATGATAAATGTATGGAGTTTATTTTTTTTAATGATTCCGATGTTGTTCTTATTGTTCACGTGGTTTTAAAAGCTTCCTATTTCTCGCACACCGTTTGCTTACGTTTTATCAACCGATTTCAAAAACAGGAGGTTCTCAACTCGACTGAATATTGTTTTATGAAATGTATGTCACTATTATTGACGGATGTCTTAAACATTATATTTATTGTATTCATTTAGTTAGATATTCTTTAATCCAGATTAACCTAGGTTTAGGTCTGTATCCTTATTGGAAAACATAGGTTCAGGTCTACAAGTTACGTATTCACCCTGTATTATTCATGATGATTCGATAACGAACCAACACAGTAAGTCTTAATTGCCAACTAATCCGCATGGATATTTATGGACTCTTACGTTCGGCTTAGCAGTAAAGTAAAACATTCAGTTTTTTTTTCTACAAAAAGATTAATAGACGAGGAAATGCTCCAATTGAAATAGTAAGTAGTTTTTTAAACAGTAAGAATTAATCAAACTCTACAAATGAGGTGGTTTCTTTAGGTGAATTGACTCTGCATTTATACTCATCAAGCACAATTTTTAACATCAATAAATATTGTTAATCAGTTAATAAAATATATAGTTTTTAATAATTTCTTATTTGTATACACATGTTTAAAACAATTTGAGCTTTTAATGGCAAACCACATTGAATTATCAACTCATAATATAATATATTTTTTTTAAAGAATGGCATAAGTACTTTATACTTTTTATAAATTATACAATATGAAGTAGCTATTTGTCGGTCAATTTCACATAAAAAAAGGTTTTTGAATGTCAACATAATATAACATCAACTAAAAATGCGTAAAAAATTAATTATGTAATTACTGCATTGCAGAATTTTGTTACGAAAATAATACCAGACAAAAATTTACGAAATAAAAAAACGATCACTGGTATATTTTCACAGTTAAATTGTTAAACGGGAACGACACTGAACACTAAAGAATAAGTTATTCAAACAAACTTTTTCAAAACATTAATTTTAGATGTTACTTTTTATTTCGAATACCGTCAACCGTTTTTCGATCGCGTGCATACAAAAAAAAGTGTACTCACGTGTCTGGTGCGGGTTGCTGCGTACGATTGGCGCGCCGGCGACACTGCACCGCGTTATATGCGCACGCGTAGAGCGCTACACACAAGGTGCTTGATTTTCCCTGCTCGTTGTGGTGAATGAGATTTAACGTTCTTGCAGGTCAGGATTCAAGATTTTTGATTTGATTAAGGATGATGGATTTCCTATGTAGTTCATGTATGTACTAGCAATAATTTTTATCCTTTTTTTTCCAAACCCATCCCATCCCAGGGGGTATTAGGCGCCTCCTACTGATTTAAATACCTAATTTGTTTTCATTTATGGTAAGATAATATTTCCATGCCAGAATTTACTAACCCTATTGTACTTAATATGGTAGAGATGTTTGGAAATTTCAACTTTCCCAGAAACCTACTACTATGGCCTAAAACATTGCAGTTAGGAATAAAAAGGAAAACTTATAAAGCCGTAGCATAGAACTGTTAAGTGACAAAAGCGTTCTAAGTTCTTCTTGTCTAACTACTTTGATTTTTCTTTAAGCAAAAAAATGCGTTTGTTTGAAATTGATAAAGATTAAATGATATTTTATTATAAGGCTTAATCTAGACTTCAGGAGGTCATGCAATTAGTTGGAACTCACACAATCTACCAATTATCTAGCTCCCAATCTAGAAGATCAAGATCAACCCATAGATCAAGTATTGGCTAAGTATTGTCCCTAAATCAAGAAATAAAAACATCCATGACTACTACAAATGCTCGTGCTCGAATCATCACACAAACATTTGCCTTATGGGATTCAAACCGTATTTCTTAATGAAACTACTTATCTATCTTAAAAAATAATCATCCTGTAAAGTGATCGATGATGGTGCGCACAATCGACAAACGAAAAGTGCAATGTATCAAACAATGGGACCGGGTCAAGCAACGGTCCGGAAACCAGTATGCAGGGAATCGGCCCAAATTGCCGATAACAGATGTCATACTCAAGCACTCGTTATACCCAATTACTTAAAAAAAAAAACAGTACATCGGTTTGTCTTTAATTTTTAATTAAAGATGTTCTTGCATCCTGAGAAAGCAATACCAAAATGCCATTTTTAAAAATGCCACTGTTTAATTTCGCATACTATTGTCAACATCCAGTGTGCACGAATTCTCGTGAAGTCTTATAGGCAGCAATAAACTCATCGGTGCCGGGAATAGAAATAACAATAATCACATGGACGTCCTGTGGTATTTTGACCAAAAAAATAACGCGTCTCAATGAACCCTGGGCTAAACGCCTAAACAAATATGTTATTTAATCTTTCTCTTAACACATGTATTTATTATTTCAAGTTCACAAGACTATACATCTATAGTCTAGGATTTTAGGTGTGGAACAACTATATGGGCACAGGTAATGTTAAGATTATATCCACGCCAAAACTCAATGAAGAAAAAACAGAACAAGGTGAATGCAATATTGTTCTAAGAGGTCGTGGGTACACGCCTAAACGAAAGGAGAAAAACAAAATAGCAGAATACATCATGTCATTCATCAATGTTCTTTTTTCGCAGTGCGTTAGCGCGTACAAACCCTAGTGTTGTTCTTAACCACAAAATGAATAACCTGCAAAGAACCAATCAGTCACAGAAGACAATGGTTCTAACTAATCACAAATGTGATACACATAAAATTATGTAGCATTATTCAGCTTGTTTTATCGTGAGCTTAGGCAATTATTGAGTCGAAAGGTTCCATCCACGAAAACAAACAAATTAATTTAGAGCCAGAATAAGATGCAACTCTCTCCAGACCCAAACTTGGAACTTTAAGGACACGGAAAAACTGCTGTACGTGGCCCAAAATACGTTAATAACTTGTAATTTATATCGCGGTTAAAATGTCCCGTTTCAAACATCTTACAATCCGTTTTTAATCTACCTTATAACCTGACCCGATGCAGCGATGTCAGAATTCGGGTAGTTGAAAATCCTTAAGTGGCTTGTTAAAGTTTACACGAACACCGCTTTTAGTACCAGCAATCCTGTTTTAAAGCTCGGATTTAAGACTGGGTATAAAAATAAAGATATTAAACGCAGCTAAAATATATATTTTTTAACCGTTACATAATATTTTGTAGGAAGTATAAAATAATATGGCTCATGTTTAAGTAACACTTATTTACTCGTAAGGAACACTACTAATGATAATTCCTGTACTACAAGATTATAGCGTTTTAAGTTTAGGTCTACGTGTATTGATTCTTATATAGGTAAGAATAACAGTAACTACGTAAATTTCTAACAGTAACAACAAAATCACGAATTTCAGCAACAAAACTTAAGTTTAAACTTAAAACTAGTTATGATTGTTGATAAACAAATCAATAATAGGACCAGACTACTTTCGATGTTCACCTACTCTCGGAGACATCATAGTGAAATCGCGAATGACAAAAAACGGGTCCCCCTGACCAGGTAAGCGATATTATACCTAATCAACTCATACATCATGTTTTCGCCAATATCCCTTGTTATGATGACTTGATGACATTATTAAACAAAGAGAGACTTGCAGTATAATTGACTTTGCTTTTAATATTTCTAAAAATTAAGTGCTCTCTAAACTCTCTCAATGTTTTGAGTAAAATTAAGCAGACATCGATATGTGGAGTATCAGAAATGTTTGTCACCTTACATGTTTAGTTCTACACAACACTACAATATTTATGAATTCATATAGACTTAAGCAAAACTGTAGAGCTGGCATAATGCAAATCAAATTCATTATCAAATCAGTTATACAGTAGAATCAAAATACATCTAATTTACGTTAAGTTTATAAACACCTACCTAAGTTCACCTTAAAAAAATATTGAAAGAAAAGTTAAATAAAATCAGCTTTTATCACAGATTATTAAAATATTAACTTTGACTTCAAAAGTTTCAAACTAGTTTTGAAATCAATTGATAATGCAAATATGTGACTTGCCAATAGAAATGTTAGGAGATTTATAGTAGTATCGTGCTTGAATGCTTGTTTGCAAGTGCAGAAATTACTTCGGGTTACAATGAATTGGTTTTATCATGAAAGTAAAAGCAGTATCATTATTTTACTGACTTTGAACCGATAAAAATTTAAGCACATATTAGAAAGAAACGATTCTATAGATTTAAGAGTTGTATCTTACCGATTTTTGAGGTACTCATGATTTTATTCTTACCAGACAGTGAGAGTTATAATAATATATTAATTATTAACAGATATTAGCAAATTAGGTTAAAAAGTTATAAAAAATAAAATATGATGATCGCTGTGATATTTTATAAATTTTCTTAGAAGGGTAAAAAACGGCAAGACACATTAACTAATTAAAGTACAAGGCCCTCACCAAGATCCAGGAGTTACCAATAAACAGGCGTTATATTGTTTTAATGTCAAACTTTATAAAGAAAAAATAAAAAAGATACAGTAAAACTGTTTAAGAGCTCATAGTTAGGCCAGTGTAAATAAATAACTTAATCATGTTCCATACAAATAATCATCAAAATAATTTTTATTCTCTCGCACAGTAATCATTTTATTAATTTGGATATTGCTCACACACAAATCCATTAGAAAGTGATTATATCATCCTGTATAAATGCCCCATGCACTGGGCAAAGACCTCCATCTATCAAACAATAGTAATCTCTACAATGATAGGAATTTGGATTAGCTGCAGAACGCCCGCCAAATGCGGGCTGATCACAAAATTGAGCAACGTTTTGGAAAAACCACACAAGTGTAGCGAGATAGAACTTAGAAAATATAAAATACCTTTAAACTTCACAAAGTTATCATTAGCTAAATACCTTCTTGTAGAGCCTATTTCTTTTTTTGTTAACATGTTTTTATCAGAAGAATAAACAAGGGCGTAATAGGTATCCCGCACAGATATAGGATTACCTACTTACATATTGAAATTTGCAAGACATAAGAAAATTTTTGCTATTTGTAGTAAATGTTTATTTATCTAATATCTCTGTTAGTCTAATAACTAAGTTGTATTCTTCCATCTCTATCACCTCCTGAGAGAAATACCTTGAATACAAGTCCACTGTTAAACGAGTAAACAAAAAGTACTACCGACCGATACCAATACTACTAATACTGGTACCAATTTTTTTAAAACATTGTACATTTGCGATGTCTATCATACTACTTTAAAAAAATCTTTGTCCTGATCCCGGCCAACTTTGCTATTGCCGGTCATAACCGCCCAAGAGGCGAGAGGTTTTTGGACTAGTGAAAATAATAATCTTTATTTACTTTTCTCACACAAATACAGATATACACAAAAGTAACTTGAAACAGCTTAGGACTTAAAGTATCTTATGTACCGGCTTTATTTGTGTGAGAAACGGTGCCTCACGGTGTTATACAAATCCAGGTTATAAATTTTTGTTTTTAAAAATTCCAGGTAAATTTCAAATTCAAATCATTTATTTCATAAAACAAAGTAATCTAATTATAGTCTTAAAGCTAGATACATTTAAACCGAATCAAGCTAACCCCCTTATTGCTACAATTGTTACAAGTAGGTACATTTTCGTTTGATGTTGTTTATTAGCGCTATATGTTGTGAGAACGCCGATAGGCGCTTCACCTATCACGCTGGGCGCGCTCGAGCGAAAACTGGGTGACGGAATTTTAAACGTTCACCCGCAACCCTTGACATTCACAACTTAGTACTGTACATCCAACGTGTTTAACATATCGTAGAATCTGCATTGAAACTGATATACATGGTCTATAGTGGTTTAGTATCACGTGTACTTTCTGGGCTTCAAAATTTCGTAGGCGTTACCAGGCGAAATTGGTAAACCTTTGTAAAAAAAATCAAAATGAAATGAGTTAAACTTGATTACTTTAAAATGAAAATGTATTATTGTGCTTAAGCTATACTTACTTACCTTAGGATCAAAGCAATGTATTGTTGTCCAATATTTATTGTTATTATGCAATCGAAGGAGATAGCTATTGCATAGTAATCGCCAGCTAAGTAGAGACTACAGGGGCCGATCATTGTTTGTTTGTCCGTCTGTATCTATGTATCTATGGCTGAACTGGTTTGGATGTTACCATCCAAACACATTCAGCTGTCGATGGCTCGGAAGCGCAAACTTTCACTATAAGTTTCAAAGTAGACGAAATTTTACTAAACTGCAGTAATTATTTTAAGACGTTATAAAATACGTTTATTTTCTAAAAATGGCAACGTTAAGTACTTTATTATACTGTGACATAAATTTAATTACGTAGAAATTAAATCTGTATCAAAATAATTTAAACGAAATAATTAAAAGCTAATTAGGAGAATCCTGATAAATGTTGACACGAATAACTTTGCTTAACCTACATTTTTTTATCTATTATATCAATTTTTTTAAAACAATATTATTATTTTTTTTATGTTTAAGGGTTTCCTTTTTAAAATGTTTATTACCAAATTGTCATATTAAAAACCCCAATGACAGAAGCTCAAATCGGTATGTAAGAAATATTTTTTTCATTACCGTAACACATTTGTGTTTGTACAAATAATACAAATATTGTTTTATATCATTTATTCACACCTAAAATATTTTTTAGGATAACAAATAATTAATTGAACCATAAATATTAATCAAAATTTAAAAACTATCATAGTAGACAGTCAACATTGATAGAGCTTAGTGTCTAAATTTTCCAAAAGGACTGCATTGCAACACATATCACGATATCTGACAAAATCACTTCACAAAAGTTTTTTAAGAAAGTCAGGACATTGTGAAAAATAATAAAATGCTTAAATGCTGCAACATAACACATTGAAACTATAAACAATAGGAACGCATGAGGATCAATGTCCTCATTTATGTATTCCTATTGTTTACAGCTGCATTCTTATGTTGCAAGCCCCCTTGATCTCGAATTCTATTGATCCAGATCTATTGACATTTGAGACCGGTTGGCGCGAGCTAACGGAAGGAAGAAGTCATCTTAAACACATCAGCTGTAACACCTTTATGTTGTTAGAGTTAAGGTTGAAAATCTCGCGAAAAAATATGTTTCCGTAAGAAACGCACGCGCAGAGAATCACAATCGTTTATCACATAGACGCAAAGGCCTGTTGCGGTGACTCATTTTATTTGAGTAGAACTGAATGACTTGAGATTAGCGAGGTAGCTAGTTATGATAATTGTGAACTCAATACAACACTTTCGTTGTTGTGCAGTTGTCTGTAACTATTTTAGGACAAGATATAATTGGCCCAAAAAAAATTAAATGTTGACAAATTTATTTAAGCGTCTTTACAAACTGCCTGGGATATTTTCAGGGTATAATTTTGACCCGTTGCATGAAATTTTGCGTATTAAACCTACTTTTTACCACGTTTTTAAAAATTATTTTCTATAGGTAAACGACATTACAGAACATTTGATCAAACAAAATAACATTAAGTAGAATAGGTGTTATAAAATATAATAGTCAAAGAAAAATTTAATAACAAGAAAAATCCAAAAAAAGTCAATGTCATTAATACAATTCATATGATTCAAAATTTTGGTATTTAGTACAATTCGTTAAAAAATAAGATTAATGAGTTATGTTTTTTTATTTAAATTCCAATAACTGACTCATAATAATAGTTTGACACCAATTTTTCGGGGGCTCATAATTAGAACGTCACAAATGATAATAGTATGATTATGATTGCATGTACCTACCAAATGATATATAGGTACCATATTTATCACCGGGCTAATCAAACCTTAGCTTACATCGCTAACGATTACTAGCTTCACGGGAACTTAATCTTCATACCCCAGCCAGTGAGGACTGGTTGCGTCAACCTATTAAGAACATCATGGTCCAGGATTTGATTCTAGATACTTAAATTCATTTTAATTATCTATACGAAATAAGGACTCGTGAAACACTGTGAAGCTTAAAGTTGCATAGCGCGCTATGGAAAGGGCTATGCTCGGTGTTTCTTTGCGAGATCAAATCAGAAATGAGGAGATCCGTGAACGAACCAAAGTCGCTGACATAGCTCGACGGATTAGCCGGCTGAAGTGGCAGTGGGCGGGGCACATAGCACGTAGAACTGACCTATGGGGCTGAAAGGTTCTGGAATGGAGGCAACGTACCGGCAAGCGCAGCGTAGGACGCCCACCCACAAGGTGGGCAGACGACCTGGTAAAGGTTGCAGGATGACGCTGGATGCAGGCCGCTTCCAATCGGCCGATCTGGAAGTCACTGGGGGAGGCCTATGTTCAGCAGTGGACGTCTTGCGGCTGAGATGATGAAACACTGTCAAAGGAAAATTTATATAGATTTAGTAATAGGGCTTCAAAAATAAAAAAAATGTAAACTAATTAAAACCTCTTCTGTTTTACTCGTATAACAACAGTTGGTCGCGTAACGCATTAATCAATCAGTAAGCGCCCACTTATTAAAATCGGGTCAGTTTAACGTTCTAGGATATTACCCATCGTGTGGTTTGAACACCATTAGGACATAGCTGCGGTCATGTTAACTCGCGCAATTTGATAGAGCTCTGAAACTTTACTAAGCATAAGGCGCATTGCACAAGTACAGTGCTTAAAATCACAAACTTTCATTAGATACATCCAGTTCGTTTTATGTTTTGCGGACCAATTAGGAGCAAATCTGTCATCATCATCTTTCAGTCCCAGGACGTCCACTGTTTAAACAAGGCCTCTGTTAATGAATTCCAGATTGGGCGGTTGAAAGCGACCTGCATCCAGCGGCTCACTGCAAAGCACCCTTTGAAGCCTAGGCTGAAATGATGGATGATGATGACAAATAAAAATTTCTTTTAGTTAGTAGTTAGTTTCTACAAGTTAGTTTGCCAAACCCATTCCATTGAGCAAAGACAGTTCTCTAAAATAAGTTTCTTTGAATAGCTAAATTTTTAGCAAGATGCAGCGTTGATAATCTTGACCACTTCTATACATGTTAAGTACAAATGATCAGCTATCCTCCTTCAATCTTCGTGTAACACAAGTTATTTTCTGACCCTAACGAATACCTAATATGTACAAACATCGAACTTCTGATCTGAGATAGGCGCGATACAAAATTCTGTTCTCACTCCTACCACGTCTCGAGATAATGTAAAAAAATGCGAGACTATCGTTAAGAACAAAAATGCCAGACTGACGGCAAATGTTTTATTTGTTATTCTAAGCACGTGGAAACTTCCGTTAGTGCCTTGTGTATCCAAGATCAGCGGCCACACACTGAACTTGAAACTCCTTGGGGAGACAAACTGCCTGAACCTGCAGAGAATACGATGAGCAAATCAAAACTATTTGAGAGGAAATGGGCAGTTCAAGTGGTTATCCTAAGAATTATAAAGTCATCCACGTACGAGTGTACAATTTGACATGAACTCAATTTATCAATTTAACAGTTCATGCCATACTTACTTGTACATAAAATACGTTATACTGTTTTGTTTCGACTTAATCTATATAACTTGCAGGCTGAAATATTTAAACCAGTTCTACAATTTCTAGATACTAAATGCAGAATCATATTATACAAATAAAGTTCTTTAGTACTAAGAGTACTAATTTTGATAAGAACAAGATCTGATCACTACATTCTTAGTAAATTAGTTTAGCTTTGTCTTTTACAGCTTGTTCTGAAATAGTATCTCCCTAACTTGAATCTAGGATGATTTAAATCGGCAAATTTTGAGCATCTTCCTTACCCGCCTATATTATTTTGGAAGGCAGACCTAATAAATTATTCTAGATTTTAGGTTACAAGGACATATTATTGAGCAATTTATTGTTTAGAATGGAATGTACGTTAATCTAAATTAGGTATTTACTTCCACATTAGTTCGGTTCGGTTTGGATGTGTCTACAAACTTGTCAAACTGTATCAACTCGTCAAGCCTTCTTTCCGATCTCTGTTCCTAACATGTTGAATAGTTATGGGTTTAAAAAACAATCCTGGATCTAACTGAAGAAAAATTTTAAATGGAACAGCTGTTTTGTTTTTAAATACTGTAAAACGCAATTGACGTCAAAGGTGTAAAAGTGCCAATAATATCCCATTTGCAAAAATAAATGATTTTGATGTTAAACTAGTTTTTACTTTTTATTTGTTTTGTACTGATCGTAGCTATTTTCAGCAATTGATTTTACGCTGCTAACCGGTGAGCAGTAACGAGACTCACCAATCTATCAGTCATAGATTTACGAAATAAAACGTCGGTGCTACCCCGCAATTTCAATTAAAATCTAGTTTTGTTTTACCAATGATTTAAAGGAAATCTTTTAGTGTACGATAATTCTTTTATTAAAGTTACAAGACCACAAAAAAATATATTTGTTGCACTATTGTTCTGTCATGAATTACATTTATCAAGTGTGAATAATGTTATGTTGACGTTCTTATTGAGCAAATTTTACAAGACTTGCAGTTGGAATAAGCTCAGTCACGAACAGGATAAAATAAAATATTATTGTTTCAGACAGGACAATGTAGAGGCTAACTAAAATATCGTTAAGTTCTTCCTTTTTTCTTCCTTTATATTTCTTTCAACTGATATATAAAAGAACATATAAGTATCCTCCTCTTTCTCTAGGACAAAACCAAAATATGTAGGTATATCAGCCCAAAACTTTACAATTCATCCTGTTTTTAGTACAACCAACCTAACACGTTGCGGGGCACAATACACGTCTATTTCTGTTAACATATCGACTAGCGTGTTTTGAAAAATACGAGCTCAAAAAGGTACTAGTTAAAACTTACATCTAATGCCCGTGTAAAATATCTATAGTCTAAAGTGAATAATACTTACAGCTTATTGTAAGTCGGACACTAACTTTCATTCTCCAGATAGGTTGATGATTCTGATTCCATTAGCATAGATCCGCTATAAAATTTTGAACTATGCACTGCTACAGTACGCGGCACCCAACTTGAGCGCTGGGCGAAGAGTACGTAGAAGATCATTACGATTACGTGATTGGCTAGTAGCCCCTGCACCACCGGCCGTGATTGGTTGTTAGCTCCGCGCATACTCGTCTCTGATATGATGATCGTCTCGTAAGATTAGTGATGTACAAACCTCGAGGCGTCGAGTTCTACTTTTGAAGCCTCGAGGCGTATTGGCAGGACTCAGTAAGCTCGGAAGGCTCGTAGACCCGAGCCTAGCCGAGACGCGAGCGCTCTAAGCCACGCCTCGAGGTTTCAAAAGAGTTTGAGCCTTCAAAAGAGCTCGAACCTATTAAAATAGCTCGAGCCTTCAAAAGAGCTCGAGTCTTAAAATGAACGCGAGCCTTGAATAAGAGCTCAAGTTTAGGTTTTCGACTTTAATATCTGACTCGAGTCTTCAAAATTAGAACTCAAAAAGATGAAAATCTTATGTCATAAACAACACCGTAGATGCTTAATCTATTGTGCTTTACCTCTAATTATTTTCATTTATAAGCAGCCCATCACAACTAGAGCGTAGAAAAAGACTCGAGCCCTGAAAAAGCCTCGAGATCGATCGAGCTCTAGAAAAGACTCGGGCTCTTAAAAAGGCTCGAGCTCTAAAAAAGGCTCGAGCTTTGAAAAAGACTCCAGAGTTATCGAGCTCCATACAAACGAGGCGAGCCCTGTAAACGACAAAAGGACTGCCGAGCTCTAGACAAAAGGACTCGGAAGCCTCGAGCCTTGTACATCACTACGTAAGATGCGCAAAACGATCACTACTCTTTGTCCCAACGCTTAACTTCGGTGCCGCGTGCATACTGTACAATTAGTTCGTAGAGGACAGCCAAGGAACTATTGATCCGATAGAGTTACGGGGATTTAGATTATCTCTGCCAATTATTTTCAAACCTTGTAAGCCCTGTTAACAAAATACCTGAATGAAAGTGATCATTACATAATAAAAGTTAGAAACAGTACTTCTTAAGAGCGGTTTACAAAATCCTAGACCTTTACCGCAATGACGGTGTTGTCTGTCAAAATAATAGAATCGATATAAATTAAGTAAATAAAATGCAATTTTATTGAGTTAGCATTTATTTTCAGATAAGAACAACAAATTGCACTATAGTTAACAAGGTCGGACAAAAGATAATATAATCAATATAAAACAGTATCCACGATTCCCTGTAGGTATTTACACAATTAAGTACAGTTAAGGTTTGGGTTGGAGATCTACGTATGTATTTGTGTTAAGAGTCACGGTAAGGTATACTTATTTGTATTGTGCAGGTACAACAAAAATATGCTCAAACCCCCGTGTTCTATATAATTAAAAAGTCTTGGTTAAGCCAGGGGTAAACAATAAGCTCTCTAAAAAACAGTATTACTTTAACTTAGGCTTTGATGTTAAACATTGCTCAGATATTATAGTTAGGCCCTAGGAAATACATTCTATTTTATTTTAATGGTTATGTTTAAATGGCAAATCGCACAAGGTAACTTATGAATAAAACTTTATTTAAATATCTAAACGTCTTAAAACTCAGAAAAAGCAATCTCTCAGAAATCCAATTTCACCAACAGGGGTTTCAAAAGATTTTAAGAAAATAAGTACCACTAAAACTTTGTAAAATGAACTAGTCTTCCATTATAAGGTATTAGAGTTTGTGAAAAATGGACATAATTGAATTATTATATTTTTATTCGATCACAATTATGTATATTTGAAATAAGGCAAATAGGCAGCCCAGCCTGACGATATAAAATCCTAAATTGTTAACTTGCATTGCAACTTTTTCTATACAGATTTAACAATAAGTTCGATATTTGGGAGTTAAGTGTGTTTACTTATATCAAACTAACCCACAAAAATTAGAAGTAAGAAGTTACATACTTCTTACTTCTAATTTTAGTAGTTATGTCTGTCATAAGTATTTTTTTTATTTATAGGTAGGTACGGATGTTTTTTTACTGTCATAGGTACGTTTAACGTTAGTTTTAAATTGTTTGATAAACTAGCACCGACAATAGCTTTGTAACTTGTACCTATATCTTACTTAGTTGATAAACAAAAGTGGAGAAACAAATAGATAACATTCAACTCTTAGACAGACATGATAGTATCAACTTTTGATAACAATGGTCTCTCAGATTTTATATTCAATGTTTTTGTGTTTTTAAATAAAACTAAAATAATTTTGTAAAAAATAATAGGTAAGTTGACCTAGTATTACGTTTGATCACAACAATAAACTATAATATGCGGCTTCAGTCGGACAATTTTAGGGTCACCAACGGGGAATTTCTGCAAAGAGCTGGATGAAAGCGAGAGCGTGATCAAGAAACCATAGATAATAGAAAAATAATGTTATTAATTTAGAATTTTCGTATAAATAAATGTGGAGGAAAGTTCTGGACAGACATTAACAGTAATAATCTAAATAAAAATACAATTATTTTGAAATTGATTATTAAAAATGTGTTTTAAACACCTCTAATTAGTCAAGATATTTGCGCTACGTAAACTATTTAAATTACTTACATTTACGAGTAAATGACAATAATACAGGATTAAATCCTTTAGTCCCTCCCTATTGGGGAAAGCGTGGTAGCTTAGGTGGGTACAATCGCGGTCCCTTAATCGCAGCTTTGACAGCACAGCCATAAGGTCGCGAACACACGGTACTAAACGTACTCTCAGCCACAGACTGTAAGCAGGCGCACTGATTTTACGTACACTGCACTGTAGTAACTTACCTACCTACAAAATCAGCGTCCACGGCGCATAGTGGCGTATTATTGGTACCTAATTTGTACAATACTCAACCGACGAGAATCAGCGATCACGCCGAAAGTCAATGACAACTAAATGATGGATTATTAAATTCTGAGAAGTTGAAAAGCGGTAATCACCGGCTTACAGTTATTGGCTGGCAATACGTTTGGTGCAAACGCAGCCTAATAGTCAAGTTCTTCTTCTTTTTTAAAAACTTTTATGGTTAATCGGGCTGTCAAAAGCGTGTTAATTACACGTTAGTAATAAACTCGAATTTACATTTCTGTTCAAACGATACAGCTTGCTTTTTATCAAAACACAGTGTAATAAATACTTGCGTAAGTTCTAAGTTCATATTAATTTGTATTACACTGAACTTATAACTATTTTGACATAGTGTGTGTACAAACAGCTATATCACAAAAAAGTTTCTGCGATTTCGTTGCTCTATAAATGTATAAACAAGTATATTTTTATATTCTACTAGCATAAACCATTGGGGCACTCAAAATTATTCGATAAATTGAAGAAAATTCAGTCAGCTTTAACTATTTAAATAAGAACTACATTAGGTGCTATTGTATTTTCAGTTTACGATTTGATAAATAAAACAAAATATTTTTTTATTAAGTAGACTCATTTGTTTAAAAATAAAAATAATCAAACGTGTTTTAACAATAGTATTTAGCAGTAGGTAGGCTTATATATTATTGTTTGCTTAAGTATATTGTTCTCTCGTGTACATATAACCATACAATTTTGTTACGAAAGGTATAGATATTAGAAATTCTTATTTTAATATATTTACTACAATTGACAACTATCTATGTGCTCCTGATTGATAAAGGTGATAAAAATAAAACTCAAGTTTGAAAATAACTTTGTAATGAAGTATTTACAATAAAATACAAGAAATTATATAAACGAAATAATACTAAAACGCATTGTAATTCGTTGTGTTAACTTAATATAAGTAAAAAATAATTAATTAAATCAATATATTTTATAAATGTGCTTTAACTACGGTATAATTGAATTAATTGATTAACATGGCATCGTCTTATAATATGACCTATAGTACAATTTTCTATAAATAACCTTAATCTAGAGTTTACAATTGAAGGCCCTTTACATAGAAGACTTTTAGTATTTTCTTTGATAATTTGAACTATAAAACTGGCCTATATCTTATTCACATAAAAGAAAAACATTAAGCAATACAAAAACTACTTGGGAATGATCTTAAAATTGAGCAATCATTGTAAAAAGAAACCAAACCAATAAGTCACTAAACAGTATTTTAGATTACATAGATATGGCATTTTAGGATATGTGCAAAGCTAGAGTACCAAAGTATTAGCAGTCCAAGTATTTAATAACTTAAATAATTTTGGGAGGAAGTATATGTATAGGTACAGTACAAAATAACTCTGGGACGTAACAATGACCTCTTAAAACAGTATTCAACCATGTTTTTAAAGCATGTGACGATAAAAGAACACTGATTAGGTACTGTTTCCCTAGAGTGCATTGTTAGGCTCCTGATTTATTTAGGGCTTGCATATTTAAGGTATAATTTAGTCGGAAGTTGCATTCCTGGTCATTCTTAGGCTCAAAAATATGTATGCACTATTATGGTATATACCTAGTATAGTCGGTAAGTAGACATAAAAAGCGAATGGTACATTATGTATAACCTGATGAAGAAACCACAGATTATAAAGTAACCAAGTGTCCTAAAGTTACATCAAGAAAACTTGTTGTATTTTCATGATTTATTTCATAAAAGATTCAACGGGTATTTCGTCAATAGAAGGCGTTGATGAAAATCTACAGCCTATGATAGATACAGTTATTTCGAGTTGTTACAAACTGTTGTTAAAACTTTTAACCAGTTAAACCAAATTTAATCCAGTGCGTCCAGTAAGTGAGTTGCAAAGTTTAATAAATCAAATTATTTTGAACTTGCGGATTCATATTCCAAGTTAGAAGTTCAGTCGCTTGATTTGATAATTTGGGGTTCCCAAATTGACTGTTACGGACGCTTCCGAGAATGTTTGACAGATGTTAGTAAATACTCATACAGCATCATCACCATCATCGTCATCTACACATAGTGTTAGATGACCCTATAAAGCCAAAAAGGTATCTATGCATATAAATGAGGCTAAGTCAGAAAAACAAACGTTTTTTTTATACAAATTTGTCCCAATTAATTTAGTATGGTAATAAACATTTTCAAATTTATGATTTCAAATTTCTAACTTCACTATGGCATTTGTACGCATCAGTTTAATAGCACATACCTTTTTCAGCTTAAAGAGTCAACCTATCATGTTCAAGATGCAGCTATGAATTAGGCAGGGTCAGTCCTAATTGACACAGAATTAAAAATAACCCTATCTTCGTGTCCCTATAGAACTGGCATAGGTTGAATGGAATGAGTAAAAATATCTTTGACAATATCTTCAAACAATCTTAGACAGTTTTCGTATAATAGGATTTCTCAAAAAAATTAATAATAAGATTCTGTAACATTGACTCCTAACTTTCTATGACAAATGTCGTTATTTTCTTTTCCTAGTGATCATAAAAAGATATTTCTTTGGATAATCGTCTCAAGTTTTATTTAGAAATTTAGAGAATTCTTTTAAAAACTTTTTTTACTTTTAGAGCGAAGCGGCATCTTTTACCTATGCCGTATTAAAGACAGTCAATTTAAGTAGGTATTCTCTACTAGTAGGTACATTTTTATTCTAGTAATTGAACATACTACTATCGCTTACAATATATTAAAGCCCACAGAACTTGATTACATATTCAAGGAGTGACAACTAGATTAATATCGTTAAGGTACTAATAATTGCCAAAGAATAAATTCAGTTAATCATCAGTCGATGAATATCAAAAACACTGGCCTGCAAAGAAAAAGGGTCGGTTAGAAAATCTTCAATAACTTCAAAAGTGCCTGACCTAGCTTTATGAAATTGATAAATAAATATTAAATAAGGACTATATGAAAGAATTATTTTATGTTACAAAAAGTACTCATTAATTTAGTCTTTATTTCATAAAGCTAGGTCATGTTCTTTTGAAGATATTGAAGATTTTCTAACCGACCGTTTTTCTTTGCAGTCCGGTGTATCAAGTTAAACTACATGATAAGTATCCAATATCATACCTGAACCACACAAAGCTCAATATTATAAATATTTCCTTTAATTAGAAACCATCATTCATTTCATTCAAAATAAAGTCGTCAGATTGTGTGTAATTCATTTTTACCATTTTTTTTTTCTTTATTTGTTGTTACCATTTCATTTTCAAAACTATAATAGTTATGACATCGTCATAGTTAATACAAGTAATGCTCAGATTCGAAGGTATTATTGGTCAATTCTAAGTAAAGAAGTTGTCTCTCTGTTGATAAATCGGTAGTTCGACGTCTGGTGACCGGTCGTCAAAGTCGTCATTTGCGTTTTGTGGCAGCTCTTCCAACGCTTTCACTGTTAGGGAAAATGCCTCTAAGTTAAAAAACAGAAAAAAATTGGGACGGAACATTTACGGTTAGGTAACATTCAAATTCAAACAACACTCAAATGATTTAAAGTAGTGTTGCCGAACTATCGATAGTAAAACTATCGATAGTTTTCATCTGAAAAAGCCATATCTATCGATCGGCCAATCGATAGTATCGATATTATTGTTGCTCGTAAGTAAAAAAACTATTGATAGTATCGAATACTATCGATAGTATCGATTATTTAAGACTATCGATAGTTTGTAAATTTGCAATAGTATTGGGTATGTTTTAACAGTAATGTAATTCAACGAGAACTATTAGGGGCCGACATATTTTTACCCGAAATTAATTAAGTACGACAAACAAAATGTGTTGCCAATTTTGGAAACATTAAATGCAACCGAGTTAGAGATTATAAAGGCAATTAATATTTAAGCCACTAAATATAATTAAATATTGTGGTTAACTATTTGAATAATTCAAGTATTATATTTACCCTATGTGACATTGACTATTATACCCCAATATTGTAAACAATACTATTGTAAATTGCTAAACTATCGATAGTCTAGAACAATCGATACTATCGATAGTTTATTCTTTACGAGCAAAAATACTATCGATAGTATGGATAGTATTGCACTCAATCAATAGTATTGCCTCGTTTTGAGCTATCGATAGTATCGATAGGCCAATCGACAGTCTTGCGATAGTTTGACTATCGATAGACTATCGATTCGAATCGATTAAAAATCGATAGTCGACTATCGATCGGCAACACTAATTTAAAGTAACGTTATTAAACATCAATCAAGAGCTTCACCAAAATCAAGTCTTACTGATGTAAGACTTGATTACTATAAAGTATGATTACTATAAAGTAACAAAAGCTTACATTTATCAATACTTTGATGACTTTGGTGAAACAACAAACGATGGAGAATGCAAAATTGAAAAAAAAAAACAAGAGACTACTCACAACGGAATGCAAAAAACGTAATCATGCTGCAACACAGGATAGCAGGAGTCTTCTAAGGACCGCCCAGACAGCCAACATCGACACTTTGGAGGTAATAGCTTAGTCTATGGGTAATGTGTGAATGTGCTTTGAGTGTGATAGTTATGTGGATGTATGGGTAAGTCAGTTGTTCGCAGTGGACGGCCCTTGCTCAGTGTTGGTTCCTGTAGATGGGACAAACGACATCAAGCGACTGTTACATGCGGACACACGTGGGTGTTAGTCACGCCAAACTCACATCTGTTGTTAGAGTAAAAATTTAACATGATTCTTGCAAAGTTTAGAGTCCACATTAAAGTTCAATAAATATGATTTTGAATAAATAAGAAAGCAAATGTAAAAACACATTCAGAAAATGAACTTGTGCTTTGAAGATTTAAATCTACCAATTGCCTTAAATTTAATTACTATAATTTGTGTAAAAACCACTCAGCTTCAGTGAATAATTGTAAAACGAATAAGAAAGTGATTTAAGAATATACTGTAATAACAGATGCTACAATCAAAATAGCAAATCAAAGTGCATTCCTTATTGGAACTATATCTACTTATGAGAATGGTTATAAAGTTGTAAATACTTTCAAAATACGTGAAATTGCTGGTCAATTAGCATTCGCAGATTTATCAAACTGTAACTCAAGGAACGAACTTTTACTAATTGATGTTTGGGAAGGGCATTAATTGTTGCTTCGGTCAGAGGTAATTAATCATCCAACAAATAAAGCAACTGAACTTAATATCGAATTGAATGAAGTGTACTTTGAAATAACGAAGTTAAGGCCAATAAATGTATATTTCAGTAACTAAATAATATTTTGAGAGTTTGTTCGTTTTATAGGATTATCAATACGATTTACGATTTCACTTATAAATTCGAAGTCATCTTAAAATTTATTTTATAGTGAGAAATGTTTACAAATAGGTATAATATTTATTTTAATTAAAATCTCTTATTTGTTCCCTAAAATTATCTTTGATGTAAATATTACAGTTGAATAAACCAGCGTAAAAACTGAAGTAAAGTTTAATAATATATCAATAGAGTTCACAATTATAATTATTTTCTAACCTGCGATGATCTTGCTCATCTCCGTGACCTGCTTTGCGAGTATCTGGTTCATCTGGAGCAAATGTTCCCGCTGCCTCTTCTCTTCGCCGTCCGGGCTCTAGCGTCATCAAGCATACATGTATACGTATGTACAGCCAACATTCAAGCGGCTATTGAAGCCTTCAGCTTGTATAGAGCTTGTATACAGATTTTGTAGTTAGTCTCAAATACAAACTTAACTATCCAAAAAGTAAAAAAATTGCAACTGCCATTGATTTTTCGAAAAAAATTTTATATCCATCAAAATCACTACTAATAACCCTTTGCCGTTAATGGCAACTCTTGCAGGGCGCTTGTGATGTTAATACAATAATTTACCACAGGACAATGTTGCACGTGTGTTTTGTGTATGTTGCACCTGTGATGCAAATAAACTGATTCGATTTGATTCAGACAAAAAATTTTAAGAGCGTAAGTCTCAAATTTAATTTTGTAGTATTAGATTCTGTTTACAAGCTCATATACAATATTGTAGGTCCAACCGAAAGTTTTACTATTTCAGCAAATGTACATCGATTAAAGTATTTTCTGCAACAATTGCTGCCTAATATGGGTATGCACATCTCTGACTTTCGGTCACACATATAACTATACATGATAAGAAGTGTTTTTTATTTTTTTGTTGGAAGAAAAGAAGAAAGAGTAAAAGATGATCATGCATAAAAGTAAAGTCATTCAGACAACATCGAAAGCGGGGCGGGCGAAACAAGGTGCAAAGATCTAATTTATTTAGTTGAAAGATGAAAAATTGTCTTATTTACAAGACAATTAGTCTCTTTAATTGAATATGTCGATGGAAAAGCAATGCCAATGAATTTTAGTTAAAACATGTGTGTAATGGGAATCGATGTTATATCAAAATCAAAACAATGTATTTCATTGATTGAGCTTAAGATTTTTCAGATGGAATTTAATGCCGAGGTGAGAAAATATGATACAATTCAAACTACTGTGATAAAGTATCAATTTAATAAGGTTTTTTTTTTAGTTTGTGATCAAAGATGATAAAGGTTGAACATAGTTAAAAAGAGACAAAGTACTCGTGAGTATTGAAAGGAAATGTACACTTTGGAAACCTTTTAATGAGAAAAAGATAAGTATAGTACAAGGAAGTCAGTTTTATAAGTTTTTAAAGTACCTACAGAACAAGAGTGCGCTATTTTATAAATTTTAGGACTCAGTGTTGGCTATTTCATGCAGAAGAGGATTACCTTGTTCGGATCGGCTGAAGATCCTGTGAGCATCTTCTTGATCGATTCCACCTTTTCTTGGCGCTTTTGCTGTTCCTCCGGAGATAGTTCTGGAGGCTGTTAAATGCAATTTGATTAAGAGCTGGCTTTATTTTTTCATTGGTGTTTTAAAACATATTTTAAAAAATATATTAAACTTATCATAGTCGATAATGTCCCTAGTTTTTACTGTTTTTATGGTTGAGGAGGCATATAACTATAAATCTTCTATTCAACACACTTTCAGTTTTATTTTAGTTTTCTTCATTTAAAAATAACGTTCTAGTTTTATTTTTAAATCAAAACTATTCTAACGTTTACAAACGTTTGTTAAATAATGGATAAAACTTCTTCAGAACCGAAATTCTAGATTGAAATAAACAGATTTTTTTTTCTTTGGATAACTGGATTTCCCTACGTGTTTCCATTATTGCACAGGTATCTATACCTTCTGCGGAATATACCGCTCTAGTATGAGTATCTACTACGGGACGAATCCTTGTAAAACAAATTTTCCCGCGTTTTGCAACATGATTGCGTAGTTACCTTCTCCGGGATATACCGCTCGGGTATGAGTATCTTCTGCGGCGCGGCCAGCAGCTGGTCGATGGTGGTGTCGGCGAGGCGCAGCGCGTGCGGCGGCAGCGCCGAGCGCACCACGTCCGGCGCCGGCGCCGCGCGCAGCGCGCGCTCCATGTCCGCGTCGTCGAGGGACCGCCCCAGTTTCTGAGCGAACAAAAGAGACGATGTATAACCATGAAGTACTAGCCCCCCCTAGAATGACCAACAAAACACGATATAATATGATATAGCGTTTTAGCGACACCTCACTGTCAAAATATGATATACATCGCTGCCATCTTGAACTTGCTGTGTAAATATATAAATCGCACATATCATAACATATTGTGTTTTAATGGTCATGCTAGGGTGGCAGGGAAACAAACCACACTTTATTTTAAAGCAAATCAGTCAAGAGAGCAGCCAAGTTACTGAGTGAAGAATGAGAAGAACTATAAGCAGCTGTTTCCGGCCGGATTTTTTTGGAACTCGTTCAAACTTACCCGGACCGGTTTCCGGATGGTTATAGTCCGAGCCTTATTCTAGGGCAAATCAATCTAGAAAGTAGCCCAGTTTTTAAGCAAACAAAAGAAATAATGGAATAGAACCCAAAGGTACCAAACCACACCATATTTTAAAGCAAATCTGGAAGTAAGAGAGATGTACAATCGAACAAAAGTCTAAAGACGTATGACGTTGTTTCTACACTTCCATAGGCATTTATACACACATACAAATACAAAGCACGTAAAACTAACGGGCGATAAGACAGAAAGGTTTTAGAATGGAGGCCACGCACCGGCAAGTGCAACTTACAAGTAAAATCAAAATATAAAATCGTACAAAGGCGATACTTAATTTACTGACAGCATACCGTACAATAAAAATAAACTTACATCTTGGTTAAATACATCTTTCGGCATCTCGTTTAAAGTCTTCGCACTTAAATGGTGAGGAGCAGTGTTGTGTCTTCTCTTCTCCTTCGGCACTTGTCTCCTATGCAGCGATCCGGTTTTTGGTTCCCCTGACATCTCCGTGATTATTTGCTTCGCCGCTTCACTCTTGAAGATTGGAGATAGCTCCATATGCGACCTCGTCAAGCTTACTATACTACTAGTTTTTGACATCGGATCGTTTGTCAAAGTCCTCGCGCTATCCGTCGGACTGTTCAGGTACTGAGTGGATAAAGACACCGTTCTATCGTAGAGAGATCTATCGTAACTCTTCTGGTAACTACTGCTTAGGGATGACATATCTCGGGAATAATCGTAATTAGATAGGGAAGGACTTGAAGGATATTTGGGACTGAGCTCCATGTTTCTGTCGTTCAGGCGGAGGTAGTTTGGTGGTTCTTGCGGAACTCTGTGCGTGTTGACATACTCTTCGAGTTTTGTGTTAAAATCGTTCATTGGTACGGACGAAGCTCTAGCGTAATTCAACGATGTAACCAGCTCTTCTTCGATGAACTGGTCGAGGTTGGCACTGATGGTGTGGCTCGGCCAATCAGACATTGGCTGGAGAGACCGTTCCCTATCTCTTTGGCGACGTTCGCTTTCCCTCTTTACTATTCTGACCGTTTTGATCTCTTGTTTCTCTACGTTAGACAGGTTTCCTGCAAAAAATATTGAAATCGATTAGGCAGTCTAACTAACAATACTTTATTACTTACTAATTGAATTAATTAGTCATTCAGGTTACTAATTATTTCAGTTAAAATTCGTTTATATTTTTAGTTTATAGTCTAATGGATAAGTCCTTTGATTTTGCTGCTGATTTTGATTCTGAGACAGATCTTTTGAAGACTTTCGTTCTAATTAAGACTGTGACACTGAACGGTATAATAACATCACTAACCAGTAAGGCCGCGTAAACGTGTCAAAATGAAAACTCTATTGTTACGCGGCCACAGTGTGGGTGGTAGTATGTTTATACTCTATTATGTAGTTATTTTAAATGTTGGGATGTTTATCCCAACATTTAAAATAACTACATCTAAATCAGTCTTTCGGTTTGGGAGCTATACTATGTCACAGATTAAAAAGGTAGTTAGGGGGTTAAAAATGTATTATTTATAAAGAAACTTACCAAATCCACCATGCTGCATATCCTCGCTTGTGAGCGGGGAGGTGACATCGTTGCCGCCAGCCCTCGTGTCCACATACAGGGGCGTCTCCATGTTGTTGAGCTCGTAGTGCCCCGGCGGCAGCAGGGGGCCCGTCATCTCGTAGTCGTAGTCCGACTGGCCGTGGTCGATGGTGTGGCCCGTGTCTAGGTTGGTCTCCTGCCATGAGGACTGAGGGCGGCGTTTACCTGTAAAGAAGTGTATTAAAGAGCACGTCAATTAAGGAGGCGTCCTTTTGCTTCTTTTGTGTCAATGATATTTGTAAAATTGATCCCGTGATACTTAGAACTGCGTGTTAAGTCGCATCGTTTAGGTTTATTTTTCTTTATGTTAGGTGACAGGGCACAGAAAACCAACTAAGTTTATTTACTTAATTAGTTACAACAGCATAAAAATGCGTGTTATTGTTTTAGTGATTTACTTTAAGAACGTTGTTAATTTTTGTGTAATTATATCTTTTCCTAAATAATAGTTTCTAAAAGACAGTATTGCTGGAACAAAGCAAACCGATAGCGGGTGAAGGTGGAACAAAGTTATGACTTTTGATAAACCTAAAACTAAGATGGACTTGCGCATAACCGGATAAGTAAATTACAAGATTAAGACGTCATTGTGACATGAAACTGACAGCTATCAAATAATTAGTTAATAGTTCCGGATTAACTTCGCTTATCCTAAAAAGCGCATCTCAAGATAAGTTCTGAATGAACCTTAGAGACTTATTACACTAGCGGTTTGCGAACGAATACAAAGTGAAGCGAAAGCACAGCGGACTCGCCACAAGTTCACATTAACAGCGCAGAGGGTTCACCGCGATTTCCCTGTACCTTCGCCTCACTTTAAACTCGAAAATCGCCCGAGTGAAAACGGTCTAAGAATACTAACCGGGCATAGAATCGTGTGTTGTCTGTAGCGCGTGCGACTGCTGCGTGAGGTGCCGCACGGCGCGGCTGAGCTCCTGCCGCTGGCGCTGCAACGCTGATACTAGCTGCTGCACTCGGGATACCTCTGTAAAATAAGTAAAATTCATGACTTGATATTGCTTGGTGTTTTTGGGATTTCAAACCTTAAAAGGAAGAAACTTTGTTGTCCGACTTTTAACACAATTTTATTTATTGAACACGTTGATACGCCTACCTAAACCTTACCTAGGTTTAGGTAGGCGTATCAACGTGTTATAAATTTCATTTTCTTTACCTTAGAGTTTGAAAAAATCAAGCTTTTAATGCATTATATTTCGAATTTTTATTCAAAACCAATATCGACTTCCCGTTGACTTAGAATCATGAAACTTGTCGGACTCAAGGTCAAGGAAAGAATCAGGAATTTCCTGTGTTGTAATAAAATCACATAAAAGTGCATTAACTATTGTCAGTTGCTTGATTCCAGTCTAGTTTACCCTTTGAGTAATAAATGAGTGAAAGAGACAATCCTACATAAAATAATAGTTGCCACAAACTGCGAATTCTTTAGATATTATAACCCAAGTAAAGTAGGTTTTAAATTGCATGGCACGTTAATATTATTGTCAGTTAATAGCATACCATCTTCAAGCATAGCAGTAGGGTGCGCAGGGACTGCAGCGCGCCGGGCCTGCAGCGCCCGACGCAGCTGCTGCAGCTCCCGCTCCAGACGAGCGTTGTCTGCCACGGTTTGCTCGAGTTTCTGCACAATACAAACAATATTGTAATTTGTAGGCCAAAAAACGGCGGTAATGACTGGCAATAGCACAGTTGACTGGGATCAGGGCAAAAGAGAAAGAAATCGGAGGACGACGCGTGCAGTAAGCACTACCGCCTTCTGCATCTTTTCTAGACTTGAGCCGCCGACGAATTATTATAAAGCAATTATTGTTCGCAGCTATTCGGAAATTCCTACAACTAGTTTCTTCTGCTACGACTCTTGCAAATCCAGGATTTACAGTTTTACCGCCAAAAATATCACATTTAAAGTTTAACTGTGTCGCATTCAAGAGATTGCCATCCTGTGACGTGACTTTCGTAATTCTTTGACAATGGAATTCGACTATTTACAATTATTTAACGTGTAATATGAAATAAGCAATAAAACTAATAAGGGTTTTGCGGCTGTTGTAATGCAACGAACAACGAATGTAAGTATTAACACATCGTTGAATAGTCCATCGTGCATCGTCGGTCGGTAGACATTACGTTCATTAAGACCGTCAATTACATTCACTAATATAAGTAAACGTAAAAAAATATCACACAAATAACCTTTTTTTTACTTAGATCATACCATGGCAATAGTTTCACGGCCCAAAAAACAACCCTCACCGTAGTAAAGTAAACACCATGCTTGATTTGGAATGTTCTACAGCAAAACATGCTCCACAAAAATACACCTAAAGAATGGTGCTAAAATATAAATTAGATAAAATAAAAATATAAAATAAAAGTGCATGTATAGACGAAAACCTTATAAACCTTAGAATTGTGTGCTAGCATAGCATGCACTCGAGCCAGCTCTGCTTCGAGGCCTGCGCCTGAGGCCTGTGGTGGTTGAGGAGGGTTAGCAACACGAGGAGGCAACTCCCCTCGAGGCACACTGTCTAGCTTGCCACGGACACCTGAAATCAGCACAAAGAACTTTATATACAGGTCAAACAACAAAGTAACTGTATCGGTTTAATATTAAAGAGCAAAATTCAGGTACAATAATACTGATAACTGAAACAAATATAAATGAACTTCTGCTTTGAACCACCGCCAAAGAGGTTATTTGAAATAGAAAACTGAAAAGGATGAGTTGCCACCTAGATTTGAAAATTATTTGATTATTAAATTATGTTTGAAGATTTTGGATATTTTTTGAGATATATTGAGCTATTAATAGTTTTGCTTACTACACGATTGACAACTATTTATTTGACGTTAACCTTAAATTCCAAAATTGTCCTTACCAGTCAATAAAGATTCTATAGCGTCCTTATCAGTCTTTAAGCCCTGCAGTATAGCCGCCTCATCCGACAACTCCTGCTCTAATGCCCATAGTTCTGCCACTCTTGCTCTTGCTGCTTCTGTTTCTAATGGCTTCCCTGCTGCTGCGCTCTCCAACCAACTACCATGTAAAGAAACAACAAAAATATAACGACTCATCTTTTTATAAAAAAAAACTATGCATTCAGATTTCCATACGGACACCTGTTGGCAAAAAAACTAGGAATCACAAGCCTCAGCATCTTCATCAATAAATTAAATAACCTGATCAGTAAGCATTACTTGACGGAAAATTCAAAGTGTATATTTAGAAAACAAAAAGTGAAAAAAATGGATCCATTGATATTTTCTTGTATATTACACATTAGTTGTGCTATTTAAATGTAATGATAAGTAAAATCATATTTTATTCTGTCTCTCTTTAATCATTTACCGTTGTTGCTCCAATGCGTGCTCAGCTAGGACCTTCTGCCGTAGCCTCTGGTTCCTTTCCAATCTTTCTACAGTTGAACCAGGTCGATTGTACAAAGACCCCAACTTCACCATGTTATCTACCAATTGCACCAATGGCTTGCTCTTTTCATACTGGTGTTCAAGTTCCATTAGTTGCATTCGCAAGTGCTCTAACCGTTGCAAGTTTTCTTCTCTTTCCATCGCTTTAAGGGAACTAAGGCTGTCCTGTAATTAGTAATTAATATAATAACATAAATTTTGAGAATGGTAGTCGAATGTGGACAATATGACAACTCATATATTACAACAAAAAGCAAATATCAACATAAAATAAAAGCACATAAAATAAAACAAAATGATAAAACACCTCTATGCTACTGATTTGAGCACGGCACTGTTCAATAGCACGGTGTGTAGCTGCATGACGTCGTCTCAATTGTATGAGAAGGAGCACCAGCTCTTCATGAGTCCGACCCAAAAGCTCCCCAGCAGTTGGAACTTCTCCCAACTGGTTACCTCGACGCTGACCCTCTCTTTGCTAATGGTAACATAAATGAACGCAACACAAATGATAAGTAAGACAAAATACATGTAACAACTGAAAACTGAAATAAATGATACGACACTTATACATATACAAACAAAACAGATCAGAAAGTTTAAATGTACTCACCAAATCATCATTATCTGTATTCCTTCTAACTCTAGGACTAACAGCTCTAATAGGCTGTTGTGATGCTCTAGATGGAGATCGAACTGTTGCCCAAGAATCTTCTGTAGCTGTATGTAGCTGGAAATGTATGAGGGCATTGTATTTTCGACCTGAGTTTAATCATATTCACTCAAAATTAAGTCTTACATTGCGTTTTAACTTACATTTTGTTGTGAATTGGACATCTGTTGTGATCCGTAAGTGTCATTAATTGGTTTTTCCTCCACCCATCTTACTCTGGGGCTCACAGCGCGTACTGGTATATTTGCGTCTCTATTGGTCCTTCCTATTGATGTGTTACTTCCAAGAAAAGCTTTCTTTGACAATGCTTGCTGATTTACTGAGTTATTATTTGAGCCTGGATCTATATTTGCGCCGGAAATTGTCATAGAAGCTAAAAAGAAGAATAAAGGTCAATAAGTATGTGTATCCCAAATTATTTTTAAAGATAAATTGTAAAAAAATGGTATAAACATGATAAAGTGTTCTTTGGTGCGATTAGTAGACGTTTATTTAATATTTACATACAATCCAGGTTAAACAACATGCTTGTAATTGATGTACACCTTATCGTGTTTAAACCCTGCAAACCAGAAGATTCTGTGATCATTCTTTGATGACTATTTACACAATAGAATGACTTTGCTTTGCTGAATATTGTAAAAGAAATAGAACTTACATAGTGTACCTTACAGGACCTGAGAATGTTAGAGGATACCTTCATTGCTTGCACTGTCAGTCCCGGTGTCCGTGTTACTGAGAGCATCGCCCACGCCCACACCGACACCCGCACCCCGCACGCTCCCTACCCCACTTTTCATAAGACCACTTGACATTAAATCCCACTGCCTAAGCTTTTCCCTATCTATTTCAAATCTTTTTTTATTTCTTTCTTGAAAATCCCGTTTTCTTTCCGTTTTGACACTGACTAGAGAATTACTTAAAGTATCTACAGTTAATTGCTCATAAACACCTTCATCTGACTGTTCCAAAGATGTCTCCGCGTTTTCGGCTAGACTTACATAAACATCATTGTCATCGACCTTTTCTTCTTCCTCAATATAAATATTTTGAAAACTTAAACTATTTTCTCTGCGTCGCAAAACATGGCTCTGAATGTCACAGTTCACATATGTTACATTTCGACATGGCTTATTTTTAGATTCTTTTTTTACTCTTTTAATACTGTTCATTCCACAGGCGTCAATACTAGCGCGACCCACAGATGGTTCCGCAGGCGCATGTCGACAATCGTCAAGATCATCCATAGACCGAGCGTGCCTATGTGACACCCTTCTTAAATTGTCTCTCCATAAGGAATCTTCATCCCAATGTTTTTCTCCCTGACATAAAACATTTTCGTAAGCACTTGCCTCTGCTTCAGCATCATAATAAACAGTATTTGAAGAATTACCGCTACAATGCGAGGACATACTAGCAGTAGACATTTTCAGTATAGAACTTGCGTTCATGCTACTACGATTTATAACTGTGGATTCCGGTGAAGATGATTCAACATTACTATTAAATCCTGAATTCTTCTTACAACCGAGGCCAGAAATCAAACTCATTGATTCAGGTATTTTGGAATTTCTACCACCAGTTGATTCGTATATGTTTTTCATGTCTATTTCTGGATCTTTATCTGCTGCACTTAAAAACTCTACCGATACACTTCGCGCTGAAGCAGCTAGTTCAAAGGGTCGATCAGACATTAACACTTGATTATTTCGGATAGGATTATGGATGTGAGATATCTCGTTCTTCTTATGTAATGGTCCTCTACGTCGCTGATTATTTAATTTACGGTGAAGGTTAGTGTTTTTTAAATAGTGAGATGTAGGCAATACATTGATGTGCTCTTGAGAAGAAAGATCTGAATAATAGTATGGAGCACTGTGTTCCGTCGAGCTTTCTCTACTGTGGAAGCCGGTTGTGGTAGAAGAAGTGTTGGTCTCATTACCGGTTTTAAGTGTTAGTTTTTCATTCTCGAACTCTTTAATTTTATCTGCTAATGTGTCATTATTTAAGTTCTTACTCAACATATTTTCTTCGTCGAAACTTTTACAATAGTATGACATAGGTGATTTTGGCACCCCTGTTGAGCTACAAGAACTTTGTGATCCAGTATATCCTGATATTTGCTCCTTTAAAGTTCTATACTGCGCTCCGATAGAGTGTCTACTAGCAGAAACATCTAGCTTACTACCGTGACTCACTGGAGTACTTGAGCACCTCATATGTGAAGGAGCTGTATGAAGATGAGCCGCACGAAATAGATTATCTTTAGACGAAGAGTTAATTTCACAAGCAGAAATATTAAATGATGAATTCCCTTGACCAAGGTTACTTGCATCGCTTGTTCCAGGTTGTAAGTTATCTAAATATCTATCTAAATCCACATTACTATTTATTTCATGGTGTGTCGGGACATCGGAAGTAGTCAGTTCAAACAAGGAGTCATCTGATAGTGGTCTTCTCTTTAGCATCATTTCTGGATCACGGTATGCAAATGGACATCTTATATCAATATCAATTGCCATTTCACTGCCATTTAAACTAGTAACTTCTGACGAGAGATTTGATGGAGCCACTTCAAACTTACTACTTACATCTGATTCTAAAGACAAGCGAGATGAAGCTTTATCAGCATTGTAGCTTCTTAAGGAATCGGTTTCGATGCTGCTCGAGTTGTAGTGTTCGAGAATTGAATTACTCAGTAATTTTGACGTCGTTTCAGTTACTTTATTTCTATCGTTAGTCAAACTTGCCCTACTACTTCGTATCTTTTCACCTCTAGTAAGGGTATCATGTATAGATGTTCGACTTCCATAAATCATCAGAGATGTTGTTTTTCTTTTCACAGTATTCATTTTTTGGTTTTCACTAGTTAACATTTTGAGAATAGAGTTGTCACTAGACATGTCTGATTTATCTAGCTTATCTAAAATGTACTTAGATAGCGCATCATCTGATAAATCGTCACAGGGTGGTGTAGTACTTGGAATAGGTGGAGGTGGAAGTATTTCACAGTCAGAACTATCTTGTCTAGTTAGCACACTTTGACTGCCACTTAAATAATATGATGCTGGTCTAAATGTATCCGATATACTGAATCTACTAAAAGGAGTATCAAGTGAAATGTCTTTAGATGCTTCGTCATCTGCATCTGAGCTTTCAGATCTGTCCTTGTTTACTTTTTCTGATTTAGAAGCTCTCTTTAAGGTGTGATCTTTTGTATCTGCAAAATTAGATGCAGTATCTAATGGCAAATTGTTTGAAGAAGATTCATTGCTATCATCATTTAAAATGTTATTTAATTCCATGTAAACTGGTTCTATTTTGCCACCATTAACACAAACTATTTCATATGTTTGCATATCTTCTTCTTCGTTACCCAAATTCATTTCAACATATGGGTTATCGTCACAGTTTATTGGTAAAGTTGCATCAAATACACTTAGATTCTCAAGAATCATTTGATGGGCTAGCTCTACTGCTGAGGCTTTTCGTGGGCTCATTGGCAAATAATGATCTTCGCATGTTGGTCTAACTGGAGGGGTTTCTGATTTATTGTCAGGTTCGGTAGGATTTATTCTTGGTTCCGTTTCTAAGCAAACATCATCTAACTTTTTATCTGTGGCTTGAACGGTAGGTGCTTCGGCATCTGATTCTAACAAAACTTCATCCAAATCATTATCCGTGTATTCTATCTGTGTTTCAGATTCAGCTTCACTTTCATGGGTTTCATATCCATTAGTAGCTTCAACTTCATTCTCATTTGTACATTCTATATTTTCTGGATTATTTTGTTCCAAAACACGGTCTTCATTGTCAAGGTTGACCTTTGGCACAAATATAGTACAAAGTATATTTTCGTAAGTATTTTCACAGTTTTCTGTATTTGTTGGTTTTAACGTAACTTCATTTTCTTCTTTGTTATCTATCTTACTAACACAAGATGCGTGCGGGGGTAAAGGTGACATTATGATAGGACTTGTTAAATTCACTCTATGGGACCTTCCTGCCTGTATATCCCTTGGGTTTTGCAGTTCAGTGCCCGACGTTTCCTCTGAGGTGCAAAAGTGAAACCGAAATTACTATGCTTGCTTGTGATTATGTTTTGTTGTATTTGTTTACAAATTTAAAATTGTTAGTATGTGTGTTCGGCTTCAGTGTTAGAAAGTGCAAACTACTCAATACCAGCAGGAACCGTAGTTGTTATCCACCACCTTAATAAACCAATATATATTTTGTTAGTGGCACAATGTCCCCGCAGGCAGGAAGGTACCTTTCCGCAAAGCGAAGTCATTATATTACTACTGCAGGACGTTACTTATGTAAGTAAGTATACTTATTTTTGTAGGAAATATATTTATGGATGTAAGATAAAATATAGTAAAATATTACTGTACTTATTATATTTTAATATAAAATGTGACTAAAAATAATAAATTGTTACAATTGATACTGGCGTTTTTAAAATAAGAATGGAAAATATACATATAAATAAAGTAAACTATAAAAACAAAGTAATACGATTATCTTAACATGAATGACCCGAGGAACTATATTCTTAAAATAAACAAATACATATAATAATTGTATACAAAATCAAATCTTTTTCTTCATGCATTAAAAAACGTATCATATGTAATTCATGCTTAAATCAAATCCTGGTCCTTAATTAAGTTCGTATGAAATCTCAATATTATACCATGCTATGGAAATGTATAATGACAACGAGAAAAATATTCGATATAAACATACCTTCATCGTCCGAAGAGTAGCTGTTATATGAAGCGTTTGTGTAAGTCTTCGATTTGTACTGGTCCGACCTCAAGGACTGCCGACTCTGGTTTAGAGATCGAGCTAATGATATTGTTGCTGGTGTACTTTTCCTCGTCAAAGGAGACTGGAGCATCCTTTGCTTCCATTCAAGTAATCGTTTCATTGATTCTTCTCTCTGAAAACAAACATCAGTTATTTTAAATTTCTTTTTCGGCACTGCTTTGTTCATTTACTAAGATTAACATAGACATTTAGATTATTTATAAAACTTTTTCTTGTATTGACTGTTTGTGCCAAAATAAAAATGAAATACTAGTGCAGCAGTAATCCTAAAGAAATGAGTAAGATGACAAAACTTATACCTGTTGAACTTTCTTTTCGCCTTCTTTCTCATTTCCAGAAGAAGGTAACCTTGCACTAGCTGAACGCATAAAACCGTCTGCTGTTTGATCAAATCGATTCATGTCCTTAGTAAAAGCACTGACATTGGAACCATCGCTCATCACACTTCCACTTCTAAACAAATATTCCTTTTGGTTTTCAAGATTTTTCTCTTTCAAAGTCCAATTAGAATTTAAGCCTTCTAGATCGCCATACTTTGTACTAAAACTGGCATTTTGACGAGGAGGCTTATTACCGCTAAACTCCGGCTCAAAATTATTATTCGTAATTTGGGAATACGCTGAGCTTAATTGCTTTTCCGCTAAACCACTTGCATACTTCGCTAATGGTATTTGAATATTTCTTGGACCCATTCCTTGTTGCAAGTATTGAGCGGACTGACGCATTTTCTCAGCATAGCTCTCTTCAGAATAATATCTATCTGAACTAGGGTCGTAGTAAGAGTTTATATCGAGACTAGATTTAGGTCGTTGCGGTTGCTTCGGCGGGTCACACGTAGTTCGAGTTGGCATCGTTTTATTTAACATTTCATTCTTAGACTCGTACTCCAAGAAATCAGCGCTGTGCGGTCTTGGCATTGGGGGTTGGATTCCACTGGATTGCATTTTCTTTCGCCTCAAAACTGCTGGACCACTAAACGTCTTCTCTTGTGTCTGTAATACAAACAGAAAAATACATTTAATTAAAACATTATTTTAGTGTGTTAGACCTATTCGTTATTTTTTAAATGATAATGCTTACGTAAGTTGTCCCATATTCTGCCGATTGTTGATGATTAGATTGCACTGTATTAGGAGACTTGGCATACGATTTACCGTACTCGTTTTCAACCGCATAAGTTCCATATACGTCTTCGTAATCCCCAACCTTTGTACCTGTTTTATTATAAGCAGCAATGGTATTGGATCTGCCATAAGCATCAGGTGTTCTTCTTTCTATCAATAAACGTTCATTTATTCCAGAAGAAACTTTATTTGGCCTGGGATTCAGATCTCCGTAAACCTCTCTGTTATATAGATTCATGTCTGCATTAGATTTTTGATTAGAAACAGATTCACCGTAATTATCATTATAACTTTGTTGTACTCTATCTTGTTCCATACTCATTCGATTGTTTTTAATTTGAGCTTCATTTTCTTGAGGGGGTGTTTCCATTTGTGGCGTATTGTCTTGAAGGAAAGGATTGCGTTGAGGTTGTCGATCGTATATCTGATCTTGTTTATTTTCTTGAGGAACTTGTTGTTGTTGCTGGTTTCTGGTCCTATTATTAAAGTAAGGTGACTGTGGATTAGATCTGTACATATTTGATGTATTAGGTTGATTATTATCTTGTCTTTCATTCGCAGAGTTAGTTAGAGGGAGAGACAGATTATGTGAGTCATAGGGTCGTTTCGCTTGATATTGAGGCTGCTGGGTAGGAGGAGATTGCGGACTAAAAGAGTATGTGCTTTCTTGATTAGGGCTACTTCCATAGTTTATGTGCTCTTGGTAACGAGTGTGGTTAGTACCCTGACTATAATGTGATGAAGATGGCTTTTTGAGTAGATCGTAATTTGGATCGTACCTGTAACATTATGAATTAGTTTCAAGGGATTAGTCATATGCATGAGCAAACAATTATTTTAAAAACAAGTTTGAAACTGTATAGATCTTACATATCAGGGCTGGGTGAGTTGTATCCTTCATTGGATCGTCTTGGTTTAGGTGGAGCATTAGCATAAGTTGGTATGTCATCTCCTTCCTAAAATTGGCAATAAATCAATTAGCATATCAATTTACTTAACAACAAAACAATAAAATTGCTATCATAGGCATGCAGATCGCAGACGTATATGGATGTAAATGACGCTATCAATTTGCGGCGACATTCAGACTATTATGCACAGTTATAACGACAGTTGTAATCGCTGTCCTTGGTTCCGCTCTGGCGCACTAATTGCCGATCACCTGCAGTGTACACGTCCGTGCACAAAATAATACCCACCTCTGTTCTCGTAGCTGTGCGGTCACTTTGCTTTTGTGGTTGTTCGCTGAAAATAGAAAATTTATATCAATATTGTGAGATAAAATTGTTACTTACAACAATTGGAAATAAGAAATTTAAAAAAAAACTTAAATGTAAATATAGTAACGCAAATAGGAAAAGGTTAAGGGATAATAAGACCAAGAGTAATAGTATCTTACTTAGGACTTTGCATTAGGGCGGCCATGGTCAACGCTTTGACCCATTTCAACATTGACTCTTGATCCGGTGCAGCTAACACGTAAGTCCGCATATTCGCATGCTCCAGTTTGAAGGCGAATTTCCTCAAAACTTTATCCTCGGCTGTGCAAGCAGAAACTTTGTAAGACGGTAATAGCACCGAACCTAGCAGTTTTTCCTCGTCTTGACCTAAAGCATATAACATTTTCGTTATAGTTGTTATATTTTTTATATTTCTAGAAAATATATTAGAAATTAGTACTAATACTCACTTTTGTAGTAAAATAGACAATACTCCGATAACACGAACCATCTTTTCCTCCAGACTCTCAGTCCATCAGAACCTTGCTTGTATAAAATACCCGATATGGTAACCGGCGCTGATGGTATCCTCTGAGCTACAGGTGAACGTAGGGCCTGATTTCCACCACTACTTCTCCGACTGTCCGAAGAGGGTGATTTAATACTGGGGGTACTCGATTCACTGGACTTCATGGGAGAAATAACACCAACATTATTTTTCTGTCCTTGGTTATTTAAATCCGATGGTGGAGATTGACTCTTCCCTTTATCCCCATCAGACTGCCGTCGTGGTCTTTCTATTTCTCTAAAATCTGTCTGTAGATGCGACTGCCATTGAGATTCCGCGTAATGCCTATTTTGTTGTTCGATGTCCCTGTACTCGTTATTTTTGGCATACCTGTCTATGTCTTTTTGTAAATCAGGGCTACTATATTCTTTGAAATCGTTTTTACTACCATATCTATCTAGATCTCTGTACGATCCGTCTGAGTATATACTATTTTGCAAATTAGGCGGTGGTTGTACACCGTGTATTTGCTGAAGCAGCAGCTGCCGTTCTGCAAACTTCTGTTGTTGTTGCATTTGCGCCTGATTTTGGTAGTGAAGTTGTTGTTGTAATTTCATTTGCTGAATCTCATTATACTGTCTTCGTAATAACTCTGTGTTACTTTGAGGTCCTATCCTACTTGAATATGGCAAATACGGCTTCGATCCATACTGGTTTACATTAGGTCTATATGTAGTTTGATGATTTTGGTATATTTGATTGGTATCTCTCGGTGGGTTACGTTTCAAATAGTCCTGGTATACTTCCGCGTTGTATCCTTTTGGGATGTTTTGTAGTAGTTCGTGATTGACGTTGTGGTCTGTGTGCACGTCGTTACGTTCCATTCTTGGTGGCGACTGTGGATAGTTGTAATTGTCATTAGCCCCATAATGCCTCGCGTAGTCGTGATTGTGCCCCGTGCCGTACAATTCGTGTCTGTTTTCGAGAAGCGGTGACCGCGCGTTCATGTTTGAATGGTATTGGCTTTGTAGGAGCTGATGCATGACGCCATTTGGCTGGATCTGGCCAGCCTGCGCGGATGTGAGGTGCGCGGCGAGTTGTGTGTTCTGAGCGGCATATATCTGGTCTGGATGGACATGATGGGCCATTAGATGTTGTTGTGTCAGCGGCTGCTGGGTCGCCGGTGCTATTTTTTTGTTCTCCATTGGATATTGCGACTGTGCAACTGGTGGGTCAAGCCTGCAACAATGATAAAACTAAATTGAGTCTAGTTTATAAATTTATTAGATAAGAAAATTATAAGAAATAGTGTTTGCGTGTCCAATAACATATGGAACAAAACAGTTTGATTGGAGTTGCTTAATCGAAGACGGTTTATCGTTGTGGAGCGATAAGGTGCGTGTGTGGAGAAGCCAAAACGACTCCATTGCGTACTGTCACGTAACGCTTCATAAGCTACCGCGTGTAGTAACCGTGCTAGTATTTATGATGACTATAATCCTCTTTTCGTTTAATACAACTATATCTTGATAGTGTTCTAGTAGGTAGTTTCGTTAGTAGTATTATTCTGTTTTCTTTAGTGTAATTTTTTTATTTAAATAAAATCATACTGTTAATTTACTTACAGTAACGTATATGTCATGAAATAAAACATTTTATATTCCAAACATTGACAGCATTCAAAACGTCAAAAAACTTTTTAAAAAGTCGAGTATTTTAAAGTCCATAAGTTATAATGTTGATGTGTGGCGAGATTGTTGACACGCGAATAGCCGTACTTAAAACTTCCCACGTAGTTAAAAATAAAGTATCGTAATAGCCCGTGAGAAACCCTTAAAGTTCTTCGTCCTTTTACTTGATAGTAAAAACAGTTTATTTGCAAATTATTCCATGAGAAACACAGTCATAGATGCCTCATAAAGTATTGAAAACTAAGCTATAGTGTAAGTTAAATATTTTAATAATAAACACACACATAATCCTACACTTCAGACTAATAAATTGTAATGTCTGACGCATTGTAACATTTATTAACCTAATGTAATACCTGCCCAAAATAATACTAGTACACATTTGAATGTGAGTTTTAAACTAGAAGCTTGAAAAGGACTCCTAACAACGCTTTTGGTACCTAAATTAATCATTACAGTTAAATACAGCCTACATAATAGTATTACAAAACACATAATTTTACAAAAAAAAACCACTTTTAAAAATAGAGTTATCCTAATCTACTAGAAGTAAATTAAAAATATAGGCCATACCCATTTAAGAAGTTTTGTTTTGTTATCTTGGGATGGTATAGTTATTATAATACATAATTGACCCAATGTACATTCGATAAAGAATTTAGTAGGTTAATACCTAGATATTATTATTCGACGTCATCTTCTAATTAAGAATATCCATTAAATTGGTATGAAATATTAACAAAATCATAATTTATACTAGTAGGAACTAAAAAAATCTCAGAAATAATACACTCTCACTTATTTTGCTTTGGTAGACATATTATACATATAACAAAACGTATAAGATATTGAATTCAAATTTTTGAAAATATTCTTTATGAACCGGTTGCTGTTAATAAATAAAAGTTTTGTTCCTTTGCTAATGTTTAAAACCGTGTGTCCAAATTATGTAATTATTTGCCTTAGAAAATAAAAGGCTGCTGCGATACAAGCTCGCTTAGTGCAGAAGCCGCTAGACATAAGCTACTCTGTAATTTTATTGGCAATAAATAAATATTGTAATGGTTGGTAATGGTTAAATACCAACTCGAAAAGGATTACGGTAAAGTAAACAGCATTTAGAACTCGGTTCAAAATCTTTGAATTCCAACTTGCAAGTTAAAGGCTAGCGAATTCTACTTATTTACTGACAAAAACACAACTTCTGAGTTATTTGCTTAAAGTTTGTGAGGCAAACAGACTCAGAGTTAAGTAAACCTTATTATAGGTAGTAATCATTCATAATAAGTAAGAAATTTAAGGAATGATATAAGATACATAATATTCGATACGTTTTAATATGAAGATATCTATCTAACTTCTAGCATTAATGACAGGTTTATTTTTATTAAGCTTCACCTTCTAAATTGAGCATTAAAAGTGGCTGATTAAAAACTAATTTTCAATATACCCACCACTTTCAAATGTCACAATAAATTCACTTCTTTAATACACTTTAGCAATGCAACCCTTTTGAAAATTTTAGATACTAAGCTACAGTTGATATCGAATGTACATAAAGTTTTAAGGGCTTTAAACATAAGCATCACATTTTGTGAAAATACAGTCGACTTAACACTTTTGCATTATGGCATTATAATCACCAATCGCCAACCCTCGCACGCGCACCAACGGATGTGAACTAATCATTACAGCATTAACTATAATGAATGCAACACGATGCAAATAAACATTACCGCGAAATTCTAAATCGGTATGAGCAATCAAAGTTCCGGTATCGTACACAAAGTTGCAAGTTAGATTTTTGAACATAACAGTAACAAAGAATTATTTATTAAGTCCACAAGTTGATCTACCTTGCTCGCCTTACCCCGATTTTTTGGCAAAGTTGAGTCACTAGGTAAAGTTTTTTTTATATTAATTATTTTTAGGTACGATTTATTTTAGGATAATTTAGATTTTTGTATTTTGAATTTTCAAATTCACTAAGTACAAGTCTATGTAAGGTACGAATGGGTTAATAGAAGCGCTATGATAACCTACCTCACTAACAATAGACTTACCCTAGAAACAATAGGTAGCCAATTATAGTCCTAACCAAAATTGAAATACAAGATTATAAACTGCCGCATCAAAATGTAACACAGTCATTCTAAACTGTCTGTGACCTAAATTCTATTAAGTATGTTACATCACGGGCACTTTTCCAAAAATCTCTCTGCAGTAAAAATGGCCTTCTGAATATTGCGTTTTCCGCAATTATCACCGCGCCTCGCCGTTTAGTCTGGGTCGTTATAAATAATGTTGCCAATAATGCACGCGTTGTGCGTACTCAAGCTCATCAAGCTGTATGGACAAGTGTGACCATGGTTTATTGTTATTGTGAGGCGTCAATTGTCAGTCGTCACTGTCTCGAGCCACAGAGATCTCGTGATTTACCTGTTCTGTGGTGAAGGCTTTTTATACCATAACTTTTAAGAGCAATCATGAGTTATAATATTTTATGGCTTATCGTTACACTAAACACAAGTCACGAACGCAAACTTTTCTCGCTTACGACGACAGATGAGCAAACTTTACCGGATGAGACCAGATGAGAGATCTCATCGCATTCAGAATCCTGGTCACGCCAGTCACACCGGTCCACTTGGCGCAGATCCAGATAATACCGTTCCCGTTCAGACCGCGCGACCCGTCACACGATTGAGCACCAATGTCAATCTATCCATAGCCGACCTACATTAAACCAACACTTGTGGTCGCCCTAAATCCCTTCACGCATATTAAAACCCGACCCCGTAACCGTTTGAACTTGTCTTAAAGCGGAGAACAGATAAGTAAGTAGTTCCTGATAGTTTAATAAGTTTAACAGTTTAACGTTTCTACTCTAAGTAATTCAGGCGAAGCGAGCTTTCCTTCCACGCAAAAGAAATTTAAAAGCACTTGCCAAGTATTCTCCAAGTTTTCAAAAACTATTATAGTCTTTCAAATACGAACAAAAGTTATGTTTAAACCATATGGTGTTTTCTGAAATACCATATGGTGTCAAAAATAACACCGTTTATTTATAAAATTCATTTATAACCCACATTTTCTGCAATATTATGCTGTATTATTTGGACATCTATCTCATGCTGTATTATATGCACTTTTATTTGGACATGTACTCTGTCAAGTATACATAAAACTTGAAACTGTTCTAGACTTGATACTTGAAACAACCTCTGGAGAAAACAATTTACAATGGAAATCGTTTTATCAGAAATAGGAGATGACATAAAATGTCTCGTTTCTTTTTGGCAACTGAACGAAATCTTGCAGTAACTTTTTACGGTCCTTTCGCGCCAACTGAAAATCATTTGGCGAATGTATTTCTTCATCCTATTTATTTTTATTGAGTTCTTTTAAACGTCAACTCGCCGTAACAAAACCGTTTGCCCAACATAATGTGGTAAGCTTTTTTCAGTTAAGACTTGAGTTTTTCCTGAATGACCCAAGTAATGCTTGGCTAAGCAAGCAGCTAAGACCTGTTTGTAAGTGAATCCTTAAAGTTAGAATACCTACCCACAAGTATTTAAAATACGTCACCAATGCAATATTGATGACGCCATCGTTTCGTCAATTTCTCTCACTATTCTTGTTGATGACGTAAAAGTACAATTCTAATGGTGTCAGCATCTGGGTCATGACGTCAACAAGCTAATTGGATTTACGGTTTACAACTATTACTGGTTTTAAAAAACGCAATAGTGCATGGAACGCGATCAGAGCTGGTGAATCCGTTAAATTACATTAAAAACTCATCTATAATAACTGTACCAAAGATGAGTTAGACATCTCGTAGATTTTTTTTCGCGGTATTATTTACTTGCATGTTTTCTATTTAAATTTTCACGAACCGGGTATTTTTTAATCCTTGTTAATTACACACGGTGTCCATTAGATATCTTGGTGTAATATTTGATACTAAAATAAGCACGTGAATTGGTTTTGTTAAAAAACCCGCCAACCGGTAAATTATAAAAAACATTGCAACGTCATCATCTGCAACTGTCTTAAAATTGCATTAGCTATAACAAACAACATTCACCCAGTTCGACTGTGAGTCGTGACACTCAATCTCATCGGCCGAGATCAGTGCTGACAGACAGTCAGCTGAGCCCATCAGATATCTAAACAGTTACATAAACGTTTATTGAATAACAGTATTATTAAGTACCTATGTATGATGCAATTAATGTTTGATGTATTATAGTTGTTTGCCAAATTAGTAAGTGGCTTTAGAAAATCAAGAACCTTCTCAAAACAGAGTACAGTTTCACCAAGGGCACCAAAAATCAGATTTGGTGAAAGAAATACAAAGACGAATAAAATATATTTCGACGCTGATATATAAAATTTAGTGCATTTTAAATTTATGACAGTCTTTAAAATCTGACATAATTAAGGAGACGAGACCAGAATAATATATTCAACATACCTACAGTACATGCTAACAAAACACTCATAGATAAGGAAGATGACTAACAAGGTTAAAATAGTAAAGATAATTTTTAAAACCGAGTAAAAACTAAACATTTTGTCATTTATTCACGGCAGTCTATTCCACTACACTTGCACCTTAATAAAATTGCGAGGGAACAAACTTACAGCACGTTTTCCTAATTAAATAATCATTACTTCTTCGTTAAAAGCTTAACACTAGTGTACTTAAAATAACATGCAATAAAAAGACTATTACGGCCAATGTGAACAAACCTACAGCAATCGCTTAATGTAATGATGTGAAAATTGTTGTAGACGATTTTCCCTTGGATGCGAAAATAATGGGTTTGACTTCATTCAGCCTGAAAGAGGTAACTCACAACTTTGTTCTAATCTCTTCACAAATACTTTTACAAAATTGTATTAGTATAATAATTGGTTGATACAATGATTTGTATTCATTGTTCAACGGTCAGAACGTGAGTTTAATCGTGAAGGCACAATGTTCCGCGGTAGACGTTTAGTCTTAAATGTTGGTGATATTTACTATCCCATTGCAGACAAACCTCAACTCAACATTGAGTTTGCAATATACTTAAAGAAATTTGTTACAGAGACAAACGTGTAAGAAAGAAATTGACAAGCCTGATGAGTGTTCTCCGAGGCAACGTTCGCTGTTTCCCAAAATCCGTTCGCTATACCATATATAACGCCTTAGTAAGACCTCATCTTGAGTATTTAATCGAGCTGTATGGCAGCGCAGCCAAAACAAATCTTAAAAAACTACAAACGGCACAAAATAAAATTATAAAGCTTCTGTTCCACTTTGACTACTTGACTCCAACAACTGAAGTATAAAAAAAAACCGGTCTAATGTCACTGTCTCAGATATACAAATATAATACATGTATCCTCATACGTAAAATTGTTACAAAATCTATCCTTACACAAATATCATTTAAAATAAAGTCGCAAATCCAAAAACGTTCCCTAAGAAGACCCAGCGATATCCAACTTATAACACCTAGAACAAAATATGGCAAAAAAAACATAATGTATGAAGGCGCCCAGTTATTTAATAAATTGCCCAATAATATTAAAAATACCAAATCATATCTTTCCTTCAAAAACAAACTAAAACATCATTTTAGAACCCATTTCTCGGAGTTTGCATAATTAGCAATTGTTGACAAGAAACCTTGTGTCATAGCATCTAAAAAGCGATTCGTAATTGAACCTACTGCAATGATTACTGTTTTGATTTTCGCTCGTAAAAATGTAATTTGCAAACGACTACTTGTGTTGAGATGAGCAGTATTTAATACAAAATGTAGCTTACCTATAAAATTATAATAACATTCCAGTCTGCTACATATTCGGACAGACGTATATTTGTGCGAATAAGAATGTCCATCTGAATGTTTTTCTTTGTATACCCGCATTAATACTATGAAATGTAACAAGTTACTTATGTTATTGTTAGATCGTACACTTGTTAAGAAATTAGTTAATAAGTTTTCTTTTGTATTTCTCTTGTAAGTGAATTTTATTCTTTTAGAGAAATAAATGTCTAAAACCGTAAAAAACCGTAAGAAAGACATTTAATATTCACTCCAAATATTGTTCCAACTGGCCTATCTGGAGGTAACTGGGGGACGTCCACTGCTGAACATAGGCCATGTTCAGCAGTGGACGGCCTGTGGCTGAAATTATGATGATGATGATGATGATTGTTATTCAACTCTCAAATATTGTTATTCAGATACAGCCACACAAAGCCTTGGATTAACAACTGAAATCACGCGATACCAGCTAGAAACCTCTAATTGATATATAAGAGCGCACTTAATCCACGAGAGCCTCCTTAGCTTTGGAAAGATTTTGGTGACATACCTATCACTAAATTGGTCACTCGAGAAAGTAAATTATCTCGGCTGCACTTAATGCTGGGAAACTCGTAATCACCACCACCACAAACTTTCAAGCACCTCGTTCTAATAAAATCTAAATGGACGTAATTGAAACCTGTAATCTGATTTAAATGTAATGACAGTGGAGATGAGATTTTCTGAGAATGCTCTGTACGAGGGCCAATGTAAGGGTTACATAAGTAGCTACGTGGCAATTAAAAAACGTTGGGAACTGAAACACAATGTGACTAAGTAGCATTATAATTTTACATTAGTATAACGACTCTTCAGGCTAAGCGTGTCTTAGGCCATTAGTGTTGTCGCTTGAGCTAATGTAACTTTTTCAGGGCTTTGGGCTAGGTATATTTTTCTTATCGAAACTTAAAAATGCCACAAGTTTTGAAATCCTCATAATTATTCATGAGCCTTAGTTATTTTTTATAATAACAAAGGTAAAGCTGTATTAGGTAAAGTTAAGTTTAAACAATAAAAATATTGTAATTGACTCATTTCGCTTACGAAACGAACGCAGAGCCAAAAAACCTATTATTTTTGATATAATTAGTTTTAATATTAAATCATTGCGTAAAATTTATTTAAATATTTAAAAAAATGGTACCAGTTTAATATAAGTGTTACAAAATTTTTAGAGACTTTTAGTATTTTTGATTTTATAAAAGCAAGGATTGATCTCTAAATCGGTGTTATTGTGGAAACAATTTAAAAAAAGGATGCTGTTTTATTTCAAAGAGTACAAGTACTAGAGAAAACAGTACTCATTTGGGCTGCCTTACATTTGGTTTCTGAAACAAGTAGTTCTAAATCCTAAGAGTCACATTTAATTAAGAGCAACCCCATTAAATATTTTGAAAAGAAAATTAATAGACGCGGCTATTATCTCCATTTATAAAATTAACCGCAGCAAAAACTTGGTATTCGGAATGTCAGGTATCCACCATAGCAAACACGTCTACCTGTGACAGTGGGCACGGTGACCAATCCGCCTGCCGCCGCGCGGACTCGCCTACGCACAAAAAACCTTCTTTGTCCGCATTTGTATTGGCATTTTCATTGAATTCATCAATGACATCATTAGATTTTTTACCGATGCCCCCATTTTTAGAGTATTTAAAATATTACTTCTCGTGGTACTTAAAATTTTATAGAAATTTACGGAAATGGTTTCACCATCATTGTGCAGGATTGCACAACTTCTTAGTTTTTTTTTTTACTATTTGATTGTCTTTGTTTTTTATATATTTTATGTCATGTTTTGATGGAGTCAATATAGCTATAAAAACCAGCGCCTTTTATTTAATAGTTAGCAATCATCATCGTTTCTACCACGGGACGCTGCTGAACATCCCAGTCATTTATAATTTGGCCGGTTAGGAGCGACCTGCATCCAGCTGGTTCCTGGAAGTCTGCAACCTTTACCAGGTCGTCTGATCCTCTTCTGGGTGTACGAATGGTTTAATACTGGCCTATTGTAGGTTAGATGGCTATAGATTTATTGTTTAATCAGATTTGCCGGGTCGAAGAGCACGGTAGAGTATACTTCGATTAAATAATTACTTTATTATAAAGAACTACATTTATAATATTTTTTGTTGATTTCACCGGTTGGCCTACTTCAAGGACCTCTTATTTTGGATTCCAGTTTAAAAGGGTATTTATTAACATAGTATAGATATAGGTACTTTAGGATAATTTCATAGGTAACCCACAGTATACGTGGGAACATAAGTAACTGATTGCTCGATAAAAGCTAGATCTTGTCACATTGTAATAATTAAGCAGAATAGCCGATACATCATAATCTTAGGTTCCATCCGCTGGCCTATTAAAAACCAGACTTGCAACTACTTGCAAGTTTGCAATACACGTTCTTGGGAGCGGAAACTGTTGCCTCAGTCACCATTAAAATAATTGCAGTCAACGAGGCGAACTAGCCAGGACCTCTTAATTGCGAAAAAATAAAAACAAATAAAGAAATAATCTTGCCAATGGAGCTTAAGCGATCTTTAAGATATTCACGTCGCAAAAATTGGTCGTTTTTTAATTTAAGACATAATTTTTTTTCGCAAGTCTTGTCTGTAACTTCGTTATTAATAAAATAAAATAAGTTGAAACATAAAAAATATTAAAACTATAAGGAAATTACTTTGATAGTAAGTTATATAACGTCCTAGACCCAGATCGAACACATTTACCTACCTCATTTTCACGCAGGAAATCGATATAGGTATGCTTTAACAATCGATCTTCACACTCCAGTGAACTTTAATGGGCAGATCGGCTTACTAAGTACAAGAATGAAATAACAGTGTTACATTAAGTGCATTTGCATCAGCTATTATCATTATTAAACCAGTTTTAGTCTCAATACTTGTTTAAGAGGTATTAATCTTAGTTTGTGCGTTGGTTTTTGTTGCAGTATCAATAATTCGATCCAGTGCTGCATTGGTACTCATTTCTTTTACGAGTATTTCTGGTCGTATCAAATGTCAAAAAGCATTTTTTTTTTTATATACTTTTATAATGGTTTTAGTAATTATTAACTCAGTGGCCAGTAAGATTCCAGGGCCGCGCCAAGGGAGTCCATAGGTTTTTAATAGTGTTAGTTATAGGTATATGTATTTGTTTAGAGTGATAGAATTCATAGTGTTAAAGCAAAACTTTTGTACCATTACTCTTTAAATCTGTACCGATTCAAACATATTTTTATGAAAGTAAGCGTATTCTCGTTTTACAAGCCCTTCGGATCGACTGAACCTGTCTTGTCGCCCAATGGCGTAACTCGGACCGCTACTTTCGCAAACATTCTCTATGAGTAATGCAATAGATAAATCATCACGTTGGAATGTCCACCGACTTCATCAGTATTCGGATCTTTTATTGAGTTGTGTATTTCGAGTACATTATCCGCATAATGGTGTGGTATAATTTAAGCATTTTTTACTCACAATTAAAAACAGTGCGCATGATTCCTTGTATTTATAGGACTAGTAGGTAGCTATTGGTGTTTATAAACTAAGCTTAAACTAATAACAGGCATTACTAAACTTGATGACTATCAACGTGCTAGGGCTGGCTATCAACAAAACAGAAATTAGACGGTTGGTTGAAATGTTTTGTCAATGCAAAAGTAAAATAACCTTAAAATAGATGTGGAATATAGCTTTAGTCAATAGCACTTTTTGCAATTTTGATATCAGCCGTCATCAGTCCCACGCTCTGGACAAATATATTCTGTATTACCTCATCAAGGATTCGAAGCATTTTACCGATTAGTCTAGATCGCATTCTGGTCCAGTTTTACGAATCCGATGCTGTGTAAGACCGGTTGTACACCGCAAGCGATCAGTTCGCATTCTTGGGGGGGTGAATAACCGCACCGTCCTTGGTGGCCACAGGATAGCGGTGTCAGCTGGGTGTGTAGCATCACTAAATTTTAGCTTAGAACCAGTATCTACTTACACGGTATCTTTAGTACGTTGGTGTCTCACATTTATTAGGCATGCATGAAACAAGACCACAAAAATTTGAGAAGGTTATATTGGGATTCAAAACATTTATCTAAGATTAAGGTTTGTGGTTAATTAGTAAGGAGTAAAAACTAAATATATAAATTCGCGTTCGAATTAAAAAAGTAAGCGGAAACCACATGTTTTAACTATTTCGTGGTAAAAACGAATAGTGTTTCATTTAAAGGAATGTATTAGATGGGACTTGGCTTAAAGTCATAGGCGACTGTAGTTTGACCCTGTATTCAAACTATTGAAAGGCAAGTTAAACAGATGTTAAGATTTTCAGGTACAAGAACGTTAGACCGGTTGTATACCGCAAGCGATCGTTCGTCGCATTCTTGGCCGAGGTGAACAACCCGCGTTCGCGCGTGTCCTTGGGCCTTAAGTCCACCCTGTGACCTGCCCAGACGGACCACGAACAAAAAGTATGCTGTTTATTCTGTACCTCTGTCTCAAAAACAGTATGTATTTGTAAATCACCCCAAACGCATACACCATCTCCGTTCCGTCGTGGGTAAAAAAAGAAGACAGTCGCAAAGATTCAATTTTTTTTCGACACAAATAGTTTTCTGGCAGGAAAAATACAGAAAAATAAATGTGTGCACGGTTGTTTTTCAAGAAACAAATTGGAATAGTCTTACTAAAGGGTCAAAAGTGAAAGTTTGTATGGTTGTAACTTAATCACGCTTTAATGGCTAAACTGAACAAGCTTAAAATTTTACAATTGTATAAGCACACGTAGTATTGTTGATATCCCATTTTTGTAATATTCCATGAGATAAAAATTTATTTGGCCAAATCTATGATCTACCCATACTTTGTCACAGACAGAAGTAATATAGTAATATCGTCAGAAATTAGCTGGCAAGTAATTAAATTACACTGACGTCTTAAGCTAGCTACTCCACGATAGCTCTCGTTCTATTGAGGGTTCCATATTTAACCACAAGACCATAAAAAGCTGCTCGCAACTTAAGCGCGTTTACAAACGCTAATTGCATTACAGCCTAGGACAGGGCTGTTTAACTGGATTTCTTAAGTTGCTTATTAAGGGGAAAAATTGCTCTATAAAATGCTTTGCGAGTTTTCTTATAGACGCACTTTGTTTTTGTTTGTGGTTTACAGAGACATTAATTTATTTAAATTGTTAAGAATGTATCTATATAACGGCGTTTATTTGTACTAAAATAAATGAAAAGGAAATACGTTTACTTGTTGGTATTTGCATTTTAAAGGAAACTTTTGAAACTTATACTCACAATGGTTTCTTCGCCATTTTCTTTTGTCCGTATTATAAATTATCTAAAGAATAAAACTCTACCACTCCACTATAAACCCCATATACTAAAACAACAAAAGGAACTAAACATCAAGATGTAGTACTGCGTATGTTTATACTGTGTCCAGGGCACACAGCATCCATCGTGGAACCACTTGCACAGATACCCAACACTGCGGTGTTAGTAACATGAGCGCCGTGAGTATGAGTATTGTTCCATAGAAGTGCGTACTATTGCAAATATAGTGTTCTCGGTAACACATCTCGGTTGCCACGTGACACTGCCGACGAATCATGAAGCAGATGCCCTATCAGTAGGAATGTGATTATTTTAATCTGTGACTGTACTGTTTTAGTATGGGTGTCAGTTAACAGGACTTAACGTGTCATGCTAAATGTAAGTGAAAAATCTATAACACGGTTCGGAGGTAGATGATCAGAATGTCTAATGTGACGAATAGATAGGGATCTATGCAAGGTCGGAGAGAAAGTTATGACAAACTATTATGACTATACCGGACATTTGAATTGAAAATTGGTAGCTTTCGCTTTTGAATGTAGACGATACAATGGTATCATTTTCATCATCATTATCAGTAGGTACTGCTAGACGCAAGGAAATCCGATCTTCGTTACTCTTTTTTTATCGCTCACGCATGCACTCGTCCAAAGACTATCACAGTCCGTAGACTGAACGAATCTTTTAACACTCATACAGCTTACTGTAAGAGTGTTAAAAGATCCGTTTATTTTTTTTTTATTTGTCACAGCTTTTTAAAAAAAGTGTCATCGTGACATTAAATAAAAATAACCTTTTCGATTAGCAAAGGAACCTTTAGAAGAAAAGACAAATCTTCAAGTGATTGAGTTCTAAGAACAAAGAGTAGTTTTATTATATTTTTAAGATGCAGCCATTTCACAAATTCCTGTCTGGGTGTCTAACAAATTTATAGCGCTATAAATTCCAACTAAGATTTTAACCGTGAAAACACACAGTGGGCGTTTAGCAACCACGGAAACAAAACGATGACCGTTTGAGATAGTTTTAAATTAAACGTGGTATACAGACCATGAAAAGTCAAAGAGTACGGTAAGTCGAGGTTTTTGTCGCGGCAATGTTATTGTTAGTGGTGTAAAATTACCGCGTGCTGAGAACAAAAAGGCAAAATCCGAGTTCAGTACACCAAAAACAATGGGACAAACAGACCGAACGGTACACCTAGTGGGCTTTGTAGCCGGGGAGACTGCAGCTTCACGTGTTCACAATGACCTATGCTCGCAGTTCGAACTGCGTTAAACAATATTACTGACTCACACAGACACCTAAGATAGCTAGGTGATATACCAACTATAGTAATACCTCTACCTACCTCTAGATGTTTTAATAATGCACGGGTTCTCCAAAGAAATAACATATTTCTGTAGTTTCAGATCAGAGCCATAGTTTTTATTTTATTTTGAAAGAAGCACTATGACACAATTTTAAAACGAAAGCTTTCAAAGCGTACACGGCCAACTATAAGGTCGATGGTCAGTTTTCATTTCCATACTAATGTCAATTAGTTGGGGCCAGTTTTGTAAAAAAGCTTTTTTATTTTTCAAAATGACGACATCAAATTTTTGCCTTCGACGTTATATTTTTAAGCATATATATAAGCAAGCACATACCTTTTCTATCTCACAACATAGTGAGATAAGTTGCTTCCATACAACTACATAGTTTTATATTTCCAGAACGTAATAGCATAGAGAAAGAATAATACTACGTAAAAGTAATAGTTATGATGAAAAAAGGAGGGTGGTCTCTAAATACTACTACAACAATCAATGTCATTTTAATTTTCAATTTACAGAAATTGTATGTTTCTGCTTCTTTCTTGTGCTTTTATTCCCACGATTACGACATACATGTTCCAACTTCTCCTTATTTGTATCTACATATTATACCTGCCTACAAATGTTTATCATGACATGCAGATACAAAAAAGGAGAAATAAGATTTTCTTATGCACCTTAAATCAAGACATTTTACAATATTTGCATGCGTTTTGCATAGTTAACTGCGATATGTTAATTCAATCCTTGCAGCTTCCACCTACTAGCATGCAAAGACGTGAGTGAAACTTATGTAAAAATGCAGTTTATTTTAAACCCAGACACAAAGATTTCACCCAGACTCCTGTTGCGTCGACCATGATTATTCATGGCCCACACGATTTAAAAATGTCGCTCTTCGTTAATTTTATAAAACAAGTTTCTTGTCACAAATCCATACTGCACCTACATAGATCCGTAGTATATGGATATAACATAGAATAATTTATTTAACTTGTTGACCATTAATCCTAAATCTCTAACCATATTATCACAGAAACCTATGGTCAAATTAACTTTACCGTTGTGACAAACGATAAAAGCCTTAAGGCACTATTTTGCAGTACTTATAAGACTGTTTTTTTAATATTTCATCGCAACATATATTTTACCATATCCAAAACGAACAAACAGTAAAAATGTTGTAAGCCAATTGCCATGGAAATCTCACAAAAACCTACATTTTCTGACATGAAGTCATGTCATCACTTTGATTATATATTTCAGTATTCAGTCGATATCCAATAAAATAGAAAATATTGTATACCGAATCACACAAACCATATGTTAACTATTCTCACCTCTTCAATCGCTAGATTCTGCATATACAATCCTTAACGATAATTGAATCACATTCGAAACAGTAATTAAAACGAGCTATAAATAACAAACACCGAAATGTTGCATAACGGAACATTTATTGGTCAATAACCATAACTCGATCTCCACGATAGTACACATTTCTTTTAATTACGATCCAAACTTGATGCAGCTCCGGAAATAAGTATTTCAATAGAAGAAACTCTTAAACGATAACTTTAACACTTTGCATGTTTAACGAGCTAACTAGTTTTAATGTAGGTTCCGTTAAAAGTGTTATAATAGTTTATCTCATTACCAAAAACCGCTTTAACATCAAGATATTTTAATCAGTAATACAATTAAAAATAGTACTCAAATTCGTATTGATTCAATCAAACAAAAGTATTAGGTCATTCATGTTATATAAGACCTAGACCAGTTTCCTTCAGATTTTTGTCTATAGCTTTTCGTGAATTTCAGAATCATATATTCTAGACAAAGTGTTGAGGCCAATGAATTGAAGGTTTAAATAAAACCTTGAGCCTCTAAGATCGGGTCAGGCAGGTCAACCATTTTAATTGAGTTTCATAACACGTTGATTAGTTTTATTCGTGCACTTTCATCAATTCATCATGCTTGATAATACGAGTAAGTGTTAGCACAAATCTATATCGACAGTCAGTCAATTGAGTTTGAGTACGCGGAAAGTTAGCGAAAATACAATGTACCTATGCTAGGGTTTTGGTTGGTATTAAATTTTAATGACATTATAATTCATTATTATGGTATGATTTCTTTTTATTTTCCATAAATACTGGGAAGTCATTTTTTTAACAAAAGACTGCGTTTTAAGTCGCTATAATATGAGCTCTTCGATTGAGTCTTGAGTACCGCTTCTTCTAAAAGCATTGTAATATCTGCCTAATTTATGATTAAGACACTGCAATCTCTAAAACGATGTAACCTAAGTTCTCACACAGAGACATTGTTCGTTTATTATAGGTTCCACTGTACCAGTAAAGTACACAGGTCTTACTCCACAAGCGCTGGGGCTACATGTTGAATGGTGGGAGTAGACCGTGCCATTGTACCTCGCCGCCACATTCCCGCCAAGCCTCCGTGACGTCACGCCGTGATCTGCCAAACGTGCTACATTCCGATTGTTCCCTACCACAGCACGACTAATGCAGCCAGATTAAAAAGTGAGACGCGGTACATTATTTATTGGAGTGAAGAATCATTATCAGTATTATTTAGTTGCCATGGAACAAGATGTGCAATAAGTATATCTATTATTAAATTAAACTAAATGCCATTTAAGCAGTTTTATTAGTATCTCCGTTTTCAACTCCAGATGACTTCGTTAAGTTTTTTCTTAGAGTAAGGCATCAGTCAGATAACTCCATTGACATAAGAAGATGTTCTTAATACAATACGACTATAGGTACATTCAGTATAAATACAACATATTAAATTTTGCTTATTGAAGTCAACAGTGTAGCTAGCTAAAGCGTTCCGGCATTAAGTACTTAAAGTAAAACTAGAAACACGGTAAAACACAAGTTTTGATTCTTATGTGAGTTTAGTTTATTAGACAGTCACTTCTTTCATCATGGGATGAAAGGGATGGAATAAAAAGTAGACAGTTTACATTGCACACCACACAGATTAAGTACACAGAGTACATATAATAAGTACATTTGCAGTGCACAATTAAGGCAGTCTTATGACTGGTGTTTGTCAGGAAGAGTTCTCTTCTCGAGGTAGAGGACAGTTCAATTTGATTATAGTAGTTGCACATTTTGCGTATTGGCTGTTTGATTTATTTGTCCTGTGGCTCTATCAACGTTTCTAAACTGGCTTATCTCAACCCTATGCACTTGCAATAAAGCTTGCAATCTCTAAAATTAGTTTTAGGCTTGGCAATCAGCTCATCTTCAAAGGAAGCTGAGGGCAAAGGTGAAATTGCTTGCAATCTACGTACGATCGAACCACAATGCTTTGACGGGGCACCTTCTTACTTCCTTGAAAGTGACTTGAAAATACCGACAGCAGAAACTCAATTATAATATTATTCAATGAGGTAAGTACGTATATTGTAGGCGATATGAGAGTTTTCAACGAAAATAAAGCCGAGTGGCACAAAACGCAAGATTCAATGGCAATAATGACAAATTATGACATTGACAAGTCACAGACAGGCTAGGGGGCAAACGCGGAATCATATCTCGATTTAGTTGCCGACCCGTTTGACAAATTACATTTCTATTCCTATCTCCAGCTACACGCGAATGTACTTATGTGATGGAAAAAGATACCATACTTTTGGCGTCGATCCGTTTGTTTGGAAGTGAAGCTTCAGGGCGGTAACCACGAACTCTTAAAACAATCTCAAATCTGTCAAACATTATCAAATTTGACAGAAGAAACGTACCAAAATTGACAGATTTGACAGCTTTGAGATTGTTTTAAGAGTTCATGGTACCCCGCTGATTTTGAACACCATGGCTGCGGACGCATTGCAAGCTTGTAGTTAGCATAGCGCCTAAGTTTCTAGTTACACGCTCTAGTCGCTAGCTACCGAGCGGACTATGTGGCCAGTCCCGTTAATATTTGTACGTTTGTTTTCTCTTTGCGTCTTGGCTAGTCACCAGGCGATAAGCGAGGCAACCAACAGTGCAGCTACGGCCTTAGGTATGTCATCGGAGGTAGATTTTATCTTAATAATAAGCATTTATTGCTTGTTCACGATTAGTTATAGACAATAAATACACGCACTTCTTAATTGAATAGCATACAACGTAAAGAAATAATTTCACTAAGTTGCACGCCTTTTGATAAGAACGCAATGGCATTTTAAATGCAACAATCAAACATACGTGTCGGGTGGTCTATTTTGTAAATAAGTTTGCATTAGTGGCACAAAACATAGAAATAAGCAATAATGACGTGTATAGTCAGAAACTGAAGTAAAGTCTTATCGCCTTTAACGCGTAGTTATAAGAACCAATATAACATGATGTTATTGCTGTTACTGTACCACATTGTGTATTCAGTTCACAATAAATGAGCAATCATACGAAATAACACCTCGCAAACGAATAAAGTAAAAAACTAAGAGTGAGTTGGACCAGCGCCAGGGTTCCTTACAGACTGCACATAATTGTCGCAGTCCTCATTTTATTTTCAAACCCAAGCCAAGATAATTAAAAATGCTTTAAGCTTTATGTTGCTGTTTACTAGCTGAAACAAGTAAGGATTTTACACTTATTTGTTCATAAATCAGCATATATAACATAGGCAACGAGTTGATTTTCTTCAACAAAAAAAAGCAAAACAACTTCGTCGGTACGTGTGTGATCTGGTTAGAAAAGAAGGTTGTTATCAGTTAACTGAAGTACCGTATTAAACTACGAAGTCAAAAAGAAGGAAATAAAAAGTTTATCGTTTAGCAGACCCCTAAAACATTTGTGTCCGTTAATGAATCGACAATGGAACTGACAAGTGCTAGAGCTTTCAATTGCGGCTTACTTTAAGAAAATGCCATTTGTATCCCTACAACTGTAAATAGAGACTTGCTTATTTTTTTGCGTTACTTTTATCGTGATGGATTTACCTACCTTGCCATCGTAAATGGTCTACCAGTGCTATGTTGATTATGTGATAACTTTTAATTTAAGAGAATTTGCTTTCTTATATCATTCAATCATTTATATCAATACCTATTTCTCACTTATATCAATACCTAATAGTAGACGTAAATGGACGCAATTGATAAGTTTCTAATCATAATAATCTACTTACTTGTAGTGTTCATTCTACTTAACTAATAAGTGGGACGTCGTTGATAGCATATGTCTTTTTTACTTATTGTTTTATTTTACTCTTGAAATTAACATGAATATCACATCTATCATTGCGTTACTTACACGATATGTTCGTGGAAGTAACGCAATATTAGATGAAAAAGTAAACTGGTTTCATAAATATCATGTAACAGAATCTCGCCTTGGCAGATTGGATTCGTCAGCATCCCATTTCGACACCTTAAAGCAATATTCTACCTGAAATTTACAAGCCAAAATCTAGATCGACGGGAAAATTAATTTTACTTCAACGTTGAGGAGGTGAGGTTAGAAAAAATAATGTTTTCTAAACTTTACTAAGTAAGGCGACTAAGTTATAATCCTTAAGTAATATTTAAAGATTTAATAAATAGTAAATTGACGTGATCTTGAAACAAGGTATTGTCATCCTTATTTTACGTATGCGGTACCAAATATGTAATTAATTTTACCAAATAGCGTCACTCAATACTCCTAGATCTAAACTAAGTTAGAAACAATCCTTCTCTAAAAACAGGAAACAAACTCGGAAACCATGTATTCAAGATCGATAGTAGATATAATTATTATTATTCTTTATAAAACTAACAATACATCACATCCTATAACTGCATTGTCTTTATCAAGTGAGAGGGTAGTATAATAAAACAATGTCGGATGTTTATAATTTCATACCTGTTACAATAATACCATTATTTGGTATCCAAACTTTTATCACAATTCATAAGCATTAATAACTGCCATAGTTTTCTAAATAAGAGTAGCTTTACAATGGCGTGTGAAATTGTTTTATCATGATAAAAAGTCAGGCTCATGCTAACTGAATTCAAAAATTATTATGAACAATTAAAACTATGTTTGCTTGTAACCGCTTTAGTGATTATGTTCAAACCTTGAGAGAAAATGAACTCAACCACTTAATTGAGTGATCAAGATCGTCGGACAGGAATCGAAATGCTCTGAAACAAACTATCACGACACTAAACTACTGAATGTAAATTAATTGCTGGTTTTCTCAGATAATATCGGGCAGTTAAGAGGCGGCGTAACGACAGTCGTGAGAGAAGAAAGTAATTGTGCCAGTATTAATGCTGGTATAGTTCCTACAAATCTCACGAGTGCTCACTACCGTTGGGTGGTGCGTATTCAAAAGCGAATACAAAATATACCATTTCACCAAGTGCAAGGGAGAAGAAACATAATAGAAAGGTCAAGCGCATTCGTGAGTAGCACGATCCTTATCAGTGCTAATACAGGGGTAAACGTATGTAATGCTGGCAGCGCGTGCTCACATGTGAAATTGCGATGCCAGCAGATAGCCCCCATTTTCCGGCAATGAACATAAGTGACACCATTTCTCAAGGCGGCGACATTGGCGACGACATTTAGCTAGATATTTGACATGGTTACCGGGGCACTTTATTTCTGAACTTCGAACGGAAACTTAATAATGTGAAGGAAAAAAAAGAAAAGAAAAAAGAAAAGGAAAATAAAGTAAGACTAGAAACCGTATTGGTTTAATCAGGGCTGATTTTTTATTAGCAGTCACTGGCTATATAGGTACCTATTTAAGCACTGTTTGAAAATAAAAAGTCGCAATTTTGAAAATATAGATGTAACACATTTAGTAGAAGCCTAGTTAGTAAATACTTAAATCTTTATTTGAATTTTACCTCAAAATGTTCGATACAATAACAAGGTTATAAACCTCCATCCAAGCAACAATTTTGACGAGATATTTTGTTTATAGGTAGTAGGTAGGTAATAAAAACAAAAGCATACTTTAATGTGTCAGAACTCTCAGAACTGGCGGATCACGCGGAATAGTTTTGGACATTTTGGGTTTTTGCTCTCGAGCGAGCTGAGCGAAAAAACCAGTCCGTGTAAAATCGTTTTGTTATTAACATCTAAATGTTCATATCGCTTAAGGAATGATAAAACGAAAGATTTATTTTTGAAAGGTGCATTCTTGGTAGTTTAGCAAGCGGTTGCTGTTCTATAGACAACATATCTGAAGCGACTAGTCGACTAGTTGTATTTTGTTTCTATCAACTTTCAACTTCTTACTTAATAGATAAAATAGCTTTACAAGTTATCGTAAATTGATATAGACATAAGTATTAAGTTAGAGGAAAATCATTTTAAGAAACCAAGCTTTTTTTCCTTAGCTGAGTCATAGGGTAACAACGGAATGGGTTTTGTTAGTCAAAACAAATGTGATATTCAAATACCCTCCGTAAAGTCCACAGAATTTAGAGAATAATACCTAAGTACATAGTTATTGAAGCAAAATTCAAAACTCAATGTGTACTTCTAAGTATCACTGGCCGAGATAAAATAACTGGTATGAAACCAGTTTTAGGTAAGCCTTAATGTGTCTACATGTATGGTTTAATCTGCACTTTGACGGACATGTGCTAAATACTTACCGCTAGTTGCACTGAGAGTGTTGTTTATTAAATGTATGTTTTTGAAAATTAAACTGGTTACGAAATTCAAATCATTACAGTTGATGAAATGATCATTATAATTTTCATTTCGTTATCAATTTATCCACATATCAATCAAATTAAAAATTAATGATTCGTGCCATCAATTTAAAAAATAATCTACGTAAGAAAGAGTTCTTGTTCAGATTGAGAACGTATGTGTCCCAAAATTTTATTATGTCTGTAAGTACATGATTTACTAAACCTTTCTATGACTTGCAAACTGCATTTCAGTCCAGTATTATTTTAAAATTGTTAATTATTACTATTATTTTATTTTGCTTTCCTAAAAGATTAAAAATATGTTTTAATTAAGCAAAATGCTATTCTTAAAAACACTTAAAGTCGGCATTACGTACGTATAACCAGACAGCGTGGACTCCACCGGTTTTCTTTAATTACTCAATGGCCCGTAATTTTCTCCATACAAATAGGTACGTAACACGATGCGGAGGTCAATGGCCCACTTACGGGGTCTTAAGATTACGTATCTCTACATTTTAGGCTATTACCAGATAAACCGAAAGCTATTCTGGTAATGCACCGCAATTAATTGATTACGAACCGAATTATAGAGCGACATACTTTCGAGTGGTATTTTTCTAATTTGGGCTATCGGAGGTTTGAGTTTTTTCTTTATTTAGACTATTGAATGATAAGTATTTTTTTCCATTGAGGTTATCGAACTAATGTAAAGATTTAAAGTAACATAAATCGACGGAAGGTTTCGAAAGGTTTAGCACTGTAAAGAATTTTAAGGCATAAAAATCCTCGGCGTTTACTACCAGTATATTGTATGTACTCGTAAGTTTTATGTTCCGTGAGTTATTTCTCAGTGAAATAGCATTCTTTATATTTTTATTATTACAAGGTTAGGTTAAAAACCATCGCTAAATTTAACATCAACTGCATTAAAGCTTATCATGTGAGGTAATCAATATTTTAAGGTATTTTATAAAAATACCAATTTACAAAATATTTAAGTCGGCAGCTACACGTAAAAGTTTTTAATTTTTACCAATATTGTCTACCATGAATGAAATATTGTAATTTTCTCGGTGCCCACATCCGGAAATAATGAACCCCGACTGAAAATTAATTTATTTGGCTTTCATTTCAATTACGCTGACACTGTGCAGTTTATTTTACTATGCTCGAGACATAATCGCATCTGAGTAATGTTAAAGCATCGCTACAGCATCCGTATCGGTGGGTGGATAAATGTTTAGTTACTTAGAAACGTTCCGCGTAACTCGTACGTATTAGGCGTACGAGAAATGGCGTAAATGGAATGAAAGGCTAAAATATTTTAGTTATTATGTCAAGTTCTAAACGATGTTATACCTACAACGATTTCGAAACGAAAAACCAGATTGACGCAAACAAACATTGCCATTTGGCGTAGTTACAAGAATTTAGTCAAGTATTATAATTCAGTCATCGTAGATTAAAGATTAGAACAGCCAAATCTTAATTAATGTAAACCCATGACATACAAAATATTATGCATGTAGCTTTCAAAAAATAGTCATATTATGAGGCTGTATATTAACCAATAACAGCTACTTTAGTTTAGTATAGAGATATAGGTACAACAGAATCGACACCATCGTACTGCCGCACCTGCCTTTGTAAGGTTGTTTTTAGCGCCACAATCTGTACAAAAGGAGACTTAAACATGGAAAAAAATAATACGGTCGCCGTTTCCGAATCATTTAGCTAGGGCAAACTTTGGTAACTGTGATTATTGGTACCTAAGATCTGAATTATTGGGTTCATTTTCTTGAATTACTGCCCTCTTATTCTTAATAAAATATTAAAATTTGTAGAACCAATAAAGCACAAAGAAGCACGAAAAGTTTATCGTTGTAGGATTTTTCAAGTTTCTTAAGTCATAAGTCATAAGTCATTTATTCCGGTAACAAAACATATTGTGTAGGAAAATATAAAAATTAATAAGATTAAAAATATATGCGCATTATTACAGTCACATTAACGCAAATTGAATCAGACTAAAATAATTAATTTGATTAAACATTTAAAACATACTCATAAAATAATTTCAATTGGATTACAATTTATGTCAATGAATGAATTTAATTTAAACATTTAAATTTCTTTTCAAAACTAAACGCTTCTATATTTTTTAAGAATCATATTATTACAACGGCTACGGTAGCTCATTGGTCTAAATACGATAGTATCGCAGTACTTACTTAATTATTGTTTACAATGGTTGGGTACATTTAATAGCAGCAAAATGACAACTATACCCTTCGCGCTAGTAATAAAATTGTTGTGGCAGGTTAGTCTTCGATCGCATGTGACCAGTTGTTACAGTATAAGTATGCACACAGGACACATTTGAAAAGGGTTTTGCGCAGGTTGTCCCTCGTTCGCAATTTGTCCTATTCGCACTTAGTCCCTTTCGCGAAATCGTCCCATTCATGGTTGGTCCCGTTCGCTGTTTGTCCCATGTATGGATAAACTTTTTACCCTTAAAATGGTTTTTAATAGACACGACTTTATTGTAATTATTGCGTCATCATAAAAATTAAAAAAGGAACATAATTACATAATAAATAAATTTAAGTCATGATAAACTCTGTAGAAAGTCCGATTTATGTTCGATTAGATACTTTCAAGCATCTCTTACGATGATAATGCCCCTTATTTCCTCACAGATGTGCGGAAGCCATCAACACTTTCATCTAGCGCTAAGAGCTTACATCCACGAGATGTGAATAATATTAAGGAAAGTATCAACACGTATGCTAGAATGGTGCATTTTATTTTAATATTGCTGTATTTTGTTACAGTAAATTTAAACGGCTTCAGTATTTTTTTTATCTTATTTCGCTTGTGTGATACCTTTCTGCAGTTCCAAATCATTTTAATTTGTTCCAGAAATTAGTGTTATTCTATAAAAATTTAAGAAGTACTGGATTTTTTCATTTTTCAGTATTGTCTATCAGTTATTTAGATGCTTAGTACTCTTTATTAGTTTGGGGTTGGTAACTATAGATGATTGAATTGTGTGATTATTGTAATACTATTATTATTTTACTACCATCTTTTGCCTAACCATCATTTACAAATTACCTATCTGTTTAAATGAGTGCTCGACTTATTTTCATTAGTTTTAATAATTAATGAAAATAAGTCGAGCACTCATTTTCAACTGAAGTTGACCAAGAATTCTTCGGCTCGTGTTTTAGAAAGAAGAATGTAACCTTTTATCTTTTATTATAACCGAACCTACCTAACTTTGTAGTGGTAAAATTTCTCGAAGGATAAAAGACATGTTTCCAATACTTTCCTACACTCCAACCGAATTTTCTGCCTGGCGGAACGAAATAACGGAAAATCACTGCATCCAGCAGAGTGCAATAAAGTTATTTCCATGAGCTCAACCAAGCGTCCTTGGGATATTTCGGGATCAGGCGTTGTTATAAATTCATCAAACGTGAAATCTCTCGGTGAGTTTTAGCGAAATTACTTCCTGCGGTTGAGAACTTGAGATGGTTCAAGTGAGTTGTGTTAGCAGTATTCGTGTTATTTTTTATTAAATGTACGAATAATGTTAAAGTATTGTGTCGCGCTTGAGAATATAGATTTTTTTGTGTCTCGATGGGTTATTAATTAATTTTAAACGTATATTCATTATTTGTATCGTACTAGACTTTCTCACACCTTTTTAAAAACGTGATGATGTTTCTTTTAAATAGTGATAGCCAACTCATCAGATTAGATATTTAATACCATATCTCTGTAATCTGATCTTATAACTAAATCAAAATCATTATAATTTATTATAAGTATTATAGTTGACATAATGTTTATCACGTACTTCAACAGATAACATAATCTTATGAAAATCACATGCAAGTAAGTAATACATACTTAACTATTAACACATTAAACTCCAAAATGGTGTTTATGTAAATTAATAATTATTATGAGCATAATCATCGCTAACGTGCGTGAAATTTAACAGCCTGTTTGCGGTCACAGTATAAATTGATAAAGTATGCTTACTCCTTTACATTAATAGTTAGACCAATAATTTTTGACATTAACATGTAGTAGATACATAACTAAAAATTAAATGCTTTAGTTATCAGCTATGAAGCTACATTCTCTGTTTAAGTGATCGCTAATTTGTTTTAAAAGTTTTAATACCCGATGTAAGTTCATACTGGTTTAAATGTTCAACTAGATAGGCTGTTGATTATATTGTAAAATTGACAGAAAAGTTATTATGTCTCAGGTGGTTAAAACCGTTCTAAGGTGTTACTAAAATCATGTTAAGCAAATTACAGATCTCTTTAATTTAATTTTAATCTAAGGGACTTAATCCTCTGAGTTTTCCTAATATTATCGCACAACACTAAATATGTATGCTTGACAGCACATACTCGTAGCTTGAGTATAACTTACTGTACCTTTCTCGACTGTGACGACAGTAAGCATCGTGTAGCCGCCTTATTATAATGACTAGACTTCCTAGCGTAAAAGTAGCTCTAAATGGAATACTTTATTGTTATGGGCTCAGACATCGAGACCGGTCCTTTTGAGGAATATTAGTTTTTAAGTAGCTGTTATATTTGATGTTACGAATATTGTCAAGTGTCATATCAACTACTTTTGAAAACCTTTTTTTTAATGAAAATAAAAATTACTTTAGAATAAATTTATAAATTAGACAATGTTACTATTTTTACATATTTCAAACTTAAGGTTATAATTTTGAAAGCCTTCAATAATAGCGGTATTTTTTTAATACAGAAAGTATGGATGGGATCTCAAATATTACAAAAGCCTTATCCTGTGTTACTACTTCAAATGATTTTACCTTAAGCTATTTTTACCCATTATTTTGTTTTTTGTTTCATTTTTAAAAAGGTAGGTAGTAGTGGTACATTTAAAGACATTTAGATTGACGATTTTTCTTTCGTCGCTTCCGGACCTGTCAATACAGACGATCTAAATATATTTTCTTTCGTTTCCACTGTTTCGTAACTTAAACTATTTATATTGCCGGAAATCGCCACATCTCGAAATAACCACGCCTCCACTGTACTTGGTCATTTGCTTACTGCTATTTGTCTAAAATGTTATCTCTTTCTTCTCTTAGCACATTAAATGGTCACAAAATACAAAGATACAGAAGGCTCGATACTGTTAATGTCGAGCGACCGTATCACGTCATATCTGTGCGGAAACAACTTGCGACTGCGCTTCGGTTCTGGAGGCCTAGCACGAAAGTGTATCTTTCGTTCGGTCTTATAAATAAACCTAACAAATTAAAATGGCCAGTCGCATGTGTCAATCCTTTGATAAAATATGATACTAACTCAATCTAGCCGTTTAAAAAACCCGACCGTTTTCAATTGTTCATAAATTGTCAAACCTTTGATACGGGGGAATTGATGGTTTAATTTGATCGGATAATACGACCGACCGAACGATGCGCTTTCGTTAGGCCTCCAGATTTCAGATTATTAAGCTTTGCGACCACCTGCGGTGTATGAAAACGACTGAATAGCATAAACTTCATAACTAAGCTCGCATTTATTACATGTTTTAAGTGTAGGTACTTCCTGAATTAGAGTTTGACAAAGGTGACTGAGTTGTTTCTTCTGACTATATGGAGCTAAGATAGTCCCTGAAGCTGTGCGTATAAGCGTCTGGAGCCTGAATATTTTTGATAAGTTAGTATTATTAAATAAATAGGAGTCGGTTCGTTGGTTTTTAGAGTAGTAAAGAACAAAAAGGCCTACTGCATGTATCTTTATTGCTGCAGGTGCTTTGAACTTCTTATCTGTCCACGTGTGCTGCTGAGACCTACATAAAATGTTTGTCCGTAAACAACTTGTACTGTCGTGGGTGGAGAATTGAGCAGGGGAACTGAGTTCTGGCTTAAATCTAATTTCTCCGTTGTTATATTGCGTAGCAAACTAAACATGAAGAATAATGATGTTTATTAAGAATTTCAGATTCATTCCTTAACAGGAAGGAAGTAAGCAATGTCAAATAAAATAAAAAGTACATGTAGGTATTACACTTATTTATAATATGATCGTCTGAAACATAAAAAACATGTTTTATAAAGGAAGTATCATTGAAATAATTTGACTTACTTTCCTTCTTTTAAAATTTTAAGATTTGTATCTTAAAATTTATCAAAAATGGGCAGTAAATTTTTCCTACCAAAAGTAATAATATTAACGAAGATATAGATATCCATATAATTATGTCCATTAGCGTGGGTATATGACGTGCGGTCATCAACCAACACCTATCGACCGCAGATCGCACCGACTGACTACATTGCATACTCCGCTTTGCACCTGCTGTATCGCACCCGCTAAACTAACCGTAGGTAGGTCTATACACTACAGAAATAGTTGAGAATTATTATTATTAACTATTATTGTAATGTTTCGACGCGCGGTGTAATATGTACAACAACTATCGATTGCAGGCTCGCACTGACATCACTCGCGTTACAACTATGTATGTAACCCCACTTGCACCAAACCTACAGATGCGGTCTTTTACTAAAAGATTACTGATTAGTACCTACATTTTTAAAAAGTGATTTAAAATAATAATGTAAACACCATCTGCATTTAGCCTGCATTGCACCTGTATCGAACCCGCTGCAACAAACCTACGAATACGGTCAAGAACTTATGACCGAGATATTACTGAGTAGCTCTTTTAGGGTGAATTTGAACTCATCTTATATGGGCAAGTACCGACTGCATTGCATCATTGCAGTCGGACCTGTATTTACTCTGTGTCATCAAATATACACAGCTGAGATGTGCAGTCGTTTCTGAATTTCCGAGGAAGTTAGAGTACCTTTCTACAGATAAATAGAAATCATGAATTTGCCCTAGCTGGATGATAAAGAAAAAATTTAATCTTAAATTAATCGGTTTTTGTAGACCTTGTGACAGATTTTAAAATTAGATTTAATTATCTTATATAAATGTGTTAGAGGTAAAAACAATAGACTTATCGAAAAATGTTAACATAGTTTGTATTGAATGATATATAATCTGTTTGTTTTCATTTGAATAGAATAAAAAATGGGCAACGGTATCCACTCGTAATATAAGTGTAATGACTCTGGTGTAAACAAGCAACGCCTATAAGAAGTAACATACTGAACCATTACCAAACACAACAGTCGCGGCAGATGTATCATTCATTGCACTTATCCAGGTAGCAGTAATATGTAGAAGGATGTTATTTCAACCAAGTTCTGTAAACGAGACGCAGGTGCAGGTGCAACGCGCAGCCTGCAAAACCTATCGACCGCGTCTCGCATCAACTGCGCCGTGCTTGCTAAATTTTGCACTAAAACTACGACGTCCTAATGCAAGGCAATAAAGTTTTAAATTTAATTTAGACCTGCCGACGCCTTCCATTTGACACTTCCATCCCGGAAATTTGCTGTTAGCGCCGAAGGTGCGCCTAGCATTTACTTAATTACATCGTAGAATTTAACGCGTTTAAACTAATAGAAAAAATTAGGTGAGATTTAAAACTTGATCAAGCAGTCCTCGTCGTGAGCAACTTGAGGTTAGAAATATTTAGGTACTCGTATAATAAACCTTAAAAATGCGTCACCAACGTCTAACTAGTTACACGTTATTTAGTATATGAGCTATTAAAAAGTCGCACAGTCTGTCGTCGTAAATTCAATAAAAATCACAACTTGACTAAATTAAATAAATCAACCGAAGAACTCGTTAGATACATTTCTAAGAGAAAGAATTTGCTTTCAGCGAGGACGATGGAGCTCAAGTATTTCTAGATTAACGAGTCTAATGCTTTGGTCACACTGGTGTATAGCTAGGTTAATGCTAAGAACTAGAATAGTTGCAAATCGACAAAAACAGTCTACTAGCTAGTAGATACGTCCTTTGACAATCAACAATATACTTATTTGGTAGCCTATGATTTAGCCGTTTAGTTGACTATTCGCATCTATCTAATCGCTTAGCATTTGTAGTATAGTTTCAGCATTAGCTACACTACAAGGATGGTCGCCGCATTCCGTGGCTCCTTTCACGAGAAGTTTGCAACATTCTGCAATATGCCAACGGGTAAATGTCGATTCCCATCTAAGCTTTGTAATAAAATATTTGTTACCTCTCAGCATGACGCTATGATGTCCGAATAAGAAGGTATCAGCCGTTGACGTAATGGATATTTTAAATTCATATGGTTGTAGGTAACGGCGTGTCAGTGATCTCTCGTGAGATCAATAAATGCTTAAAAGTGGCAATAATTTTAGGTATAGCAGGTAAAATAAGGCCGCTCGCTTGGAAAATAACTCTTATTAAATTGCTTATTAGGTGATCAAAATAATACATGTAACGATTTATGATCAGAAAAGAAATTTACTGCATATATGATTCTAAATTTCAATAAAAATAAATAGAAATGGCAGTGAGGCTACTTTAGATCTATTTTCGGTGTCAAAAAATGTATCTTTAGGACCGATAGTTCACCTCGTCGCTCCATATTATCCGATACCCGCGATAGACAGCCTCGTTTCGATGACTGATCTAAAAGCCAGACCAAATAGATTTCACCAGATTATCCTCGCTTTCGGAATCTGAACCTCTGGACTGTAAGTAACGCACGATCCTGAATTTAGATAAACAGCTGATATATTTATCGAATTATATCATTGTAAATGCAACAATAATATTTACAGCTGTTTCGGATTAACTGCTTGTTAAATATTTGCAACTTTATATCCAATATCGAGGGTATGTTACCTAGACATTGGTGAAACTACCCTGGCTTAAGTATCACTTTGCAGCTCAGATGGAATAGCAGTTGCCCAGAAAGCAAAGAGTTCGATTCCAACAGAAATATATTTGATACACTTGCATAAGTTACAAAAATCTGATTTCAAAACTCAATTATCCTAAAACGTTACTTCTTCACATTTTTGATTAATAACTGGTATGATTTGAAGTTATTAAAAAAATAATTTAAATCGAAGCAAATTATACGTCTTTCACAATATAATACAGGAAACAACCGTCGTGGCGTCGGGGCACGACAAACATAATTTTCTGGATAGTATCATTAGCTTTAATCAAGAAAAGCACCGACAGCATCTTATATCATCATAATTAATTTCGAGTTCATAATAATATAATAGCAGTCGGCAGTGTTGGATGAAAGTATTAAAAACAAATGCAACAAAAGTTGAGGAAGGAAGGTTTTTTGTTGGGCCGCTTGCGCGGGCACTCACCCCGCGGCACGGGGTGCATCCGTGCATCTTTTACTATGCATCATGGAAACTAATTCCTTAAACAAATATTCCATTCAAAGTTTCCAGAGTTCTAACCTTTAGAGAGTTTAGAATAATTCGTTTCTCTGAGCTCTTAAAAGTATTTCGTTTAAAATGGAACTAATTTTAAAAGGTAGGTGATTTAAAATTATAAGCAGCATATAAACGAATGGGTCACGAACACTCCCGAATAGGCATTAATATGAGCTTTTAGCCGTGGCGAATCTTCGTGGAACACGATAAGCATCATTTCTGATACTTCGAAGAAAGGACACGACGTGCCTCATCATAAAATCAAAGGGCGTATAACGTAGGTCTGTAATAGCAACAAGCAAGCAAACATATTCCGGCCATAACTCTCAGCCATTGAGCGCCCAAACAAAGGTATGGGGACAAAAAACTTTGCGAAAGGCCGTCAACTACCTGCTTCAACGACAAGTCAAGAAATGCCCCAAGGACTTTGAGATGTCGATGACACGCTAGAAGCATTGCGTCGCCTTTCGCCATATTCAAGTCGATGCTAATATACCTAAATTTTGTTCTCAGGTTATTTAGCAGCTGATTTGTCACGTGGATGTGACTCACAGAACTCAAATGAATAAAATCCAAAGTTATTCGAGGGCAAAAAGTCAACAATGAAGTGACTTCAATTGGGGTTATTGAATCACGAACTCGTTTATGTTTGCCATTGGCGAATCTTTTTGTATACGATGTTTAATTTGGACTGCCGAAATCCAAAGATGTATTTGCTATTCCGAATTGAAGATAAGTAAGATAGCAATGTAAAACTTTGAGAGTTGTTGAAGATTATTCATATGAATACAAAGAGGGTTGATTACATTAGTGCCGTAAAAAAAAAATATTACAAAGATTTTACTTGCAGAGTGTGTGTAGGGTTTAATTTACACCTTTGGAGTAACACAAAGAAAGCAAACAATCGTTGGAGTTAATGAAGTCCACCTGTTGACGCTGCACCTGGCACACATTAGGGTGGCCGGTCCGCTATAAGGGACTAACCAATGTTTATCTCATGAAGTACAAATATTTAAGCCTTGCGTGACTACGACCGATCTCAAATTAGACGCTTCGGGGAAATTTCTTAAACCTTCAAAATCCCAACGAAGGCGATCCTTTTTCAAAGGCACAACAACATAACCATAATTACAGCTATCCGAACTAGTCGGACCGCTGTCTAGTAGCTAGTACAATATCCGGTTTCCCGTACCTTATTCGCTGGCGGCATCAAATCCACTTCAGCTACAGATATTGTTGAGCTTCATTTAACTTTCTGGTTGGCACTGTTGAGTTAAAGAATCACTACACTTCACTACAAAAACGAAAACTTTTGCGGGCCTTTTGTTTAATATATTTTAATTGAATTATATTATTAACACTATTTGTTTCTACTGTTCTAAGTTTAAATCTTTTTTGTGAAGATGTTTTAATTTATGTTTTCCACTTGTTTCTTGTTTTTTGTCGGAATTAGTAAATAGAACTGAGATCGCTTCGCGATGTGGAAGAACGCCAGTTGCTCGCCGTCGACTGGTGAATAGTAGATAGTAGCGTACTCGCGACGCAGCAGACTTCAGCGAGTGGGAGGGGCTGCGACAGATATATAAACAATGTTCGAGTGGAAAAAGGACAGCGAGATACGTCATCGCTGGTACATTTATAAGGCAACTAATGAAAACTATCCTCGAAAGTAATGAAGTCAACAGCGAACAAGAGCGTCTGTATTCTTGCCGAGTAATACAGGTTTTACCTGTGGCCGCCCGCGTGCCGATAAGGTAATTTGAATTCCTGCAGAGTGAAAAAGACGAAGGCACGACCGAAGGCTGCATGCTTATGGATGTATGATTCGAAAAGAAAACGTTGATAAATTTGAATACTGGGTTCGTTAACGGTCAACTCAAGTCACTTGGGTAAATAAACATAGGTGCCTTCTGCTATGAATCACCATAGGTACAATGAAACACTTGTAGAATATAGGAAAGTTATTTGATTTAAGAATATTTTGGTCGCAATGATTTTTGTATGAATACTTATAAAAATTTGATAATACATAATTAAATGTTAATTAATATACCGATAACGAATTAGATGAAGTTATTCAAAAAGAAAAACAATCCAATAAAAAACATTTCTTCTTCTTCGTCGTTCCCTCAGTGCTGAGGATCGCGACCATACACGACACGTCTCCAAGCCGCGCGGTCTTCAGTTGTTCTGTCTATTAACAGCACAGAAACACTTAGAGTATATTGTTTAAAGCTAACAATTTTACTCTGCCTCCTATGTTTGGTAATAAAAATAATTTGTAATATTAAAATGGCCATAAAATAAAAGATTAGGAAAATTTCAAGAAACCAATACTAAGCAATTTCTAGTAATTCCCACACATAATACCTATTCTCAATAATACCGCTCGTATGTACTAGACAATAATTGAACAATTTAATACCATCAAGATCGTGTCGGTATTAATAACCTTGTAATAGGTTGGCAGGTGAAATTGACGTAACCTTCGGAATGTAAAGTCCAATCGAATCTTATCCGGGCATTAAACATATTGGTCATATTAATAATCAGGTACCCAATATTCCCTTGACTGTCGATCGACCATTTCCTGGTCCTATCGCAGAACTTAAACTAAAACTCAAAACGAGGAACCGATGAAAGGTGGAGTATGGGCTCTCGAGTGAAGACCACGCCTTGGCAAACGTAGTGTAGAACACCCCCAGCTCGATGGACCAATAAGATAAGATTTATTCTGTTTAAAAACTTAGCATGACCTCTGGATGATGGTTGGCAGTGGCTAGATAAAAAAAGCGGAAGATCGTGCTCTTTGGCGCTCTTTGTGGAAGTCTTACGTCCAGCAGTGGACTGCAATAGGCTGACATGATGATGACCCAATTATGTAAAGATGTAATACCTAATTGTTAAGACGGAAACAGAATTACAACCAAAGAATTGTGACATTAACATTACTTTAAACTAATGTGTTTAAGAGTAGGAACTATTGTTCGTAGATAGTTGCTTTAAAATTGTAACACTTAACTTTCTAGTACTAAATTCTACTTCTACACTCATAAACCACAATAATGCAGTAATAAAACTATAAGCAATGGCCATACTTCGCCTGCAAATGTTACCAATAGCGATGAAAACTTTCTAATTACCAGAAGTGTACTAATTATAAGCTAAAAGTGAAACGGTCGGTAACAGGTTGAGACAATAAGAAGCTTTAGTTACTGATACAATGGAAATTCAAGGCACTCTAGTACCGATGTTAGTACTTGAGCCCTATCGGTCTATAGGAACACCACACGTTTTCAAAAGAAATATCAAAGTTGTTAAAACTTATAAGTTATAAAAAGACCTTTATAAATCTAGCTAAGTAGGTTCAAAGTCTTTATTTTAACAAATTTCTTGTTCAAATTTCAGAATGAACACAGCTTTTTTGATAAACTTTATTTATGCTGTCTCTATTTTTGAAAGAAACATTTACAAACTTTATTTTCAATATATGTTGCGATAAAACGAAAGTTTTATTACTTTTAACAAAGGCCACTATCCTAAGGAAAAAAATTGTATGCCGTTTCTATTAGTGAATTAGCCCAAGCGGCGCCGGCGCCAGTCCCTACCTGTACACTAAAGGACATTATGAAAAAGCTATCCTTACCAGCACTGGCAGGTACTCGAAAACACTACGGTTACAGTAAACAGCACCTGTGTCATTGGCATGCCAGCTTTATGTAAAAAGTGCCATGAACTCCAAACAGTACCTAGGCCGTGTTGTTTTTTCGTCAACCAACAAATGACCACTTCTAGAAAAAACACAACAAGGTTTAAGTAATATTTTATCATTGGACTTCCACATTTCATTCGGGTTTATAATAGTTTGCTTCTATTCGGAACAGTTTTTGCATAGAACATTTCTATTTCAATGGGAAAGACAAAAAATGGCGACCCTACGTGCGTTCGTTCAGTTCCGGAGAACGCACTACTCGTCTATTTGCCTTTCTTATTGGCGTTGGACGAAGAAAAGCTTCACTTTTACCAATTAGCCTCAGCGCATGAACGAACAGACCCGCTTTGTTTCCAAAACGAAAAACACTTTCGCCGTACCTACTCTTCGGGCTACTATTATACCTATGTTGACAATTATGACTAAACAGAAATGAATTTTGGAACCTTTAGGTACTAACGTGAACCATCCGATTTGCATATGCAATTATTTACTACGATAAATTTTAAAGTAGATTTTGAGGGTTTTCTATAAAAAATAATAATAATAAACCACATATCCCTGAGCTTCGTTATTTTGCTATAACTGGAAAGGTCATAGGTTTCTTTTTATTACTTCACTTGGGAATAAAACATGGATTGCTCAATCAACCGTATTCCACGCTAACGAAGCCGCGTGCACAGCTCGTAAAAAATAAAGGATTATTGACATCATTATTTATTTTCACCAATTTCCTTCGATCGGTGAGTCAAATGAAATACCTAGTAGTAAATTTGTGTTTTTTTTTTTTTTTCAATTACAATGAATAAATGAACACCAAACTTTTCATTGCCCTGAAAGTCCTAACATCAATTATTCGAAAATAATGTTTCTACGTCAGTAAAAAGGCATGAACTTATATCTCTTGGACATGCGATTGAAACATTAATGAAAAAGCCATACTTAATGAAGTCACGGAAAAACAATAGAACGAATGAATTTCATAATGTGACCAATGATAAGATATTCAAATACAAAAATATAGTAACAAAGTTTAAAAAGTACATGACCTGTACCTACAGCTCAGCAGTGAAATATACTAAACTAAGAGTTTACAGCTCCATATATAAGTATGATTAAAATTATTCATTTGGTATACAACACTCTCGTGTCTTGCAACATGAGAATTACTTACAACGTAGGAAAGTATAGTCTTTCAATTAACTTAATATGCTATGGTACTCTAGCTAGAAATACAGGTATCATCTCCATCGAAGGCATAGGTATCGTTAAAGTCGTTAATAGCACGGAAAACGAATATCGCATGTACACCCGCAATTATCTACTTCACCTAAAACTCGAAACTGATTCTCAAACTGCCAATTCTCATAATCACGTCATTAGGCTTCGAAGACCCGAACGTAAAGTATCTCGAAGTCAGCACTACTAAGTCGAATGGTAATGATCAAAGTGAAGGGACGGACGAAGGAAGCGGCATTTCTTGCCAGATGTCGCCGCGTGCCCTGAATAGTAACGATAACGAATAGTAGAGAACCCTTGTACGAACTCGATTTCGTTAAAGAAATTCTTGTAAAACGAAAGTTGTTTACTTCCCATCACTTTGCTCGGACTACCGTCTTATTAAATGGGTTTCTAAAGCCTTTTTTTCTACCAATTTTAATGTTTCACTTTCTGTGCCTAATCATAATGTCATTATTTATTTATGACTTTCCTTACTTTATTTTAGTACTTATAGTGATTTTCCAATCTACCTGATTGGAAATTATTAGAGTTATTTCCATGTGGCAAATAGGGATATTTGTCTTATCTTAGTTGCACCTTTAATTTTTTAAATCATTAGAATCATCATAAAATTAAGACATGAATGTGTTTTTCCTCTTAAAATATTATGTTTTCTATTATATGTTATACCATTATTCAAAATCTTAAATAATACTGCAAACACTTAACTATAATGAATATTAAAAGTCTTGGGAGTAATCATTTTTCTCTACCGATATCAATTTATCAGAAAATGTGTAAAAATTCAAAAATAAATTTAGCTCAAGCTTTCACTGCAGTAGGTATGTGGGGTAGGTACACAAGTCTCTCGGGACCTGATCTCATTCCGGGATAAAAAGTTCGGCACATAATCCGTCTACGTCCAAAGTTTTAACGACACTAACTTTTAAAATTCTAGAGCAACTAGAATTCTCATAATATTTTTAAGGGTAAAAATAGTGTTCAATCTGATACGTATATGTTTATGTAGGTACTAGGGACACCTAGATTAAATAGACGTATCAGATTGAGATTTGAAATACGAGAACGAAAGGCCATTGAGTGCGAGGCCTTGTTACCATTAAGATTAGGTTGATCACTTGACTTGCCTTACTTAGAGTCTTTCACTTCTTTATAAATACATACGGGGCAAAGACTTTTAAGGTTCCTTCATAGTTTAAAGCCCGCTTCGATTTGGTTGCTGTTACCTGTTTTTTTTTTATTCAACATTTACCCTTATTATTGAGCCCCTTTGGCGCTCTTTGGGGCAGGCTTAGGTCCAGCAGTGGACTGCAATAGGCTGAGATGATAATGATGATTGAGCCCAAAATTAAAAAAAGTAAAACTATACTATATATGGCGACGAGATAACGGTTAAACACACTTTAATGCAAACGTTGTGGTCATCATACAAGCAGTTGCTCCTAGCGGCATTCGATGAATTCGATCCCTCAACCGCCAAGCTTTGTAGTCCGGACCGCGAACCACTCCACCAGACGATCGTACCTCTATTAATTAAAGGCAATAATGGTTATCTAACAATTATTATCTGAGTTACATGATTTATCAGCAGATCAGAATGCAGCAGAATGGCAATGTCATTCACCAAATAAATAACGACGCGGAAATTCGTGGTTTCCGTGCGCAAACTGTGATAAATACGTCTGATTAATGAGGTTACTTTAGCTAAATTGTTCAGGACCAAAAGCCAAATGCAGCGGCTAAATTCCGTAATAACTCTTCTTCCTGATGCGTTTATTTCATTTGTAACAAATTCTATATTTTGTATGAGAAATACCAGAGTCCAGAACCTAGGTGTGATATTTGTTGTTACTGCTTTGGAGGCCAGTAAACTATTAAGACAGGTCAATGAATAAACGACAACTCGATTGGCGTTGTGGCACAGTAATTTGCACTGAACACTAAGGTTTCCAGGCCTAAGTATTTGATAATAATGACCACCTCCAAGAGTTCCTGTAGAAAAGAGTCTAGACAAACATCGTTTTTTTTCCTTTTGATGAACGAAACGTAAAAAAAAAACAATAATCTACCAATGCAGCTACGTAGAAACATCAGAATTTATCATCAGCGCATCAACCCGGAATAATTTTATGATTTACCTGATGTGCCCAGAACACAAAAGATTGCCATTGGAAAGTGGGAAACATTTGTCGCACAAGCGGAGGCGATTTCGACTGACCTCTTTGCACATGGAATAGTAATGACCGTACACGGATTGTTCACGACAGAATCAACCAACAATTATAGACCCATCAGGAGTAGATTGCGGCCAACGTGACGTCGGATTCGTCATCGGAACTAACGTTAACTTGATACTTCGATAAATCCAGGGTTGTCGACTTCGCAGTCGGTCATTAGGCCATTTTTCACTATAAAAATCCAGGTATGTAGCATCAATGTTAAAAACAAAATGGATATTGGTGGCTATACTTACATTATTAAAAACAAACTTCTAGTGGCAAGATATACTCGTATAGCACTCTTTGTAGGACAGAGAATATACACCATCCAACGCAACAGTGAGGACTCTTGAATTCATGTCGAGTGCAGTGTTCGGCCCCAAAAATATCAATAGATATCGAAGGATGTAATATAATCATAAATTTTAATATCCACATTTTAGGGTAATCCTATTTCTAGAGAGATTACAAAAATAATAAATATTTCTTCATACCATCATATGTAAATTGCCTTAGCTACGGCAGAACAAATAAAAGAAGGTTGTACGGTTATAATAGTATAAAGGTCTTGCTAGTTTTAGGATACTGAGGTTTGCGGATACATGTTTTAACTGTTTGATAGGATAAACTTCTAAGCGTTGACATCCTTAAACAAATCCGTTTCATCGGCTTAGCCGCACGCCAAGATATACCATGTGTTAGCGACCTGGATTTGGAGGAACACAATGACACGTAAACGAGCTTAGCACATTTTGTGGTTTGTAGGTGTGGGTACACATTTGTCGGTTCACTTCATTGGTCTGATTTCCTTAAAACGATTAGTACCTATTGGTCGATGTGTATAAATGGATTTGGAGGATTATCTGATTGTGCCTGTAATATTTTTTTTATTTTCTTCTACACAAAGTTTCAGATGGTTTCGTATGTCTAATCCAATTGATCCGTATGATCCAACTTATGGAAATTGGCTATCGTCGCCTATAGACAATTCCAAGGTAGCTAGCTACTTTTACTCGAGTAATTACTAATAGCAACGATTTATTATGTAGCGAAGTATTTGAGAGAAGTAAGAACTCTCAAAAGTTACAATTTTTAGCCAAGTAATAGACTTAATTTCCATGCTATAAACACAGAATTAGTGATGTAAATTACTTGACCATAGGCGCGCCGCCGCTATACGTAATTTTTGACCATAGAATATAATTTTTAAATTAAGATTTTTTTACTGAAATATAGAGTTGCTAAGAAACACGTAAATAAAATTATAGCCTTTAGAAAGATAATTACTTCTTTATAAATGCGGATGTGGGAGACCTAGGACAGTAAACAGGACGAGGGGGGGGGGGTACCTCCTGAATGCCCGAGGAATTTCCCGGGGCGATAACCCGCAGTTCTAACTCACTTAATGGCACCAGAGGACACCGTCAGGTTTTTAGTGGGTAGACGGGCCTCACTCTGAGATTCGGTGTCGCACATAGCCCCCGACTACCGTGGCTGGCGTGGTATGTATGATAGCATTTCTTTGACGTAAAAAAAGTAAAGCGTTTACGTTCGAGAAACCGTTGGACCCAAACGGCGCAGCCTATTTGTGCTTGCTGTGGCGTTTTATGGGTGATAGCTATGCGCAGCAGTTCTAAAAGCTGATTGAATTAAAATAAATACTGGACATCATCACATACATTACTCTGATCCTAAGATAAGTAGCTAAAGCCCTTGTGTTATAGAAATCTGAAACAGCAACGGTACCACAATACTCAGCCCCGAGACAATATAGGAAAGTTGGTCTTCTACATTCATCTGACGGGATCGAACCCGGAACCTCAGAGATGGTGGCGCTATATATAGTCCGGCATGCTCTGATGATGAAGATGGTGATGATAAAGTAGGTAATACCGTGGTGTTATGTTGATAACAAGCTGATTATATAATTACTGTTTAGTCTAGTGTCGCGTCCGGGACTGCAAAACCAGCAGTTTTGAGTTCAAATCCCAGATTTATGTAATTGCAATAATAGTAAAGAGTACTTTTATCTTAATTTATCGCTAAGGATATAATATGGCAGTTTTGTAAATTCCATAAATCTCTTCACAGTACAGAATCGCTGGAAAGAAAAACTCGAATTTCAATTATTCAAGATTTATGAAAAGGTTCTATGTTTAAGTTACGGACATAGTCCAAAAATTTAGCAAGCTTAAGTGGTAGTAGGCTGGTCACATCTGTCGCAGAACCGATGAAAGGTGGAGTAAACGGGTTCTCCAGTGAAGACCACGTCTTGACAAAAGTAGTGTAGGAATCCCCCCAGCCCGATGGACCGACGACCTTACGAAGATGGCTGGCAGTGGTTGTATGAAAAAAAGGGAGATCGTGCTCTCTGGCGTTCTTTGGAGGAGGCTTACGTCCAGCAGTGGACAATAGGCTGAATAGATAGATAGAAGGTTCATGAATGTCAAATGCCAAACAAAGGTCTCGCCATAAAGCCTTATTTCAATAGCGCAACTACTGTTTTTATTCGCAATAAGTGTAACCAGATCTAGTTAGCACAGTAATTACTAGTTATGTACGTTTTCAATCTATCTTAACTAGCCTTAGTTAGCTCATTAAGGTCCACACGGCGTCATTAACCTAGAATATGGCTTCGGTAACTTGTCTCTACGTAAAAGCTTAGGAAGCTAAACATATCAGGTAGCGGACGAGCAAGCGTGTATAAAAAAGCGCAATGAAAACGGTTTATACCCTTGTCAGTACGTTGCTCTTCTTTGCATCTCAAACCTTTCAGGAATCTATTGTTAACTGTATTCCGCTATGCGTGATGCGGTTTTGATGGTGTTATTTAGGTCCTCGCATAAGCACTTTGATAGGTACACTGTAGCTATACCCCCAATCTCCCATTGGCACTGACTGTCCTTATAGCCTAAATATGAAAGACCAAGACATAACATGGCTTACGTTTAAATTGTCTTTCTTGAAAAGTTAATAGTTTAAGTAGGTAGGACCGAACCAATTATTTCGTTATGTGATAATAATTAAAACTATTAAAAGCTTAACACAAAATTATTATTTATAATAAGTTAAACAATGTAGTTTTTAGTATCGGTGCCAACGTTATTCGGTGCAAATGTTTTTATCTTCTAAAATGGAACCAATAATTACTAAAATAGACACATAACTAATTCAGTTTACCGACAAGTTTGTTAATTTGAAAACCGTCTCTATATTTTGCTCAACTTCAAAGGGTTCAAAAATAAACAACGCTGCCAAAGAAAATATACAGTGACACCGATCGGTGCGTGGTGTGACCAAAAAAATACGAGGTGTCAACACTTGAGGCTGTTTTACGTCAATCGTAATAAAATTGCAGTGGATCCCAAGTTACATGACAACACGCGTCTTCCTTTTTTTAAATAGAAAAAGTGGTTTCTCAAGAATCTTAATTATCTTCATTCCTATAACGAAGGCTGATGTGACATGTAGATTATTTAAATGATGATAATAAAATTGCTCCACACAGCACACCAATTTTCATGGCCTCGAATTAAGAAATTAACATTTTGTAGCATGAAAGCTTTATAAGGATGAGGATTTTCGATTAGGGAAACGAACTGGCTGGTTTATTAGTAAAATTAATAAAATAAATAAAGATGATAAAAATATAAAATACAACCATTTAAACGTAGTGATTATCTGATCAATGCAAACATTATCTTCTTCAAAGACATTGAAAGATAAGATTTTGAACATAGTCTCAGAAAGATTGAGAACCAGTGCTCTATATGGATACGGTGTCCGGGACCACACTGGCGTAACCAAAATCACTTGCCCGTCCAAAAACTGTTTGATCTCAGATTAGAATAACTACTCGGATTGTTTGGCTTGGACTTGCTTTTGCGAACAAAGTTAACCATCTCCGGTTCGAACGGTTCGCGTTATGCAAGACTTGCCAACAAATGTTTTCCGCATAGTATTTACTATTTAACTAAGTAGGTACTAACATATTTTTGAAATATTTATAAACGTCAAAACAACTATATGGACGCGTCCATCTAATGATTTTATATGACTTATTAGAACCAACTCTATATTTTGAGATTCAAAATACTTTTCTAATAAATTTACTGATTGCTGCAAAGGTTGTTATGGTTTTATCCATGTCTTTTTAACAAGATACCGCTATAAAGCTTAGTAAGTAAGTAAGTAAGTAATTATTTATTTGCATAAAACACGGTACATTTAGTTTTTATCTATAAGTATGACATACATGTTTCATCGATCTATCGATAAGCAAATGTTTGCTCATTAGTTCATTAGATGCGTATTTTTTTAAGCTATCCGATACCCTACGTAGAAATTAACTTTACGTTATTTTTTTAAATACCACATAATTACTCCTAGTAAGGTAAGCATAAAGATACTATCTTTGTCTACTTTAAGTCGGAATTCAAAAACTGGAGATAATTTGTAATGTTTGTAACGTCGGAATCAGAGACGCAAGCAATAACCACATCGTGACTTTAAAGCGTTAAATAAAACAGTTGCCGTAACGAACGTTAATTTATATAAAGCGATAAAATAATAACGCTATTTACCATAACGCTTCGATTAAATAGTTCGTAATTCTAATGCGAGAAAATCGATTACGCAAAATTTTGTATCTACAATAAGTTGAATGAAAACTTGATCTACGAAATATTACTGGAAATGTTTAAGTAAATATTAATTTGATAAAAACGCTTACCAAGATCGATTTGCGATTACCTTCTTTTTCACTCATTGTTTTTGACGATAATAGTCTCGTCAATGAAATTATGGAATTTACGGACTCATGTGGATGAAAAGTTTCGTAAGTACTCACGTATACCAATTTTCACTACAGAAGTTTCAGCTCTAATTGACTGCCAATGGGGACTGAGCCTACGTCCTTCTACTAACCAGGCAATTGAACTTTTTTTGTTATTTAAAATTAATAGAATTAAATAGTTTATTTGCGTTTGCGTTATTGCGTTTGGTAGGTCTTACAATTTGTTTGATGTTCGGCCCATTTAGCCATTTACAATATAGCATGCATATGTTTATAAGATTAATTACTATTGTTTTTTCAAGAATTTACATTTCACTGATGTCAGATACTCATTTTACTAATTACAATTCACTTTATTTTCTTTATAACAAGGAAACCAATTAACCAGACTCCTAAAACCAATCGTATGCATCTTAGTAGAATTAAAAGTATCCAAGAGCAAGTTATGTCGGTATATGACACAGCATTAGAAATGATTCGTGAGAATATAAGAAAGCTTCGCCCTAATAACGGAGCTTTGAAATATTAAAGAGCGCAGACAACGAACATGTCCTTTTACTCACAAATCTTTGTGGGGTAAAGCATTTTTAGTATTAAAAAGTTTCAGTTTTGACAACATTAAAAATGTAGAGCTAATTTAGTAACGTCTTTCTTGGGGGTGATTAAAATGCCTGTGTGTGTGTAAACAAACTTTTAATATGATAAACAAAATCGAATGCACAAAAAAACGTTTCCGTACTAAACCGCCAACTAGCTTACATCAATAGTTTGTGTTAGTGATTTTTAGATTTTGAAGTTGGTCCTATTAATCTTTGTTGTAGCAGTGCAGTCGACGTAGAGTCTTGTAACTGCATTTTGGCTGCTAGCACAAGCAACCGTGCAGCTATTCTTCAGCTAGAGTGCAGTCATTAGAACCCTAATAAGACACTACTTGGGATTTAATAGTTCAAATTAAAATTTTACCTCAAATAAATAATTCAAAGTATATTAGTAAGTTAGCTCGTCCTTCTAAACCCAAAAGTGTACAAGATAAAATAAACCTACCACTTTTCATTTTGTGGTTTATACTACCTCACATATACATATAGCCCCACAAGCTCAAGCTTGACAGACAGTATGTGCAGGCAGTGTGGTATCGGAACCGCCCATGCGGAAACCAACTGTCACACGTCCCGCGGCAAGCTACGAGAAGTTTGCTTTGTGCTGCACGGGTATTTAGTTTGGATTTTTTTAAACAGTTTATTCATTCGTAGTTAATAGTTGTTTTGGTTTTGAATCTACCTTTACAAATTACGTATAGCACCGGCGCGCTACTACCCTCGTCTAATAAACTCGGTTTGAAAAGCGCCTTTACGCATAAATATTTGGAGGAAAGTAATGTGTGGATATTTATAATGTTTCACTTTACATTTTATACTCGTTTTTACTAGCAAAACGTATAAATATCTTAGTTCTAAAATTGTTTTTTTAGAAAATCTTTCGCCTTATGTATAAAAATTAATTACGATGACAAAGTAAAGTAAAGTTGTAACATTTCCTTGTTTACCGAATGAAGATGTTAGAATGGTCGTTCAAATTTTTGTATGTAAGTAGGTGTGTAAGAACTATTTCAATTCAGGGAATTTTTTGTGGAGTCGAATGTATCTATCTCCTGCTAGCTAAATGTTTTTAGATATACATAATGAACAAAATATACAGTATTGTTATGGAGTTAAAAGGAAAACTTTCACAGCTAAGTAGGCTTTACAAGTTAACGAGTAATAATTGACAATCATATATATATTGTACTTGGAGAATTAAAAAGGTGAATATGGTAGGTACAAATTTAGCGGGCAACTACGGAATCCTACACCGCAAATGAAGTGACATCCTGGCTAGTTCTCGTGTTTAAAAACTCTCGAACCCCGACAGACAGACCCGGCGTGTCGGAACCTCATGTTCTCGCTGCGGAAACTAAACTGTCGCATGTTACAGCAAACATTAATTCTCTTTGTACACTCAAGTTGAACATTTCCAGCGTATGCAGAAGTCACTTTAAGAAAACATTTGATGCACAAAAGCGATCAGCTTAAATGTATGTGCATCGAAATGTGATGTAACTTTACCTGCTACAAACTAGAAATTAGTAAACTTAGCTAAGATAACTTTATTGAAAGTAAAAACCTTACAAAGACTTTATGTTATAAATCCGTGTTATTCATTAAACTTAAACCACTTAATTATAATTAAAGGCTTGTTTTTGTAGAATTGAATTGCTCCGTATGTATTTGTATACCATAGATTCCCAATAAGATATAACAGCACGTAGGTCATTTTTAACGCTGATACAAATCAATTTCCCCGGCATCGCAATTTGTTATTCAAATACGATGGAATAACAAATTGATACGCCCTTACTCGCGGTATGAGGTTAGTAAAAGATTCAGTGAATGCTCTACTGAGTCGAAGCCATAAGCTAGCAGGCTTCATAATCTGACACGTCGATTGGAATAATACCGATCAGATAACTTCGCGACATATCGATGCAATTTCAATCAATTTCACGTGGTTTATAAATCGGCTTAAAGTCTTACTTATTGGATTGTGAGTCTGATCCTTGGATATTCTTTTTCATCTGACGACTAGATAATTCGCCTGCCATTAGTGGCGCGGTGTTTTAAATTTAACGCAAACGTGAAGCGAGGTTCGATTCCCGGTTAAGATCAATTCTAAAAAAAGAGCTATTCTAAATTAGCTCGGGTTTGAGTGTGCTGCAAGACACAAAAATGGCGTCTAGGTCCCATCTCATTTGTTGTTAATTGACGATTGTAGAAATATGAAAATATTAGGACTGGCTGCTGGAGTTCTTCTGATGATCTTAATCAAATCAAGAATGTAACTGCCACAATCATTAGTTTACCAGCATATACCGTCTACTTTGTTTGAGCAGAATTCAGAATTAGGCCAAAGAGGAATGAATAATCATCCCACGGGAAGACTAATAGTAAAAAGATGTTTGAAACATTTTTTTTATTCTTCACACAAAGTAGAAACGCATAGAACCATCATATGCCTATTTAACGACAACTTTCCACACGAAGTGTGACATCTCAATTGAAACCGCGGTTGGTAGGTATCTACTCACAAGCACTAAGTTCCGTTTTCGCTCAGAGTCGATTTCCATTCCACTATGTGCCGGCGGATGTGAATATCTAAACAATCTTAAGGCTCACTTAGCGTATAAATAAATCATTTTTGTCTTCCAAGATGATGTGCTAGAATTGTTTATAGCCTGAGTTCCCATTTCCTATGCACACGAAGTTGCCTCAAGGTGAAATGTCGTAAATACCAGAGATATTACAATAACTTCTGCAAATACTAAAATGCATCACCTTTATGTTGCACACATGTTCAACCAAACTGATATAGCGTCGTTATAACGAAAGTGTTTGATTTTCTGTCGAATATTTAGTAAACTTTAAACGTTTACCCAAAAATAAATAGAGAAAAAAAATTAATAGAGAAGAAATTATCTAACACCCAGTTGCAGAAAGCTGTCTTTAAAAACGACATTAGATAATGTGACATTACCGCTAATTAGGTCATTAGATTTAAAGTCGTTGCACAAAACTACATAAACATCCTTTAGTGGTCCTTTAACTAAAGACTATATAATGCCGACATTATTAAATGTTGCAAGTCAAAAAAATAATTTTGAATGAAGTGAGTGAATGGTTGCGTTTTGTTACTGTGTTTTGTCATAGAACATGCATTGATAAAGAATGGGTTTGCAAAAATAAAACGTATGAAAACGACAAATGTCCTATTTCAAAATCAATCAATTGTCAAATGAAAAAATCTAAAATTGGCGGAATTCGGTGCGAGTTGTAGTATTGTGTTGAAACTTACCTGCTCTATCTCATCTACATTTAAAATGGCACAACAGCAAATGCTAAAACAAGGGGCAAGCTACACTCAAGAACAAAAATCATTAGTACTGGATCTTGTGATGTAGGTAGTGAGTATTCAAATAAATAGTTTCCACAATCACACCAATTTATAATTATAAACTGTGTTCACTTTCCTTTTTTACTTTGATATTGATCTTTATCATTATAATCTTACAGATACAAGCACATAGTAGAGTGCAAAAGAACGGGGGGCAAGTACATACATTGAGATGAAAAGAGAGGCATGGAATGCTATCACAATAGCATACAATATAGAAAAGGTCGTTTTCTACATGGACTCGACCGGGAATCGAAAACTGTTATCCTGACACATACAGAGACTGCAAATTTTGCCTAAGAAAAGGGAATATAATGATATGATGATATAAAAGATGGAAATATTAAAAAATAAAGTAAAATAGCCGAATACAATGTTGAATAATAATGTTTTAATTTTGTCAGTAAGATAATATTTTCAGATAGCAATAAAATATTTGTATAAGGGTAATGTTTTGTTTTTTATTTACAATAGGCTTCTAAATAAAGGCCTTTACTTAATTTATAAGTTTAGGTATTTCATGTTTCTATAAAGTATATATTTTTATAATCATAAATAAAACAATAATACGTTGTGAGTACTATTTACGAGTAGTTGGTGAGTTTATTTCATTTTAATTTAAAAAAATAGTTATGGAACAATTTTATTTATGAGAAACATTGAGGTATAATGTACTAGCGTACACCACATTGATGAGAAAACACTATTTACAATTGCAGCCCGGATAGACTTCTGAACAGTCTGTGAACTCGAGTGGACGTAATGGTTATAATCTCCATCATTATCAATTTCTATGTCAATAGGAGGTTGCACCTCGTCTTGTTCTATACACTTAATATGCATACCACACATGCAACAATTACTTGCAGGACTGTTGATGTTTTGTTTAGCGTAATAGCTTTTTCAATTCATGGGCAATAGCGTACCCCAAAGCATCTTTCTACTGTATTTCGGGTTGCAATGTGACTTTTGTTATATACTTCTTCTGAATTATTTTGAGGACGCAGAAAGCCCGACGTCGTCTCGGAACATATTGCTAAAGGCTTGAGAGAGACATTATTTACCTATATTAAACTGAAATCTACTAGAAAAAACGAAATATTATGCTAATGACAAGTTTAATGGATGTTTGAGCAGGCATTAAAAATTATAACCTCGAACTGCCTCGAACTGTCAAACTAATGCCCCTTTAGCGCTAATGAGGTTTTGTGCAACGTAAACATATTGATTTGACGTTCGGTTCTTTAAAGTTAAAGGAGCAATAAAATTTGCGTCAAATGCTTTTCGTGCAACACTTTAAAGATTCATTATTGTTTAAGGTCGCTTTAAAAATTTAATGTCCGTTTCTGCAACTGGGTGTAAGTCCCAAAACACACTAATTGTCGGTCACGAGGCATGAAATTAACATTCTTGTGGTATATGTAAAAGACATACCACATGGCATTAAATCCACCTTTTGTTCGTTTATTTTTTATTAGGCAATTTTTAATAAGTATGAACAGGGTTTTTTTGTTGGCATCTTCTAGCACATGTAATTCAGTCAAGTTAGATTTGTTTGTTATCTTTCCCTTTCCTTTAATTAAGGCGAAAATCAACTGCACCAATCGGGTCATAGCTTATCGTAATCACTGATATACATACATTTGTATGTGTTGTCTTACAGATAATTCATTAAACGCAACTTTAATAGCCCAAAACTGAACTAATAAGTATAAAAACATACCATAATATTAAAAAATAAACTTTAAGTAAAAAGTGATCAAACAAAATACTCTTGGAAGACCGGAAAAGTGTTTAAACCAAAACCTTACGATTAAAATTTAATTACGAGTAGTAGCAATTAACTATCTTATTAGGTATCACGGTAGTGATATTTTATAAAGATAGTCTTTAGTTACACTTTCTTGTCATTGCAATTAAAAATTGTCGCCTTTTACACGTCGTTGTCACTTAAACACCGCATCTCGACATTTTCTCTTCAAGTGTAGTTTTCTCACAATCACCGACGGATGCCATTAACTATAACTAACGCGTAAGCCGCTATTACGCACGCTTACTTTACAAATAAATTATAATCACTGCATCCGAGACTAGAGTTGACAACATTGAAACGGTCCCACGTGATCATTGAGCCCCACTTTTTTCTTTAGTTAGAAGTCATCGTTTATAACTAAAATAGTTTTGGAATAGTATTCCATACACTCTATCTGTCTTATGTTACAGTGGTTTAACCTTAGTCCCAGACCAGCAAATACACTCTGAATAAGACCCTAAAGGTGTGCTTAATTGTATATTTTTTTCAAAGTACGAAATATTATACTGCTTAAACTCTTATAATAAGTTTTCCTACGGAACCAAAAATCGATCGCATATTAAAAGTTTTTATATGTATATCAGCAGTTGATGGCATACGTACAAGGAAATTATCATATGTATAACAATATTTATTTTAATGCTTTATTTTGCCTCTGCTCCTGTCTTGATAATAAAAGAAATAGACTTTAGTGTAATTTGTACAAACAGAAAGCACAAATTAAATACTAAGTTTTGTTTACAGTGCCCGAAATCCCTGCAATTCAGTCTAATTCAAATTCAAAATTTATTTGCTTATAAATAGGGTACATTACATAGACATGTGGTTATAAAAAACATTAAGAAATAGAGCTTTGACCTATTTAGTCATATAAAATAGCATGCAAATACTTAAATATGATATATGGAAAAATAATTATTTTTAACAGTCAGTTAAATTAAAAGTCAAAACATATTGATTTGATTAAAATGTCAAGAGCAGAAATTTAATTCGTGAGTCATTTTTTATATAATTTTGAGTTAACGACCCATAGAAGAAGTTGCCTGTGGCCACAGTACCTAGACCTACTAAGTACTAAAACTACTCTAACACATGATACTAGTACATCTTGCGGTTTCTATGTGGAAAGTGAAGTAAATGAGCTTAAATGGGTTGTGAAAGAAAATCGTAACGACGATGTCGTCATGTTGACTTCCCATGTGGCATTTATTTTATATCACCTTCTACAATGTAGGGTGCTCCATCACCGGTGTTATAAAACATTATTTTAGACTTTATCAGACATTATTAACATTTAACAAAAGAATGAGGACATTTGACAGTTATTCAGTTTTAATGTGATGAAACAATTTGAAACTATTTTCATCAGTTAAAAATGTTTGCCAACTTTTGTCATATAAATAATATTTTATGCAACATGTTTGCACATAACAAAACCTGTTTTAAAAAGTTATACGAGTAAATTTTGGTCTGGGACACAGAACAGTAAAAACTTTTTTATCTATGATATGGAAGCACATTTATGTGCAATACGAGTAGTACTAGTATTCTGTCAATATCTTTTTAGCTACGATATTACGAGTATGTCGTAAATAGATCATGTGATTTTTATTAGTTTTCTCCTTTATTAAGTACCGCAGAGTAGATACTTGCCTAGTATTTTCTACCCAGCCTAAAGATGCATTATGTTATTATTATTTTTATTTATAAAGTCTACAGGGTGTAAAAAAAGGCTTAACGAAGCCTTAAACCACGAATTCTATACACTAAATCAAGTAGAACGCAAAAAAAATAATTGCTGGGAAATGACTTTTATTTTTGGGTATCAAAAAAATACTAATTTCTAACCCGCAATGTATAGCGCGTACGCCACAGACTATGCCTGTGCGTGTAAGCGGATCATGTTTCTTTGTAAAAAATAAGTATTATCAAGCAGAAGTCAATTTTGTAAAAATCTTTGTAAAAAAAATGTAACTTTGACTGTCAATTACTCGGTAACACGTCATTTCCCAGGTATAGTGTAAAAGAAAAAAATGATCGTAATAATACGTAGTATATGTGGTATTCGGCTTCGTTAAGCCTTTTTTTACACCCGATATAACTGATTGGTAATACTTTGCCATTAAAAATACCACTCAACAATCACAATGAAATCCTAAGTTATTATATAGAAACTGCAATTATTCTTGCATATTGTTCTATTGTAGTGTTAAAATGCCACCAAAACAAAACCGGTAAATGATAACATTGTTATATAAAAATAACAAATGGAGTAGGTCAATTGTCTCCAAAGTGGCACCTTACTCGGAAATTGTAAAATTGCTATAATAGTCATTATATTGTAAATTAGATTTCCACGGTTTCTCCTGAACGGCTCAATTTTTTTATTTCCTTTGAAGACAAATTGCTATAATATACGTTTATAAAGTAAATTTCATTACGAAAATACATGGTATGGTGGTGTGATTAAGTAAAAGTAGATAATGTATAATGACAATATTCGAATGTGTTTTCTAGAGCCTGCCATTGAGAACACTTTATAGTAAGATTTATGGATTCGAATGTGTTTTCTTGAGCCAGCCAGAGACCATTTTATAGATTCGAATGTGTTTTCTAGAGCCAGCTAGAGACCATTTTATAGATTCGAATGTGTTTTCTAGAGCCTGCCATATAGACCATTTTAAACAATATTTTATAGCGAAACTAACTAGCCTTACCCTATTTTTGACCCGCGGGCAATATAGAATAGTGGTGCAGTTAACTGCTTACAGTCCAAAGGGTAAAAGGGTTTGAAACCATGCGGCCTGAAAGGCTCGAAAGCATTAATAAAGAGGTTCTGGGCGACCAACGCCACCATGGACCGCCGCTTTACCACACCACTTATATATTTGTGATCAAAAACATGCCCATCACATTTAAAAGATTAACAGTCAGTAAAAGAAACAATTAAATTTACATAAGAATGCAAATACAGTATTGCTGGATAGTTCGGTCTTAAATTCGCTAACCCTGAGGTACGAATGTGGGCCTTATTAAATAATAAATTATTTCTTTACCGCAATAATTTATCTCCTTACAACATCTGCATTACTTGAGTAAAGTATAATTTATAGTTGGTACCTAAAAATAGAACCAGTTATCCTTGTAACACACTAGTATTCCTTTAATCACCTGATATTATAGTTAACCTTTGCTATCATATACCTCGCGGTAGAGGTGTAGCCCGACAATAATACGATTGCAAGTGCCCTTTAAATAAATACTATGTTGTAGTTCTCAGGTATTTTTCGAAGGTTATTTTATAGCAAGAAAAGTACGAAAAAATAAAATAAACATTTTAAAAAAGGTTTCATCTAATAGCTTGTCATATAAATGGTTTATAACCAGCCTACAACCAGTGTGTGTTACCATTGATGACATGCGGAACAGAAACGTGGCCTCTTACTATGGGCCTTTTATGGAAGCTCAAAGTTGCACAGTGCGCTATGGAAAGGGCTATGCTCGGTATTTCTTTGCGAGGAACAAAAGTCGCTGACATAGCCCGACGGATTAGCAAGCTGAAGTGGCAGTGGGCACATAGCACGTAAAACTGACAGCCGATGGGGCAGAAAGGTTCTGGAATGGAGGCCACGTCCGGCAAGCGCAGAGTGGGACGTCCGACCACAAGGTGGACGGGCGACCTGATAAAGGTTATAAAGGAAGCCGCTGGATGCAGGACGCTTCCAACCGGCCGATCTGGAAGTCACTGGGGGAAGCCTATGTTCAGCAGTGTACGCCCTATGGCTGAAATGATGATGATGATTATAAATGGTTTCGCTCAATTCAGTTCATGTGAGTCCGTCATACAATACTTACAATACTTGAACTTGAATCATCTGATTGAATCATGAATTGAATTGAGCTAAACCATTGTTAATAATGTATGTGTAGGACATCCTGTCCTAGATAAAACGGTCTGGGCATGATGTAAGTACATAGGTACTTTTAATACTTCCAATAGTTTCCCGGAATATCTATTGCAAGTGTGATATTAACTCGCACTCAAATATTAACAAAGTCAACTCAATCAACCAACTGGTATTAAAATGGTCGCAGTTATTTGCCCATAACATTTGGAACGTATTTACGTAAGGAAATGTTTCCTATAAAATATAAGTATTATTTAAATGTAACATTTACAAATGAACCTATAATTGTGATAACTCTTTGGTTGTTCGTGATACTCACGCGTTTTCCGACCACGATGAAATAAATCATGAATTCCTGGTATAAATTTATACCGAGTGTTTTAGTAGGCACCTACTATATTATTTACTAGGTAGGATCATGCGCTGTTCGTTAGGACTAGCATTTTCTCTGTATCATCATTTCATCAGTATGTCTAAACTCTTTCTTAGACCCAAACGGGTCTTTTGGTCTAAATTTGATCAAAAAGAGCAATCCATTAGTTATACAACGTGAATATAAAAACTTATATAAGTAGGTAATGCTTAAAAACATTAATCATATACCACAACAAATAACCGCGAAAAAAAAACTACTTTCGATTTACTTTAACGATATAGCATATTATTATGTGAGCTACGATAACATCTAGCTAGGATGGTGGCCAGCGCATTGGTATCGATTTCTAAAGTTAAGCAAACATCGCACCGGTTGTGAGTGGACGGGTGACCATTACAACCGTAATCAGTGACATTTATCACGGGCATCTACGCGCTTTGGAAGGCACGTTTAATGTTGGTCCCGGCTGATATCGCTTGATACTGGTCGTGAAGCCTAGGCCATAAGGCGGCTTAATTACATGTGACAGTAAGGTTTGTCACTGGCCTTACAACACCCCTCCAACAAACTGCTCTGGGCCCGTGTGGTGAGTATGTCCCAAACCACCTCATAGTTGAGGTGACGCCTGTGCCCTACAGTGGGACGTATATAGGCATACTTTACTTTATTATAGCATATTAAATTTGCGATATGGACTGATAATGTCTTATAACTGCATCAATTAACCAAATATCGCGTTAAAGTACATAATAAACCACTTACCATTCCCACAGGTGGACGAGGCAATCGAACATGACACAGCCATGCTCGGTGCTCATGCAGGACGCCGCTGGGGCCGTCGCCGCCATCTTGCTTCTGCTTCCTCACTAAGCACTTATAATGTCACTTCCATGAGACCATGTCCCCGTGATACGCCAAGCAATTTCGCCAAGGTAATGTCTGCAAGAGAAAATTGCCAATTAGAACGTGATAGGGTACGACGCACATTGATGGAATAAGATGAAAGTGAAATTATGATGGTGTTTTGACATGGACTGTGGAACAGTAGAAATAACACTTTGTGATTGTGCTATTTAGATGGTAACAATAAATATTATAGACAAATTGGTAATTGCATTATCAAATGGTAATGAGTAAAATAATAGAAATCTTGTAGAATAGGTAAGTCATAGGTGACTTATTTATTTACAACAGAAAACCAGGGTTGAATAATTTAACATGGCACAAAAGCTAAGTAGAGGCCAGATTAATTACATATCAGTGCAGTTATTTCTTTAATTTACTCGAATTGGGTTTTATATCAATTAGACTCACCATACACCCTCAAAATCTCAAAAGAATAGTTAACTTTCCCGTAAAAATCGCAACAGCAGATTAGTCATTTTGTATGAGGATATCCATTTTTTTTAGATTTTGATTTGTGTGCCATGGAAAAAAATCATGAATATATTTTTCGTAACCAAGGGTCCAGTCAGATTGAGCTTTATTGGAGGCGTTGCCTCGTTTTAAGTTTAGAACTTCAGATCCTACCGGGATTTAATTCAATACGGTTAAATATATTGAAACTGGTTATTATTACGATTCAATTTTAAATCTTATTCTGAAAGGATACTTATTATTATTTATTATTTATCCCATACATCTTTTCGACTAAATAGAACGATTGTAGCATGATTTTGAATAAGTGTGATGATTTACACCAGTTGCAGTTATTTGATAGCTCTATATTGTTCGAAACCCTAGAATGAAGCATAATAAAAGTACTGTTGTTTCATTGACAGAATTCCTGAGGGCGGATGTAATATTTTTCGACCGCAGAAATGTAAAGAATTAGTGGCTGTGGCGAGTAACAGCAGTTACTAGTTTTCCATTATTTACAGGCGTCATAAAAAGTGGAATATTTGTCACAACTATCATGAAATTGTTTAAGTATTTTTTTCTTAACTGACTCTACTTTTTGTCCAGGTCTTTTTTAAATGTTTTATTTGACTGTACCAAGCCAATACTCGAATAAAAAGCGATCAGGATTGCCTACTTAAAGGTCTACAGGGGTCTGATAGGAATGGCTCCCTACGTAATAACTGGACTTTTTGCATCTAGGACCATGGTCATGCTAGGGGGAAATACGCTATGAGAAGGTTTTTTTTTTGTATACAATTGAATCAAGGAAGTAAGCAAAAGTCAAAGTTCTAATGTTTGCTCTAATTTACTTTGCTTTTTTGAGCTGATCCTCTAACGAAAGACTCAGGATTTCGTATTTAATTTATGCTTTGACATAAACATTTTCCTGAGGTATGCCCACTAAAACATAGTTCTAAAGCTATCTACGTTATTTTTTTATTATTTTTTCTTTGAGATGGGCTTACTCTTGACCCCAATCTTGCTCTAGAGCATAGATGGGATCTACGATGGAGCGAGCTTGCCCAGAAGATGCCTATTCACTCTGGACTTAAAGAGAGTCAGGTTATATACACTCGGAAATACAGACGCAGGCAGGGAATTCCAACGTTACATTCAGTTATCTATTTCTTACGCTTAAGTTAGTAAAGCTCGTTTTAGAACTCAAATAAAACTATCTCGAATCTAAGTTTATTGCAACCTCAAAACCTTATTTGTTGTGAACGCTCAACAATAGGTGTGACTCTAAAAGAGCAACAAAATATTATGCAAACGCTTTAAGCTTATCACATAATGGATATAGGTACAGTAGGCTCGAGTCATCTAATGTTATACTATTATATATATTTTGTATGAAATGACGTACCAAAATTGACAGATTTGACAACTTTGAGATTGTTTTAAGAATTCATGGTTATGGCCCTGTTCTCTTTTTTCGTATCTTGGTTATAAAAAAACTTGAATGGAAATTAAGTCTACTACATATTCGCCTAATTGTGCTTAGATTCCGATTGCCATCTGGAGATTACTATCTGTGTCCAAACATCCATTTCCCACTTTCTAATATCATTACCAAATAGATACACTTACTATACAAATGTATATCTTTACTGGGTAGAGCTAGAGGTGTAAAAAGTTGGAAGCCTGATAATACATTAGGTTCCACTAACTATAGGGTTTGCTTCTTTGATTTGGACTCTAGAAATCTATCTTACGAAGGTTTTGGGATATTTTTCATCGCAAACTTACACAGTGACTATTGGGATTCTATTCTATTTATTCCAAAACTCTACCAATAAAACAATTACATTAGGGTATGACACTATACCTTACACAATTTAGCATTTAAATAACTCATTAAATAGATAAATATGTAGTTTCTCATCATAGCCACTATAGACAAAAATAGAAAATGACACTAAAAAGTTTGTCAGAATTTTTGATTCCTAAAATTGTCTGGGCTTTTTAAGCAGTGTTTGATACATTGACAGACAAAGAGCAAAGTCATTCTATCAGTGATCAATATATTTAAAGAGTTGCAATTAACTAAAACCATTGTACTCACAAATACCTTTTAAGAACAAGCCTACGGTATAAACAGAATATTTTCCACTCGACGAGCTCTAAAAATGGCAGTAATAAAACGGGATGCTATCATAATTTCAAAGATTATCAAATTCCGAATCCGCAAATGGCTTTGAGGGTACCGGTACTTCGATCGGATTATTGGAGGCAATAGAGCGCATCAGCCGATGTCAACCGCTACTCGGACTATGGGTCTATGTCTCTATGGCAGTATCTCTCAAAGTGGGCGATTATGCCCCTTCATGGGCACTGAAGGCTATGTGTAGAATTCACAGATTTAAAAGCGGACTGTTTGTACGCTAGTACATTATACCTCAATGGTTTGTAGGCTGATTTAATATTATAATTACTCGTAATCATGAAAATGTAAGTTGACGAAATCCAAGAAGAAGACAAGAGTATTGGCAAAAGACAATCGACGACAGAATTCAAATAAAAACCATTCGTTTTGTAAGGAGATCGAACAAGGGGCGCTAACAAAAAATGGGGTGTTGTGGTTTAGAATCAAAGATAATGTTAATCCTTAAAAGTTGCGTTTAGCTATCACTGGTAAAAAGCTCTCGTTTAGAATGTAAGTTTAAACTTCACACGAGACCAATATAGCTCGCTACAATTTAAAAAAATTAAGTAACAAAATGCTATTGCTGTTTTTAAGATGTGGTAGAGTAAAAAAAATGTGGGCCCTAAAAAAGTGGAGGGCAGATGAAATAAGTTTGAGAACCTCTGCTCTATCGCGATTAACTTCTTGTTGTTTCTAATAATATGTGAAATGATTATTCTTGCCTACTTTGTTCTTATGAGCAACACTTAATAACAGTCACTAAACAGTAATTCTTTATACGAGCTTAATTGACTCTACATCGATTATTTTACAGCGCTCCGTTTTAAATGAATAATTAAATTAGTACCTAGTGATAATATAAATAGTATTTAATTATTGATTCTAGAATTATTTTCATTTTTACACTCAAGATAGTTCTGGGATCTAAGAATGTTGTAACGGTAAATTAATTAAATAAATAAAAAAAGACAAATGAAATATTGGACTGTATCCATAAATATTTCTGTTTCGGGTAGGCTTTTTTGGTTTCTTTGTGGAAGTCAAACTAATAAATTATCCCGAATTAATTGTTCTCAAGTGTAGGTTCTAGATAAAGCGTAACAAAATATGTTTAAAAACAGCTGATTTGTGTAAATGAAGACAACCTTCGCAGCCGAGAGTCGCGCCAGACCCTGTTTGCGTCCCCTTAGGTCCTGGGTTCGATTCCCAGTCAGTTCAATTTAGAAAATTAACTTTCCTATATGTCTCGGGTCGGGGTGTTGTGGTACCGTCGTTGTTTCTGATTTCTATAGCACAAGTGCTTAAGCTACCTTAGGATCAGAGCAATTTATTTGATGATGTTTGTAAATATTCGTACAACTAGCATATACAATATATGTAATACGTTTGATACCTATAAGTTAATAATAGAGTTTAATTGCAGAATTTAACCTTATTTACTGTGAGACTTGTAAAGAACAAGAAACAATGTATTTTTAAATTTAAAGTGTAGAAAAATATTTATCGAAAAAAAACGACCCAAATAACTGACCTAAATGAAGTTGAATCGTCTGAAGAAAGGTAGTAGTAACTTCTCGTAAGTAAGTAGGTAGGTTACCTATTATGTTCTACAGTCGATTTAATAGAAATTCCTGTGTAGTATGAAAAATAACTATACTCATTCTTACAATAGCTATAAACGTGTTCAATGTAAATACACCACAAAATAATTCATAAAATTCCACACATTTCAATGATAATAAAAGTTATTTATGTTTTTAATCACGCAAGCGCGAAATGCATAGTTTTTACTGTATTGTACTTATATGAACTACAGTTGTGCAAAAATTTAACTTTATAATTGGTTCAAGTTTTTGATCAGATTCCTTAAAATAACACGAATATCAAGCAAGCAATCTATTACAACTTTTTATCTATTATAACCTACGAACATGTATGCATTCAGTTTGTGAGTCCTGTAATAACTTACAAACGTTACAATCGTAAGTTAAATGTTTTAAAAAGATCTTGTCATTTTTGTGGTTACGTACCCAAACGTTACTCGTATTATGTGCGGGTCTGGGTGTTGTGGTGCCGTCGTTATTTCGGATTTCTATAACACAAGTGCTTTAGCTACTTACCTTAGGATGACATCAGAGCAATTCATGTGATGTTGTCCAATATTTCTTTAGTATCAACTTCCTTTTGGGGAGTAACTCTACGCCTTTTATTTTAAAGTAAAGATGTACTAGGTCCTCTAGATCGCAAATTTTATACGGGTTTGATTAGATTTGAAACAGTTCAGTTTAAGCGAAGTAGATCTTATGAGTCTCAAGACGATTAGGAAGAGTCACTTGCAAAATAGGTACTCCTTGCCTCAACTCGCACTTCCCATCGTTATCCAATCGATGCAGCAATTAGGTTCGCAACGTCAATGTTACGGCTACAAACCAAGCTATAAAACTCTATTATAATTTGGACTTTCAATGTAAAGGCGGCCTCTTTAATGAGGGCTCAGCTTATAATAGAAAACTCTTGACTTGGCCCTGCGTACATTCAGCGATGGGCGTGCCCAGCGACCAGCTAAGTGAAAGTGACCCTACCAAACAGTTAGCGGTACCTTAGTACACGCTAGGAACTCCATGATTTCACCCTGGTACGGACAAGGTGAATAAATAGCGTGCTTAACAAAACCCGCTGATAAGTTTGCGATCTGCTTGGACCAAAAAAGCTACGTACTCTATAACTATTAGAAACCTGAACAAACAAATCCTGACTTCACAACGCTATTAAATAGTTTCATAAGTCACATGTATTAACAAATAAATATAAATATCCTTGTATCTTTTGTAATTCTGTATGGACATATGCTGAAATAAATTGATTTTATATATTTTATAAATTTTCACCTTACGCGCCCATATGACGGTAGCGAAACGGCCAAGCAACATATTTTGCCAACTTACGTGTAAAGTTTGTGATCTTAAGACGTGTAGAGTTAGAAGCTTGGCTCTACATTAGATATGAGAACGTTTTGACAGTGCGAGTTATAGTCTTGGCAATATTGCAAACAACAACCCTTACGACATAGTAATACATGTTACATGCTTTTAAAAGAAAACAAAAGCAGTCATGCATATGAGGGGTTTAGTTGTTCCCTAAATTCTCTCTACCATCTATATGTAAGTATAGACTTCTTGAAATAAAAACTAGAAATCTAGTATATCTAAACCTTAAGTATTAAAAATATTTTTACTACTAACGATAGTGTCCTCACCAAAGATTATTGGAAAGTGTATGAAGCTACAGCCATAGCAAATCTGATAATAAACTGTGTAAAGTTTTGTTACTCGTAGTATTTAAGCAAGTTTATATTTTAGTCATACTTTCATCTTTAATTCTGATCATGGCTTAGGTACTTTGTTTGTATAGAATAGTAATACTTTTCAATGCAATGATACTGTATATTGAGTAGTAAATTTATGTCAAAGTTTAAAAAACTATAAAACACGCGTGCGTGTTCTAACTCGTCAATACGATAATGACTCGGTCAGTTCGATAGTAACAATTTATTTATTGTAATTCCGATTATACAAAATTCATTCATCATTATCATTTCAACCAAAAGATGTCCACTGCTGAACAAATGCCTACCCCATATGACTTAAAGATTGCCCACCTGCATCACACAACAAATTACAAAGTTTCAAATCGATACAAAAACTAGAACTATGCTAGAATCAACTTCTGAGATTCGATTTCATATAAAAGTGAAGCCGATAAACCTTGCACTTAAGGAAGTAAATTATGGCTTCAATAATTCCACATTCAAAATTATTCTCACTAAATAAAACCACTTAAGACTCTCGACATTTAAAAAATAGTAATTTTTTACATAAGTGTGGTAACCCTACGAGCTTTCCTCCAGCACTCGTCACACCACTCGATGTACTATCGACTGGTTGACGCCGTAAACAGCTTTCCACTGAAGGGCTATACATGCAGCTACATCCCATTATACTTCACCACTCTTATTTTATATCCCATAAAGACTAGAATCCCTCGACGAAGATATTCGTTTAATTTATGCCTCGTGGTTTCGACGCCTCTTGTTTATGATATAATCCTTACGACACGGGTACGTTTCGTAAAGAGTGAAAGCCTATATATGTTTTAATTAAAACCTGAACATGAAAGTATTCATGTTCAATTATCTCTTAATATTTTGCTCTCACTTTGTACATGACAATTAAAGCTTAAGATTTTTTGGAAATACTGAATTATGTCATTTCGAAACTCTTTCACTTTGAATTCAACCGTAACCCTTATTAAATGTGTAATTGGATTGATTGATTGATTATATCAGTATATAATTCAGTACCTTACCATTGCACAGTTTAAAACTTTCTTGGCGCGTTTTTAATATTATGTAAAATCAATGTCAGAAATAAGAAATGCGCAAAATAGGTGTTTATTGCATTAATACCCGTCTAGTGTATAGTGTTAACTATAACAAAATTCTAAAATATTGATTATTTTAACACCCATTTGCCCTAATTACGAAGCAAATGTTTTGGTGGTATTTTTGCGCTGATCTGATTAAAAGGTTAAAGGCCTGGCAAGGTCAGCTAATAACGCGGGTAGAGCCGTGGGCAGAAGCTATGGATATAAATAAATATTAATCGCTTGTTACCATTCAGCTATTATAAACTATTGATATTAAAATTTAATCACAAATGCAGCAATTTATCATTTCTCTTATCGAAGGGTTAATCGCAAATATTAATTCAAAGCACAGCGGATTAAGGCTATACAATACTTATACTTAATATCCCAACTGGCGGCCAGAATGGCCAGAATTATCTGGCACCCTCTGCTTTACTCCTTGGTACCGATAGCATGTAAACTTGCGTGAATAAAATGTTTAATTATGCGTTTAAAACACTAATAATCTCAACAAATATTTATTTATACATTCTTACATTCAAACAGACACTTGTCCATACGTTCAATCTTATATTACAGTCTAAATACATAAAAACATTGCAATAAACTGCAACCAAAATCAAATGAAACTGCAAGACATATATTTCACAATAAGTTTTAAAGAAATAGTGGATTAGGAAGTTCGTCTCGAAGATGCAAACCGTACTTACTGTTCCCAATCCCAGTTTATACATACTGTCTACGACAGCACTTCTCAAACTTTTACGGTGCTGCGACCCTAGTAAGGGTCACCTTCAAGTCACAGTGCTTATATGTATTCTTTCATAAACCTTTAACATATTATATATAATGTCCGATTTTTTTAGCACTCCTGCTAGCCTGTGACTATATAGGTGAAAAGCAATCGTGAAAACCAACTTTCAAATGTGTATCATAAAAACTAAAAAAATGAAAATATAAATACAAAATAACAACAACGACTTGATATTGCATAAGCTCGTCCATCTTCAAACGTAAAACCATCTGTGATCATCTGTCTTATTCCTTCCCCTTGTACAGAGCGAGAAAGAGCTAGAAAATGGCCGGAGTTCATTCATAAACTTATACTACACGGTCAGATGTTTGGCTTGTTTACCTTTAACATTGTTAACTTAAAATTAGGGCTTAAATGTAGCTTAGTACAAATTTTCTAATTTGAAAATCTACATCATTTAGAACAAACCAATTAAAAAAATACAATGTCTTAGCTAAGTAAATGTTAAGTTAGCAGCTTACCAATGGTAAAACCAGTAAAACGGCCCTCATATCAGCTTATCAAGTAAGTACATACACTGATATTCAGGGGGTTTGTTTCCAGATAAGGTAGTGATTCAAATTTCCCATCACACTTTCACAGGCTGTGGACTGACGAGCTATCCAAAACCATGTTAGGATTGTTTTAGGTATGCGACTTTATTATTGAGAAAGGTAATTAAAATTATTGAATAGAATTATTTTCGGCCATCCTAAAAATCTGGACTTCTATAAACGGCGATAATAACTTATAAATGTGTGCTTTATCTGCCTTTCATTTAATAAAGCACTCGTAGGTATCACTTTTTTTAAAGATTTTATTATTACATTATTATATACATAGGACCGTCCTCGCTTCTGCTGATTACGAATGGCTGATTGGACGACGCGTTTATAGGATACCAGTCCCCACTGCACGCACAACCTTTGCAAAACGACACCCACATTTTCTTCTGCCACGGATCTACAACACGGCCAGCCGCAAAGTCGTAGATATAAAAGGAGCTACTGGGTGCAACATAAAACGAATTGTTGAAAATTGGTTGTTAGAGCTGGACTATGTCGAAACAGAGAGCCTACTTCAGAATTGATTGCGCCCATCTCACAACCCGCATGCACTTACAAATACACACATATACGCGGTTTCGCGCTCTCACCTCTCTCTCTCTCACACCCACACACACACACACACACACACCCACACCCACACCCACACACCCACACACACACACACACACACACACACACACACACACACACACACACACACACACACCCACACGCGCACACACACACACACACACACACACACACACGCACACGCACGCACATTATTTTTCTTGTTTATTTTTAACCATAATTTCTGTATTCCTTTTCTATTTCCGATATTTGTAGGTAATAAAATATAGTATAACGTTGTCAGTTTGACCCCGGTCTATAAAATTTGTTCTTGGTTAATTGTAACCTGACTCCTGCGAAACAAGCAGCTTGCTTAGTGCAGAAGTCGCCAGATACTGTATCAAATTATTAATGTTTTACTGGTAATAAAGGCTTATTATTATTATTATTATTATTATTATTTAGATTACCCCAGGTATTACCTAGTGGCGTGTAAGCGTGGCGATTATGGCAAAATTCTCCTTTTGGAGAGGCCTGTGTCCAGCAGTGGACTGATATAGGCTGGTGATGATGGTGATGATGATTACCTAGTAAGCTAAGTAAGTTTAAACATTCTACCTATAAAGGCAGGCCTTTAACTTTTGTGTGCTTAAAGTTTGACGCTTATATTTATGTGTCTCTCTATGTCTATGTGGCACCATAGTTACTTAACAGATGAACCGATTTGGATGTATTTACAAAAATATAAAACATGCTGATCGGTGTGGTAGTTGCATAACTTCAAATTAAATACTTACTCTTAATATTTTTGTCATTGAATTGAACCTTGAATTTAAATTTTGAACAAAATTAAGTTCACCATACACAAATGCGAGTTGAACTCGCGCACGAAGGGCACTATTATCTATAAAAATTAGCAAAAAAAACACGTTTGTTGTATGTAAGCCCCTTAAATACCTATTTTATTCTGGTTTTAGTATTTATTGGTTTGTTAAAGCGGCAACAGAAATACATCATCTGTGAAAATTTCAACTGTCTAGCTATAACGGTTTATGAGATACAGCCTGGTGACCGACGGACAGAAAGACGGACAGACAGACAGACAGACAGACGGACGGACAGCGAAGTCTCAGTTATAGGGTCCCGTTTTATCCTTTGGGTACGGAACCCTTAAAAGTAACAAAGTGCTGTGCTTGGTTTTGTTTTTTAAGATTAGTTAGATTAGATTATTAAGAGCATTTTCCGATAAAAATAGGGTACCTTTGTTTTAAAGACATCAAGTACCGCATATTATACTTAAATGATAACTTGTTTAAGATTAAGCTAGTGGGATCGTAACTCGCGATCACCAAGTTGAGAAACAGTGTTCTCCTCTGTATGCCGAGTCGGCAAGCATAGAGGGTGAATCCTCAACGATCCGCTCGGTATTTCAGAAAGATATCTCAGGACCTTTTCCTCTCTCGTTTTGTCGCATGGCATGTTCACAGCCTGGCGGTTTAAGCGACTCTCGAGAGTTGCGTGTGTTACGTAATTTTGTAAAATAAAACAGCCTGCAAAAAGGCAAATGTTTTCGGGGAATTACACAAACATGAACGGTATAAGCATAGAGTATGGCAAGCCTAGTTTAAATCATGAAATTATATTTTTTGTTGGTTTAAGTACGTTTGAATATTAAAGACAGTAGTAGACAATATTATATACATTTTCTTTGGACCTCGCACCTTATTGCAACAAAACAAGTTACATAGTGTAAGCTGTTCATTACTCGTGCTGTACATTACATAGGATACCGTTTATATCAATTTGTTTTTCCGAAAACTGTAAATAATTAGAATTATTACCACATTATCTTCATTTTATTTTAGTAGTACTACTACATATGTATAATAAAAATGAACTATAAAACGCAAATACAAGTAGCGATTTATCCTACTAATTTAAAGTATTTCTAACAACACCAGCAAACTATTAATAATACTAAACGAACGCATAAAAAACATTTTCATTTCATTCAAACATCCTCCATAGAATTTATAACAAGATGAACGAGAACTATTGTTGTCTATTGTCCTTTAGTTAATTTCGTGTTTATTTTAATTTGAAACAAACTAAAATCAACACCAAAAAACTGATCCGCTCTCTCAACAAAACCTAAGTCAAACGAATAATTGTGAACCTTCTCTTTTTTTGAAGTCGGTTAAAAAAAACTAGGACCACGAGATCAATTCAATATACAGTAATACAAGTAAATATAAAGACATAGCGTGTATGTCATCAAATAAAAGTATAGTCTGGTAGAGTCTGCTTACTAAGCTATGAAGACATCACACAATCCCGCTAAACTTGGCGCTCCGCTGTCACGTATCCAAACAGACTTGGCAACATTTATCGTCTCACCCATGGCCGCAGGATGAGTTAGCTTAGTATCTGTCTGGAACCACTTACGGACAGAAATGATGCGAAAATGCAGGCTCTATTTTAGTGTTGTTTAATTTTAGCTCTATGAATAAATTGTACTGTTTTCGACTGAGCTGTGCATGGTAGCAGGTGTGCGAGATAATAATTTACCAATAAAATGACTTCATTTTCCTATACAGGCTGTACGACTATATCAATTCATTAAGTCTTTGTTAATAAAAGCGTGTAGCGTGTCATTAAACAAAAGTATAGCAGACTCTAGTAAAGACAAAGTCCGCTTACTTATACTATGCTATGAAGACATCGACATAATCCCGCTAAACTTGGCGCTCAACTGTCACGTATCCAAACAGACTTGGCAACATTTATCGTCCCTCTTCTGCAGGCTGAGTTGGCTTAGTGTGTCTGAAACTACCGCTTATGGGCAGAAATGCCGATGTGCATGGAAACGAAAATACAGGCTCTATTTCAGTGTTGTTTAATTTTAGCTCAATGAATAAATTGTACTGTGTTTTCGTCTGAGCTTGGATAGGTAGTACGCGCGCGAGAAAATAATATATCAATAGATAAAATTACTTCATTTCCCTACGCTCACTTGATTGGATATGGGCTAAGCGGTGCGGGTACTTAGGTACAAAGCAATTGAGTATTCTCTGGAAGGGATGTCAGCGAGGGAACTAGAGTGGAGATAGAAAGAGACTGATAAAGGAAGGAGAAGAACGAAGTTTTTTTTCAAACGGTAATAATTGTCAGCCCGACCAGGAGAACTACTGAAAGACTGTAAATCCTGCCTGCCTTTTACGAAAATGAATCGTTCGTTTAAAGTTTAGACCATGCAGAAAGTTTCGGACGTATAAACCTAATAAGTTAAATTAACCATTCACTTGTGTCAGTCCTTTGACAAATTTTGAACAACTGGAACGGCCGGGTAACACGACCGTTTTCACGTGCTCATATTAAATTTAATCAGAAAAATAATCTACTACCGTCATTGTTATTCTGTGTCAAAGGTTTAACATAGATAGACCTCTGGACGAACAGGCACGAGCGACTTTTCTTTGGTTTTCGTGTGTATAAAACAGAGCTTCTCTCTTCTCCATTTTGGTGGAAACCCTCACAGATGCGCTACATTCCTCACAACTTTCAACTTGCTTAAGTAGAATCCCTCACAGCTGCGCATTACATTTATTTATTTCATTTTTTCTTTATAAAGGAAACAAACAGATATCAATATTACATTTAGCTTACAAATAATGTTTAAACATCCTCACACCTTTTAGCTTCCTCACTCAGCTTGGTGGATAGATTCACACCGAGGGGTCTGCGGATCTGCTATGACTATGACTTTATATACGCCGCACAACTTACTCGCACAGACAGCTTAAGGTAAATCACCCTTGTAGTAAAGAAGCAGGTCAAGCTACCCAAAAAGTAAAAGGTCATCCATTTGATTTTCAACTTTAGGTCTGATATATAAAGATCATTATCAATTGAAATTTGACGTTTTGTGGTAGGTTGACGATCTGTTTTCCGCACATATCTCGGATCTTAAAGTAGAGTATTTACTTTTCGTTTTTTAAATATGTATTACTCTAAGTTGATATCCCTAAGCTATACAATACAGCATTATGATTTTATAATACTTGAAAAAATCGACAGCTTCAGGTGAAACCCGAAGTCAAGAACCCACGACCATCGCATACGAGGCGAGTGCTTTTCATACATGTGCTGTACATTCATTATATACATCATTGGCCTTACCATTGTTTTGACTTTATAATTATGACTTTGATTATGAAACTGATATCTTAATTAATTAACTATATAATTATATTAGGTATTCTCAACCTTAGTCATTAATATCAGTTACATAATGTCTGAAAGCAAGATTATATGTGAGTAAAATTAAAAAAAAATCTAAAATGTTCGTACTTGTCAAGCGACATCTAAATATTAGGATTTCAAATACAAGCTAAATAAAATAACCGATCATTAAAACATTCCCATAATGTTTGACCTTTTGGTGTTTTAAATTACAGTTTTATTCGAGTTAAACTAACATCAAACGTAAATTGCGACGCAGTTGCTTATATTTTACGCATGTTACCCATTACAACGTAATTTACTATTTTTCGTTACTTAGATTGTTTGTTTTAGCTTATAATTTCACACGTTTAAATTCTCCAAATCACTATGATCAGCCATGCAAAACAAATATGAGTAAAACGGTACACAACATTTGAAAAGACGTAACGCAACAGCTACCTAGGGACACACATAAACAGTGCGTTAAAACGTAGTTTATTAAAAAGCCTTCTAAATAAAGGTCGCATTTAATGCTAACTTGTGAGTGTACTAATTACGCTAAACACATCAATTTCAGATGAACTGTACCGGTAACTAGGTCATCACAACGTGCCAATAATTATTGCACTCACCTTAAACGTTTTTCTTAGCGGCAGACGCCGGCACTTTTTGTACACTAATGTCCAATGTGTAAGGTATACATCTTACGCGATCGATTGTAGTATTCGAGTGTGTTTAGATTTGTTTTTAGATGTGAAGCGTTATTTTATCGATTGGGCGGCGCGCCGCCGCGCGTTCTAGCACGGAATGAGCGCCACCCCGTCCGGTGGTGTGCGCGCGTTTTCCTCGTTTTCCCGCCATCCGCCGACCGCCGGCAGGGGATGTTCTGAAACTTGTTACCAGTTAGTCGGCTCTGCGCATTTTGTAGTTAGCATTGATGGAAACTGGGAATTTGTTTTGGTTTGGATTTTTTCTACGTAATGTTTGTATGTTGTACCTGTTTATGGGAAAGGATAGTTGGGAATGTTTAGTCTATCGATATTGACTTAATTTTTAACGTTAAATAAAATCCAATTATTTCTGGGCCAGTGCACCCTAGCTAGCATCAGAGTGCCGTATGAGTTTTATTTAACAACTAGCTGTGCCCGCAACTTCGTTTGCGTGGATTACAGGATGTTTGGTATAATCGTAAAATACATAATGCGAAACGTTCAAATAAATAACAATATATAGATAAATATCCCACAGGAACATTTAACCGGGATAAAGGGCACTCTTATGTTAATCCAGATCTTAATCTATATGTGTGCGAAATTTTATCAAAATCCGTTGAGCCGTTATTGAGTCACAAACATCCAAATTTATATCCAAACCAAACATCCTTACAAAATTTCGCATTTATAATATTAGTGGGAAGTGGGATTGCTTCGAATAAATCGATCGAAAAATAATACTTTTCGATAGATTTCAGCGAGGTGGTTTGTCTAGCTAGAGCCTAGTTCTTAAATGCGCTCTTTGACTTTGCGTCCAGCAGTGGACTCCGACTGGCTGAGTTGATAATGATGATGAAATCTAGGCTCTTAGTTACTTCCTTTTAAGCATACCTCATGCAGAATAGTTCGCATTGTCTACGAACCCAAACTCATAGCTAGGCTAGAATAACAGATTCACGTCTAAGTCAATATTAAAGTTTTCCTACTTGTAGGGAATGAAGTACTTTAAAAAATAGATACATCGACCACCGTCAAATTTGACCAAAGTCTCCAAAACAGCCACCAAAAAGTTAACAACAAAAAGAAATCACATAATTAATTTAGTTCTCTTACGAAACTATGAAGCATCATTATAATATCATGCTATGTAATAAATCTACACCCACTCAGGTGTCAATTAGTTATTATTATATTTTAATTAAAACGATCCATCGAATCACGAAGCCAGCAACAGAACTAGGCGAAACTTATATAATCAAGGTCATAAAGTCATTAGTAATATACAGGTAGTAGTTCTTTTGATCAACTAGAAATGTGCAAAGAATTTCTAGGACCCCCTGTATAACATTATTTTGCTATTGACCGCAATTGCAGTGGCTATAAATCCACCTGTTGGTTGCCGATGAAACCAAATACAGATATCGTCGATAACGAGGTTGCAGAATGCAGAAGGCAGATGTTTGATACTAAGAATAATACACCTGCTCGAAGCTAGGTACCACAAACTGAACATAGTACGTAGGGTTAACTAGGATCTGACACGTGGTTATTTCTACATGACACGTGCGTGAATCAATATAAGCGCTTGCAATACGAGTACTAGCGATTGGCCGCAGCTACGCCCGTGATTTCGGCTTGTCTAAAAATGACTTTTTAAAAAAATCGTTTTTTCGGTAGTGTACTTGTTATTCAAGACTGTGTTATTACGGGTCCATTTGTTTTTCCACAAAATTTCCAGGATGTAGGTTTACAAATTACATCCCCACCTGTAAATAGATTGCGTGGCTAAAAAGCTTTTTGGACTTATAAGTTGGTATTCTGCGTAAGCGTATTACCTGAAATCACCTCTCGGTGTTTTATGCTATTATTTTTTATCAGGATAGTTGACCCCAATAATTCATCAATCATTTTATAAATAGGGATGATGACCAAGCAATTTAAATTTTATGAGTTGTCTAAACGCTTTTCCTATCCCTATTGATTTTGTATGAGAATACATTAGGGAAATCATTACCAAAATATTTATTAATTTTAAAGCGATTAAAAATCGATCTGTGCACACATTGAGAAAATTAAATTATGAACTGTCAAAAATCATTTTTTTTGCCCGACTGCCAAACGAGGGTTATGTTTTTCGAGCGTATGTTTGTATGTACTAGCATTTGCCCGCGGCTACGCTTGCGCTAATCTAGATTTATAAATCAAGCGTCTAAATTTCAACAACATCAATACTAGGCGTGGGCTTCATCATGATAATTTTAGTGATTTTTACTTTGAAAACGAAGGACTTTTTATACACATCTTTATCCCCCTTTTCACCCGATCAGCGGAGAATTTATTTATTACGCAGATAATCATATAAACGTATTATAAGGTCAGCCTAACACACAATTTAAAGAAACTTTTACTTTAAAACTGACGGACTTATACCATAGACTTTCACTCCCTATTTTATTCATTAAGGGAAGGATTTTTTCATAAATCCTTCATTAGTGATTGCTTGTACTGCATAAGGTATCTACGTACAAAATTTTAAGCTTCTATGTCCAGCATTGTGGCTGTGCGTTGATATACTATCAATCGGTCAGTTTACGATTTTATATTTTTTACTAAAATACGAAATTTTATCCCCTTTTTCATCCCCATCATGTTTAGAATTCCAACAACATTGCGTGAGTTTACAGCCATAGGCCTGAATTACAAATTTAATGATTTTTAAATCAAAACTATAGAATATCATATACAAAATTTCAACCCCTTTTCATTCTCTTAGGGGTTGTTATTGTGAAAATACCATTTGCAACTATTAGCCTAAATAATAAATTCAGTATTTTCCCATCGAAATAAAAGAATTTAAATATTAAATTTATCCTCTTTTTACCCCCTTAAGGGTTAAAATTACAACATCTTACATACTCTTTGCCAGGTTTAAACTTTAAGCAATAATATTTTTAGTGATTTATACTTTGAAAACGAAGAAATTCCACACACAACGTTATCCCTCTTTTTACCCCATCCGGGGTTAATTTATAAAAAAAACGCTGAAACACTATTAATTTATTTTTATACGTCAGCCTAAACACAAAATTTTGAGAATACATACTTCAAAACCTACGACCTTTCATACAAACTTTCACCCCCTATTTTAAACCCTTAAGGGTGGAATTTCTAAAAATCCTTCTTTAGTGGATGCCTGCACTGAATGTATCACCTATTGCGTGTGTGCTTAACTATAAATCTATTTATTTACTTCGAACAAAATGTATCCCCTTTTCACCGCCTTAAGGGTTGTAATTTTAACATCATAACATATTTTGCGTGAGTTATCAATTGTAAGCCTTAATAAAAAAATTGACACTTTTGCTTAGAAATGATAGAACCTCAAAAAAAATATCCCCTTTTCGTGTGAAAAGGGGATATTTTTTTGTATCAAAGTATATCTTTGTTGTTAGAATTTCAACCCTTATGGGTGTCCATAAGGGTTGAAATTCTAACAACAAAGATATACTTTGACTGAGTTCCCAACTGTACGCCTAAATAATAATTTTAGTGATTTTTACTTTAAAAACTCGGACTTTCAATGCACAACTTTACCCCTCTTTTTACCCCATCGGGGGTGAATTTATCATAAACGCTGAGACACATTCGTTCTTTTTTATACATCAGCCTAAACACAAAATTTGTAGATCCTAACTTCAAAACTGACGGACTTTCATACAAACATTCACCCCCTATTTTACCCCCTTAAGGATGGAATTTGTAAAAATCCCTTATGGGTGTCCATAAGGGTTGAAATTCTAACAACAAAGATATACTTTGACTGAGTTCCCAACTGTACGCCTAAATAATAATTTTAGTGATTTTTACTTTAAAAACTCGGACTTTCAATGCACAACTTTACCCCTCTTTTTACCCCATCGGGGGTGAATTTATCATAAACGCTGAGACACATTCGTTCTTTTTTATACATCAGCCTAAACACAAAATTTGTAGATCCTAACTTCAAAACTGACGGACTTTCATACAAACATTCACCCCCTATTTTACCCCCTTAAGGATGGAATTTGTAAAAATCCTTCCTTAGTGGATGCCTACACTGTATAAGGTATCTATGTGCAAAATTTCAAGTCTCTAGGTGCAGCGGTCTGGGCTGTGCGTTGATAGACTAACAATCAGTTTAGAATATTATATAGTAGAAGAAGAAGAAGATGTATATATATAAGTATGTCTATTTCTTTGGCACGCCCTACAGACTAAACCGTTTAACGGATATTAAAGTATAATATATCAATAGATTCGTCTCAATTGTGGGAGTGACAAGGGGTATGTTATTTCCCGAAATTCCCGCGGGAACACAACTTACGCGGGAGAAACGGAACTGCAATACTGATAAACCGATTTTGAAACTTTCTTATATTAACTATGGGTCACATATTTTCAGTGCTAATAGTATTCAATACTTCATTTTCCAAAATTCCTACGGGAATAGGCATGAAAATACACTGAAAAAATAGGAAGGAAAAACCGTTTAATGAATTTCAACATATGATAATATGTCATTAGATTCGTCTCAGTTGTAGGAGTGACATAGGCTATGTTTTTATCCGGAATTCCTATTGGTACATGAATTAAACGGGAAAAACCGATTTCTGATACTAAACCCTTTTTCAATGAAGAGTTACAAATAAGGCTTTATTGTTCATTGAAAAGTACTAGTAGAACACTACAAACTAAAAAGTCAGAAATAAAATTAATTTATTAAAAAAATCAATAAACCTGACTGCGTAAAAAGTGAACTTAAAAGATGAAAACAAGATTAAATGAATCAATTTGTAGTCGGAGGCATCAAATCCATTAACAGCAAATGATGATTGACTTGGTATGCACTGCGTTAGTACCTACCTACGTAATTTAAATCCGTGTAGAAAAAGTCGAATCAAGTAACATAGATTTGATGCCTCAGACTGTAAATTGATTCTTTAAATCTTGTTTTCATCTTTTACTTTTTTTGCACTTTTTACGCAGTCAGGTTTTTTGATTATTTAATTAATTAATTTTATTCTAGATTGTGTTTTTAACATTAGGCTAGGAAGCTATGTCGACACTTTTCACTATAAGTACTCAACTGACAATATCAAAACAAATACTTAATTGAAATTGACCCTAACTAATTAGGTGGGAAGTAATTAGTATATTGAAGAATGTCGGAATCATTTATAATAGTGTCAACATGGTAAACTAACACAAACTTTAACAATATCCAAACTAACGCACGCAACAAGTGGAATCCGTCATTTAACTTACACATTACCTTCAACTTTTATTTGCTTTAGATCTCACAAAACACTGAATGAAATAAAACGCATCGCGTCTGCACAGTTTCAGTGCAATGCTTTCTCTCGAGATGACGTAGATAAACGAGGGGTTGAACCCCGCCGCATTGGGGTTGGTTAGGGACCACCCCCGCGCCGGCTAGGAAGCGGATGTTTTCATTACAACGATTGCACTTGGCGCAGGGGTCGCCAACATTTCTATTTCATTATTTTTAGATGGATACTCTTTACGCACACCACACAAAACAAACAGTCTGAAAAAAAAATGCATTTAGAATGGTAAATTTTATTTAAAACGGTTTGCTTTGGCTTTGCATCGCAGTTGTATTAAGCATTATCATTTGCTTGCAGTAAAATACTCATCAATTAACAAATTATTTTTAAATTACAGTGAACCCTTAATTGAATGCGACATGCGAGGTGATGTGACTTGAATCATGTCATCATAATCAATCATCATCAAATGTTACCTACAAGTGATTTTTTTATTTGCTCGTCCTATGTTGTAATCAATGTTGACATTCTTTAAAAAAAACATTTAAAAATAGGATTGAAATGGAATTCATCATTTAACCCAAAATAATTATAATTCTTACACTTGGCTGATTACATAATGATATTTTGTTAAAAGACCTGCCAATACTTTTTTAATTATTTAATTATCAGGCTATGGTACAATCATACCTGGCCGGCAAAATATTACAAGTAAAACACGGCGAATCTAAATCATCCTTCTACGACATCAAAGCTGGTGTACCGCAGGGCTCAGTCCTGGGCCCTGTACTCTACAAAATCTACACTGCCGAACTGCCCGAAACTCCTGATTTGATTACCGCTACATTCGCAGATGACACTGTCATATTATCTTGTCACAGCTTTCTAGACCAGGCCTCAAACCGCCTGCAGAAAAAAAAAAAATGGCTTCTTAAGTAGAGAAATATACGCACCAGTGTTCTAATAATCCACGCAGGTAACATTGGCACTGAGAAGGGGAAACTGTCCTCCAGTTAAGCTTGGTAAAAATGAACTATTAATTAAGGACACGGTAAAATACCTGGGCTTTAAGCTTGATCGACGTCTGACCTGGAAAGACCATGTAAAAGCCAAGAAATACGAACTGGACGCTAGGTTTAAGGGGCTCTACTGGCTGCTGGGTCCGCAATCCAGGCTATCCCTCAACAACAAACTATTGGTCTACAATAGTATGCTAAAGCCGGTATGGACATCAGGGGCGTGCGGTGCATATAGGCAAATAGGCAGTGCCTACCTGGTAAATGAAATGATGTATATAGGCTAGGCAGTAGGTACTAACAATGTGTCATTGATGAAAACCTCAAATTTTCATAAAAAAAAGGCTTAAGTAAGTACCTACTACCTACCTCGAAATAAAACTAATGCCCGCCACTGATGGACATACGGTATACAAATATGGAAAACTACCAGCAAATCTCACCAAGCTATTATTCAGCGTGCACAAAGTAAGTTTCTGCGTACCATAGCTAATGGTCCGTGGTACACAGTGAATGCAGAAATCCATGACTACCTGGAAGTCCCAACTGTAGACGAGGAAATAATCTGCGCTAGCAGAGCACTCAACTACTTGATCGTCTGAAAAAGCACACAAACCCTCTTGCTTGCGCGAGCAATGTTGAGTAATACCATATTTATTCTGTGCCTCTGTGGTAATACCGCAACTGGCAAGTTAAAAAGAAGACAGGGCATAGAGACGCGGGTCTTAGAAGAAATCAGTCCTAAACGCCAATATCAAACAACAAATCAGCTTAAATTCTTAACGACTGATCGCAGATCACAAAAGCTAAACAAAAAAAAATGAAGCAAGCAAAATAAATGACGTTTTCATAAATTAAAAACTAAAATTTATTTCAATGTTATCATACCCGGCACCCCTGCCCTATACTCTTGTGTGAGCACGTCCTTTTCACGTTACAAGTACACGTTTCACCACAAAAACTTCAATTATCTTCTCGTCTATGCTTCAACGGGAAATCTTAGGGTTCCGGAGCCCAATGGCATTACCGAATATCATGTACAATGATTTCGTCCAGTCTATTTGTCTATCCATCGGTGCTAGCTCGAATGCTGAAATTTTGCATCATTTATATTTAAGTATAAAGGTTGTACACAGTACAAGAGAATAGACCACTCCTTAAAACCACGTGATCAGCTGCTTAAAAATACATAAACTTTTTCTAAGGAAGAAACATCGCAATCGGCAACATCATTTAGATGCTCTATCTATTATTATTGTTGTATAAGAGCAGCTGATCAAGTAGTTTTAAGGAGCGTCCTCTAGTTTTGTATGTACAGTCAACAGCACGTCGACCTACCCCAAAAGTCAAAAATTCTCCAATAGATTTTCATCTTTAAGCCTGACATATAGAGATCATTTACAAATGAGAAAATCTGACATTTTGTGGTAGGTCGACGAGCTGTTGTCCGTACCTATACATTAAAATACACCGTCTTCTTGATTTGAAATATCTGCAACGCCAACAAAATTTTAATCTAAATTATTATTCCAAGTTCAGGAAAGGTTCTTTAAAGTTCTTTTGATTAATACCTATGAATGTTTATAAAATACCTATAAAGTCCATGAAGACGGTATCAAAACTTTAATTTTTATTTTGTTTTGTCGTAAACATCCAATCATCATCATCGTCGAAAACGGGGCTTGGGCTTTAGAGATAACCCTAAGATGATCTTAAGACAACGGAACCCTATAGGTACTTTTCAACATGTACTTGGCTGTTTTTTTTTTGTCTTCATTAGTCTACTCGTATAGTATTCTGTGTCTTTGTTAACATTATCTCATTATTTGACGATAACTATAAAGGGTGTCAAATATACGAAGACATGGAAACTGTGCACTTAATGCCAATAAACATTATCTACCAGTAAAACGGCCTCTACCGTGAACCGAGTGCAGAGTCACGGGCTGTCATAAAAAATAAACCGTATAAATGTATAAAAAATACCACAAGAATCAATTCTAATTAAGGGTAGCGCCGACCCACTGTTGTGGGCACAACACAGCTTACATTTCATGGTGTGGCGTTAAAGCTACCCTCCAATCTCCAATTCCACGCCTTAAAGTGGACCACCGAGGATTAAACGAAAGGGGAGTGCTGGTCCCTAGTGCGGTTAGCATCAAAAAGATTGTGACGGTCAAAATGTCCATATTAATAGCTACCACTAATGTGTGCTGAGAAATACCGGCCAGTCAATACAATTTGCTGGCAATATACTTTTGCATGTCAGCCTATTGTATTCCACTGCTGGACGTAAGCCTCCCAAAGAGCGCCGAAGAGCACGATCTCCTGCTTTTTTATGCAGCCACAGCTGGGGGCGTCCTACACTACGTTTTCCAAGGCATGGTCTCCACGAGAGCCCGTTTACTCCACTTTTCATCAGTTCTGTGTAGATTTGATTCCACCCAGGTATATACCCAAAATGGGAAAATACTCGGGGACATTTCCACTGAATCGACCCCTTGCGTCGGGGTAAATCCATAAATTACGTCACACGGGGGGGGGGGTCGACAAAGTGTGACTAAACGTAACAAAATATTTAGTTAATTTATTAAGTATTCGACTGATTTATGCGAAGCAACCACTATACACAACCTACACTAGACCCTCAGGCAGCAGAAGTACCCTCTTTTAAGCCTCGTTCATTTACTTATGGATCATTTAATTATTTAACAGAGAACCTTTTGACGAAATACTTACGGTACTTAGAGTAAGCGTGACAACGAAAGGTAAGTATGTAGCCAACCAAGACAAAATTAAGACAAAGAATTTATATTTATATTTAACCACTAAATGGTAAAAGATGTTGACGACCTTTAATTTATTAGGAACGATGGAATAAAATCCATATTCTAATAATGATTCCATTTTCCACTCTGCTACCAAAATTACAGTTGTCTATTTACCTATTTTCTAAAATAAAAAAAACGCACACGATTTCTGAACGACATTGTTATGTCAAAGTCATACTGTATTTATTTGATCAGTGCTTTAAGATTGACATCTGCTGTCAGTCAACAGATTTGATTTGAAAATCAACGGACGGATAGTGTTTGTTTTAAATCAAGATTATTTTGGTTTGGTAATACATACAAGTACTTCGACCTTTTGTGATTTGTGTGCAAAACTTCTAATATGACTATGAAGAATGAAGTATTAGAGCTTGAGACCAAAATAATCAATCATGAGGCTTACGGCACATCGTGAGTTAAACCGTTGTCTTGATAAGTTAAAGGTGTTACTTGGACGTGTTTCTATTTAAATGTTCTTTATTTTAGGTACAGATGGCTTCCCAAAGATTTCGAACTTGGTTCAGCTCTTGGTCAAGGCAAATTCGGCCACGTTCATGTCGCTCGAGAAAAGAAAACTGGTTTCCTGGTGGCCATCAAAACACTGTTCAAGTCTCAAATCGTTAAATCGAGATGCGAGCGCCAAGTGATGAGAGAGATAGAAATCCAGTCACATTTGAAGTAAGTTTATTCTAGTACACTTTAAACCAAACCAATACCAAGCATCACAGATATCAAATGTTGCCCACACTGTCCACTCCTGGCCTCTAAACACTCGCGCTTACGTTACTCGCGCGATTTTGCTTCCAGCAGTGATTAAATCTTTAATTATTACTAATTACGTTAATACCTATTCCACTTGCTTTTCAAAATGTCTTTCTGTCATCTGCCTTACTGTTTCGGTCATGCGGTATCATACATACATACCTGCTTCCTATAAAAAACTTACTTATGATTGTGACCGTTACAGACACCCAAATATCCTTCGGCTATTAACATGGTTTCATGATGAGAGACGCATATACCTGGTGGTCGAGTTTGCGGCAGGAGGAGAGCTGTACAAACATCTCACTAATTCACCAAAAGGACGCTTTCCTGAAGCAAAGGCTGCTAGATACATCTATCAGGTGATAATGCATTACTAACTTCTCTACATTTCTGACAATATAAATTGGTCATTTTTTTGTTGATTTTTAAGACATTCGAAATATTCTTGTATATTTTTTTTAAATTGTGTTAAATAAAAATATTTTGTATTCTGCATGACTGGCTTCTGTAAATACTTTGGTTTCCCTTCAAATTACAAAAATACATAAACCTGTATGTTTTTCAGGTAGCAGATGCTGTGGAATACTGCCACCAGCACCATGTAATTCATCGTGACATAAAGCCTGAGAACATTCTGGTTGCATTCAGTGGAGACCTTAAACTGGCAGACTTTGGCTGGTCTGTACATGCACCTTCAGAAAGGTATGTTGACTTATTCATTTTCTTCTATGATCAAGCTCCTTACCATGACCTCTTGATTTAGGCCTGCTCCTGAATGGACCTGCTTTTTCGAACTATCATTGTATGAAAAGGCAGAGCCATTCAAAATAATCCTGCTAGTTATGAAAGTAATTTGGACTGGATATTATTGTATCAAAAAGTGATTTATAATGTTAATCTGCTACATTCAGTTCTGTTAGTCAAGTTTAAAAAAGATTCTTTAAATTAAAAATTATCTATTTTGACGACAATTTATTTAAAGTTTCTGTTTTTTAGTCATGTAACATTAAATAAATAATTTAATTTATCATTTCTGAATTAAATTTGCTAAACATATTTTTGTTCTATTCTTGCTTTTAGGCGTAAAACAATGTGCGGAACACTAGACTACCTGCCGCCAGAGATGATCAAGAGGGAAGTGTATGATGTGTCTGTAGATCACTGGTGTATTGGAGTACTGCTGTATGAGTTCCTTGTAGGGAAGCCTCCATTCGAGAGTGAGGGACAAGACAAGACATATCAAAGGATTCTTACTTTGGACATGTCATACCCTGACCATGTACCTGAAGGAGCTAAAGATCTTATTTCAAAGGTATTTAACCATAATATTTATTTCTTTATATAGATTAAAGTATGCAAAAATTATATCAGGTTTATCATGAACCAACTGTCAGATAAAACGCAAAATGCATTGCTTTCATACATTTTGTGTAGCAATAGCAGCTATAATAATCATCATCAACTATTAAATTCCAAACCATTTAAATTTTAAACAAACCAAATCAACAACATTTAACAAAGAAACTATCTATTAAAATTTATGATTAAATAGCTAATGAAAAGCAGTGTCTTATTCATTTATCAATTTATTAAGGGTTGTCAGCCTTCACTAAAAATTACATAAAATGTTATTGTTTTTCTATTTTCAGCTCCTCCGGCACTTAAGCAAAGAGAGACTATCATTGGATGCTGTTAAGAAACATCCTTGGGTTCAAAAGTTTCACAATCCTGAACAATAACACCAAATGTGCCTGTTAGTATTAAAGTATGTATTTTATTATGATATTTCAATCACAGCAATAAATGTTTTTGACCTTAATTTATCACAACTTTCATTTATAATTATAATAATAGTCACCAATATTTTTTTATTATTAAACATAAATCTTTAACATTTTATGTAACAACAGCAATCAAAAGATTCAGTCAAGTAACTGCTGTGAAATATCTTTGTTATCACAAACTATAGCCATAGTTGTTGATCCATTTGAGACCAGCTTTGCTTCCATTTGCTGGCTTGTACTCAAGACCAATCCAGTCATTATAGCCATTGCTCTCCAAGTATTCTAAAACATACTTGTAGTTTATCTCTCCTGGAGTGTCGGGCTCATTGCGATTAGGTACTTGAGCTATCTGTAATAAACACATTTCAAGTTAGAAGATATGTAAGAATAAGTTATTCTTTGACTGACAATTTGCATAAAAATACTGATAATACAAGTATATATTATAATACTGATAATTCAAGTGTAAAGAGAACAAGATTATATAAACAACATTGACTGGATTCTTGCAATTTCAGTGAGCAAAATTCAGAACACAAAACAGTGAATAAATATTAAATGTATGTAGTACTAAAATTAAAAAAGTCAATATTGTGCCAGATATTCTTGATCATTACTTGAATATCTTTTGTATTCTAACTTACTTGAACATGACCAACATATGGCATGAAATTCTTGATATTATGTGATATGTCTCCACAGATTTGTTGCAAGTGAAATATGTCCATCATCAGCTTTAGGTTCGGGCTGTCTATGCGTTTTATGATGTCAATAGCTAAAACAAAAATAGACTGTAAATACCTTAAATGTCATGGTGGTCACCGAAGACCCAAAAAAACAGATTTTCATTTTTTATAGTAACTTAAAAACCAGATGTACATCTATCAGAAAAACCAATTTGTCATGATTAGAAACATACCCTTTCCATAATCACTCAAGAAATATTTAGGTACAGAATGTTGGTTGATAGGTTCGATGACACCCAAAATATTGGCATCCTTAAGCAATCCGGCAGCAAACTTTAAATTACTTTCATATGTTTCCCAGTTGGACGGAGTCACATTTTCAAGTTTCCCAGCCATGATATGAATTTTTCTAGCATTTACTGCCTTTGCATAGTCTATGGTGATCTTAAGCTTTTCCTTGAATTCATTTTCTTTGCCTGGAACTGCTGTAACTCCTAGTTCTCCTTTGCTTACATCTCCTAGAATATATAATGTTATATGTAAAGATTTGACTTTTATTAAATAAAATTAAATATTTTTTTATCTCAAAAATATTTTAAGATCCTATAAGTTTTAAATCTTAACAGTCATATGTTCCTATACACTATATTATAATGGAAGACAGTTTTTTTTTTATTCATGAAACTCATTGATATAACTTTTAATATTTCCTTCCTTCTATGAAAAATATTTACTGATTTTCAGATCTGTAATCTTCTAGAGTTTAATCATATTTTTCCATTTAAATAATGGTCTAATGTAGTCATTCGCTATTTTTTTGTTAGGGTTCCGTACCTGAAGGGTAAATAAAACGGGACCCTATTACTAAGGTTCCGCTGTCCGTCTGTCACTAGGCTGTATCTCATGAACCGTGATAGTTAAAGAGTAAAAAATTTCACAGGTGACGTATTTCTGTTGCCGCTATAACAGCAAATACTAAAATACAGAATAAAATAAATATTTAAGGGGACTCCCATACAAGAAACGTGTTTTTTTGCCGTTTTTATAGATGATGGTACGGAACCCTTCGTGCGCGAATCCAACTCTCACTTGGCCAGTTTATTACTGTATTTTTCTAACCTTACTTACCTGTGTTTAGATTTATTAACACTTGTTCGAGTCCGGCCGCTTCTTTGGCCTGTTTAACCTGCTCCAATGAAAACCCAAATGGAAACCCACTTTCCACTGCTTTGAACCCAGCTTCCTTTGAAAGCGCATATCTTTCCAATATGGACGTTGCCTCAGTAAACATAAAGGCCAAATTGGCACAAAACTTCATTTTAACTCTATTATTAATAACACTACACAAGTAAAAGTATGTTATTTCTGATTATAACCATCGGTAGAGGTTAGCTTGTATTTATAGTGCGAGCTGTCAGTCATTTATGCGGTAACAATTGTTATCAAACCAATGTTATCTTCAGAAAACAAACAAGTTACCACACTCTGATTGTGACCCTGATATCAATTTCAGGGCTGCCTCAACGTTCCCTAATCCCTACTATTTAGTTAGACAACTACCTACTTCAGTATTACTTGTTTAATTATTTGACAGAACAAATGGCGGGAAAATTTTAAATAAAACTGACCGCCGCAATATCAATGGCCGCAATAAAGTGAGGATTAACCCTTTTTTTCACTCATTATTGGACTTTATTCGTATCTAATATTGCAGGTTTTCCTTAAGTAAACATTAAAGCTAAGTGAAGTCTCTGAGTGCGGCAGCAAAACAGATAATAACATTTTAAACGCCTACATACGAGTACATGACATTATTTATATTTCAAAGGTCCCACTCCACAGTGGGAAAATAATACGTGTAAACGCACTGTGGAGTGAAACCTTTGATTATAAACATGTCTAGATAGAGTGTGGTGCTGCAATTGTCACCAAAAGAACATTCTACTATGGAACAGGCCAGATTTGAGTAAGTAACTACTATGGTAACAATTATGGGTTGCTATGCTATGGTAACAAGCGCGCCACTGAGCGGGCGAAACAAACTTTGGTGACAACAGTTGGCTGAAATATTTTTTGACGTTTATGACACTCGAACAGGGAATCTAGACATGTATTAATCAAAATTTTGAACTTAAATGGCCTTTATCAGTCTCTAGATTTATGTGTTATTAAAAAACTTCTTGGTCTTCAAAGAAATTATTTTCAACATTTGTTTTACTAAATAACTATTACCTTCGTGAACAATTTTACATATTTATGTATTAATTAAAATAAATGTATCTCCTTTGAGAACATAAACATGCTATGCTAGGAAGCTTGTTATCTTCCCTGCTTTAAAATCAATAAATGTGTGTCTTGTTTTAATATAAACCATTTCGCTTCTCAACATGTTTTAATGTTTTCTTTCCCGAATCATTGATTTATTTTCATAATTAAAATAAAAAAATGATTTATTTCTCCGCTTACTTAAATGTTACTGTGTAATTTGCGATCAAAAAAGCGATCGAGAAATCACTCAGAGTCATATTTTGGCGACATTCCACCTGAGAGTTAGGGTTAGGTATATTCACATCAAAATTTAGTTAATAAAAACTGCATTCTTCAGTGAAAAAACGTAAATAAAACGCCAAGTCATAAAAAAATTATATAATATTTTTATGCGTTGAATAAAATATTGTTGTATAAGATTATTTTACAATAAAATACTTATTCGTAACAATGTGATTAGTTTTACAAAACAAGGTGATTAAAAAAATATTTAAACAAATCTCAACTTCGATGGAAGGGGTCACAAAGGATATAAGAAAACTCAGACTCGCATACATCGTTATTCAATTATATCTTTTGAACACCACAACGTGGACAGTTTATTTTATACTATATATTACTCCTAGTGCGCAATACTACTTAGGGGAAGATTCATCTGCTCAAAAACAACAACTATTTCTATGGGAACAACGTCGAAAACAATATTCCCTGTACAAACGATATCACATAACCAAGAAGTTAAACTGGGACATCGTATTTAATTTTTTATATGTTGGTCCCATAGAATATGCTGATGTATTTGATCATCAGAATCAGCCCTAGTGTTGATTATTTGGAGTTGCACATTTACATGGAGATATCTTATTTTGTGATTTGATGTAGGCATGCCTTACAGGAAAAGTGGTAAATAAATAGGTAAGACTGTAATTCTAGAAAAAAAAAACGTTTTCCCTAAATAATAATTAGGTCAGTCAGAATATCTGACTATCTGGTTATGGTGTAAAAAAAAGACTGACAACCCACAATGAAAGAAGATCTCAATTCAACGCGTATTCCTGAAGCCTCTTAAACAAAAAAAGAAAAAAAAAACTGTCACAGGTTGTATGGGAAAAAATACACTGATTCTATGTACCTACGTACGAGTAATAATAATAACGATCAATGCAGCACATGCGCTAAACAGGTATAGTTAACTTTTTACAGCGCAACATGTCAACTACATACAAACTAATATGAATGGCCACTACATCGGGCTAGCATAAATACTAAGCTTATTTATGCCACCTAACATTACATGGAATGATAACTGTTAAGTAAGTAAGTGGTCACATAAACAACTACAAAAATGTCTTGATTATTATAGCAATGCTTCCTTACATAAGACTTAACATACTCTTGCTATACACGTTTATAAATGCTGACAAAATGCTAGTATGCTGGCAGTACGCAGTCTTATTAACAAGAGGTATTCTCGGTTCATTATAATTTTACATAAATACAACTTTTTGATATTAACACAGCCATATTTTATAATATTGTAAAGTTACACACCTATTTTAGCGATACTTTGTAAATGTTATATAAAATACGTTCTTAAATAATAATTTGTGGACAGCTCTTACAACTAGAAAGACGTGATTAATTGAGCAGACAGTGCCGGTACCCTGCAACTCTCCACGTGATTGCTCTGTCATGGCAAACGAGTTATAAACATCCGGCTCGAAGGACCGAAAACTTAGAAAATAATGCATACATCCTACTTACATTAAATAAGGCGTGATTCGGAAGTACCGTTCATAATTCTTTGGTAAAGACGAAAATGCTATTATAAATATATTTGTGAGCAAATTATCAAAGTTGGAACGACTTGAAAATAGCTTGGACTTAGTGATTTGGGTTATCCATTCATATACACTCAGTCCATAGCAACTAGCTAGCTAAATAAGTAGTATAATAGTAAACGCTTAAAATTATTCAAATACACTGAGCATTATATTATGAGCTTAAGTTAACATAATAAAACACGCTATTTTCCGCTTATAACACGTAAAATTTTAGAAAGCATGTCTGCTTGAAAACTAGCGATATCTTTACCTAATTAATGGTAATAAGAACCTCTTCATCTACCACTCCACAAGCCGCAGTGACACCGGAGATTTGGGAGACAGAAGAAAGTCAAACTGGACGTCCAACTCTCCATCGAATTCAACTCTCCACCGCTGCATAATCTGTGGATAAATTAGCATTGGCATAAGGCGTATATTGGCATATTTTAAAAGATACAACAACATAAATTATTCCACGAACGTTAGCTTCATCATACAGAGTAAACTATCTATAGCTTCAGAAAAAAAGCTAAGGAACAGGCTTAGATTACAACGTATGAGAAGTGTAAGCCATTCTCAGAATAGTGACCGATTGCTTTGCTTCTGCGATTAGGCAGAAAGCTTCTAGAATGGAGGCCACGACGACCTGGTAAAGATTGCAGGAAGCTGCTGGATGCAGGCCGCTTATAACCGGCCTATCTGTAAGCCAATAGGGGAGGCCTATGGTCAGCAGTGGACGCCCTATGGCTGGGATAATAATGATGTTGATAATATTAAATAAAACTATTACCTTTGCGAGCAGCAAATGTAGCTCCAGCTCGACAAATCTCTTGCCAGGACACATCCGTCGCCCCCTTCCGAAAGGCGCGACCAGAGACGCAGCATGAGGCTCTCGGCTAAGCAACCACCGCTCTGGAATGTACTCCCGGGCTCGCCAGAAGTTTTCTTCGCGACGGCAAGCCGCCCCAGTGTGGGCTAGCACAAACGTCTGTTGACAAATAAAATATTTAAACTATACTTAATCGTGGTACTGAGCGCCTTCGAGACGGGCGCAGCAATGTCATGCGTGTGTTAAAGTATCTACTATCTACTCTTTATGGCATAAATGAAATATGAGAACGCTATTCATGGTATACCTAAGTATACTTTGAAATTCAATATTTTAATGTCATTACTCCCAGAACTGAATCCTTTTTTGAACAAATTAAGTGCTTCTTCATTTTTGCACGTGTCTTGTCGTTTCAACGCTGCTGCGTGCTGTTCAATACGTTACGAAACTTGAGAGTGAGTCTACCCTCTCTCCATAAACAATCATTTATTAAGAACAATACAATAACTAGAGAAGATGCTCACCCCTGCTGGTAATTTATGGCCAGCAACATTCATAGGTGCTTCCAGAAGCCTTGCCAAGAAGGGCGCGGTGGGCAACAGTCTGAATGCTTCGTTAACGGCGGCTTTTATAGAGGGCGCTGCAGCCACCTCTTCGGCGCGAAGCTCGCCACTGCATGGCACTTCAGAACGAATTTTCTCTTGCCAGTCAGGCCGACCGCTGAGCAGGTATAACAGGAACACTAGGCTATTGGCTAACTGCAAATGAAAATACATTTTGTTTTATTAGATTCAGACTGATCTCCCGATTAATAAACTAGCTGTCTAATTGGTTCCACATGTTGTACAAAATAATAGGACCCTCTTTGAAACCATAAGATCTGCTGCTCATACATTAACAACAACCTTTTACATAGGTGGAACATCTATGTCATCATTTTTCAATTCATTCATTCATTCATTTCATCAAAAGTTTTTCTGCTGCACCCATAGACTTAGGATTCGCTCTATATCTATGGCTGCACCTAAAAAAACGCTGCTGATTTTCTTTGTTGCCATAGAAAAGGTTCATGTGTGTATGAGTAGCTATCACGTGGTTATAAGGATTGTCTTATTCTTTATATTTCCTCTATATTAACAAATCATGGCTATTGTCCAACCACTTCAGCGAATATCAGAGTCGTCCACGTTTCTCAAGATTCTTTTACTGCAAAGGCATGAGCATTAGAGCATGAAATATACCCTTTTTTAGCGTGAGGAAATGCATTAACGCACTATCATCAAACCGCGGCGGTACGGCTGGAGTGGTGTGTGGGACTCCGGGCTCAGAAGAAGCCCGCCTACCCACTAAAACCTCACGGTGCCCTTCGGTTCCTTAAGTAAAATGGAGCCAAGGGTTTCGCCATTGGCCGCAGCCTCTGGCATGCTCCTTGACTAGCATGAACTATACCTAGCCCAAGTACTCTAACTACTTACCGTCTCAATGCCAGCTGTGATAAAGTCTATCACTGCCGCCTTCTTGTCCCGCATGTCCAAAGCAGGATTCTCGAGGATCTTGAGGAATATCTCCTGCATACCGTCGTCTTGGGCGGAGCCCCGGGACCGCGACTTGGCCTCCTCCATTAGATCCGATACTATCCTGCCGAGATTTCATATTTTGGTGAAGTGGAACAAAATAAGTATATGTTTTTGAAACATTTGCTTCGACTACTTCCTGTTGCATAATACAGTTTAAGAACTGAAGCGTTATTCCGGTAATTTCAAATCCGATCCGATGCCAGTTACATTTTATCAAAAATGGTATTTTCGTACACCCAAAATTTAGACAGACGACCTGATAATGATTGCAGGAAGCCGCCTACAGGCCGCTTCCAACTTGGCCGCTTGTAGAAGTTATTGTTGGTCCTACTATATGGATATAGCAGTGGAAGTCCTATGGCTGAAATGATGTCGATGATGCAACTCTTTTTGCGGCTGGAACTAGAACGACCAAATTTTCTGTCGTCTTTCGTGTATACTCGTGGTCGCTTTTATAACATGATTTGCCTTCGACAGAATATTAACAAAAAAAATAGTCAAATAACTCACGTGTGAATAGTCTCCTCGCTCCTCGCGAAGGTTCGATACAGAGTGGTAGGCGCAAACTTCCACAGCGGAGCGCCGTAGTACGAGTCCCTCTGGGCCCTGAAGTGTGCTTTGACTGCCGCGGCCAGGGTCGCCGCGCGCCCTGACATAGACCGCTCCAGGAACCCGAGCCGGGCGCCCAGCATCAGACCACATACAGCTGGAGTAAGAAAAAAAACATTGATGCTACTCGGATGCATCGGCCGATGGAGTGGAAGAGAGATAGATGCGTCACAAGCCGAACTCTTAATAGGCCGATTGTGCCTCTCTATCGTTTGCACGCGGAACGTGACACTTTTTATGAGACGTTATCATGTCAATAATACAACATCATGATCCTAAGGTGCGCTAAAGCACTTGTGTTATGAGAAATCGGAATCAACGATGGTCCACTACATCCTGACCAGAGACAATGTAGAAAAGTTCGTTTTCTTTATCAGCCTGACTGGGAATCAACCTGGTACGTCGACATAACTTTCATGACTGATAGAGAATGTGCATTCTTTTTTTCTTTAAACGCAGACATATAATTGTCCACCTTATGTTATTGGGAAAACCATAGATATTTTATACTCCAACCAGCATTGTTGGTATTATAATAATTGTGGGACAAAATAAAAAATAGCCTAGGTACCTAATCTAATTTTAATGTTGTACAAACTTTAACTTTAGCATCTAGTCGCGTTGAGAAATACTACCCGATAGGCAGTAAAACCTAGCCTACCTAGATTTATAATTAATAAGCACCTTGCATACCAAATGTGATGCAATGTGTCGAAACACTTTTGAATTTAATGTAAACCTACAGTCATTTGACTTCATAAAAATTCCTGTCACAGACTAACAAAAAACTGGTTCACCTACTAATGTATCGGCTCAAAAGCATTCCCGATAAATGTATTGCGCATGGGTACAAATATTAGACATGTATGTTTAAGTGCATCGCCTTTCTTAATTACAACATGACCAACATTACGAAAATATCTGCTTACACAGATAAAGTTGTCAGAGCCCCAGAGTCCAGACTTCGTAATGCATTTCTAACGATGTAAGAGTACTCTTCAGTTGTGCATAGCGATAGCCGCCAGAGCTATTTCTACGATATCTGACCCACATTCTACGTTATCTCTAGACGTCATTTTCTCGTCATGGCCCATCACATAGATATATTACCACACTTGTTGACTCCCTTCTACAAATAACTCAGTAATTTTTCATATCGTAACCAAGACGTGAATCATCTAACTTTGATTGTTTCTAGACAAGCAATGATTTACTGTGCTTCCTTTTGCTGCTTAAAGGATGATTACAAAATATTGAAACGTTATAAAACAATCATTAAATAACACTACGCAACACCTATTATCTGCTGATGTTCCAAATAATTACTGCGCCTCAATGAACCGATTTTATAAATATAATTGTTATCTGTTACAAGATGAACTCGTAAATCTTTTAAAATGCAGTAATAAATAAATTAACCGATGCTGTAAGTTACTTTTATAAAATAATGTTTAGTCTGGGAGAGAAGTAGACTTAAGTAATAATAATAATAATCAGTATTGTCTGGCTAGACATTTGCCGCATTGGCCGATCATCACTATTTTTAACTCGAGTCATTTGTATCGATACCGAGGGCAATACTTATGTTAATCTAATATTTAGCTGAACTTTCTACGATCCCATTAGACAAAATAGCAGTTTCTTAATTTAGACAGGGCTCATGTAGTTATGTCTCCGACCGACTCTTTTAAGAATTGAAATTTATCATATTATTCAAGTCGCCACTGATATTTGTTTTTGTGCACGACTTGACCATTTCTTATCAGTTGGTAAACTCAAGGTAACAGAAATACTTTAAAAAACCGGCCAAGTGCGCGTCGGACTCGCGCACGAAGGGTTCCGTACCATTATATATAAAAACGAAAAAAAAACACGTTTGTTGTATGGGAGCCCCCTTAAATATTTATTGTATTCTGTTTTTTAGTATTTATTTTTATAGTGGCACCAGAAATACATCATCTGTGAAAATTTCAACTCTCTTATTATTACTGTTCATGAGATACAGCCTGGTGACAGACGAACGGATGGCGGAGCCTTAGTAATAGGGTCCCGTTTTACCCATTGGGTACGGAATCCTAAAAATGTTAAATGACATATAATTGATATCTATAAACCACACAGACAACGTACCATAGTTTGTGCTCTGACTTTATCTGCTTAAAATGGATGGTAGAAAAAAACAATTAAAACTGATAATTTAAGCTCTTGGCGATAACTTTACTGACAGTAGGTAAATATTTGTATTTACTATCCTTGCACGCCGCTCCATGCAGTTTTTTTTTTAATACAACATGGGGTTTATTAAAATCAAACACATAAGTATAACAGAAAACTGACTATACAGATCAGACATGGACGACAGTAAAACACGGCTGGAGATGATATTTAACCTTGCATCGATCACGCATGATACTATTAATTTGAAGGTGAAGTGTGAATCATCTCTTAGAGCCTTATCACACTAGCAATTTGTGTAGAAGTTCAAAGTAAGGCAAGTTCGCTATGAATTCTCCGCAAATATCGCCTCGATTATTCTAACTTTTCCGCGTAATCAGCGTTGATAATGCTCATAACTTATGATTGTGGATAACAGACCAAAACAAAATTAACTTACATTCCAAACCCATCCTATTCGTGAGCTGGTCGAAGCCGTAGACGGTGCCATTGGCTGTCCTGCAGGAGTGCAGTATATCTAGGAAGTCGTCGCAGATGCTGTTCAGCTCCGGCAAGAAGTTCTGCATGGTGTGCGGGCTGGTCAGTTCTGCTGTCAGGTGCCGTCTGAGGTGGTACCACTTCTCACCCTGTCTGGAATAAAAAAGTACAAGCCAAATTTTATGGGGTGGTTCACAATGAAGATCCAAAATCCAGGTTTTTTTAAAAGTTTAATCACAAACGTCCTGCCATTACTCTATTGCCTGGGTTCACCAAAAAGCTGCTAAGCTGATATCGAGAAAAAAACTGGTCGTCCATGCTTAATGGTACCTACTTAAGTTGCTTTGTGGCAGATTTTTTTGCAGGTTTGAATATACTTTGTATGATTTTAGTACTCATCAGCAGCGAATTTACGTAGTTATTCTTAGGGAATATTTCAGATGATTTGAAAATGATTGATAACAAATGATTCCCCATAAAATTTGATTGGAAAAGATAATTTGAGCACCGGTATACCGTAATTCCTAAAAGAAGGTGTTTTTTAGGGTTCCGTACTCAGAGGGTAAAACGGGACGCTATTACTAAGGCTCCGCTGTCCGTCTGTCTGTCCGTGCGTTTGTCTGTCCGTCTGCCACTAGGCTGTATCTCACGAACCGTAATAGCTAGAGAGTTGAAATTTTCACAGATGATGTATTTCTGTTGCCGCTATAACAACAAATACTAAAAAACAGAATACAATAAATATTTAAGGGGGCTCCCATACAACAAACGTGTTTTTTTTGCCGTTTTTATAGAAAATGGTACGGAACCCTTTGTGCGCGAGTCCGACTCGCACTTGGCCGGCTTTTTTTAAAGGTCAGTTATTAGCATAAAATATACAGGTATGTTACTAAGAACTAGTGTAAGGCCATTATCTTTCTAGTTTTAGCATACAGATAAGTAATGGGAAGAGGATGTGTGTATTGTAGTTACCGTTGTATAAGTGTATTATGAAAATAAAATCGTGTATTTCCTATTAAGCTAAGTATTACTTCAGATTTATTGATTGCCTATTTATATATTTCACCTTCAGTTTTATTTGATAACCTTTTCGCAGATTTTTGAATTAGTAAACCTTAAAAAAAATAACCTATCTACGTTAGAATTGCTGAAATATTAAATAACTCAATTGACTAAATTAGTGGTAAGCCCACTGACCCTTAAGATACCTGGATATTTGGGCGCCACTGTATCGCTTGGCAACTAAAAGTAGCAAAAGTAGAGCCTAAGAATGTAAACTATTAATTAAAAGCTAGAAAAAGGTATTCAACTCACCTATAGAGAGAGATATTTTTACTAGCAAATTATGAATGATTAAATTTTTTGACTTATAATGTTCATTTATATTTGCATAGGAGCTGGTGCTGAATAGGTTAAGATTTTCTTTATTTCTAAACGCACAATATTTACATCAACTAAATTCATGTATGGAGGTCTGCCCATGTCCTTTGTCATTTTGTGGCAAATAGGTTGAAAATTGTTGTGCCTATAGTATAGTTGCTGACTAAAGCAAACAATTAATATAAGGTCGGTCTTTAGTAAGACCTAATGAATAAAAATATTGACAAGATTAAAAACTATGGGACTTTTTCACAATGTAAGTTCGGAATTAAAACGGATAAGTTCTAAATAAGCTATTTTCTACTTATATGAAGGATAAACACTATTTTTGCGTTTCACCACCACGCATTAATTCAAGCACTCTTATCATCTACATATTTTTATTTGATAGATAGCTATTTGGCACTTCATCTGAACATTGTGAAACAGGCCCTAAGTATGAATATAATAAGCCAACCAATTTAAGATGTATGTCACCACTATCGAGACATGTAAAATTACAACATTTCAAATTGTAAAACCCAAAGACTAACCTTGGTGTAAAGTTGTTGCCAGGATAAATCGAGTTTATTTATAAGATGGTCAATGTCAACACTCGATTGGCGCTGTGGTGCGATCATGCACATTGAGTGCAAGAGTCTCAGGTTTAATTCCGGGTAAGCCAATTTAAAAGCTTTTTTTCTAAATTGAGAGAGGTTTTGGTTAGCTTAAAGCTCGAAAGAATTTTATCAATTTAGCACTGAACTCTAAATAATAATTTCCAACGGACTAGACGTAGACAGGAAACAACTTTGCATAGGTATAAAAACTTTAGATTAGACCCAATGCTGCGCAGTTTGCCTAAACTTACGTGACTAGCGTAGCAACTAAGCCATATCCACTAAAAACCATTGGTAGTTTGGTTGGTAACTACAAACTATAAAGTTCAGGCGCGCCGCCGCTATACGTAATTTGTGGTTCAGGGTAACGTACCACCTACGTCCCATAGCAACTAGGTACAAGATTACTAATTGAACTTCAACATACTTATACCTTAAAAAAAGGAAACTATGAAATGCTACCTACTCTAGTCTTGGATCTCTTTTAAATAAACACCCAGAAATACTTATTTACCGGTCGTTAAAAATGCATGCGTAACATTTGTTTTATAGTTTCTACCTAAGTGTGGGTATGTTGGAATCCTAATTTACTTATTATTTTAAGAAAAGGTAAGCATTCAGTAAGCTTTCATGTTTTTTACTTACTAACAAAATCTATCCATTTTCTTTAATACTTACAGTACAAGTACCTTTACCTATCTACATTTTCTTTGGTCCTTTTGAATCCTGTTTAATTTACAGATAGGGTAGAGGTTAGCTAGGTACCTATCCAATAATTTTGCCATGTTTTATCCTAAGTTAAGAAAAAAGTAAAAATAAGCAAGCACTTCAAGGTTTTTATTAATCAATAATAACGACCACAGAATACTGTTGTCACAAATTTAAAATCACGCTCAACTATCATGCCAAATTATATTATGTATTGTCACGCATAGGTATTTTTGCTATCGTTGTCTGTAGTTACTTTATTTATAATAGTTTTACCGCCTACATTTTTTCGACCATAGCTGTCCATGCGAACAAAATATAACGTTCATTACGCTTGATTGATTGACATGTCTTTACAAGTCAATTAGATGGAGTAAGTAATTTAAGAAGCATTAGAATAGTTTATTAAAATATGTTTTACTAAAAATGTATGGTTATACATTTTACTTTAACCCAAATAAGATACTCAAGTCATCGAGTATCGTATACGTTGGTGTCTAAAGGACTTTCTAAGTTCTGTAAAAATAGAAACACTTGACTAAAAATCGAGTAAACTTAGCTAATGGCATCTATAGAAAGCTGAAAATATTATTAAAGGAAAAATCCGAGCCCATTGTAATGTAATTTTTATACAAAGAAGCAACGTAATAATCAACCTCGGCATTAGGTAATGCAACAGGGTAACATCCCTGATTACCTAATTATATCTAACTTCGACAGTGTAGTAATTAAGTGCTCTTAGGGGCCTCCGCTGCGTGAAACGGACGTGCGCGACAGACACTAGACGCGTGCGTGCGGTTCGGTTTTGGACACAAAAAGAAACCTGCTACGTTGGGCTGTCTGTCACCGTAGTGTATATCGCTATCGGGAGGCCCAATATGACTATAACTTACTCATTAACAAGTCCAGTAGACGCGTATCTGTCAGGCCGGCTCCTCCGGTAGACTTGGACGATCTCCGTCGGGGGTCGATACGGCCTCCTGGCGGGCGTCCGCAGCACAGCGTCTAGCGCCGTTCGCTCCGCTATGGACACAACCATGGCTCCCCCCGGGGTCGTCTCCGCGAACACCGGCCCGTAACGCCTGAACATGTCTGCGTGCAAATATCTCATTGTGACAGCGAGTGCAATTGTACCCATAGATTGTACGTCATTATAAACGTTAATTTGGTTCTAAATTCTAAAAAGCCAAGAGTGTCAAATTTTAATCTTTTTAATTTGATTTTGGTCAAAACAGAGAGATAACTACCTTTTCTCTTACCAAGAAATGAACTGAATAAATAAGCTGCGTTTAGGAATAATACATTTTTAAATAGGTACTGCTTCAGGTTTAAGTTGTTATTGATTAACTAAATAACGCTGTTATTTTCTAAGAAACTGATGATAGTAAAAAAATAACAATTTAACAAACGCTTAGGAACAAAAATAGACTTGTAGCCATAACAATGATTTCAATGTCAAGGGCATTGTCGACGCAGAGTTGGCCTTGTTACAAGAACTTGACTAACTTAGATGATTTATTAACATAAATTAGTCGGTTAAACTAGACATAAGTCCAAGAACGGACAACGAATAGGTACTTAAGATTAATAAGCTCCAATTAAAACAGTCTAAACTATCGAGAAAAAAAACGATTTAACTTCCTAATTAGTGACTTATAAAAACAATTAGGTATAAGTACCTACTCATAGCTTATAAAATTTCAATTTCCGGCTTTTTTACCTGATACATAATAAATCATTGTTCATTGATTTAATCGACTGACAGGTATAGATACAGAAAGGCTGTCAGACACTTCAAATAACAAGTTTTGTTTAGTAGGCGAGAGAGTTGCGAGCCTTGGAATACGAATTTAGCTCCAGCCTCCACGCAACCATTCAAACTATAGACTAGTTAGACTCACTTCTTTGATTAAAATATTATGACATGATATCTAATCCAGAATTAAAACCAACAACACAGCTTTTGACAAAAAGCACTTATTAAAAAACATTTTATTTCTTTAGGGAGCAGTGTCAATTAGACTAACTTAATTTTAAATCCTATTCTACAAAATAGTGTCTTACCTTCATAAGCTTCGTGAAGCTTGTTCATCTTGTACCGGCTCCAGAACAGCCATCTTGTGCCAAGAAACGGCAGAGCTGGCGGACCTGGCAGTCTGGCAGCCTGCTTGGTGTCTGCGGCGCGCGCGACCAGCGCTGTCGCTGCCACCACCACTGCGGCCACCAGCAGCACTAAGGTAGGCACTCCGGACCAGTCCACTAGAGGAGGTGACGCGTTCGTCTGCGTACAAAGAGACAGCTGGTGTTTTATTTGGTTCATACAGATAGGTGTTAAAGCATGAGCTTTCATGGCATTCATGCCATGAATGCTCATGCTGTATTACGTAACTGTTAATTATGGCAACTTAAGTGTCTTGATTCTTTTGTACTAATCATTTTTTAGGCTTCTGTTGTCCTGACAAGGAACCCTTATAATTTCGTCATTGATGTCTGTCTGTCTGCCCATCCGAGGTTTTGCTCGGAGACTGTTGATATTAGAGATATGTAATTTAGTGGAGTTATGTAATATCTATCAATCACGCTGAAAAAGTAATAGAATAAAATTTTGAAATATATATACTTTTTGGGTAGCTCCCATACATATAACCTGGGGATGTTCTTACCTAATAGAAATTCCTTAGAAGAAAACATTAAAAGTGACTTAAACTAAGTAATAGCTGAAATATACAAGCACTTGGCCGGTTTTTACTTATTTCCACCAAAGTGTCACCTGCGTGCGTTCCTACGCAGGAAGGACACAAGTTAACCTACCTTTATCATAATTTATTGTGACCTGTCTAAGTAGATAGTGGGTACTATGTTTATTCTAAAAACCATTGAGAGTTGGAGACCAATTGTTGCTAGGGCACTCAATACGATTTCTTTGTTTAAGTTACGATCATAAGGAAGAAATAGAAGTTAGACGGGAAGACCTCCATGGTAAAAGTGAAGGTAAAAGGTATGCGTTTTGTCGTGTCAATAGGTTAAAAAAGATAGGTATAGCGAACAACAGATCACAATGTAAAAATCTTCACCAACAAGCAAGGATTTATGTTCGTTCCTCTAAGCTATGTCCATTGACGTGGTCAAATTCTTTATTACGTTTCAATACCTCTTTTATTTTGTTTTAGGTACTTAATGACATACTATTAATTAATCATACATCCTGTTCTTGTTTAAATACTCGTAAGTAATCTAACGAAAAAGTTATCGGCGTCTTACGAAATATCAAGTCCAAAAGCGTGGACCAGGTTCAGTGGACCCTCGCGTCTTATTTTTATTACTCATTCATATCGAACGGTCAAATCTACATGTGTTCAGGTTTCGGTAAAACTTTTGTTTGCAATCGCGGTCATCGACCCCGGCGGGCGCCAGAGCTACACGAGAGTTGGTGATGGTTGACGCAGCGCTCTTGACATTGGCTTTGCGTAACTGTCGCGGTTACGTAACTAACGTGAACGACCACCACTGCGCACACGCATGCGACGTCAACGTACGAAGAGAGTGCATGCGTGCGAGTATTAACACCGATACACACACATACCTATTACGTTTTTCGAACCGTCTCTGTTTGTTGACTTGAAATTATTAACGGGATTTCGAGTTGGGTGAACCCATTGCGAATCCTTAACGAGTTCCTTGAATTACGACCCTAGTTTGTAAAATAACGGTCTCCAATTTACAGTACGGATACCGGAGATGTAAGATAAGTACACACACCTCCTTTAAGTACCAGTTAGTACCCATGGCCATAACGGCTAAATGGGATTCACTTGACACATGTTTGTACCAGTTCTTGATGTTTATTTTATTGTAAGTTTATGCTTAAGGCTTAACTTTGTAACTTGATTACTCTCGCTCTCATAATAGGAACCTACATTATCAGAAGAACCTCACATAAACACAGTTTATTTGTTAAATTCTTTTTACTTCTAATTCTATGCTCAAATACTTACAACCAAAATAACCATAATAAAACACACCACTTCCTAAACTTAACAAACAAAAAGCTTAGCTAGCTTTAAGGCCATAGAGAAAAAACCGGCCAATTGCGAGTCCGACTCGCGCACGAAGGGTTCCGTACCATTATCTATAAAAACGCCAAAATACGTTTGTTGTATGGAAGCCCGCTTAAAAATGTATTTAATTCTGGTTTTTATTATTTGTTGTTATAGCGGCGTCAGCAAAAACAAAATTTCAACTCTCTAACTATCACGGTTCATGAGATACAGCCTGGTGCACGACGGACAGACAGACAGACGGAAAGCGGAGCCTGAGTAATAGGGTTCTGTACTGTAATCGTACTCTTTGGGTACGGAACCCTAAAAAATACTACGTACAACTAAGGCCAAATGGTGAGTAACTATGTTTTGTACAAAAAAAACTTTTAGCTAGATTTGTTTTCTAAACAAAGAAAAATAGCGGAACACACATTAGCGTGCAATCCAGGGGACACCTTCCAGGGGGCGAATCATGATGATTAAATAGTTTTGCTTTTACGAAAAAGACTATAGGTACAAGACTACAAGGTGTAGGTAACCTACAGTAAATCCTTAAAATAGCTGATTCTCAGTGCTCAAATACAACAACTTTTTGAATGAGACCAATTTCGAAATCGCATAAAAAGTTCAATTTTATGATTGATTTTTTAAGAGACTAACCTTTTAAATTTGTGCAACCAGAGTCAGCCCACGTTTATTAATAAGTTTACACCACTAGGTATATGTACTGTGATTACACCATGTAAACAAAAAAAACAATGTTGAAGTAATACTGTTATTAAACCTCATGGATGGGCCCCAACAAACACCTAGTTTTCCGCCTCTTAGAGCTAACAAAAGCACGGACATTATGCTTCTACGAGTAAAATAAATAACTTGTTTGTTTACTTGAATTTGGTCATCGTAAACTTATTAGTGTCAATGCAACTGACATGTTACTAAATGCATATCAATCAAGTATCAGCAAAGTGAACATGACCGATTTAGGCACGTCATTCATAAATCAAGAGTACAACTAGGCTAGACGATGCACTGCCAGATAAACTAGTTGTTGCTAAAGTTGACCCAAATAACCGTGTAATCAGAAGAAAAGGATCCGATAAACGAGACAATACTTCAGACAGGGTCAAACTCCAAACCAACGTTATTAAACGGCCAAATATTTAAAATGTTTAGCCTAAAACAACAGTAAACACGCACTGTCATGAAAAATAGCAAAGGATAATTATGAAAATGTGTTAGGTAACAGGAACAAAGAAATGAATTAGGTGATACCGTGGCCGAAGATCTTAAATTGTACTGTGACGACTAGATAACAGATAAATATTCTAAAAAAAAGTTATTGGACTTTATATTTGGCTTCCATGACTCAGGTAAAACGCTCTTCGGTACTCATTCACACAAACACTAAGTTATTGTCTCTTGCGAGATTCGAACCTGCAATCGCCTCTATGTAGTTCAGAGCAAGACTGTGTATGGACTAAATCAAGATTGTTTCTAGTAATTTGTGCGTATTTGCCTAAAAATCTTTACATTTACTATAAACTTAACGTATCGTAACACCAGTATCCAAATATGGTCAAATTTACTTTATATCGTGGCCTTTGACATGGGCGTAGCCACGGTGGGGCAGGGTGGGGCGCTTGCCCCACCCTGGCTCCGACCTGTAAGGTACCTAACCAAAACTATAAAATAAATGATCTAGGTACTAACTCACTACAATACGTAATATCCGTAAGAAAGTTCATACCCGACAGTCGACACAAAAAAAATACGATCAAAACAAAAAGCGGTCGGTCATGCGTTTTGCCTTGCATAAAGAATGCATGCAAAGCATCAATTGACTTGCTTCAGTGTGCGAATCACATTAAAAGAATCATCGACACATTAGAAAAACATCTTGAAAATGTGGACGATCACAGCGGCATGGCAGTTTCATAGCTCAAGTGATCACCGACGCTCTAGAAGTAGATTTTACAAGGCCACGCATCGCGAAAAGACAGACGCACCGTGCAAATCCTCCGCCAGAGAGTCCTACCCAGTTTTGGAAACGATCGTTGATTATTCCCTACCTAGACTCGCTAATTATGTCATTGGAAGAGTGTTTCGGAAGAGCTTCTCGGAGAACAACTTACCGGCATATTCTTTGATCTCATTGCATCCATATAACATGTTGCAAATGACATTCGAAGAATTTTTGAAAAAACCAGAGGCCTTTCGCGAGTTTCATAACTTAAGTCGTAGTTTCCACAGCGAGGCTGAACTGTAGTACCACTTAAGCGAAGAAAAAAAGAAAGAAACCTCTTTACCCACCCTAGAATTCGTTATTGTTTGATTGAAAATGTTAATTAGTTTAACAGAACGGCAGTATAAGAAGAAACATTGTAGCTTGTAGCATTCACACATTTTTTCGCGCTCCCTTCTCTCGGATTGTATTCAAAAAATATTGGTTTAGCAATCATTTATTTCGCAATATAAATACATACTTATACGTACTAGCTTCTCACCAAAGAGCTTCTCACTCTCACCTTAGTTAGACCATAAAAACAAGAACTCAAGTTAAAAATATTTCACCGTTTTATCAAAACTTTTCGAAAATAAATATTAACTACTCGTCATCCCTATCAAAAGGGCTCGCTCGCTGTCCCTGGAATAGGTGGAGATATAAGTAATATAGAATATCCAGGTAAGGAGCAGGAATAAGAAGTCACCTCATGGTTCAATTGCAATTTAATGAGTAGGTACTTCCAAAAATATTAAACACTATTTAATTATAAAACTTGCACAGCCGACAGCGTAATGAATAATGAGCAAAAATGGTCACCCAAGCTATTTTTCAGTTTTCGCGGGAACTTGAAAGTTTAAGCAGGAAAATACTGTGCTCTGATTGGCCAACGCCAAAATGGCGGTAGCCAATCAGAGCAAAGCAAATCCACAGATATTGAAAGTGTTGCCATTTCAAAAATAATCTAAGGTTACCATTAAAATTCATTTACAAAAAAAAACTACTAACCCCAACAGTAAATGTATGAAAAATTAATAGTATTGAACGGCGTTTTCATTGGCATTCTGCGTGCCGCTGCTGCTGTTGGATGCCGTCGCCGTTGTCGTGCTCTTTTGGTAAAAATGCCTCATAACTTAATTATCACGGCACTTATTTGTAGCGAAATACTAATCTTTAAAACGCAAAAAAATTTCGCGCTCACTTTGCTCGCGCTGATATGGTACCTGTGATCCTTCCCACTTCTTAGTTCGGGGCAAATAATGGATGCTACGGCCGTCCGTAGCATCCGAAGCAAGGGAAGGCGTTAGCATGGGTACGGATTCCCTTGCTTGCGGCACTGGACCGCGGGTATAGTTTTAATAGTTTGCTAGTTACATTTTATTTTAGACTGCTGCCCCACCCTGAGCCCATGGCTGGCTACGCCCATGGCCTTGGATTCGGACATACCTAATATGATTCATAGGTTTTTCTCTTCCTAACGCTTAGTCATGCAAGTCCTGTAACCCTGTTGGAAGATAGTAGGTACGAAGGGACCATGATCTTATAGGGTGCAATTGCAATCCGACTTCTGATATTTGTTTTTAAAACAAAATTGGTGAATTACGTAAACACGTATTTTTAGTATAGTTTAATAAAATATAAGTAATTGGATATCTAAAGATAAACTAGTTGGCTTTATATAGGCGCCTTGTTTTTTTCACTTTATCAGCAATTAATTAGCCACGGACCCTCGACCCTAAGATAAAAAATGAAAAACATAATTATCTGTCATAGCCACTTATTCATTCAAACAAATTACATAGCTATCTTACAGTACCTTACTTTATTCAATTATTGGACCACATACATCAACGATATTTAAAACTATCGTTGCATCACATACATTGATCTGATCCTAAGGTAATTAGCTAAAGCACTTGTGTTATAGAAATCAGAAACAACGACACTATTTTTTTTATTGAGAATTATTCATAAAACTATAAATTATTACAGTCGTAAGTATACTGAAAATAACAGTGAAATCTTAAATAGTGTCTTTTCCCCAATTATTTATTTAAAAGTACTAAAGTAAGTTAGAATTTATACCATGCAGTAGAGCGGTAGGTTTCTCGTTACTTCACTCGTCCACCTTCCTTTCCATTCCTAAAAAGTTTAGGAAATCCTTATAATACACCCCTAAATAGGTACACCATAAAAAATACGCGGTCCCAATATCATCTCTTTTTTCGAAGTTCGAGGTAGAGGTTCGAGATTATTTATCTTGTTCGTCGTCTGTCAGTATATTGTATACACATCCTAAATGAATGATTTGAATACTATGCCAGCTTTAACTCTTCTATCAGAATCAAAATTGACTAGTCAGTGGTTTCGTAGTCAATAACACTGTGTCTACATGCTCATAGCACAGGGTAGGTAATAGGGTTATAAACTACTAGTCATACAAATTACAGGGATCAGGGTAACCAGGTCATAATTAAGTGTTTTTCTTCCCACATTGCACTTTATCATTGATCAAACCATCTATTACTTAGTAAAGAAATTAATGTTCTACTAGTGCACGTGCTAATCAATTCCTACATAGGTTATTAGGCAAATATTTTTAAAGTAAAAAATACAGGTCTGTATAGTATGTGAAGCATTGCGAAGGTAGACTGGTGCTCGGAACAAAAAATTTACTGACGTGATAGGTTAAAGTCTTTAAAAGAAACCTCTTTTGTTAGGGCATTTGTTTGGTTCAAATAACTGCAACCCTATGATTTAAAACTGTCTACCAGTTAAATTTTAAATTGCCTACATAGGTGGGATGTTACCAAGTAATTTAGAATTCTTTCGAACTCTACAATCTAGCTACTTCCAAAAATCGTTTAGATCTTTGCTACTGTTCTATATTAAATCTAGACTAATAATACGTAGGAGACTTCTAATGTTATATTTTTTATTAAAATCAATTCATCATATCTCTACATTTAACCAAAATCGTATCGAAAGTAAATAAAAAATATTCTAAGTTATAATCGCACTGTTTTATTGAAGGAATAAAATAGGTACGAACTTAAAACAGAGTATCAACAGGCTGCATATACTGTGGCATCAGTTGCATAGTTTTTTCGCTTTCTTAATAGTTAATGTTTTAGCACAATTAAAATAAGTAAGAGTGTAAAGCGTTCTTCATTAATTCAGTTACTCCTTGTTTAAAAACTGTGATATTTTAAATATCTAGATTACACATACCGACAGTGACAATTCTTTAGAATCTCGAACATGGGCGAGTAGTCCGTTTTATAGCCGTAATTAATTTTTTATTTCAATTAGAATAATTGCTCAGTAATGATGAAGCCACAGTAGTGATGCGACGGATGCGATACGTTTACGAATTACGAATAATGTTATTTTATTTATTTATTTAAAGAAACAAACAGCTTTTATACTTCTTAAGTGTAAAAAGTACGTAAGGATCTATATCGATAACTTTGAACGAGAATGTGAACACAGATTTGCAAGAAATAGAAAGTATTAGGTTTTAACGTGGCTCTCTGAACAGATATTTAAAAAGTTTATGAAGATCTCGTGAAATACTAATCGTGGTCAACTCGGACTGGCTCTCTGATTTCATAATCCAGCGAAAACAAAATAATGAAATAAGCGTAATTTTATAGCTGTTGTTGGATCTCTATCTATACAATGTAAAATGCACTTAAAAAATTGAATGCCACATGTACATTATCAACACAGCTCGTCGAGTCTCGTCTGATTTCGCTGTTTTTTTTCTTGGTAATTGTCAGAACAAGTTTTGTAAGTATTAAAAGAATAATAAGAAAAGTGTCCCAAAAAAAATTAGAGGAAAAACTGGACGACCTTTTTAGGGGAATTTTGTAACTACGAGCGAAAATAACGTATGATGGCGTTTGTCGTTGGACACACAAGACTATGACTGCCAGGATCGCTAGTTATTTCATATAAGATGATTTCTTATGTTGCTTTTTTATTTTTCGGTTGCAGACTTTTCTACTCCCTCGTAGGACGATTTAAAATGGCCGAAACAAATTATTCAATTGAGTTTTCATTCAAGCGCATTTTTTCCCAAGAATATTATCTTTTATGAATATTCGTTGATTGCATTGCATCGTTAAGGCAGAGACATCAATTGATTTTCTTAATTGGCTTTTTAACCGATCCGTGGCAGTATGCTACAGGCAAGCTCTAAATTTAGCCAACCCCAAACAAAACGCTAAAAAACTGAAAGGGGGATCGATTTTGTTGCTTTGGGAAACTAAATACCAAAGGAGAACATGTTTTAATTTAGATTCGAAACAGATTATTCGGGTCAATAAATTAAATATTTACGTAGAATTTATATTAGGAAAGCTACATAAAATAATACCTGCAAATACAAAAAAGTATCTTTATACTTTCAACAGACAAAACACAAGTTAAAAGTGCTGGATTTTTAGATTTCTTAGCATTCGGGAAACTACACAACATCTCCTCGTCCAAAATACCTTAGTGCCTCAAGACGAAAGTCTACAACCAGTGTGTGTTACCAGTGATGACATATGGAACAGAAACGTGGCCTAAAGCTCTCACTGGAGGAGGCATATGTTCAGCAGTGGACGTCCTGTGGCTGAATGATGATGATGAAAGAATAAACAACTTGTACTGTAATTTTGAATCATTCATTCCAAATCAGGAATCGATCCTAGGACCCGATTAATGCAAATTATTGCAAACGGCAAATGGGGCCTTAAATAACAACAAATACGGAGCGTCAAATTAGGTACATACTGAACCTTTAACTCTTTTGACACTAGACGCTGAAAACGTCGCCCCACTGAACCATTTTTAACTCTATGAAATATATTATTCAGGCAGCTACTAAGTAGATGTAGGAAATTAAAGTTACGTTTTGATCATACACTCAAAACAGCAATGCTAATATGAATGATCTGCGTGAACTTATAAATGAACTTGAATGTAAGTTGAAGGCCGATTTAATACAACAAACTTCTACTATAAGATTAGTACGAGTATATTTAGGTATATTGCCCACACGAGTGTGAGATAAGATAAGGCGGGCTTAAATAAACATCCCTTGAATTGTGTTGGAAGTTTAGAACAAACGATGGTCTATATTCAAAATAATCTTCAAGGACACCTTTGAGAGTCTCCATTTTTCATTCTATAAGGGAGTATAAGAGTTTTAGTTTAAAACTGCTTTAAGTGACTTTACATTTTATCTTTAGTTTGTAATTCATGAAGCAAACTAGAAAATGCGATGGTGGGATGATGCGATTTTATGGTTCAATCTAATATAATCAATGGTAAAGCCGTAATTATTAACAATACTAAAATACATATTTCTGGAAAACCGTATCATACGTTCTACCTAAAAGCGGTTTAGGTTTACATCAAAGACGTAATAAATAAATTCTGCCAACTACTTAATACACTCATTATTATAGCCCTAAACTAGCAAGCTTGTATGCTAAGGCGACTAAACAGACAAATGTACCTACCAAAATTTTAACATGAACTAGGTAAAAATGCTCATGCTCATCACAAAAACATTTGCACCATTAGGTCTAAAGATCTTAAAATTTACATTTCACTTAAAATGCTATTTAAAAAGAGCAGGACCATAATATTAGGTATTGACGATTGTTTTTCTCCGGTACCTATTCGCTTCGAGATTTGAACCCGCAAACTCTGGGTTTGAAGTCCGGTTCGCGTACCTACCACTTTTAAGCGATAAGACTGCCTAAATTGTACATCTTTCTGTATATATCAACTGTAATAAAGAGTATCTTTCCATCTATCTACCACTAGCCCATAATGGTTGCATGGTATTACATGAAATTAAACGTTATTTAATCTTCACCCGTAGAAATGATTATTCCTAAGAATGTTATTGAATATGGTTTACATACATTTACACATACTTAGCAATTAAATTGTGAAGCAAATGAATTAACAACTTAAATGGAAAGGAAGTAGTAAATCTGTCAACTTTAATTTTGATTTTACTACTAATAAAAAGCAACCCTTACTTTTGTATTCTTTTTAAGCCTGTCTGGGTTGGACCTTTTGATATACTGCATGGCTTTTAAAATGCTAATTAACGTACATAACACGTTCTACACAAGCCCGAGTTGTTGAGGGGATCCTATTTAAAGTTCTTGCATAAAGAAAGGGATGTATATCTTGTTCGATAAAAAATACTCCCCTCTTGCTCTCATAACTTATTTTGATATTCGTAAAACTTGAACGACACCGCCGCAGTTGCGTAGTTAGCGCCCTAATAAAAAGATAAAGATATCTCAAACCAGACAACAATTAACCGTTACTGTTCTTTATGAATAATTAAGATAATTACATACGCCGAATTCAAGAGGTTTTTGACCCAACATTTTGTTTGTTCTTAAGCGGAGATTAAAGCGATCATAAAAGTAAGACTACTTAAAGAAACCTGTAAATTTTCATAAAAATCTGGAATATTCTGAAATTAATTAAATTTTACACGTATCGTTTACTAAGTTAAGTTAATAATTTTGCATTCTGGTTAACAACAAGACAATGTACATATTTATTTTGCTTAGTAATTTATACTTAACTAAAGTGTTTTTAATATCATAGGAAACAAATCCCGCACTGGAAAGTGACTTAAAGAATTAATTGATTTGTTCTATTCTTACCCGGCACAGGTTTTAAATATTGATTACGTCAATCAAAGATTTTTTTAATCCTTTTATTTGCGGTGCAATAATAAATATTGTAGGCAAATACTTGACATTGGATAAGAAACAAGTCCTTGCTACTTTTCTAGCTGATGCCCTCGCCTGATATCGCTAATGTTTACTCAGAGATACCTTTTAAAAATAACAAACAAAATACATAGACACAGAAACACAGATAGTACAGATTATTTATATTTTGTCTTGGTAAATAAGTACCTATTTAAGGTGCGTGCTAAAGCTAGAAGCGATGATTAGGTAGACCGTGGGTAGCCTAATATAATTTATCATACAGAATACTGACAAAATATAGGTAGAGTGATTTTAAGATGTTTCTGGTGTTTTTTTTTATTAAAAGAAAAAATTTTACACGGCCAATATCATTTATAATGATATGGTAATCTAGGCTCAGTCACAGAATAATAAAATACTCGGCTCTTTCAAGAACCTTATAATACGCCGCAGGGAAATGAGGATATTAGGGATTTCACGGAATCCCTCCCTAGGGATACTACGAAATCACGGAAGATGTCAAATATTCTTGTTTATTACCTTGTCTTACTAAAATGTTTAGTGATAGATATGTCGTTTCATTTTCATTAAAACACGAGTATATATGGGATGCTCTAGTAAGACAAGGGGTAAAAGAAAAGTATATAAAAATAATTAACAACGTATACTCAGCGAGCACAGCACAAGTTAAGCTTGAATCAACCGGCAAGGAATTCCCTGTAAAAAGAGGTGTTACGCCAAGGAGATCCTATATCACCTAAACTATTTTCAGCTGTGCTGGAAATGGTCTTTAGGAATCTTAACTGGACCAAAAAAGGTCTCAATATAAACGGTGAAAATCTTAGTCATCTGCGCTTCGCGGATGATCTAATTTTATTCGCAGAGGACGCAGAAACCTTGGAAATAATGTTACAGCAACTATCGGATGAAAGTAGTAAAGCCGGCCTGACAATGAATTTAACTTAAACCAAAATTATGACTAATTCTCAAAAAATGAAAAGATTACAGTAAATAACAAAGAAATAGAATGTGTTAAAGAATATATATATTTGGGCCAACTTATATCTGCAGAAGATTGTATGAATAAAGAAATAGAAAGAAGAATAACAAGTACTTGGAAACGGTTTTGGTCTCTTAGCGAAATATAAAGATATGCCTATGAAAGCAAAAAAGAAAGTATACGAATTATGTATTATGCCATGCTTATTATACGGGTGTCAGACATGGGCACTAACAGAACTAATGGAGAGTAAATTAAAAGTCTGTCAAAATGGAATCGAAAGGAGTGTGTTGGGTATTAGAAGAAGGGACAGAGTAAAATTAAAAGAAATCAAAAACAAAACAAAATTCAAAAATGCATACACGGTATACAGACAACTAAAATGGCGATGGACGGGGCAAATGTTAAGAGAGAGTAAAGAGAAATGGACTAAGCTGACAACAGAATGGTATCCAAGAGATAGCAAAAGAAGGAGAGGTAAACAAACTAAAAGATGGGAAGATGACTTGAAGAAATTCGTTGGTCCCGTGTGGACCCGCTTAGCAAGAGACAGAAACACGTGGAAATCTTTGGAGGAGGCCTTTGTCGATGGACAAGCTGTTACAAACAAACAAGCAGTTGCCGATAGTGACATTAGTAATTATCTTTAATAAAATATATATATACTTAAGTTTTCTTTTGGGCATTTTTAGTAGTATAACTAGGCATTCATTAATTTAGTATAATTAATTGTAAGAAAGATAACAGCAATAAAGGCTATTTTATTTATTTATTTATTATGTCGTTTCACTCAGAGTATTTACAAAATAAAATTTCCAATACTTAAATTTAAGTTAAATAAAACGAACAGGTTCTATCTAGCTCCTGCTCTACTTGTATGTAACATAATATCTGTTGCTCCCATCATGTTAGAATTACAACCACAAATTAATTCGTCTCGTTTAATAGTAATACGTGACAACGTCGGGATAGAGCCCAGCTGGAGAAATCAATCTGACAAAAAGCGCAAAACGCGAAGGTCGGCAAGATTACTGCGCCTGCGCCGGCGCAAGCGTCCTTGATCGTGCCAATGAATTTGGTCGTCTGCAGACTGCACTTTATTCCTTTTTAACTGACTTAAAAATGGACGTTACTGGTTTAGTGCGTAGCCCGACTGAGCACCTTTTTTGCCTTTTCGCACTGATTGGGTTTTCTCTCTATTAATAATTATGTTTAAACAATTTGTTATAGGATTTAAGTGAATATAAAAAATTCATACCGGCCTAATCAGAATCTTACTCGCTTACAGAGAATCTGCATGATGTAATTAGACTTGCTCAGTCACCGAACTTATGGAAGGTACTCCCAGTAAATCGAATAAGCAATTTCCACAAATTAACGGAAATCATACTTAGTCTACAAAAGTCTTACGCTTTCTGAATGAAATGTATGTGTCAATGATACGATACGCGAGTGCAGTGAGTGTCGTTTGTGCAATTTGTGCAGTTCTTCCGCGTTTATCGAGGTCAGTTCAACAAGTTCAACGGCTTGATTACTTTGCTGTCCTTAAGGAGCAACGTCTTATGCACCTCGCAATATTAATTTTACGTCAATTTCCATCCATAGCATAAAATCTTTAGCACAAAACCAAGTTATGTGTACACAAAACGTCAAAACCAACTTATAGAAACAGAGATCAATCGAGATGAAAACAAAGTAAAGTGTAACATTGACAAATGACTGTTTGTTATTTACGGGTAGAATATGACGTTGATTTGACTGCTTCTTCATATTCACTTAAGTCGAAGCTTAAATTAATGACTCTACATCATATTAAAAGTAAAGTAGCTTTTACCAATAATATTGATTGATATTTAATGAGAGTCATTTTTATAAAATGAATCACTGTATGCCGGTATATTTACATCATTGCTATTAATAATGTTTACCTAAAGTAAAACTTATGAATGTCTAAAGGCATATTTACAATATACATATCCCAAGCATTGAAGTAGGGAAATCTTGGCTGTCTTTAAATAAGCCTACAACGCCTTACGCTACTTCTACTAATGTGTTTTTCCTCTATCATACGTAGACATAATCAATAAAGGCGAGGGCAAGTCTCTCAGTCGCACTCACAGCCCTTATTGTCTTGGCTGGAAACCATGCATTATAATGTCTACAAAGAACTCTATCTTAGGAAAAAACTTTTATACGTAAATAATGCTGAAATCATCATTTATTTCATTATAAATACATATTTACGGATGTTGTAGCTACAACGACTTTTACTTTGGAACCACATCAAAATAGCCAAAACATCAAATACACTTCAAACATTATCGCCAAGGTGTGACGACTATAGTATTTTCAGTTAAATATTTCATCAAAATCGTAGGTTAGACTCATTTACAGAATACATATATTAAAACATTAAAAGCTCTACAAATATGTACAAAGTTGATTTCCAAGTCATACAACCCACAACACAATATTATATTTCGTCCTGTTAATCTCAATAATTTCACGTGAAAGATTGCATCATTACCGTCGACAATAATTGTAGTAGCGATGGGTAGTTTATATTATGTTAGGCAGACGAGGCGGGTTCCCTTCTGCGCTTCAGACGATCGATTCGTTTTGCTCGTCTCGAAGGCCGTCTGGTCTGGCCCTGGATATATGTCACTATAACATTATGTATGCATCGTCCTTATACACAATATACCTATTAGATTATCTCGTGACTACTTACAAGGTGCAGCTTCGGGGAAATCGGTAATCCTTTGATCGTTGGCAAGGATTTGAGAAATAAGGGCAATTAGTAGCAACTTCATTTTTATTGCTGATCTGGTTTAAAAGCTTAGAGCAGTTCTAAGTTTAAAAGTTGGAACATTTTTGGCAACAGTATTACCTCAATGTAAGAATTATCCTACGTAAAAGTACATATTACTATTAGGCACTTTTAAATCTGTTTTGTTGATCGTCAACATTACGAGTATATTGTAGTCTCGTAGATCGTAGCCATGGATTTTTGTCGTAGTTCTACCCTACAATACTGCTACGAAAAAAAGTAACTTCAGATAAAACTTTAAAAACTCATATTATTATTATGGCGATACAAAGTATTCACATTTTTATCAACACCGCTCATCTAAATTCAAACTTGGTTCAAATAAATAGATTATGCGCTTGCGTGCATTGTGGTTCGTGTGAATCGATCGATTCCAATCTAGACAACGATATTAAAAATAAAAACTCTCGTTGAAAGAGCATCCACTGGTCTTCTTACTCTCGAGATCGGTTAGCCCTGTTACTTTGATTGCGAGCGAAATATATTCAACATTCCTTACACATACAAGCTTTTTATACGAGATGGTCATAAATATCTTTCCCAAGAAATTATTTTCTTAGATCGAAAATTATAAAATTAACTATTACAATGTAGGTAGGCGAGTAATTTTATAAACACCTCACGCGATGTGGTTACGTAAAGCACAAACTAGAACAGCTTTCATTGAAGCGTGGTAATCAGCATTACTTACTTACATACTTTTTAAACCTTTTGATAAGCATATATGTTACGAATTGCGTACTAAATCAAAACCATCAGCAAACGAAACTTATAAATATTACGATTTGATTACCTCAGCGAAACGAAACGATAAACACGTAACTTCCATTAGTCATAAACTAAAAAATATTTATCTTCGCATCTATTATTATAACGTAACAAAAAGGTCTATCCTTGATTCAGGTTCAAGGCGAACGTCTTGCGCGGGCGCACCATTAGTATAAAAAGACCTTCGAAATGTTTTTAAACAACTCTAACTCGCCATGGCAGTGAACGTGCTCGGCTTAGCCTAGGAAGGTTTACGAGCCGGCTGAGTCAATCAATTATCATACAAATGGGGTAGTTTTACAACAACCTGTCGGCTGACACACGAAATTTTTATGTCCACTTAGCGTCCAACAAAAATGCTTGTGTTGATTTCTGTCGTTCTCGATTCTCATGCTTCGTCGTTTAGTTTGTTACGTGTAGCAATAGCTAGTGTTTTGTTTACACATTTTTCTATTTATAAGTAGTTTAACTGTCAGGTTCCATATATGCAGTTTCCATAAAAGGCCCTCACCGATCTGGTTTAATAGGTAGTATCCCGAACGAACATCAAGCTATATTTGCGTTTTCGAAGACATTTTTGTGTCACGGACTGAACGTAGCTTCGCTATCAGCTTTGATTTCAGTTTTATGGAGCCAAACGCTCGTGGTTGCTGAGGCAGCATGTATTTGATATCGCGGATGTAGGTCGACGAAAGTAACAAAAATAAACAGTTGCTGTGGGGCTGCGGAACTACAGCAAAATTTTTGTTGAGTAATATGAGACGATATGCGTACTTGCTGACCACAGTCATCCGGTTACATTGAAAACTATTTTACACGGCTGCCTACACGTGAGAACTAGTTTTTATTGCTTTGGTAACACGGCCACCCTCTTTCGCGTTAATAGATATTTACGCACCGATTTCACCTAATTACTCGACTATGCTAAACAAACGGGAGGGGATTTTTTTATTCGTTTGAAGTACTCACACTATACATAAATTAAACAATTTGCATGTATCTAAAAATAAATTAGTTTTTATTATTCTATTCAATGCTAATTGCTTTATTAGTACGAGTGATAAAATTAAGTTAGTAACTACATGGTTTGGTTCAGTAGATTTAGAATCCTACGTTTAAAAAAAATAAATAGTCTAATATAATATAGTTAGAGTTAAAATGTTATTTTAATATTGGGCAACATCACATACATTGCTCTGATCCTACGGTGTAGCCAGAGCACCTGAGTTCATCAGAAACAGAATTTCGTTGATAGTAATTTGCATTACAATTGTTTTTGGGGTTTACAGATTAACTTTAATTTTTAGGTTTTAGTCTTTACAAAAATCTTTTACGTAATTTTATTGTTCTAGTTCTTCGGGCGACACAGGCACACACGCTGAGCAACATGGACATTGTAGAGAACTGGTATGCGTTGGACTAGTTACTCCATCATCGATAATTGTCCGATGCAGTCTTTTTACGCCAGAGACGCTTAAACGTCGTTCGCAATTATTCTTAATTATTACGGAGCAAGAAATTAACCTTGAATCAGGTGCAGGAGTTAGTGACCATTTGAATATTAATATTATCGCTATGAGTGAACAAATACTGAATATTCAACGCTGCGGGCGAGCAATTGCGCGCGCGCCGCAGACGCAGCGCCTACGCCCGCCGTCATGCGTGATTTGACTTTTTGGACTAATTTACATGGATGTATCCACGTCCACGACCAACCGGCCAATCTGGAAATCATTGGGGGAGGCCTATGTTCAGCAGAAGACGTCCTATGGCTAAAATAAAATGATGATGAATCTTGATTCTAATGTAGTTCCATAATGGATGTAAGCGTTCTGGGTGGCGAATGAAATTTTATTAAAAGTTTCAAGTTAGCTTTTTACTACAGGGCAAGCAGTTAATCGTTTTGTATGTGTGATCTTTAAATTATTTTATTTGAAATAAAATAAAAATCTATAGTTATTCTGATTAATTTTTAAGCACTAGCAATAAAATATTTGTACAAATTCGTAATAAATTGCGCTAAATATCAGAGAATGCGCCAAAACTTGCATGGTTGAGGGTTATAAAAAAAATCATGGACGGCTGCGATTCCACTAAAAAGATGAAGAAGTGGCGGGAAAAGAAATAAAGGGAACTCTACATTTTATGGTCACCTAAGCATTCGCGTAATCTTATTATTAATTAAATGTACTTATACAAAACTTACTAACTACTTTAGGTCATTGGCAGGTTTCGATATTTGCCTTCCACCAACCAAATGTAAGACCACAAGGAAAAGAGAGAAAGGAAAAAGTAACATGAAAATAGTAATAATGAAACTTCCAATAGAACCTTCAATAGAACAAAAGACAAGGCATACATGTTACTTTAAAAAAAGAAAGAAAGAAAAATGTTTATTTGGTAGGTACCATTTTTAAATACAAATTATGTTATAATATATCATGTTACTACTATAAAATTCTCGTAACTAGTAGGTATTTACAATCAGTCAATTTGGACGTTAATTCAGTTTTTTGGTTTATGGTGATGTTGATGATTTACTCGTTCTACCATTCATTCAAAAACAAATAACTAAAGCACTGTCTATCAAATGCTATAAAAAAGACTTTCGAAAATAACTTGCATAATTTTAAACGCATCTTCTCTGGTGCGGACATTTAATTAATTAACTTCATTCAACGGAACAGAAATGTAGGCTAATCCTGGTATTTCAGTCTAATAAGGCATGCCGCTTCTACAAAGGTCATCTGCTAAACAATTACCACGAGGAACTGGTGATCTTTAGGGAACAGTTCAAGCGTAAAGTCACGGCTGAATAAGTCAGTTTACTTAATTGTGGATTACGATTTAGTGCGACAGTGTATTCAACCGCTACTGCTGTACAAACGCAAACAACAGCATCCGTTTTATAACCTCAGTGATCGAATGCAACGCGGGAACGTTTTTTATAGTTATATGTCCACTTACAAGTATTTATCACTTAAAATCGAAAAAAAAAACCAGAACACAACTCTTCCAAAACACGCAATCTCGAGTGTAGCGCTTCGTAATTCACAAGAAAAATATCTGAATAATGTATATTTTCTACTTGCAGCCGTAACTTCAGACACTTTACGCTTTAGCTCCATTTTTGTATGCGGATCTACATTTTAAAAAGTCTTCAAGTAAATTCTACACTTATATTTTTTACTACCCATCATTACGCATTTCATAACCTTTTTCCACGTATGGAAAAAGTTTTGAAAAACGCCGGTAAGTTTTTAATTTAAAACAAACGTGCTCATTAAGAGGAAATACATGTAATACAATCAGAACCTTGATTTTTTTTTTACTATGGTAAAAAATTATATGATTTAAAAAAAGGCTGTCGTACTTACCCAAAAGCTTTCCATGTAATGTGAAAAAAGGAAAACTCCCGGAAGGGACATGGTTGCCAGTTAAAGTTCAGAAGAAGACTGACGGGGGTACACGCCGTGATTTTTATTTATACACTTTTTGTTTACTAACATCACACAGGAATTTCTTTAACTCGATAAGCGGGTCTGCGAAGTTCGGCGGAGGCGAGCAACCGGGCGGCGCGCGAGCCTCGGGTGTTCCGACTGAAGTCGCCGGCTCGCTGCGCCCCTATATACCTACTTCTTGCTTTGCCAGAACGTTTCACGCTCTACATCCAAGAACTAATAACTATGGATCTTGGATATCGAACAGTAAGTATTCATACTCACATGAGACTAGATTACTTTGTCCGACTTTCTTCCACGCATCGCTTAATTCGATTGACTTGATGGGATGGAGCCCGTATTAAAGGGCATGATCGTGAAAATCATTAACCTATTTATAAAACTAGATGAAGTCGGCTGTATAAAGGGCAATAATATACAGATGGGTTTAACATCGTTTAACAATACGAGACAGAAGCCATTTTTAGGAGGGTCTCACAATAAAACGCGCTTAAAGCTCATTCATAAAACTTAGCCACTTTTGTCTTTGATGAAACTCTTTTTTTTTTTGACCCATGAAAATTTATATTCAGGAACATTTGAAGTCTTATAGACTATTGTACTTCTTGTTCTTCGTATTTTAACTCTTGTAGAATATTGAGAAATGTCCGAATATTTATATAATTTTTTAAATTCAAATTCAAATTCAAATCATTCATTGCAAGTCACATTACATTACATAATTCAGTTAGATGGTAGGTACAGACTGGGATACATGTGACGCCCTGCAAAGGCATAGCAATTTGTGAGGGCTAGCTATGTGCTTAAATTAAACCAAATATTGCTTAATTTACTATTAAATATAAACATTAGTTTAAACAGAGTAATACTGTAAAACAAGCTTTGAAACTTATCATTTAATAACATTTAAATATCTTTATCATTAAAAAACTCTTGCATGTTATAATAACACTTATTAATTAGGAATGTTTTCAAGGTTGTAATAAACAGCTGTTGTTCATGGTTTTTTATATAGTTTGTATGTATGTTTGTATTTTATTATATATTTTTATTAGCATATTGTGGGGACTGGATGAATATAATTTCAATTTGGTAAAAGGAACGTTCAGATTGTTTAAGTTTCTATTATTTCTTTTTATATCTTTTACTTGTGAATAAAAATCTGGGTGTTTTCTGACAAATCTACATGATTCAAGTATATATATGGATGTTAAGGTCAATATTTTATGATTCACAAAGTGGGCTCTACATGATTCCATTTGGTCTATGTTTGTCAATATTCTAAGGCAATTTTTTGTAAAATAAATACTTTGCCTACATCACATGAGTTTCCCCACAGAACAATGCCATATGTAAGTCTGGAGTGCGCGTACGCGTAATATGCCATGAGGGCAGTTTTAAAATCGGTTACTCTTTTTAGATGTTGTAGAGCATAGATAAAAGAAGACATTTTATTAAGTAATTGTTGAATGTGGCGTTTCCAATTCAGGTGGGTATCTAAGTGTATACCTAACATAGTAGCAGTGTCTACAGTTTCAAGTTTTGTATTATTAAATTTATATGAAATTTGAAATGTATTTTTTTGGTAAGGTTTAAATTGAATAATTTTCGTTTTTTTGAAATTGAGTTGCAGATTATGTGTTTCTAACCAATTAACTATGTTTTCCAATGTTTTATTTAATTTAATTTCCAATTCGTTATGACTTGAGCAAGGGATTAAGACGGAGACATCATCGGCGAAAAGGATGCACTGTTCGTCTAGCACGCTTGGGAGATTATTTATGTATATCAGAAACAATAAACATGCCTGAACGCTACCCTGAGGGATAGAACCAGTGACATGTATTTTATCAGATCTAGCGTTGGTTATTTCCCCGGTCTCAAAGTTTGTGTGTTCTATTTCTACGAGTTGGTAGCGGTTGGATAGGTAGGTAGGATTTAAACCACTCGTGGGCCACTCCTCTTACACCTGTTTCATACAACTTATCCAATAAAATTTTATGGCTGACTCTATCATAGGCTTTACTCATATCGAGTAGAAGGCCTACAGCAATTGTTTTGTTATTTATCGCTTCGAAAATAGTTTTTGTGAATTTGTATACAGCTAAAACTGTAGAGTGTTTTTTTCTGAATCCATTTTGGTTTTCAACTAGAATATTAAATTTTTCATAGAATGGGTTAAGGCGGTTTATCATAGCAGACTCAAATATTTTAGCTGAGGTTGGTAACAATGCGATTGGGCGGTAATTATTAACGTCTGTGGTTTTTCCTTTTTTGTGGGCAGGTTTAATTACTGATATTTTTAGGGCGTTTGGGAAGATTCCCTATGAGAAAGATTGATTGATGAGTATCGTGTATGGGATACTAAGCAGATCAACGCATTGTTTAATCAAGGTAGGGGGGATTTCATCAATTCCGAAAGAACTTTTATTTTTTAAATTATTGATTATGTTTTTTGTTTCATTGGTTTGAATTGGGCTTAAAAAGAATGTATTTTCTATAATATTAATAAATAATAGATAAATAAATATTTGACAACATCATACATTGCTCTGATCCTAAGGTAAGTAAGCTAAAGCACTTGTGTAATAGAAATCAGAATCAACAATGGTACTACAAAATCCAGACCCGAGACAATATACAGGGTGTACAAGAGAATAGGACAATGCTTAAAACCACATGATCAGCTGGTCATATACAACAACTTGTTCTATGGGAGTAACATCGAAATCATACATTTTTTTTCAGCTACTCCATACAAAGTTACTCGCATACCTCGATGATAATGTTTGGAGCATCTGAAAATAAAATCACGATTTCGATGTTGCTCCCATAGGAAAAGTTGTTGTATATGACCAGCTGATCACGTGATTTTAAGGAGTGTCCCATTATTTTGTACATCCTGTAGAAAAGTTTCTACATTGACCCGATCAGGGATCGAACTTGGAACCTCAGAGATGGCGACGCCATATAAAGTCCGGCGTGCTCGCTTGTCGGCTACGGATGTCGTCAAATAACATAATTTATAGAAAAATTGACGCAAAAAAATTGTGATTAAAGAACGAAAGCAACAAAGTTAGGTAGGTAGGTAGCCATTGCTCCAGTTTTGATAGAACTACACCCATTTTAAGAATTTATAATTTTATCATCATCATCATCAGTTCAGCCAGTGAAATAGGCGTCCTCCCCCAGTGACTTCCAGATCGTCCGGTTGGAAGCGACCTGCATCCAGCGGCTTCCCGCAACCTTTACCAGGTCGTCTGTCCACCTTGAGGGTGGACCACAGAATTACAAAACGATATATTTCTGTGGGGTGGACGTCCCACGCTGCGCTTGGACGTGGCCTCCATTCCAGAACCTTCGTATAAAATTCTGTATTCAATTTGGAGAAAGTGAAAAGCCCGAAATCAAATAAGTATATTTGCAAAGATATACAAAAAGTGAAATAATGGCTATATAAAAGAACAATTGCTAAAGGCTATAAGGAATAACGCTAGAGTGCAAACAACCAGGAATTCTTATATGAATATAAATTCAGAAAAAGTAGAATAAATGGCCCAATTTAGACATACAAAGACGAAGACATTCCCCGCCTCCTACCTCCTTAGCAAATAAAGACAAATATGAATATTATATTCATTCAACTTTTGAAGATATGCCTATAAAAACACTAAAAAAAATGTGATCACTATTATCAGAAACATCTGCCTAGAATAGAAGCATTTCATATTCACGTTATCATCCAGCAACCTGCCCAGTGCCACAGTATTACTATTTCATACTGTGCCAGTACCTACCAATGGAAGACAAACTAAATAATTAGTTTAAAAACTATAATCCGACTATGACTGGACCGCGCGTACTCTACAACCGTATTCTAAAGATATCTTATTTGAATTAAAGCAATAAGATATAGAGGGTTATTGGTAATTCGACGTATGCCCGTTAGGAGGTGATAGGGATGAATATTTGTGATAATTTTAACCCCCTTATGCATTATGCTAAAGTAAACCATTTTTGAGTCATAATGTTTTTTAGCTTTTTTCAAAATAAGTCAAAAATGCAACTTCAAAAATTCGATTTAAAAAAAGTATCAATTGAAATCTCATCTTTTCTTCTGATTTTTAAAAACGATTAAGCACTGGTTATTTGTCGATATTAAAACAAAAGTTAACGGTCTACATTTAAAAATAAATAAATGCTTTAATTAAAACCAATAAAAAAATCATTATAAAACTTGGCTTTCATATTATTTTAAAAACAACCGTTTTCTTGGCTCTCCAACAACGTATCACAACATTTACAACTAAGAACTTATTTAGAAAAAAATTGACAAACAATGATCTCAAAGGAAGCAGGCTGAAATTTCTACTTAAACTAAACTTTAATAAATGTCGTTCTTTAATATTTCCATAAAATTAATAAATAACAATAACCACTGTAAATAAAACAAAAAATACAATTTTAAAATAAAATTTAGAACCAGTTTAGTCCCGGCCAAACCAACGCGTGCACGATGGCGTGCGTGGTGGCGTGGGCGTGGGCGTTCAGATCGTGCCGTAGCATTTGTATCGACGAGTTCACACCGGTGCGGACAGCGGCGGCGTGCAGCTTGCCATTCCGCGTTTGCACGCGCGAACATTGCATTTGACGTGACAGGCTCAAAAGACAGATGGAGCGCTACTATGATAATATAAATAAGTAATAACGTTTAAAGCTACTAATTTTCTTTCGATAAGCAATTAGTGAAGCCATCTAGCTTTTTTCTTTCCTACATCTGCGTTGGAATTTATTAATGCGAAATATAAAAAAGCTCTACAAAAAATATTTGTTTATTTAGTAAAAGGGTTGAGCTTTTATATTAAATAATCTGATAAACAATTGTTAAATCATAAATTCTACAACATCATTAGATACCTTTATTGTGACTAACATTTTAAATCTTCTTTGACTTTATTTCATTCATTCATGACTAATCTCTTTCTTATTAGGTTTATACGTCGGAGCGAAAGATACATTTTCGTGCTAGGCCTCCTGAACGCGTACTGTCCGCGTGTTTGCTGTGAACTGGCCTGCACGCCTACTCGCACGCTCACGCGCACTACGCGTTCAGGAGGCCTAGCACGAAAATGTATCTTTCGCTCGGACGTATAAACCTAACAAGAAAGAGATAAACAAATAATTTTTGTAGTTTTTTTTTTATTTATTTACTGAGTTTCGCATTAATTATTTCCAACGCGGTTACCCGAGCGAAGCTATTTGAAGATGTAGGAAAGAAAAAAGTTGGCTTCACTCATTCCTTTTCGGAAAAAAATTAGTAGCTTTAAACGTAATTAGTTATATTATCATAGTAGCGCACCATCTGTCTGTTGAGCCTGTCACGTCAAATGCCATGTCCGCGCGTGCAAACGCTGAATGTCAAGCTGCACGCCGCGCCGCCGCTGTCCGCACCGGTGTGAACTCGTCGATACAAATGCTATGGCACGATCTAAACGCCCAAGCCCACGCCACAACGCACGCCGTCGCGCACGCGTTGGTCTGGCCGGGACTTTACAGTTTAGTAGTAATAATTATTACCAATTAATAATAAGTAACAATTAAGTCATTTTGTAATTTATCCTGATTAAAGTTATGAACTATTTCACTTTCATCGAAATTGGTTCAGTAGTTTGGTTAGGCGTTACGGTGGAACATACAAACATACCTTTCATTGTGTGTTGTTGCTTTTTTAAAAAGCTTAATGTGGTAGGGTAGCTAAATGATATGGGACATTAAGGCTCAGTACTACGCCTTTCGGTTATTTTTCCCTATACTGCATTTAATATGGATTCGTGCTAATAGTGCTTTAAGCGCAATTCGGAACACGGGGTACTACTGTCACTACTGACGTCTAACTGACACTCACTGTCAGTCGGTACCACAGCTGCTTAGGCCTCAGCAGCTGTTTTTCTGCCGGTACACTTTAAGAGTGTTTAAAAATAGGAAATTCAAATTACTACAAATACCAACCAATTAATCATAATACGAAAATATGCAATTTAAAAAAGTCACTCACGTGCTTTTTGATCTAGACGGATTACTTCTCGGTAAGTTTTGAGAGTAAAAATGTTAATTTTCACGTTTTAATTGCGTAATAATTTTTAAGTACTTCATCCAAATTATCTGTTGCAGATTCCGAGGTATTATATACTGAAGCGTTTACTACAGTTTGTGCAAAGTACGGTAAAGAGTTCACTTGGGAAATAAAATCTAGTTTACTGGGCTTTCAAGGCCACGAATGTGCGGAAAAGATTATCCAGACTTTGGACCTGCCCCTTACCAAGGAGGAGTTCATGAAGGAATGTAACAAGCTCTATGAGGTACTGTTCCCTAGTGCGCAGCTTATGCCAGGTAAAAAATATGTTACAAGAAACGTCTTAGATACATGCAACATTATTTTGTAATAATATTTGTATTCATACTAGAGATGAAAGGACTTAAGAGTCTTTTAAGTCCTTTAAGTTAGGACTAGACTCGATTTTTAAGACTTGACTCCAAAAATATGACTCAAGTTTTTATTAATCTGAGGGGACTCCAGTCATTATAATACGACTCGGAAATAAAGTGAAATCCGAGTTCTTTATTAAAAGACTCACAACTTAGTCGCGAGTTTTTCAATAAAGAACTCGAAGCGTTTAGCATACGATGAGCTTTTTAAAATTAAATGATGAAATATTGATTAAATAATAGATAGATTACCCTGTATTAATTATTGAGTGTGTGTACCCACATAAACACAGTATATTATATCCACATTCATCTAATGTCTCATTACAGCGTATGAGTGTGCCTTACGACTTACGATTCCAACGAGTCGAGTCTTTTTAAAATGTTGGAGTCTGTTCGTCACGACTGAGTCATTTAAACATATCGAGTCTTTTTAAATTGACTTAGTCTAAAAATAAAACTCGAGTCATAGTCGAAGACTCCTAAAAGGCTCAGGACTCAGGGTTCAAAGACTTGATCGAGTTGTGAACTGTCATAAGTCGTCGTAGCGAGTCGAGTTTCTTTTAAAAGACTTGAAAAGACTCGAGTTCTTTCATCTCTAATTCATACCCAGTACTGGTACTTACATACCTACCAAAATATTGCATGAATTTATTTAAGAAATTTCGTCTCAAAACATCTACCAAAACATACTTTACTAACATGAAATGGTTAGGATTTTAGCACTGATAACACCTGATAAGATTTTAGCAAACATCTGTATATTACAATAGTTAAAAGTATTGATTTTATTCCAGGAGCAGAAAAGATAGTGAAACATCTTCACAAACATGGTGTACCCATCGCACTAGCTACTAGCTCAAGCAAAGAGAGTGTGGCAGTAAAAATGCAGAACTATAATGAATTAGTTGCCTTATTCCACCACCTTACCATGGGCCAATCAGACCCAGAGGTAACAAAAGGCAAACCAGACCCAATAATCTTCCAAGTCTGTGCATCAAGGTTTCCAGACAAGCCAAACCCCGAAGATGTAAGTATATTTTTTTTTACATTTTGTAACTCTAAACATGAAAAACCACCATCCTAGCTAGGGCATAATTTAACTGCCTAAAGAAAGATGTGCCATAATAACTTCTTGGTAATGTCTTTTGTATTTGGAATCTTTTTTTATTTCTATTTTGATAATAGAAAGTTGTTTTATTATATCAGCTACAAGGTTTTGCATTTGATTTATTGCACATTGAATTAGAAAATGTCAGTCCAACCTACCTACATAAAAATATTTATGATAAAATTACCAATGTGAAGCACACTTTACAATTATAATCAACATTCAATTATTATTCCAGTGCTTAGTATTTGAAGATGCAGTGAATGGTGTGAAAGCAGCCAGAGCAGCAAATATGCAAGTAGTGGTGGTACCAGACCCACGGATAGACCTTGAACAGCTAAAAGATGCAACATTAGTTTTAAAGTCTTTAGAAGATTTTCAACCTGAGCTATTCGGTCGGCCTCCTTACAGTACTTAAGGTAACATACTTAATGTAGACGGTATTTTCATTGAGTAAAGTACTTACTATGTATTTGTTTTTTACAAATATATTTTTACACTTCAAAGTTCAAAGAATGTACTTATACTTACTTATTTTATTGTTTTTTTTTAATGAAACTTTCGTTCTTACTTCATTTTGCAATTTATATGAACAAAGTTGCCAGTATTGTATGTAAAGTATATTTTAAGTACTTATTAATTTATTAAATCTATCTCTAAAATTCTAAATAACTTAGAGTGGACTGCTATGTAACACATGGTGTGCAATTATATTTAGTGAATCTCTTTAACATTTATGTTGTTCACTCATATTAATATTTAAGATCATATTTTATATAATATTTATATCTAATTTGTATGTAATTTTACATTGAAGTATTGGTCTACCTTGCCTTAATATTGTAACATGCTATAGTAAAGCTGGAAACATACTATCGGACGCGGCTTACGGACGCGGCTTACAGCCGCGACTTATAAGTGTGCACGGTCCTCGGACGTTGCTTGCGGACGCCATGAGTGTGACCACTTTAAGTAGATTTCTACGTTTTTGGTAGGTTTGTGATAAAGAGGACGATGATTTAGTTGTAATTTTGATAGAAAATCTGTATCGTTTAAATTCTGAAAAATAGTAGCTTATCCAAAATACAATTATCCAGGCCAAAAAAAAAGCTAAATAAATCACTTTGGTTGTATGGGAGCCCCCTTAAAATATTTATGGTTTTTAGTATTTGTTGTTATAGCGGCAACAAAAATACATCATCTGTGAAAATTTTAACTGTCCAGCTATCATGGTTCATGAGATAGGCGGACAGACGGACAGACAGACAGACAGACAGAGAGACAGACAGACGGACAGCGGAGCCTTAGTAATAGGGCCCCGTTTTACGCTTTGGGTACGGAACTCTAAATAAATCTTGTCCAGGTCCCGGGGATTTCCTGTAAAATAATACTGAATACGGTGATAAGCGGGTTTCTTTTTCGCATACGTTATCAAATCGCTAGCTATCTTATAATAAAAATGTTCATGCAATCAATAAGCACGTGCGAGTCGGCGTCCTTCTGACGCTCGGACGCGTCCGCACCCCGTGCATACCGTCCGCGGACGGTAGTGTTACACAGACGGTAGTGTTACAGTGTTACGGTAGGGTTAGTGTACATTCAATACCTAGATTCCTTTAAGTCGCGGCTGTAAGCCGCGTCCGTAAGCCGCGTCCGATAGTATGTTTCCAGCTTAAAACAATGCCATTCAATGTTGTGATAAAAGAGTACCTCAAAGCACTGACTTCAGTTTTTACAGTAAATCTAATTTCCAATACCTACAATCTACATTTAGTCAATACAATAGGCCTACATTGTTGGATAATAAAACCTTAAAAACCAATTTACTTGTTTAAATTTTACTTTATAACAGTAACATAGATTGTAGGATTCCACTGACTTGGGAATACTTAAACCATAGAGAAAGAATAATACTACGTCTTAAACTAAGGGCGCCACATTCGCACGGCGTACGTACGCGCCGCAGCTAAGTTTTATACAACATCAAAAAAAGAGGTGCAGTGCTTTTGGATAAATGAAAGTTTATGGTGGCCTACGCGCGACTTGTTTGTGGCGCTTCTTCGCGCCAATATTTTGAAGGTAGACCTTCAATGCGGTTAAATCGGACGGCTTACGACGCGACGGTTACGTTTGGGGCTTGTTGGTAATTTAAAATTAAAATGGAATCGTCTGTATCCTATTTATTTTTGCATTACTTTCATTTGTAATTTATCACTAAGAGGCGGTAACCCAAACAGCTTCGCTCCGGTCGGAAGTCCTCTACAGAGTCGACGACGACCGTAGCGTCAGATGCCCTGGCGCGAACTAACCGTACTTTCGGCACCATCACCACCTGCATGCCGGCCGCGCGCGCAACTGCAACGCCGTTCAGTCTTATGTAGCCCAAACAGCTTTGGTCGGATGTCCTCAGCGGGGTCGAGGAGCGTCGTAGCATCTGTGCTCTTATCAAACCCAACATAACATTCAATGCAGTTAAATTTGGACGGCCAATACTAGATTGGCCTTGGAAAAAATGGGAATACATAGGTAATTTCATTTAGGTTGGTTTGGGGTTAATTATGTGAAAATTAAACCATCTCATTTTTTGCTCTTCTTTTATTAGCCTAATCACTAAAAGGCGGCAACCCAAACAGCTCCGGTCGGAAGTCCTCCACGTGGTCAAGGACGACCGTAGCGTCAGATGCTCTAGCGCGGTCCAACCGAATATCCGGTACCATCACCACCTGCATGCCGGCCGCGCGCGCAGCTGCCACGCCGTTCAGGGAATCCTCGAATACGAGGCACTGGAAAATATTTTTAAAATTGATTTATAATACAATAAAAAGTTCATGCAGATGCAGTTTTGATAGTCGACGGGAAAATATTCCGGTCATTTTATACGACATTCATCCCGTAGTTAAAAGTAGTCACAGTAACAATTTCAATCCGGTCCCAGTAATGATCATAAACGTTCTTCTCGTTTAAGTAATGTAATAGTTTCGCCTTTTTGTTCCATTATCAGGCGCATTACGAATTTTTTGACGATTCAACCGTTTTTATGTTACTGGATCTGGAACTAGATCGAAACAGGACTGACTAGTTGAACGGAGGACTCTCCTCTCAAATCCATGCTTTGGAAGGCAAGTGTTAAAAATTGGTGTCTGCTGCTTATATTAGCTGTTAAGCTTAGTATAAAAATTTCCAATCAATCCACGATGATTTACAACAATCTCATTTAGCCCACCAAAATAATACAGGGTGTACAAAAGAATAAGAAAATGAATAACAACGTGTTATGCTGTTGATATACAACAACTTTTCCTATGAGAGCAATATCGAAACCTTTTTTTTTCAGTTACCCCTATATTACCATTGAGGTATGCGTATAAGTTTGTATGGAGAAGCTAAAAAAACTCTCGATTTCGATGTTGCTTCGATAGAAAAAGTTGTTGTGCCAGCTGATCGCGTGGTTTTGAGGAGTGTTCCATTCTCTTGTACAAGCTGTATAAGCGCGTACTTGAGTGACGTACCTTCTTTGGTGCTGGATTTTCAGGGAATTTCGAGGCGGCTACAAGAAATATGTCAGGATGTGGTTTGCCCCTTTTGACTAGGGGATCTGAAGAACCCCACGTTTTATACGTGAGCAAATCAAATAACTCTTGGTGCTTAACAGCTTTCAAATCGTATGTCTCTTTGCTACTACTCGTTGCTAGTCCGATCGGAACGTGGTTGTCGTGCAAATGATGAATAAGTTTCTTCACCCCTGTAATAACAAGGAACATTCGATAAGAATTCTGATGATTGATATCCATGAGATAAAAAATCGCTTTGTGAAAACAAACCTTGACTTGATCCTATTTCCCTTAATAAGGCTAAAAAAAATAGCTCTTCTCACAAAAATATGAACCTTATTAATGACTTGTGATACGGTCAAAAACCAATAAAAATGGCAATAGGCTATATTCTATTTATTTTAGGATCAGCACACACCAGAAGGTTGTGGTTTCCGCTGCTGTTCGTGTAGCGCGCTTAATGAGTATTAAGAGCACTGCTGTCAACAGTGGTGTAGCTTCGGGCTAGGCGGGGCAGTGCCTCAGGGCCCCCAAGCTCAAGGACCCCTTGGGGGCCAAGGGGTCCTTGGGTTACATGGTATGAACGACGTTCGAAAAACTTATTTATTAGTTATTCTTCTTTAAAAAAAACGCACCGTGCCGCCCCGTGCTTTGTACTAACTGCTTAAGAAAAAGTCTGCTGTTTTCAACCGACTTCAAAAAAGGAGAAGATTCTCAATTCGACTGTAATAAAAATAAGATTCCTACCTAAAAATAAGACTCGATGGACTAGACGCTTAAGCGCCCATGGCAAGTTTTTTTATTTTTTAAGTTTTGTGGTCCGCAGTTTTGAACCGATGTTTAACACGTAAGATCATTTAATGCAGTAGTAGATTAATGAGCTGTTGACCTATCCTTTTTATTTTGTTATTCGACACTTACCAGGCATGATTTGGCTGTCAGGAAACAACTTTTCGAAAATTACCCTCGTTTCGCTTAGGAACTCGTCAACGGTCATGGGAAGCCCCAATTCATCTATGATAGAACCAGCGAATTCTTTGCTCTGCTGACCCATGATTTTACTTTTTAATTCAAATGTGAAATTTTTCCCAAACCTCAACGCTACTTCTTGGAAACCAATCGTGTACAACTCTTCCGTGTCTGTAAAATAAGTAAATGATAATACCTACCTAATTACTTTAATTTTATTTTATTTGTTCTCGTACGCAAAAAACCCTACCCATATGTCTATTATTTTTAGTTTCAAAGCTAGTTGTAATAAATAAAAATAATATATTTATTATTGGATATTAATCAATTTATTTGTATAAGTGATTTTTAAAAGTATAAAATATACATCATTAACACTTAGTATTATTGAAAAAAACTTACTCAGTATTAATCCATCCATATCGAATAAAACGTGAGTTACTGGTTTGTAGGTCATCTTAATTTATAATACTTAAAACACAATTTCCGAAAATAAATAAACTGTTTTATTTAAAGCCGAAAAAGCAGTTGTAACTCGTATTTCTGTAGTTTTGGCATTGCCGCAAGAATTCTAATGACTTCACACAAGGCTACAGAGACTGATACATTACGTCAGCCCATCTGTTATCGACTTATCAGTTAACATTATATCAATGTGTGTGTATATTTAACTCCATTAGTAAACATCTTGCTTTTATGCAATATAATACCTACTCAGTTGTATCTTTTTTGTTCTCACTGGTTATAGATGCGGTTGGGAGCCAAATTATTTATTACTTAAATACTCTCTAATAATCTCACTAACTAATCGGTTGGTGACACAACATTTAGATAATAATACCTATTAATTGAGTAATATACCGGCAAAGTAGGTCTGACTCACGCCCGATGCAGCGAGGGTTCCGTACAAACTTGTAAGAGCTCTAATTCACGGGCGGCATGCTGACGGGCAGAGGTGACTGCAGTCGCCGTCACCTGTCGTCGGCTAGTCGTCGACACGTTTGCGGCAAGCAGTCGACACGTCGGCTGACGTCGACATTTCGACCACTTGACATCTTTGTAAAGGAGCCAGATTAAATTATAACGGTTAAGATAGAACAGTATTCAGTTAGTTTAAGAGTAATGGTCGTTCAACTTATGTATTAAAACATTTCTTACCTAATAAAACTCCTTAAAAGAAAACATTAAAAGTGACTTATTTGAAAATCAATAAATAAATATAAAGACTCCTTCTGAAATATATTGTGATAACGACGGGCAATTACGGAACGCTACACTGCGCGTGGCACGACATGCACTTGTCCGGTTTATCAGTTCTTGTTATGTACCTAAACTTTAATGGTTGACTGGTAGAGAATGCCTTAATGCATTAAGTCCGCCCATTGTACACTTATTTCGTGCAATCTATATATTTAATAATCTATATTATAAAACTGATTTCTGTTCGTTAGTCTCGCTAAAACTCGAGAACAGGCCGATTTGGCATATTTAGATCTTGAAATATTCGTGAAAGTCCAGGAAAGGTTTAAACGGTTAAGAAAATATGGAAACATGCGAGGAAAGTATTAAAAACATAAATTATATTTTTCCATACAAACTGTTCCTATCCTACCTGTCAAACAGGGTGTGAAGGCGATACGTTGTTCGCGCGGGTCAGCTATTAAATTATAATAATAACTACAAAACGGTTTTCAAACTTTTTCCTTGATACGAGACATAATATACAACCATATCTTTTGATTACGTTTCGTTTGGTTGTTATAAGCAGCTTCAAGGGATTACAACTTTGCAACAATTCCAAAGGACGGGACTTAAGTTTTTGATGGTACTAATTTCAACTTGATACCTCCAATATATTCTTTTAAACTTTCATAGTCACTAACATTAGAATAGTTTGTTACGGGATTGCTACCATGTACCTTATTTTTGAGTTCCCGATATTTCGGCACTGTTGCAAGCAACATGTTGTACATGGTAGCAATCCCGTAACAAACTATTCTATTGATACCTCCACTCCACGCGTTCTTACGTTCTTAGTAAAAGTGTCCTGAGTCCCGACAGAAAGACGAACGAACGAAGTGACCCTTTAAGAGTTCTTTTCTACCTTTTCAGAAACGATAGAATGTAAAAAAAACCCGGCAAAGTTCAAGTCCGACTCGCGCACAGCGGGTTCCGTACGAAATTGTCGTCCATCACGGTGTTTACCGATTTTTCCCTTTATTGGTGCTAAAAGTGGCCAGGAGTAGTGTCTCCTGGCCACTTTTAATGACTAGGTCAGGTCAAAGGTTTACGGGCTACCATTTAGTCTTTGATTCCCTAATCCCTTGCGTCAATGAGCGAGTGTTAAAATATGCGTCATCATAACCAGTCGTAGTTTTTGATTGCGTTGACTAACCAGTTCGATTTTTTCACAAAAGGATTGCCTTAATTTTAGGTCTATTTACAGTTATGTTACATATGAAAAGGACAGAACAAACTGATTTCATTACGACATAACAAAGGCAACCTAATAGCAATATCATTTAATATCATTAAATACTTACAAGAGTTATCTATTATGTTCATGTGTAAAAAAATTTGTTTTAAATACACTACTATTGACTAAAATATTGAACTTGTACTATTAAATTTTCAACTAATCCAAATAATTATAAATCTTCAAATGGCGGCAGCTCAAATAACTCTGGTTTGAATTCCTCTAAGCTATTTAGCACTAATGTGGCTTCTTTTGTCTGCTCCTTGTGGATCCTTGGGTCAGGAACCATCACCACCTGCATGCCCGCAGCCCGCGCGGCTTTCACGCCGTTAATGGCGTCTTCAAACACCAGACACTGTTTTAAAATGATTTACTAAATTAATAAATAAATAAATAATCTTTGTATTAGCTGAACAGGGAATCGAACCCGGAACTCAGAGAATCGACCCAAACATCGCTTTCAATGTGAATCGCCGTACCGCTCGCTACGCCAATCTGGACCTTCGTATACACAAAATTTCATAACAAATCAGTTGTCTATGTAAAAAACCGGCAAAGTGCGAGTCGGACTCGCGCACGAAGGTTTCCGTATCATTAAAACGGCAAAGCGGCATCTATAAAAACGGCAAAAAAATCACGTTTTTGTATGTGAGCCCCCTCAAATATAATATTTTATTCCGTTTTTTGTATTTGTTTTTATAGTGGGAATAGAAATACATCATCTACGAAAATTTCAAATGTCTATCACGGTTCATGAGATACAGCCTGGTGACAGACAGACAGGCAGACAGACAGACGGACAGCGAAGTCTTACAGCGAAGTCTTAGTATTAGGGACCCATTTTACCCTTTGGGTATGGAACCCTAAAAACTTGTACTAAAATTACTTTAGGGGTTTTAAAGATTAGCCTATAGTCTACTATACAACTGGGTGAGCACTGGACAACATACAAATGCGGCGCCAGATTCAATTTATAATAAATGTAGGCATTGCATACCACCTGATAATTTGATAAAATTTAATTACAAAAAACAAAAAAATACCTGCTCAGGCTTTGGTTTGTCAGGAAATCTACTAGCAGCAACCAAGAATATATCAGGGTGTGGTTTACCCCTTTTTACTTCAGGGTCAGAAGAACCCATTGTTTTGTAGGGGAACAGGGAAAACAATTCTTGGTGATGTTTATTCACTTTTAATTCATAACTTTCCTTACTGGAACTTGTGGCTAGTCCAATTGGAATATTTTTTTTATGAAAATGTTCAATAAGCCGCTTTGCACCTGAAAATTACACATAATTTGTTTAAAGATTTTTTAACACATTAAACACCATGGGTTCCAGATGATCCCCAACAGACTTTCAATTTAGTCTAGTTTAGTGGAAGTTAAAGACTTAAATAAAACTGATAAAGATTAATTTTAATTTAATTATTTTATTTTATTTTATAACTTAACATAACTTTTGTGTAAAAGAGCTCTAAATGCATTAATTTTTAAAGTATTTTTAAATAAATACACTTTTTGTTATTAACATTAAAATGATTATAATAAATAACAAAAATACATTTAAAGTGTTTTTTTAACATACTTACCAGGAAGAACTTTTGTATCTGGAAATAGTTGTTCAAATTGTTTCTTAGTTTCAGTCATGAATTCTTCAGGAGTCATTGGCAACTCTAGCTCAGAAACAATAGTTTTAGCAGTCTCGTGTGATTGAGTGCCCATCAGTTTCAATTTTAGATCAAATGTGTACTCTTTGCCATATGGTGTTAATACATTTTGAAATGCTATTGTATACAGGTCTTCTGTATCTATAAAACAAATTCAGATACATACATAGAGGAAACATATTGATTTATGTACTATGTTCAGAATAATCCCAATAGAAAGATAAACTCAAATAGAACCATGTATCAAAATGTAAATATTTATTGTAAGTAATAACTAGAACGAAACGAATGTTTACGTACAAAAATAATTCGTTTTGATTTTTGCTTCAAGAACAATTTTAGTCGCACGAAGTGCATTAATATGTCAATAGGTTATTATATTACTTACTCAGAAGTAAACCATCCATGTCAAAAAGTACATGCGTTACAGGATGAAATTTTGGACAAGTCATTTTGAACGTTCAAATTGACTCAAATCACTAACCAAGAATAAAAAATAATTAAATTTACTTATTAAACTGATATGAACACAGCTAAAAACTTTAATTTATTACCACAATTTGAATAAACAAACGTAACATAACCTAGAGCCAATGCCAAGGAACATTACTACCAGAGGAAGAATGTCAACTCCATACAAATAAATTAGGGACATTTTTTTATCGCGCCATCTATTGTCAACCCAATATAAATGTTGTGAGGCGGGAAATTTGAAAGTAAGTTACTCAATATTATTTTTCATAAAGTAGGTGTCGTTCCTTCTGGTTGTACAAAAGAATGGAATAAAGAATCATTTAAATGAAATAATTTTCCATTCTTTTGTACAACCAGAAGGAACGACACCTACTAACTAATTCATGCTTTTATATTAATTTACATTAATTCGCCGAATCGGAAAGAAAAATGACTTATTATGAATAAAAATACTAGAATATCCTTAACTCAATTTATTATCATTCAAATGGCGTCAGTTATTACATAATGTTGCTTTAATTAAATAATTATATATTCACAAGTAAGTATAAGTATTGGACAACATCACATACATTGCTCTGATCCTAAGGTAAGTAGCTAAAGCACTTGTGTTATAGAAATCAGAAACTACGGCAGTAGCACAACAATAAAAGATTAATACAATCAATTATTATGTGGTTTATAGCCATTAACGAACCAACATTCTAATCAGTTTAGGTAATCTATTAGCTAAGTAGATTAATGTAAACACAAAAAGATACTTTAAACACACTACACATTGTAAATTAGATACACTAAGTACAGGTCAGCTCCGTTGAAATGCATGCTACGCAATGAGCTTGCAGCGTCCATATGAGAACAGCTGTGCTGAGCTGCTTTACAAAACATTTTGGGAAAGTAAACATAAGTTTTACTTTTAAAATTACACACATTTTTATAAGATTTTATTTAACCTGATTTTCGAACACTTTACAGAGTAATATTATAAAATAATAACTTATTAACTACCTCATTTAACAGAATTCTTTTCGACATCAATGAATCATGTCTGCCTGATGTCCCTGGCTCTGGTTTGTTCGGTACATCCATTGAAAGATTGTATGATGAGCTTCGTTTAGGTTTATTCTGAAATTAGAATAAAAATTACATTAATTGTGCAAAAATGACATATTATTTAAGATAGAGGAAGCATAACTTATTTATAACTGACATTAATTAGTAAAATAATAACTTATTAATCCTCATTTAACAGAATTCTTTCAGACATCAATTAATCATTGCTGGCCAATGACTTTGGTTTGTTTGGTACATCCATTGGAACTTTGTATGATATGAAAAAGAAAGGAAGTACAGTTTCTAAGCTTTCATGACAATCCAATATCCATGTGGACCAAACCACAGGGAACATCAAATATTATTTGTATAGTGTGCGAAATTTTAAGCAGTAGTATAGTGACAAACCTCTTTACAATCCTCAGGAACAGCAAATCTGTGCAACTTCTGAGAACCCAAAGGAAAATCGCTGAAGAAGTCCAAATGTCTGTTGCAAAGCATTCTGTGTTCTATAAAGTTTACGCTGGAATTGTTGGGGCCAGTATTCTTGTTGGGGCCTTCAGGAAACACATACTTTGCCCATAATTTACAACTGAAACACAAAATAAAAATTATACATTGAATCAAAATGAACTTACCCTGAAAGAAGAGTGTAGTAAAAATAGGTACATACCGAAGTGTGTTAGTCTTCCCAGGATTGGAAAAGCGAAACAATTTGATAAATGGACCCTCAGCCGGTGATCGTCCGCACTTATAGCAACGCCGCTTACTTTCCGCCGACATATTATTAAAAAAGAGTCACTATCTCGAAACAAACACCGAGTAAATATCTCAAAACACAAATGCACAGTCACTATCGTAAAATATTTGATCCGCACAAAGTGGAAACAAATTAAAAACACAGCACAGCAATCTATGAATCTATTGAAAATTTCAAATTTTCAAAACCACACAACGGATGTCACTGTCATCCTGTTTTAAGACCCAAAAATGAATTTTTTAGTCTCTTTTTAGGTCTTGCAATATGATATTTTCTACTCCAGCAACACATCAAACTGCCCAAAGGTAGTGTCTCAAATTCGACAGCTAGAGTTGACGGAGGGTGGCCAATGCCGAGAGCTGAAAAAAAGTATAAACAAACTAGTGTTAAGATGCACATCGATAGTTGAATATCGATGAAAGACGACAGATAGTCTATTCACAGCAAACCGATATTGTTTCGATAGCAAATATGACTAATAATAATGTTGAGTTAACTGTTGATACTAGAGTCTGGCTAATGAAAGCTGAACCCAGATTACCCAGCCATTATAGGAATGGCAAACTTAAATTATTGGTATTGGGGCTCGCTCGACACTCACGCACGAGCTTTAGCTTCACGAAACCAAAGTCGCGTCTCGCACCAACCAACGCGACACCCTATGTCATCGAGGGCTGAAGCTGGAAACATACTATCGGACGCGGCTTACAGCCGCGACTTATAAGGTGCACGGTCCTCGGACGTTGCTTGCGGACGCCATGAGTGTGACCACTTTAAGTAGATTTCTACGTTTTTGGTAGGTTTGTGACAAAGAGGACGATGATTTAGTGGTAATTTCAGTAGAAAATCTGTATCGTTTAAATTCTGAAAAATAGTAGCTTATCCAAAATACAATTATCCAGGCCAAAAAAAACCTAAATAAATCACTTTGTATGTTGTATGGGAGCCCCCTTAAATATTTATTTTATTCTGGTTTTTAGTATTTGTTGTTATAGCGGCAACAAAAATACATCATCTGTGAAAATTTCAACTGTCTAGCTATCAGATGCCGCACCACATACAGACGGACAGCGGAATAGTAATAGGCCCCCGATTTACGCTTTGGGTACGGAACCCTAAATAAATCTTGTCCAGGTCCCGGAGATTTTCTGTAACATAATACTAAATACGGTGATAAGCGGGTTTCTTTTTCGCATACGTTATCAAATCGCTAGCTATCTTATAATAAAAATGTTCATGCAATCAATAAGCACGTGCGAGCTCTCGCGCAGTCGGCGTCCTTCTGACGCTCGGACGCGTCCGCACCCCGTGCATACCGTCCGCGGACGTTTTCGGCTTACAGAAACATCCAGCGCGCCAGATTGCTGTCGGACGTCCGAGCGCTCAAGGTCAGCGAAGGTTACGTCCGCGACTTACGTCCGATGGTTTGCACACCTTAGTGTACATTCAATACCTAGATTCCTTTAAGTCGCGGCTGTAAGCCGCGTCCGTAAGCCGCGTCCGATAGTATGTTTCCAGCTTTAGTGCGAGTGCAACAAAATAGCCACGCGAGTCGCTTACTTTTTTGGAAAAGTCATTGGTTTTGTATTACCGGTGTGTAACGACTATCGTAGTGATTACTAAACCAGTGCCGGTGTGATACGTAGTGTATTACTTGATCAATGTTACACTTATTTAATCTATGGACGTCCACCATTGCATTGTTGTTGTGGTGATTTTGTGATTAGAATTCTTTCTTCATTTTATTTAAACCGTTAGAAATTTTATAATAAATTCTATGGTTTGGTACATTAATCCAGTAAAGTATAATTCAATTGAGTATTCAATAATGTAGGTTTCAGATCTTGCATGCTGAAAACTGTTATCTTTATTTGGAATTTGTTTACTGATAATGGAAGGTCCAGGAATGAGTTTATTCCAAGGGGCTGCAAGTATCCACATAAATAATAGTGCTCAAGACAGACTTGAAGAACAAGAAGAGTTAGAGGATCAGAAAAGACGTAATGAAGAGGTAAACAGGAGAAAAAAATATTTTTGATTTAATAACCTATAAAATATTAAATTATTTAATTGTTTTTCAGTTGAAACACAAACTTGCAAATGCTTTTGATGATCTTTTAGACGATGATGAAGCAAGTTCTGTTAATAGTAGTGGGAACTTCACGATAGATGCAGGTCAAACTAATGGCAGTAAGTGTTTTGTTTTCTAATTGTGGTTTCTTCCTATTTTTTCAATAAGTATGTGGCATATGTAAGTGTTGTATGTTTTTTTATATCAGATCAACATACAAGGACAGGTCTGCCCCCTACATATGTGGAGTCTTTAAACCATTTAAAGGAACAGGATACTCCAAAGGCATACCGAGACACTCCTAAGAGTCACATGCACCACATAAGGCATCAGGAAGATCCAATAAAAATGCCTTTCAGTCCATATGGAGCTGGTGATGGTCAGAATCATTATTTCCAACAAGAATTTCGAGGTAAAACATACTTTTTAATTGTTGTCAAGTCTCTTTATGTTTCGGTGTATGTGTGTGTATAAAAATACTATAACAATCATTTTAAAGAAATTTTATTGAGGCTTAATAGGTATCAAGAATTTATTTAATAACTTAATTTAATACATAATAAATTTTTTTTTTTTTTTTTATTCATTAAATAAGTTAAAACGCTCTTTGGTGCAGCACAGCAGCCTAGCAATTTATTTGACAAATTATGACGGTGATGGTCTAGTGTAGAAATTCACACTCTGGACTACAAAGCCAGGCAGTTGAGGGTTTGAATCCCGCAAGGGGCAAATATTTGCATGATCATTTGTACTTAAGTCACTAGCTGTTGCCCATGACTTCGTTTGGGACCCTAATCTCCTAACTGTACGAAATATTCTTTACAACCTATTCTGAGAACTACTGAATATACACACAAAATTTCATAAGAATCGGTCAAGCCTTTTCAGAGTACTTTGTTACAAACACTGTGACATGAGAATTTTATATAATAATATGTATTAGAGGGCTATTATAAAAGTATTTAAGTATGTTCATCTGTTACCTAGTATAATAGTACAAACTTTGTCTGGCTAGGGAATTGGTGTGATTGTAAAAACAATTTATTTATTTATTCTATTTATATTTTGCAGGTCAATATAATGGTGTTAACAATTTTGATACCAGACAAGAATACATGAATAATGAGCAGCTTAAAGTTATGTATGAGGTAAGATTTTTTATTGCCATCAATGAAGGTTTATTTCATATGAAAAAATTTACTATAGTTGTAACTATGTATAATAAAAACTTTCGGGATTTTGAACTGCAGTGTTTCGAATTTCGGCATACCAACTGTAGGTATATGAACCATCGGGATTTGAAATTAAGGGATTTCGATCTTTCGGGATTTTGAAAATAGGCATATTGAGCTTCGGTATATCAGTTGTAGGTATTTTATACATTCGGTATTCTGAATTTCGACGTTTCAAACGTATTCAGTTGTAGGTATTATGAACTTACTGGATTATAATATATACCCAAAAATTATGACCAAAAATATTATGAAAAAAGTGAGGTCACTTAGTATAGATAGCAGCACGTAAGCTTAGAGCTGGGGCAAAGAGTGGGAATCGCTTTGCGCATCTTAGGAGAAGATCATCGTATCAGAGACGCGTGGGCGCGGAGCTAACAACAAATCCCGGCTGGCGGTGCAGGCGCAGCGCGCGACTAGCCAATCACGTAATTGTAATGATCTTCTGCGCAACTTTCACCCAGCGCTAAACTTCGTGCCGCTAACTGTAAACAGGCTTATCAATTTCTTTTTGACTGTCCTAAAAACACTTCATATAAACTCTAATTTGGTGGTCCTAATAAGTTTAAAAATATATATATTGCTCAACACGAAAGTATCGTTCATAAGCTGTTTGGAAGTGTTCGTTTTGCTCTCCAAAACTAACGAAATATTACCATGTATTATGTTTACCACAACAGATGCGTGTTAAAGAATGCCAACAGTTAGCAACTCAGATGGAAAAACTGGACACAGAAGTAGACAGCCTGCGAGCTCGACTCGCCGCCGCCGTCAATGACAGAGACAAGGCAGAGCTTTCTCTTCAGGAGGCTCATCATTTGCTTGGTAAGACTATTAATGTTTAAGTAGGTATAATGAATTTTCATTAGTGTAAAATACTCAAGAATTTGTATAATATGTCAATACTACTATACTAGGAAAACTAAATACTTTTAATTCTAAAAAATTCTAATTCTATTTTTTTTTAAATTTGAATTTGTTTTTTGTTTGAAGGGAAAATATTGTAATGTTTTTTTTTATTTGGTAACATATTTTGTCAGAATTATATCGGGTGTAAAAAAAGGCTTAACCAAGCCGAATACCACATATTCTACATAATATTACGATCATTTTTTTCTTTTACACTATACCTGGGAAATGACGGGTTACCGAGTTATTGACAGTCAAAGTTACAATTTTTTTTTAAAGATTCTTACAAAATTGACTTCTGTTTGATAATACTAAACTTTTTTACAAAGAAACATGATAGAAATTTTCAGTGCTTCTTTCATAAAAGGTCTTTAAAGGGCACAGCCGGCAATGAATCGTGCGCAGTGCTCTCGCGCCACCCGCTCGCGCCGACCGCTTACACACACAGGCATAGTCTGTGGCGTGCGCGCTATACATTGCGGGTTAGAAATAAGTTTATTTTTTTGATACCCAAAAATAAAAGTCATTTCCCAGCAATTATTTTAATTGCATTCTACTTGGTTTTATGTATAGAATTCGTGGTTTAAGGCTTCGTTAAGCCTTTTTTTACACCCTGTATATTACATACTAAATAATAAAAACATACATGATATCACGATTCTTGAAGTTCATTTATTTTATGACTGACACCTGTGTTGCCAAATTCTATGGACACAGAACAACCTACCTACAAGACCGACCAATTAGGTACAGCCTTCGGATAGTTGACAATCCAACGCGCGACCGATTGTTATCTGTTTCACTTAGATAGATTTTAATCTACCGAAAAATAATGGTTAAATTGTAGGCAGTGTGTCACGGGTTACAATCTTTCGACAGTTTACAATCTCACTAGGTAGATTGTAATCTAACGTTTATTTACAATTTTACGATGACATATACTCAAATCATGATAACAAACAACTTTGCCCAATAAACTGGTTATAATGTTGTTAGTGTGCGGAACTATTTCCTAACAATTATAACTTTTTAGTAATAAAATTTCATCCTGTATACATACATTTTATTTTTAGCTCTTCTGAATTATTGTCTGCCATGAGATAGTCATATACATAATTCATTTTTAGTAAATTGCTCTTGTCCAATTACTTTTAATTAAAATAACGTCCACTAATTTATATTCATATTTTTTGAAAAAGAAAACCCAATCATCATTTTAACCATATTTATTTTAAGTTAGTATCCTTTTATGGATGTACATTGTAGTAACTTACATTATTGTTTATAGCTTCAAGTAAGCATAAACTGATTGAGCTCGAGCAGCAGGTGACTGCTCTGACTGAAAAGCTAGTCGAAAGCGACCAGGAGAAAGAGCAACTGAAGTTGGAGTTGCGATCTGCTAACATCAGCTTGCAGGATGTGCAGCAAAGGCTACATACTCTTCAGGTGAGCAGAAAAATAAAGGCATGAATTGTGTCTTTCGCTCAAAGAGTCCAACTACCACATCGGTGTTTCTTTTGTGGTCATATTACTCTATAAAGAAAATGCTCAAGCCAGGAACAGGAATTATTATCTGGAAAAGAATACTTGTTTCCCTTCCAGAACAGAATACTTGTATCAAATTCAGCCCACGTCTGTCCACTTACATAGGCCTGTCTCGTGCACGCCACTGAGCTCGATCCCCGGCTATTCTTTTCTGGAGGACTGAAAAGACTCATGACTTGCGAGAACAATAGTCTAAAGTCAGGCAAAATTACTCAAACACTACTGCGTTTGCCAAATCGCAGTCTCCACTAAAAAAAAGTTAATGCGACATTAAATATCTCTTAAGATTAATCTAATAAACACTTGCAGTAACCATAGGACTGTTCTAAACTTATGTTTTTAAATAAATCTGAAATAAATACTGGGAAACTTTTAGATTACACAACTCATTAAGGCGTAAGAACCTGGTTTGTTTCTATTAATTTTTAAAATAAAATTTAAATTCTAATTAAAAATCTTATGTTGCAGGTTGCCCACACCCATGATACTGACGCGTTGTTCAGGGAACAACAAGACAGGTAATATTTTGTTTTACCATAGTGATATATTAAATATTTACTTGTTTAAACTACATCTAACAGTTTTATGCAAATGTCTGTACTATTATTTCAGACATAGAGAAGAAGTAGAGAGATTGCAAAATGACTTAGTAAAAGCCAAGAATAGATTGGAAGATAGAGTAAGTAGTAGTACCATAAGTTTTGTTTTGAATGTTTATCAACTTTTGAAAGAGAGAGACTGATATGACGAACTCAGTAGCCGAGAGGCAAGCACTCCAGACTTCGCCGTCTCTGAGGTCCGGGGTTTGATGCCCAGTCGATGTACAAACGTGCATGTTGTGGTACCTTTGCTGTTTCTGATTTCTATAACGCAAGTGGTGTAGTAACTACTTACCTTAGGATCAGAGCAATGTATGTGATGCTGTTCAATATTCTCGTCAACAATCTACCAACCGGTCAATTTGGAGACTGGAAGTCTATTAGGGAAGGCCTATGTTCAGGCTGAAATTCTGATGTATTTATTTTATATTTTTAGGAGAAAGAAATGAAAGTTTTAGAACGCCGGTGCATGGAAAGGGACAGAGAGAAGGAAGAGATACTAATAGAGAAAGGGAGCACAATAAACCGTTTGGCGAGCGAACTAGAAGCGGCTCAGAGTCGGCTGGTGAGCGGGGAGAGCGCGCGACTTAAGGAGAAAGTGTCGCAGCTCACGGGCGAGAGGAACACTGCCAGGGAACAAGTCAAGGAGCTGGGCGTAAGTCATTTGCCAATCAAATTCATTTACATCAGTTTTGTCCCATATTATACAAAATACATAGCTCTCACAAAAAATTAACTATGAAAAATGTTTTGGCTTGGGCTTATTTAGAAAACGATATCTTTAAAATTGTCCTGAGTCTAGGTGTCCTGGATTGCACGTTGTTGCATGTGCAACCCAATCTGCCATGTTTGTCAATTTTGTACAATACAAGACATATTAACATATTCTATTGTTAAACGAACATAAATGTATTTTGTAAAAATAAGTATAGGCACATAACTATGTATTTACTTAATAATAACTTTTTTGTGGGCTTATGTAACAACAAGTGGTGCATTATTGACTGTATACCTTTTTTACAGTCCAAATTAGAAGTGACAGCGCACGAGCTAGTTCTCTGCCGAAATAAACTTGCTTCGAGTCAAAAGGAGCATGAGAATTGGCGTACAACTCTACACCAGATATTACAGGATGCTCTTCCCGACTCCACCTATTTAGGCAAGTATAAAATCTTTATAATAAAAACAACTTAACTGTCAACACTCAGTACAAGTATTCTAATAAATGTTTGAGACCTCCAAGGTCAAACCAAGTTTCACAGAACTTATGAAAATTTGAAAAGAAAAACTAAGAATTATATATAGATCTTTTTTTTAGGTGAACCTCCTTCGCCCGGTAAATTAACGACACTCAAAGAAGTGCTGAGTCGGTATAAACAGCAAATGCAAAAGATGTCTACGCTGCAAGAAGAGTTATCTAAACGGTAATAGAAACAAAACGCAAAAGTGAATTACACAATGTTCCATCTATTCTTTAAATCTAGGCACTGGGCATGACGTTGTCTTTCACTCAAACGCGCCAATAATTATGAATACTTTTTAATTTCAAGTCGTTATTTATGCCACTCATAAATGCATAGGCTTATTAGCCCATAAAAGGCTGCACTGCTTACGTGGATGACATTATAATCACAAAAAAATATATTCATATAGCTTTTAACTTGAATTTAGGAATTATTACTATGTATTTTATTGATGTTTTGCATATTTTAGCGACAAAAAACTCGAACAACATCGCAAACAAGAGTCGGATTTGCGAAGCAAGATAGAAACACAGAAAGGCATAGAGATGCAACTGAACTCCAAACTGGCCGTATTGCAGAACAAACTTGAACTACTAGGGAGCAATTCTGATAGCGATTTACTAGAAAGTTATAAGCAGCAAAACGAGAAACTCCAAATAGAGCTGGATGAAGTCAGAAGTGAACACAAAAGCGTAAGTTGTTCAAAGTTAAAATACCTGTAAAACATTACCCTGTTTCAGCACTCTGCACTTTACTTTCACTTTTCTATATTTATTTCAGCTTTTGCCTGCCTATTATTAAAATGGTACTTGGACTCAATGCCATTGATTTTCTTTTTAGTTATCCTCTACCTGAAGGTTGTCTGGAAGAAAAAGCTTTTAGAGGCTACATTGAGCATCTTTGTGACATCTGTAACTTCTTTGTCTGGTTTGCAATAAAGAGTATCTAATAAGATAGATATCTAAAAGATACTCATTTATGGCTCTAAATTGGTCCCGTGTAATGTATTCTCACAATTATTCCTATTATTGTCCACAGTTGGGCCTAAAGTACACGGAGCTCGTAATGGAATACGATAAGTTGAAATCAGAGAAAGGCAGCCGAGCGTCCATAGTGCAGGAAGCGAACGCGGACCTGCTGCGCGAGCTCGAGCGCTACAGCGCGCAGCTCAAGGACACGCTCAAGGAGAACATGGAGCTGAAGACGCTCTACTTGCAGGTACCACTCCACACACTCAGCTAGAGGGCATAGTGCAGGCAGCCGCGCGGCCATAGTGCAGGAAGCGAACGCGGACCTGCTGCGCGAGCTCGAGCGCTACAGCGCGCAGCTCAAGGACACGCTCAAGGAGAACATGGAGCTGAAGACGCTCTACTTGCAGGTACCACTCCACACACTCAGCTAGAGGGCATAGTGCAGGCAGCCGCGCGGCCATAGTGCAGGAAGCGAACGCGGACCTGCTGCGCGAGCTCGAGCGCTACAGCGCGCAGCTCAAGGACACGCTCAAGGAGAACATGGAGCTGAAGACGCTCTACTTGCAGGTACCACTCCACACACTCAGCTAGAGGGCATAGTGCAGGCAGCCGCGCGGCCATAGTGCAGGAAGCGAACGCGGACCTGCTGCGCGAGCTCGAGCGCTACAGCGCGCAGCTCAAGGACACGCTCAAGGAGAACATGGAGCTGAAGACGCTCTACTTGCAGGTACCACTCCACACACTCAGCTAGAGGGCATAGTGCAGGCAGCCGCGCGGCCATAGTGCAGGAAGCGAACGCGGACCTGCTGCGCGAGCTCGAGCGCTACAGCGCGCAGCTCAAGGACACGCTCAAGGAGAACATGGAGCTGAAGACGCTCTACTTGCAGGTACCACTCCACACACTCAGCTAGAGGGCATAGTGCAGGCAGCCGCGCGGCCATAGTGCAGGAAGCGAACGCGGACCTGCTGCGCGAGCTCGAGCGCTACAGCGCGCAGCTCAAGGACACGCTCAAGGAGAACATGGAGCTGAAGACGCTCTACTTGCAGGTACCACTCCACACACTCAGCTAGAGGGCATAGTGCAGGCAGCCGCGCGGCCATAGTGCAGGAAGCGAACGCGGACCTGCTGCGCGAGCTCGAGCGCTACAGCGCGCAGCTCAAGGACACGCTCAAGGAGAACATGGAGCTGAAGACGCTCTACTTGCAGGTACCACTCCACACACTCAGCTAGAGGGCATAGTGCAGGCAGCCGCGCGGCCATAGTGCAGGAAGCGAACGCGGACCTGCTGCGCGAGCTCGAGCGCTACAGCGCGCAGCTCAAGGACACGCTCAAGGAGAACATGGAGCTGAAGACGCTCTACTTGCAGGTACCACTCCACACACTCAGCTAGAGGGCATAGTGCAGGCAGCCGCGCGGCCATAGTGCAGGAAGCGAACGCGGACCTGCTGCGCGAGCTCGAGCGCTACAGCGCGCAGCTCAAGGACACGCTCAAGGAGAACATGGAGCTGAAGACGCTCTACTTGCAGGTACCACTCCACACACTCAGCTAGAGGGCATAGTGCAGGCAGCCGCGCGGCCATAGTGCAGGAAGCGAACGCGGACCTGCTGCGCGAGCTCGAGCGCTACAGCGCGCAGCTCAAGGACACGCTCAAGGAGAACATGGAGCTGAAGACGCTCTACTTGCAGGTACCACTCCACACACTCAGCTAGAGGGCATAGTGCAGGCAGCCGCGCGGCCATAGTGCAGGAAGCGAACGCGGACCTGCTGCGCGAGCTCGAGCGCTACAGCGCGCAGCTCAAGGACACGCTCAAGGAGAACATGGAGCTGAAGACGCTCTACTTGCAGGTACCACTCCACACACTCAGCTAGAGGGCATAGTGCAGGCAGCCGCGCGGCCATAGTGCAGGAAGCGAACGCGGACCTGCTGCGCGAGCTCGAGCGCTACAGCGCGCAGCTCAAGGACACGCTCAAGGAGAACATGGAGCTGAAGACGCTCTACTTGCAGGTACCACTCCACACACTCAGCTAGAGGGCATAGTGCAGGCAGCCGCGCGGCCATAGTGCAGGAAGCGAACGCGGACCTGCTGCGCGAGCTCGAGCGCTACAGCGCGCAGCTCAAGGACACGCTCAAGGAGAACATGGAGCTGAAGACGCTCTACTTGCAGGTACCACTCCACACACTCAGCTAGAGGGCATAGTGCAGGCAGCCGCGCGGCCATAGTGCAGGAAGCGAACGCGGACCTGCTGCGCGAGCTCGAGCGCTACAGCGCGCAGCTCAAGGACACGCTCAAGGAGAACATGGAGCTGAAGACGCTCTACTTGCAGGTACCACTCCACACACTCAGCTAGAGGGCATAGTGCAGGCAGCCGCGCGGCCATAGTGCAGGAAGCGAACGCGGACCTGCTGCGCGAGCTCGAGCGCTACAGCGCGCAGCTCAAGGACACGCTCAAGGAGAACATGGAGCTGAAGACGCTCTACTTGCAGGTACCACTCCACACACTCAGCTAGAGGGCATAGTGCAGGCAGCCGCGCGGCCATAGTGCAGGAAGCGAACGCGGACCTGCTGCGCGAGCTCGAGCGCTACAGCGCGCAGCTCAAGGACACGCTCAAGGAGAACATGGAGCTGAAGACGCTCTACTTGCAGGTACCACTCCACACACTCAGCTAGAGGGCATAGTGCAGGCAGCCGCGCGGCCATAGTGCAGGAAGCGAACGCGGACCTGCTGCGCGAGCTCGAGCGCTACAGCGCGCAGCTCAAGGACACGCTCAAGGAGAACATGGAGCTGAAGACGCTCTACTTGCAGGTACCACTCCACACACTCAGCTAGAGGGCATAGTGCAGGCAGCCGCGCGGCCATAGTGCAGGAAGCGAACGCGGACCTGCTGCGCGAGCTCGAGCGCTACAGCGCGCAGCTCAAGGACACGCTCAAGGAGAACATGGAGCTGAAGACGCTCTACTTGCAGGTACCACTCCACACACTCAGCTAGAGGGCATAGTGCAGGCAGCCGCGCGGCCATAGTGCAGGAAGCGAACGCGGACCTGCTGCGCGAGCTCGAGCGCTACAGCGCGCAGCTCAAGGACACGCTCAAGGAGAACATGGAGCTGAAGACGCTCTACTTGCAGGTACCACTCCACACACTCAGCTAGAGGGCATAGTGCAGGCAGCCGCGCGGCCATAGTGCAGGAAGCGAACGCGGACCTGCTGCGCGAGCTCGAGCGCTACAGCGCGCAGCTCAAGGACACGCTCAAGGAGAACATGGAGCTGAAGACGCTCTACTTGCAGGTACCACTCCACACACTCAGCTAGAGGGCATAGTGCAGGCAGCCGCGCGGCCATAGTGCAGGAAGCGAACGCGGACCTGCTGCGCGAGCTCGAGCGCTACAGCGCGCAGCTCAAGGACACGCTCAAGGAGAACATGGAGCTGAAGACGCTCTACTTGCAGGTACCACTCCACACACTCAGCTAGAGGGCATAGTGCAGGCAGCCGCGCGGCCATAGTGCAGGAAGCGAACGCGGACCTGCTGCGCGAGCTCGAGCGCTACAGCGCGCAGCTCAAGGACACGCTCAAGGAGAACATGGAGCTGAAGACGCTCTACTTGCAGGTACCACTCCACACACTCAGCTAGAGGGCATAGTGCAGGCAGCCGCGCGGCCATAGTGCAGGAAGCGAACGCGGACCTGCTGCGCGAGCTCGAGCGCTACAGCGCGCAGCTCAAGGACACGCTCAAGGAGAACATGGAGCTGAAGACGCTCTACTTGCAGGTACCACTCCACACACTCAGCTAGAGGGCATAGTGCAGGCAGCCGAGCGTCCATAGTGCAGGAAGCGAACGCGGACCTGCTGCGCGAGCTCGAGCGCTACAGCGCGCAGCTCAAGGACACGCTCAAGGAGAACATGGAGCTGAAGACGCTCTACTTGCAAGTAAAAGACACAGAAAAATGATAGGAAAAAGTTGAAAGCTCGCCACAGCACGTGCTCATGGATGCGGGAGCGTGGCAGAACAACGGGCACGGATTCTCCAATTATCAGAGTGATTCTGGAAATCATGTTTCCGAAGGCCTTCAAGAGCCTGAAAAGGTTGCTGACCTTCTTGATGACCTAGGCTGGTTGGAGGAAGGAAAAAGATGCAGCACGCACAATGGCCCAATCAAGAGGCTAAGTGCGGAAACAGCCCAGCTAAACTAAACTAAGTTGAAAGCATAGGAAAGGCAGACAGCAAGAAACAAACAGGACGAATTTCACTCTAAAACATTAAATCAACACTTCAGTATTTTCATGCCCGAAAATTTTAAGATAAATAAATATATAAGGAAAAAATTAATTAATTAAAAAATCAAAATACCCGACTGTGTAAAAAGTAAAAGATGAAAACAAGATTTAAAGAATCAATTTGCAGTCGGAGGCATCAGATCTATGTTACTTGATTCGACTTTTTCTACATGGATTTAAATTACTTAATTAGATACTAACGCAGTACATACCAAGTCGATTTGCTGCCTCCGACTGCAAATTGATTCTTTAAATCTTGTTTTCATCTTTTACTTTTACTTTTTACGCAGTCGGGTATTTTGATTTTTTTAATTAATTAATTTTATTTTTGACTTTGTAGTTTGTAGTGTTCTACTACTACTTTTCAATGAACTATAAAGCGTTATTTGTAACTCTTCATTGAAAAAAAAAGGTTTTAACTCGAGTAAGTAGTATCTGAAATCGGTTTTTCCCGTTTAATTCATGTACCAATAGGCATTCCGAGTAAAAACATAGCCTTTGTCACTCCCATAACTAAGACGAATCTAATGACATATCATATGTTGCAATCCATTAAACCGGTTTTACTTCCTATTTTTTCGGTAAATTTTTTGTCTGTTCCCGTAGACATTTTGGAAAATTAAGTATTGAATACTATTAGCATTGAAAATATGTGACCCATAGTTAATAAAAGAAACTTTCAAAATCGGTTTATCAGTATTGCAGATCCCTTTTTTCTGCGTAAGATCAGTTCCCGCGGGAATTTCGGGAAATAACATACCCCTTGTCACTCCCACAATTGAGACGAATCTATTGATATATTATACTTTAATATCCGTTACACGGTTAAGGCTGTAGGGCGTGCCAAAGAAATGGACATACATACATACGCTCGAAAAACAGAACCCTCGTTTGGCAGTCGGGTAAAAAGAGGGGCAATATCTATAATAAGAAATTGGCTTGATGCAACTCAATCTCGCGCAACCGGGTTTAAGGTTCCGTTAAATTAATATACATACGCTCGAAAAACAGAACCCTCGTTTGGCAGTCGGGTAAAAAGAGGGGCAATATCTATAATAAGAAATTGGCTTGATGCAACTCGATCTCGCGCAACCGGGTTTAAGGTTCCGTTAAATTAATATTTTTCGTAATTTGTCTTTTTGGGTTTTGATATTTTATTTACCCAATTCGTAACGCAACCTTATAGAAAATAAGCCTAAAATACTGATTTATAAAATATAAATATATACATTAATAGACCTATCTTTTATAATTTTAAGGCGTGCAGTTCAAGAGACACGGCAACTAGAGAATTAAAAGATATACAAACCAAAATCCAGAAAGAAAGAGAACTTTTCAAGAATCAAGAGAGAGAATACGTCGAACGGATAGAGAAGGAGAAACAGCAAATAGAGAAGTTAACCTCAGACCTTGCAAATACTAGGGAAGACTTGGAAAGGGCGAACAAAAGGATATCTGAACTGCAGAAAGACTTTACGGATAAACAGAAAGAGTTTTCTGACAAACTCGACAAGTACTTGCAAGGTAACTCGGTGCATTTATTAAATTGAACTAAGAGCGGTATCCTTATTCCCTAAAAATTAGCAATCAGCAATAATAGCGCGGTCATCGCCCGATTGTTGGTTAGTGTCTTAACCTATGGGCAGCACTGACAGTAGATTGCTTTGTTTTTATTTTTTCAAATTCGGAATCAGGGCTTTCCGAAATTGGGGACCGCCAACGTCGCCCGACTATAATACACAAACATGTTTTGTAAAGTGGTCAATATCTTTATTCATTATTTAAATTTCTTTAATTGAATTCACAATTTAAGTATCAAGTATTGATAATCTTCTCACTCTTTCTTGTTTAAGTTTTAATAATTTGAGGAGGAAAAGTAACGAAGGTGCACCTTTCCTCCCCTAATAAGTGTAGAATGTTGGGATGTATTGGAAAGGTCACTACAATAACCATATCCATATTAATTATCATCACTCTAAACTTTAGTACTAGATCATTTAAGCAGAATAATTATTAATATTGTAAGTTTTGTTTTCAGATGAAAAGAAATCGATGAGGAAAGATATGGAACCGTGCACGCATTGCGAAAAACACATTAAGCGCATTCGATTCTTAGATGAGCAGCTCAACAAATGCAGTGTTAAATTAGGTGAGTTTACCTCCTACCTTCACCACCATGTACAGGAGCCGCCAAGAAAAATACACGCTCCTTAGTAAGAGTTAAGCCCAGCCCAGGCCACACTGGGAGCGAAGGAAAACAAAGATAAGTTTGATATTTCAACGCTATAGTCTATCCGCTGTGTGTTTTCGTACTTAAGTTCACTGAGACTGATATCTATAGTAGTGCTAATCTATGCTAGCTAGGTCTCTTAGCTAGGCAACATGAGGGAGGCAAAACGAACTTATAGTTCCGCTTCGCTCCCAGTGTGACTTTCGCTTTGGAGCAATGTTTGTCGTTCATATTACTTAGGACGTCTTTCAAAACCGAAACTCGACAGTCAATATGGGTTTCTGAAATACGATTGACCTGTATAAGTTCTGTAGTTATATTTAATACTTTTTAACGCAGTTAGAGAGGAGTGTAGCCACTTGATTAATGCGTGGTCCGCACCTCTACAGGTAACTCACAAAAGCAATCAAAGTGTTTGATATTTAGGAGTTCATACATCATTTGATCAAAGATTATTAATTAAAAAAAGTAATTAGAGAATTCTAAAACGCAAACGAACACTTAAAATTGTCACACGAAATAATATTTTAAAACAGTTAAGCTACGGCCAAACCAACGCGGGGGCGTGGGCGTGCGCGGTGGCGTGGTCGTGGGCGTGCAGGCCAGTTCACACCAAACACGCGGACATTACGCGTTCAGGGCCGCCTGAACACGAAAATGTATCTTTGGCTCGGATATAAACCTAACAAGAAAGAGTTTAGTCATGAATAAAGTCAAAGAAGATTAAAAATGTTAGTCATAATAAAGATATCTAATGATGTTGTAGAAATTATGATTTAACAATTGTCTATCAGATTATTTGCAGATATACTTCGAATATAAAAGCTCAACCCTTTTACTAAATAAACAAAGAATTTTTGTAGTTTTTAATTCATTTATTTACTGAGTTTCGCATTAATTAATTCCAACGTTTTTACCCGAGCGAAGCTATTTGAAGATGTAGGAATGAAAAAAGCTAGTTGGCTTCACTCATTGCTTTTCGGAAAAAAATAGTAGCTTTAAACGTTATTATTTATATTATCATAGTAGCGCACCATCTGTCTGTTGAGCCTGTCACGTCAAATGTCACGTCCGCGCGTGCAAAAGCTGTATGTCAAGCTGCACGCCGCCGCTGTCCGCACCGGTGTGAACTCGTCGATACAAACACCCACGCCCACGCCACCGCGCAAGCGTTGGTTTGACCGGGACTTTACTCTAGCTTTGGTCACTGCCAATTTAAAACTAACCTAACAAACTTTTGTTAACAGCGTCCCAAGAAAGCAACGAGGAACTAATGCAAGAGTTAAAAGGCAAAGCTGAGTTCTTCCAGCAGTACATAATGGAGCGGTTCCAGAAACTTCGATCGCAGCGCTGCGTCGGCACCAACACCGACGAGCTGGAGAGCGAGCAGCTGGCCACCAGCATCGAGAGCCTCGTGCAGAACTGCGACGACGCCATCGCTGCCAAGGTGACAACTGCCAGTAGTTAGTACTTAGTGCCGGCCCTGCAGTACATAATGCACCAACACCGGCGAGCTGGAGAGCGAGCAGCTGGCCTCCAGCATCGAGAGCCTCGTGCAGAACTGCGACGACGCCATCGCTGCCAAGGTGACAACTGCCAGTAGTTAGTACTTAGTGCCGGCCCTGCAGTACATAATGCACCAACACCGGCGAGCTGGAGAGCGAGCAGCTGGCCTCCAGCATCGAGAGCCTCGTGCAGAACTGCGACGACGCCATCGCTGCCAAGGTGACAACTGCCAGTAGTTAGTACTTAGTGCCGGCCCTGCAGTACATAATGCACCAACACCGGCGAGCTGGAGAGCGAGCAGCTGGCCTCCAGCATCGAGAGCCTCGTGCAGAACTGCGACGACGCCATCGCTGCCAAGGTGACAACTGCCAGTAGTTAGTACTTAGTGCCGGCCCTGCAGTACATAATGCACCAACACCGGCGAGCTGGAGAGCGAGCAGCTGGCCTCCAGCATCGAGAGCCTCGTGCAGAACTGCGACGACGCCATCGCTGCCAAGGTGACAACTGCCAGTAGTTAGTACTTAGTGCCGGCCCTGCAGTACATAATGCACCAACACCGGCGAGCTGGAGAGCGAGCAGCTGGCCTCCAGCATCGAGAGCCTCGTGCAGAACTGCGACGACGCCATCGCTGCCAAGGTGACAACTGCCAGTAGTTAGTACTTAGTGCCGGCCCTGCAGTACATAATGCACCAACACCGGCGAGCTGGAGAGCGAGCAGCTGGCCTCCAGCATCGAGAGCCTCGTGCAGAACTGCGACGACGCCATCGCTGCCAAGGTGACAACTGCCAGTAGTTAGTACTTAGTGCCGGCCCTGCAGTACATAATGCACCAACACCGGCGAGCTGGAGAGCGAGCAGCTGGCCTCCAGCATCGAGAGCCTCGTGCAGAACTGCGACGACGCCATCGCTGCCAAGGTGACAACTGCCAGTAGTTAGTACTTAGTGCCGGCCCTGCAGTACATAATGCACCAACACCGGCGAGCTGGAGAGCGAGCAGCTGGCCTCCAGCATCGAGAGCCTCGTGCAGAACTGCGACGACGCCATCGCTGCCAAGGTGACAACTGCCAGTAGTTAGTACTTAGTGCCGGACCTGCAGTGGAATATTAGCCTTCCGCCGATGGAAATGCAACGTGGTTTTATTGATGTGAGCCAATTATAAACGGTCAATTCTTGTCTTAAAATAATGTTTTAACAATGTACCAGTCTGTTTTAATCAATTTTTCAAGTAATAGACGTATTATCGTTTTTCTGGCAATGCTGCTTCGACCTTGCGCACACTGACGTGTCGGTCAATATGCATAGCAAAATATGAAAAATCAAATGCTTTTGACGTTCTTACATTTATATCCCCAATTTTCAGGAAATGAAAAACAGAACAGGTTTTATCTTGTTTACATTCTACGGGTACATTGCAGGCCATATTCGGTCACTGACTAGCAAAAACAGTCATTCGATATGCTGTTTTCGATATTATTATTTATTATTATTATGAATTTCTTTCTACTCGAGCTTTGAAACTCGGTTTTACTGAGCTTATTATTATTATTATAAAACTTTTTATTCTTCATTAAATTATTATTACTAATTCTTTTCAGACCGCTCTCATGATGAAGGAGAAAGCTATCAGAGACCAAATTGCCGAAAAGTTCACTTTGGAAATGAAAACGATGGAAATGAATTGCGCGAGACGAATAAAAGAAATGGAGAACGACCATCTGGGAGCAGTTACCAAACTAAAAGATCTTCTAGAAAGAAAAGCACAAGAGGTCGAAACTTTAAAGGAATTTATTTTATCCGAAAGAGGAAAAGTGACGCAAATATTGGAGGCGAAAGAGAACGAAATATCGGTGCTCATAAAGGAACATAATGAGCTGCAAGCTGAATGTCAGAAGGCAAATGACAGTGTTGTTGAATGGCGTTTGAAAGCTGAGAGGTACAAAGAGAGGATATCGCGGCTCGGCTCTCTAGAAGACGTGTTGAAACATGAGAGAGACGAATGGAAGCAACGGAACTCGTCCTGCGCCAAAGAATGTCAGGCGGTGAAGACGAAACTAGCAGAGTTGCAGTCAAAAAACGCGCAACTCGAACGCAAATATGAAAAACTACAATCCGAACATGTCACTTTACAGGAGAAATACAAGAATGTAAAAAAAACTGTTTTTACTTATAAGGTAAGAAACATTACAATAAAATAATACACACCGATTCTTTTCAAAAACACTTACTTAGGCTTTTTAGCTTGATCATAAATCGAGTAAATGTAGGCAACGGACAATCGACGATCGAATAAATTGGATAGAAGGGCACGATCGGCCTAAGCGTTCGGCTTGTGACGCATCTATCTCTCTTCCACTCCATCGGCCAATGCGTCCGAGTAGCATCAATGTTTTCTGACGATAACACGTAAATTTAACGCCCGTAAACCTACTACAGACAACCGATGTTTGTACTGGTCTAATCTGATTGCCCTTACACAGGATTACATGGCGAAAAAAGACGCTCACGTGAGCAATGAAATGAACAGGATACAGGATGAGTACAGGAAGATTTTCATTAAACTGCAGACTCAGATCAACTATCACGTGAACTGTCGCATCCAGGAGGAGCGGAGCAAGGGCAAGCAGGCGCAGCAGTACCAGCCGTGCGATGTGAGTATATAAATATGGATAAATAAATATACAGGATGTAACAAAAGAATGGACACTCCTTCAAACCACGCAACATCGAAATCGTGATTTTATTTTCAGATGCTCCATACATTATCATCGAGGAATGCGAGTAAGTTTGTATGGAGCAGCTAAAAAAAAATCTCGATTTTGATGTTGCTCCCATAGAAAAAGTTTTTGTATGTGACCAGCTGATCACGTGGTTTTAAAGAGTGTCACATTCTCTTGTACATCCTGTATATTGGACATCACATACAACTAGCGGCACCGATGTTGAACGCTTAGCGAACGATGCGCAGATAATTATTACTATTACATGATTGGCTAGACGTGCGACGCGCGCACCTGCACCGCCGGTCGTGATTGGTTGTTAGCTCCGTGAACACGCGCCTCTGATACAATGATCGACTCGCAACATGCGAAAAGCGATCCTCACTCTTTGACCCAGCGCTCAACATCGGTGCCGTTTATTATACTTTGCTCTGATCTCAAGATAAGTAGCTAAATTACTTCTGTTATAAAAATCTGAAGCAACGACGATACCACAACATCCACATCATAAACAATATAGAAAAGTTCTTTTTCTACACTGACCCGACCGGGAATCGAGCCCGGGACCTCGAGAGATAGCGACGTGAAGTCCGGAGTGCTCGCCTTACGGCTACAAAAACTTTTTCTATGGAACCATCATCGAGAACAAAAAACAATGTTCATATCAACTTCTTATTGTGTACCATGAGCATGTTCTGCTTACGAACGTCATCTGGTGTAGTGTTACGTGATTTAGACTACAAAGCCAAGCAGCAGATGAGCTCGAACATTTGTACCTGGGTTGTGGATGTCTTATAATGTGTTTAGGTATGTCCATCCCTTTATCTTGTCGCTACAATACAGACTATGCCTAAGTTTGGGCCTAGATAAATGGTGTGATTGTAAGATTTTATTTTATTTACATCCGATTTAAGAGTATTCACACTTAGCGGTTCCCTTATATATTTGTATGAAACCTTTGTTTTCTTTTTCATTTATAAACTTCGACGTTTCGATGATAATATTGTGCGTACATGATAAAAATATATAGTTACAATATTTTTGTAATTTACAGTATTCGGAAAAGCTGAAGAAATTGAACGAAGATTTTGCTCGTCTCGCTCAATCGCGTTTCACGACGGACACTCCAGATATGAATCAGTGACTATATACTTCTATGTCTTTTTAACATGGTGGTAAAAAAAACCGATCTCCGTCCTCTATACTTTTGGACAAAAGTTTATATTTTAGGGACCTATTGCTCTTTTGCCGCTGTAGCAAACGACCCAATGGTCATGTATATGTGTACTTACTATTTGTAATATTTTCGTTAGTAATTATTGTATCAGAAATAGTATTGATGCATTTCAAGTAATGTGATGACAGGAAAATTGCTCAAAATGCCCCCTTTCTACTTTGTAAGACTGTATAGTAACTGTTCGCTTTTGTCCCATTTACGAATTTTATAGTCCCAGTACAATAATTTTACTCTGTGGTGTTAACTGATAAAAAATATTTCCTAGTGATCATTCCATAGATCGAACCTTAAATATATCTGTGATAATTTAGTACACGGTGTAAATAGTTTATGTATTTAGTTTAACAGTATTATTAGAAAGTGCAAAAGGACAACAATGTAATTTGTCTACATATCACTACATTCCTTTCGATTCCATGAAATCTTACCTTGTCTAAACTATGACGTCAGTGTTCTTTAATTGTAATTGTTTCGTAATGTGTTGTTGCTCAAACGAAAATACATTGTTAAATGTTTGGGTTTTATCAATTTAAATATTATATTTCATTAGATTATTAAAAGTAATTAGTTAATTAGATGATTGTGGCGGTTATTATGTTTGTTAAACAAATATAAATAAAAGTATTATGTATTTTGCATTGTAATAGTTATTTTATTTCTTTCAGTAGTATTTCGAAGATACAAAAGGCATTTTCGCAACTACACACGGTATATCTTTTCCTCTAACGTTCACTAATAATTCAGTATTATTTTTCATAAGTCTTTCTAAAACGTAACCCATAGCAACATTGCCTCCGAGAGAAGGGCTCGGGCAACCACTCGTCACTTTGCCAATCACCTCGGAAGTTTTTGGATCTTTCAGCAATGCGTCTTTTCTTGCAGGAGCACCCGATTCCATTCTTATACCAACCCTCCTGTTTTTCACACCTTGCTTTATTTGTTGGAGTATTATATCTGCCCCAGGAAAGTTGCCCTCGATCCTTCTTCGCTTAGCGATCAGCCAGGTCAAACTGGCCTCCACAGGGGTAACGCCCTCATCGATATCGTTGCCGTACAAACACATACCCGCTTCAAGGCGAAGGGAATCGCGCGCGCCCAGACCAGCTAGTTTGACGTCATTACATTTCAACAACGACTCTGTCACTATGTCTGCTTTGCCTGCCGGTATAGATATTTCCACACCGTCTTCCCCGGTGTACCCACACCGAGTGACACGGCATTCTACGCCTGCCACGGAACCAACTGCAGAAGTCATGAATGTAAGGTCATCTAGAGATATTTTTGTGAGAGTTTGCACAGCTGCGGCGGCTTTTGGTCCTTGAACAGCTATAAGGGCCCTTTGATTGACATCCCAAAATTCAACAGTGACATCTTTGCCCTTTCGTTGGAACATTTCTGAAGTGTTCTTCATATGGTTTTTATCAACTTCCAGTCTGCCAGCGTTTGAAACTATGTAAAGAGTTTCGTCATTCACTTTAGTGACGATCAAGTCATCGATGATTCCTCCGTTACCGTTTAAGAAAACGGTGAGAGAACTAGAGCCGTGCGACATTCCTTTTAGATCTACAGGCGTGATGGACTCGAACCAATCGATACAGTCCTTACCGCGGACGTTAGTCTGCAGCATGTGGGACACATCGAAAATCGAAGCACTCTTCCGAGTAAACAAATGAGACGCCGACACACTCATGTCTGAATACTGGACAGGTAACATGAAGCCGGCGAAATCTACTAATTTTCCACCATATTTACTATGCAAATCGAACAAGGGTGTCTTATTCGCTGGTTTACCACTATCACTGTAAAAGCGTAACGTAAAATTTTTATGTTTTGAGTTTATTAAGAAAGAAGAAACTAAAATCCGGTTTAGATTTCTTGTAGTCATATTCACAGATTGACGCGTTACGTGATACAACATGATGGCAACTGAACAACTTTGTTTGGTGAACTACTTGGTATTATCAGCATCTCATAAGATGGGTCAGAGGGTCAGGCGCAAATAGTAGCGATTGGCGATAACGTAATGATGTGGGGTAATTAAAGTGTAAACATTGAAAAAATAATGTCCTATTATCATTGCCGTCCATTTATAAATTTCTCTTTAGGAATCTTTTTCATACTGGGAAATCCTTGACAACCCAAAGCCGCTCCACCAAGCCTTAAAAAACCAAAGAAACTTCAACCCGGAAGGGGCGAAGCTAGGCTGGTTGGTTGCAACTGTAACCATCACATCCACATACAAAGGACCGAATTTTAGACTAGTGCAGAAAAGGGAATCCACTCTCATACTTCATTGCATACCGGGCAAATGCTTTTCCAACTAAGATACCGAGGATTTTAGCAGACCTGTTGAAATGTGTACTTCTGGCCGTCTGAGCCAGAGTCCTAGAGAGATCACACATATCTATCTATCATGCTGGCTTTGTTTCTCGCTGTCAAACAAAGCCAGCATTTTATCAGATAAATGTGACTATACAATGACATATACCTAAGCAGTATTCTACCAACAAAAGTGAGGTAGTCGATTTGTTTTCAAGTAGTTTATTATGTTAAGATATTAATTTCTTATCACCAACATAAGTATTAAGTATTCCATGCAGACTATTTGAATCAGGGTTGCAAATTATCAAGTTAGTTTGTTCACTAATAAATGCTTTGCTCTTATTAACTCACAATATAATGTGAAATGATGATTTTTTTAAAAATTTCAACACAATATTTACTCAATATTGAATAGCAATTTAAATTTATTAATCTTTTGTATCTTAGGAATTATAGGAAAGGTTATTGGATAGTTATTTATGTGACCTAAAATGAAACATGTTCATACATACAAAATATATAATACTAGCTTAGTTTTTTAATAATGCAATATAATCTTCATGTGTCAGCAATTCACTTTTGGTTGCTTCAGAAATACTAATACTTGACATAACTATGGCAATGAACCCATCAGAGTCAGGCATTTCTTTCAGTAGTTCTGGGTGTTTCACCAAGCTTTCATTGATCTCAATCAATACACCTCTAACACAAGCAGGTACATTAAAACTTGTGTCATCATCAAGTAATATTCGGCACACAGTTGAATTAATATCAAAATGCTGGCCTCCTTTCTTGCCTTTGCCTTTTACAGAATTGCTTAGTCTATCCACCTTACCAATACAAAAATCAATTCTGTATCCGACCTTTTTCTTGAAAAAAAAATGGCTTGGTGCCAAGCATAGGACCATGATTCTGTTAGAGTGAAACATTAACATTATATCATTGTTCTCTATTCCACCATGGTTAATTACATATCTTTTGGTGAAATATCTCTCAGTAAATGATTTGTAGTTGGTCAAGTCAGGTATAGAGTCTAGGATTTTAAACTCCATTGTTGTTTTAAATGCTTGTGCTATCCTACTGTGCCTGCTTGGCCTGTTCTTGTGCTAGTATTCTGGCGCGGATTTCTGCGTGGCGTCGCCTAGAGTCCTCAAGGTTCGCTTTCTGGCGCCGAAGACGTTCTCCTTTCAAGCACTTTCGCATATCCCGATCATAATCGTTACAGTAGCCCATGAACTTTCTAAAGGGATGCTGAAAAATGAAAAGATAAATTAGCAACGGGGATGGGCAATAAAGATAATCATGATTTTGAGGTTATACTTATTAAAATAATCTCAGTGTAAATAATGAAATAATGAAGTAAATGTACCATAAGAATAGCACACTTTAACACATCTTTACTTTTAATAAAATAAACGAAATAGAAAAAGATAATGTTATGCAACTTTCATACCTCTGCATGACAATCTTGTAAAATTTTAATCAAAACATTGCATTCTTCAGTATGTAAATGTGGTGCTAAATCTGTGTGCATAACTTAATTCTTTATGGAGCTGGATAATTATGAAAATCGCAATCGCAAATAAATAATTGCGTGCAACAAAGCCTGAACTTTTCTGTCACTCAGCTGTCACTGTCCAACTCTGACAGACGCTCGCGTTTGGAAGCGCAATTCGGAACTAAGGGACTAGAGGCGAGTCCCTTAGTTCCGAATTGAGCTAAAAGCACTATCAGCAAGAATCCTTCAAAATGCAGTAAATAGATAGATAAAAAACGTAGTACATATAAATTCCTCTAGTAAAAACCCAATTATGTATAAGATTTGTGGCTTTTGTATTTAATCGGTTTCTTGCCTTAGAAAATACGCCTCCAGTTCGAGCAGCAGATGCCAACGGTTGGCTGCACTGCAGCAATAAATTGGTAGGGTAACGGGTACAATGATTGGCCCTTTAAGCTATTTGCTAACTTTCAGCTCATGTTACTCTGTATATTGATGTTTAACTCACTGCCAAAATATGTAGTACCAGTCTGAAAACACTTATAACTGTTGAAACATGATTTCTTATAAATTCAAAAGGCCAAGCATTGGTGGGGGGCCAACAATACTACTTACCCTACTTGTGCAGGCGCACACGCGACAGCCACAATCGATCCTACTTGAATATGCTTGATTGAAGCGAAGCTTATACAATGTACGGACAACAGCTCGTCGACCTACCACAAAATGTCAAATTTTCTCATTTGAAAATGATCTTTATATGTCAGGCTTAAAGTTGAAAATCTATTGGAGAATTTTTTACTTTTTGGGTAGGTCGACGTGCTGTTGACTGTACTTACCTAAAAGCTCGCGACACCGTATGCGGCGAGTACCTAAAAAGTTTAAGAGAGACTGCAGACCTTAATTAGTGACAAACTCTTAGTTTATGTATCCAGTGAATAAGCTAAAACAAATTGTAGCTTCCGCTAAAACTGTAGTCTGTGGCGTATCTCAGAATTAATTTCATATAAATTTATACGAAACAACATTTTGCAGCTTAAATCAGATTTTCTAGAGTAGGTAAGTACCTAATTGTAATAGAGATTACAAACTGAAAAATATTTTGCCAAGAAACGGAACCCTTGGGTATTTATCCTTTAACTTTTAAATTCCGCTTTCATTTCAATCAATCCTTGGCACTGACACTAACTAAAAGACATAGGCTGGGTTGCACCATCTTACTTTAACTTTAACAAACGTCAAAAGTCTGTCAAACTCAATACAGAAACACCGGTTATAGTTACAGTTATGGTTAAAGTTAAGGTGGTGCAACTCACACTTAGGCTGGGTTGCACCATCTTACTTTAACTTTAACAAACGTCAAAAGTCTGTCAAACTCCATACAGAAACACCGGTTAAAGTTATAGTTATGGTTAAAGTTAAGATGGTGCAACCCAGTCATAGTATACTCAACATCAATAGTGGCTTAGTTTCTTAATTTTACCAAAGAACCGCATTGAAAAACACATCACAATATCTGACAAAATCATTTCGCTAAAGTGTAATAAAGAAGTAAGGAATCAGGATAATAGTACATACTTTACTAAGTAAGGTAAATGTCCCATACTTTGGCATCGTAAGGCTCTTATGACTTAAAGATTTTTTAAATATTTTACTAAACATGATAATCAGTTTCATAACTGTTGTATCATTAAGACTAATATTTTGCCAGTAATTTAATACATAAATTGTATACTTTTAGCTGTTTTTTTAGGGTTCCGAACCCAAAGGGTAAAACGGGACCCTATTAATAAGGCTCCGCTGTCCGTCTGTCTATTTGTCCGTCTGTCACCAGGCTGTATCTCATGAACCGTGATAGTTGGAGAGTTGAAATTTTCACAGATGATGTATTTCTGCTGCCGCTATAACAACAAATACTAAAAAAACAGAATACAATAAATATTTAAAAGGGAGCTCCCATACAACAAACGTGTTTTTCTTCTCGTTTTCATAGATACGGAACCCTTCGTGCGCGCGTCCGACTCGCACTTGACCGGTTTTTTTAAATATATATTGATGTTTTAGTGGACCTCTTGTTTAAACCCTATTTCGTGATAAAATTTGGCTCTGCTTTTAAGTTCGTGAGTTCCTGGCCGCTGTTTCGGGATTAAGTTTTTTTTGTGTTATATTATAAATTAATAATAAGGAAACAACTTTTCAAAGAATTTTATGATTAAAAACAGGATTAAGATCCAAATGTTTAATAAAAAAACAGGTAAACGTAAGATTATGTTCAACTTTATGTCATAATTTAAACGTTTACTAAGTATTACTTTTTCCTAAATAAAAACGTAAAAATTGGTACCTAATGCAAATTCAATGTTTCTTTTGATCACTTTAAATTAACTAATGTCTGACTGCTGTCTTTTTGGTAGAATAAAATAATAAAATAACGTAAAAAAATACGTAAACTTAAATGGTTACAGACATATGTATAACAACTTAAAAAAAATAATAATTTTAAAATTATTTTTTGTATAAAAACAATAACATTCATAAAATTAAAACTGGTAAAAGTGAACCTTTGCAAATTTAACCTTAAAAATGTGAATTACGGTTTACCTTCAAACTCGTATTATAAGAATTGTAGTGAACTAAGCATATACCGAATTAAGCTCATAAGAAACTTAATTAAATGCTTTTTTTATTACTTGACATTTAAAATAACTCAATTAATTTATAAATAAACAAGCAACAAAACTACTTATATCAAGAATATCCCTGAATTGGTAGTGACACGAACTAGGGTACACCCGAAATATAAAATCCCACTAAAAACATAAATGTAAAAAAGGAGAGCCAAGTTCAATACAAAAATTAAGCTTGGCTGTGGGTTTAGCCGCAAAAATAATGGAGATCTAAATGAGTGCCAAGTTCTATGCAAAATCCAAATATGTATTTATAGGAACAAAATAACATTATGAACAAGTATTAAACTCTATATCTTTGCTTTATTGGAATGAAACACACGTAGTTTCACGTGTTTACGTTAAATAGGTTTTAGGTTATAGAAGGGTCAAAAGCGACACCAAGTGGTTCGTGTGATAATACACTCGGCGCTGGCTAGCCAGTTCCTTTGCTTGAACTTGGCTTCACACGATGCCGCGTGTCTAGATGACCACTATCGCCGCTATTTCGTGAGTCAGTTTATTGCAATTTTAAAGGAATTCCTTGCTTGCATAAGTTGCATATACCTGTTTTCAAAATCAAATCAACTGTTGAAGATGTCCAAACAGCACCATTGAAAGTTTCATTCAAATAAACTTGCCGTTTACTTTTCGTAAGCTTAAGAAGTACCTACGAGCGCTAGCCTTACGGTAACAAGGAATATACGCACACCGCACAGCTGTTTTTAATATAAATGATAGAGATTTCGTATATTTTTTATTTCCATAAATAATATTTAATTTGGGTACTTATTTCTTGGACTAGAAAGAAAACTAACGAAATAACGTACTAGCACGAAACTGGGGACGTTTACCTTACTCATCGTAGGTACTTTTTGAAGTTAGTTTTTAATCAGCTACTTCTGACGATGACTGTACAATAGAACTTTAGTTGTACCTACCAACCTACTTACCAGTCAGTACGTATAGGCTGAAATGATTATAGTGGGAAAGTTGTGTGTTAATAATAAATAAAAACAACAATTCTATTTTATATTTACTTAAATAGTCACATTGTCTTATTATAACTAACAAAGAAGTAAGGTAGAGACCGCATAATATGGGATTAGTCCTAATATTGTAGGAACTCCTCAACTTCAATAAATAAAGTAACAAATTCACTAACAAACTTTAACATAATGACTAGATTTAATCGTATTTTTGAGAGTTGTATAAAAAGTGTTAATAGGAAACTTGAAGATGTCTTGCATTTTACCGTCTATCACCACTATAATAAACGCACGAAGAAAATCACATACGTATTCATACAGCACCGCTCACCGCAAAATAGGAACAAGCAAATATTTAAGCAAATTAATACAAATAAATACAAAATGCGTTGTAACAAAAAAGAGTGTTTGGATGCCCGTTTAAGAAATGCAAAATGTGCCCAATAGAATTAAGAAGCGGGTGTTAAATGTGGCGCGGGTTTCGTTCGTTCTCGTGGGCATCAACTCTTGGGCATGCCCTGCGGCGTGGCGGTCTCCACCATTTTCTTGTACTTGCCGACCAGCTCGGGCAGGTCGTACGCGATGGCGACGTCGAGCCGCGTGATGGGGCAGCCGCGGAAGTAGGTGCACGTCGCCGACAACTGCTGGAACTCGTACAGAGGGTTGAGACGGAAGAAGTCTCGGTATGTCTCCGGGTCTGGTAAGTCATACCTGCAACAAAGTATTGTAGAATAAGAGTGAACGTAACTGAAACTAGGTTTGACTTACAACCTACTTTAAGGCTAACTAAGTAGAGAAAAGTTATTGCTCTCCATTACGATTCCGGCGTAAGGCGTGTCCAGCTTTTAGGTTTTAGTAAACTAAAATTATAACTAATACTTTCCTGTAATGTCTCTTTAGCTTGATAATTAACAATTTTGTTGTTTGTTACATTGCTTTCGGGCTGGCGTATTTATTTTTATTACATTCGGAATATTTAAAAAAGTTGCTGAAAATCTACCCGAAAAAATCCAAATAAACATGAACGTTTGTAGTTAAGACTTCTGTTTGTAGTCTTCTTGAAGTGAAAGTTACATAACTTACCTCGAAATGTTGGTGAGGGTACTGAGACCTTCATAGATGTGATAGTTCTGCGGGTTCTCAATGATGGCATCGGCGATAAGCTTCTTGTTGCCGAATATTGTCTTGTGGTTGAAGTACGTAGTTAGGTAGCAGTCCACCATCTTTGCATGATTCCGGACTCGCACCTAAAGAAATAATGAATTCCGTTAATTTAACAAAGCGCATTCATTTGGATTAACTGTCCTGATCCATGGTCTGGGTATCGTACCATCGTGAGTCATAACACAAGGATTTAGTTAATTCGACCTAGATGCTCGATTTTATATAAGTATTGATTTTGGTTTTCTCTGCTACTTTTTAGTGTTAAAAGAAGAAGAGCGTAGGTAGTAAAACTTTTCGTAGATAAATACACTCGCCGCAACATCTAGTAAGTTAAAAAAAATGGATTAAAGGAGTAGGTAAGAAACACTTGAAAAGGAGGAATCATTCTCAAAAGGGCAAGACCGCTTTATTTCAACTAGCATGTAGGTAATTGCAAAAATAAAAAAATAAGTGCCTATTTGTGTTATATCCATAATATCTCACCGCAAAGCGCCTAGCGCTGGCGATCTTGTTCTCGATGCGCCTGTCGATGGCCTGCCTCAGGTCTCTCAGCAGCTCGCGCTCCTGGGCCTGCAGCAAGCGCTGCGGCGCGCCCGCCTCGTACGGCAGCGACCATAGCGACACCGTGTACATCACCGGAGGCTGCGCTGAGCTCATCAGCGGTGAGATGTTCCAGATCAGCGCACTTTGCACGCGCATCAACTCTTCAGGTTTAACGGTGTCCGCTTTGTTGAGCACGATACGTGTCTGAGGACAAACTTTTGTGCTTCAATTGTTTCTTTCATATTTCCAGACGTTAAGCTAAATTATGGTGACTTTTAATTCGATGGACGACCTCCGTAGCCGAGAGGCGAGCACGCCGGACTTTAAATGGCGCCGCCATCTCTGAGGTTTCGGGTTCGATCCCCGGTCGGGTCAATGTAGAAAACGAACTTTTCTATATTGGCTCGGGTCTGGGTGTTGTGGTACCGTCGTTGTTTCTGATCTCTATAACACAAGTGCTTTAGCAACTTACCTTAGGATCAGAGCAATGTATGTGATGTTGTCCAATATTTATATTTATTTATTTATTAATTAAGTTATTTATAAATACGAGTACTTTAACCTGATCAACTGAACTATTAACTTTCGAGTAGGTACAATATATTTATAAAACTAGACAACTATTATATGATTGATTACCTGAGACTCTCTACCCTTGAGTTGGTCGAGAATAGCTTCAGTTTCAGGTCCGACGTCTAGTTTGGAGGGATCGTAAACAAGGAAAATGATGTCGGCACGGTCGATGAACCACTGGCAGGCGTCGTTGAAGGGGAACACTCGAGACACTTGCTTCCTCACTTCAAGTATTCCGGGAATTTCAACAATGTTCACCTGTAAATTACATATTAATGTCAGTCAGTGCCTTCCTTGGTATTTTCTTAATAAATTTTAGAAAATAGTGGTAATTTACTTTTTCCAAAATCTTGCTGGGATGCCTTAATCCCCTAAGACGCTCCTCCAGACCTTGGCCGAACTTTTGTAATCCCGAAAACGTCCAGTCGGCTGCCAGCTGTGTGCCATCCAAAACTTCAGGATTTTTGCCGTGCATCAAAATGTTGAAATATGCTGGGGATGGCTCGGCGCCTGTTTAAAAGGTTAACAAATAAATGAATCGAAAAAATGGTTTTCTTTTTATTATGTAACCAATAGATTGATTTCTGACCTGTTCTCAGAGACCATTCAGTAAACTCTAGTCCAGTTAAGTAATTGAGAATACTTGATTTTCCTCCACTCCACGGTCCCATAAAGAGCACTAGAGGTTTTGAGAATATTTCAGGGTCCCCAAAGTGCCTGTTACTTAAATCTCTGTACTTGTACAGTGCTTCTAATGGCTTGATTGAGTTTTCGTAGAGCTTCTTCAAATCTCTAAGGACAATGTCAGCGGCCTTTTCTACGATTATTTCTGCCTCGCTAGCTTCCTCGTCTAACCTGAGGATTTGGTTTATATGCTGTCGAGATCTTAGGTTTTCGGGTATTTCTCCAGTCTGGAAAAACACGATAATTTGTGAGAAAGAAGAGATTACATTAAAATATATTTACTTTAGGTAGGTACTTATTTACTAATAATTTGACGATCTCCGTAGCCGATAGGCGCGTACGCCGGACTATGTACGCTATCTCTGAGGTTCCGGGTTCGATTCCCGGTCGGGTCAATGTAGAAAACGAACTTTTCTACGTTGTCTCGGGTCTGGGTGTTATGATACCGTCGTTGTTTCTGATTTCTATAACACAAGTGCTTTAGTTACTCACCTTAGGACCAGAGCAATGTATGTAATGTTGTCCAATAAAAAACAATCTAAAGTTATTTGAATATCGAAATAATAATGACAACAACCTGAAATGCTCAAAATATGATAGATACTGTAAAAATGAAATCATTTTAACATTCCTTTGTCAGTATTTCAAAAAACATTTAGGTATTTTAGGGGTGAAAGTAAACTCTATCTAACAAAAAAAACATCGATTTTTTACTTTTGGCAATTTTTTTACGTAACATAAACAATAATGAAACATGTAATCGATTTTTTTTAAGACGATCAAAAAATTTAGATATTTACTCACTTTAAGTAAGTCATCTTCAGGTGTTTCTTCGTCATCAGCTTCGGCAACAGATTTTTCATCAGTGGCTTCAGCATCTTCTTCTGCTTCAGCCTCTTCTTGGTCTTCAGTGCTTGCAGCTTCTTCTGCTTCAGACTCCCCTTCTTTCTCGGCCTCCTCTTCAGATTTACTACCTTTCTCTTCCTTGTCCTCTTCTTTGGCCTCTGCCTCCGTATCCTCATCAGATTTGCCATCTACTTGTCTTTCAGCAGCTTGAGTGGACTCTTCTTCTTCCTCCTGTTCCTTAGACTCTTCTTTTTCCTCAGCAGACTCTTGTTTCTCTTTATCTTCCTTAGATTCGGAATCATTTACCTCTTCAGAGTCAGCAGTTTCTGTGTCTTCTTGAGATTCAGCCTTTTCTTGAGATCCATCGTCATCTTCTTTTGTCTTATCATCATCTTCATCCTTAGCCTCTGCCTCTGATGACGCTTCATCAGATTTATCGTCTTCGGCAGTTTCCTCTCCCGCTTCTTTGCTATCGTCGTCGTTGTCTTTATCACTAGCTTGTTCTTTGCTGTCCTCTTCCTCATCTCCACCTTCTTTTACTTCTTCGCTTTCGTTTGCCTCATCTTCTTTGGTTTCGTCTTCGTCTTCCTTTTCTTCGCCACTTTCTGTAATAATGTTTAATTTCAAACGTCAATTATGCTTTTCGCAGAACTGTGTATGTGTAAGTTTATACATTTATTATCTTATCACAAAATGTTGCTGAACTGTATGATTAATAAATAGAAACACTATAAAAATTTGTTTTTAGCAATTCCATGCAAGGTTTATTTATCTAGAAACACTATGTTTCCAATAGTAATAATTTCACGAAGAAGGAATTCATTATATTTGCGATATTAAATTTTAAAATCTACCTTGTTCGGCTGCTTGTTCATCAGCGGATGCATCTTCTCTGCTGTCTCCGTCGTCCTGTTTGCTGTCTTCGTCTTGTTGTTCGCCGCTGTCTCCTTTCTCTTCTACCGTTGCGTCTTCCTTGGAATCATCTGCGACGGTTCCTGCCTCCAAGTTCTCAACCGACGCTTGAGGTACGTAGGCCTCGTCGGCCACCTCCACTGATAGTGAGTTATCTTCTTTACTGTCTCCCGCGTCACTTACTTCGCCCCCGTCTTCTGCTGATTGCGCTTCAGTCGTGTCGTCTTGTATACTTACTTCACTACTGTCGTTTTTTTCTGCGGATTCTGAAAAAAAAAAATGTTATTTAATACTTGTAACTTTTTAATGAAAGCATTCCTATCTTAAGTGCACGACGACAACCGGTATGGTTGTCTATACTTTGTTGTAAGAGAGAAGACTTGTAACTCATCAACACGCAGACGAAACTAAAGGATATACATTCTGTCAAAAAAGTTTCGGGATTTGATGATTTGTTTATGGTTCCAAATTCAATTTTTTTTTTGTTGTTGTTGTTAGATTGGCACAACTGTTTTGATTTTGGCGAGGAGTTTGAGTTACATCTGATAATTAGATAAAATACAGAATCGTTTTTAGTTATACCATATCTAGTGTGTATTGCGAATTTCGTATTGGACAAAAACATCGAACAAAGAGTTTGTCTTAAATTTTGCATCGCCAATGGGATTTCGTGTTCGGAGTCTCTGAAAATGTTACAGAAGATACCTACGGTGAATCGACTTTATCAAAAACACGTGTTTATGAGTGGTACAAAGCGTTCAAAAGTGGTCGAGATGTGATGGAACATTTGCCTCGCTCTGGTAGGCCATCAACGTCTGCTACTGAAGATAACATCGCAAAAGTGAAGGAAATTGTGACTGAAAATCCTCATGCAAGTTTGAGAGAGCTAGCCGTCGAACTTTCTGTGTCACACGAGTCGATCGTACCATTTTAAATAGTCAATTAAATTGGGTATGAAACATGTTGCCGCTCGGCTAGTTCCAAAAGACCTGAATTTTGTCCAAAGACTCAATCGCAAAGGAGTCGCTAAGGACATGCGTCAATTCCGACCCAACATTCATGAAACGCATTATTACTGGTGACGAGACGTGGGTTTACGAGTTTGACATGCAAACTAGTCAACAAGCTTCGGAGTGGCGCCTTCCAACTGAACCGAAACCGAAGAAACCGCGCCAAACTCGATCGAAAGTCAAAGTCATGTTGACTGTTTTCTTTGACTGTCGCGGTGTTGTGCACTCAGAATTCTTGCCAGAAGGTCAAACGATAAAAAAAAGAGTATTATTTAAGCGCTATGCGGCGATTAAGAGAGCAAATTAGACCAAAAAGGCCAGATTCGTGGAATGAAAATTCTTATTTTTTGCGCGCCTTCCCAAAGGCCATCATTGTGAACGAATTTTTGACCAAATACTCAACAAATGCCATCGAGCAGCTACCTTATTCACCAGATATGGCTCCAGCCGACTTCTTTCTTTTTCCTAAACTCAAATTATCACTTCGTGGCACCCGGTTTCATTCGGTAGAAGAGATAATGGAGAATTTGCGACGAGAACTGAAGTCGATTCCGGAAAAAGCGTTTAAAAAATGTTTTGATGATTGGATTATTCGTTGGCGTAAGTGTATCGCTTATAATGGAGCATACTTTGAAGGTGATAAAATAAATTTGGATGAATAACTAACATTTAGTGTATTATTAATCTTTTCCCGGTACTTTCTTGGCAGAGTAGTAAGTAACCAGTTATTATCTTCAGTACTTTTAAGATATTTAAAGAGATACATAAAATCTAAAATCCATTGTTATAGGGGGAGACGGAGACTAAAATTTTGAGGGGTTTTGGACAAACGGAGTTGCAGACAACCGCAAATTTAATTACTTACGTAACTATTATTATTAGTGTGTCCTGCTCCAATACGTTTCATGAAGTAATGTAGTTGTTTATTAACAAGATTTTGTTTACATAAAATTGCTTTTACCTACTTACCTGACCTGATGATTTCTCATCTATACCTACCCAATAAACAACACCTAGAACCTTTGTTTGTTTATTTTTAATGGTAATGTTATTGAATTAAAAATATAGGATATTATTAGGTTCCTTATTCAAAGTGAAAACTAAGTACACAATTAACTTAAAAATCAGGCATCGTTGTTTATCATACTTTTTATTAACATGATCTATATACAATTTATAGTTTCTGCCAACAGTTAAACAAGCTCATGGCAGTTTATGATAACTAATAAAATAAATAACTTCGTGAAAACCGCTATTAGGTGTTGTTTAGAACAATAACAATGTTTCGTATGGTTATAAACACGTGGCCATTTATTCATTTTAGTTCGTGGTTGTATAATCCGTCTTTTAGTGTGAATATAAATCGTTGTTAATGATTCATTCTTTAAATGGCTCAGTGGTAGGTGTCTATTATTGAGCGGGATACAACGGTGACGCGGTCTCTGTCGCTGTTAAAATAGATCAACAGCTCGGCGCTTCCCGCAGGAACTCGTGTCAATCCCGGTTATTCTGGACGCGTGAGGTCAACACCAACGTCGATTTTACGAGTAGTACGTAAACCGTAAAACGAGAACAACTTTTTAGGGTTCCGTACCTAAACAGTAAAACGGGATCCTATTACTAAGACTCCGCTGTCTGTCTGTCCGTCTGTCACCAGGCTGTATCTGATGAACCGTGATAGTTAGACAGTTGAAATTTTCACAGATGTATTTCTGTTGTAGCTATAACAACAAATACTAAAAACCAGAATAAAATAAATATTTAAGGGGGCTCCCATACAACAAACGTGATTTTTTGCTCGTTGTCATAGGTGCGCCCTTCTTGCGCTAGCACGACTCGCACTTGGCCGGTTTTTTGCAGTTTAAATGCCGGAATCAACGCGGACACGAACGCGTAAACATTTTGACAACCGTTTTGATAGCAGTAATTTTAGTTTTGTACGTTTCCATTAATATTTCATTTATTCAGTTGTTCATACGTTGTCTAAAGTTTGAATCACAATTTTAAACATGAGAAAAATAATTTACTAACCAGTTCTATTCGTAAAATAAGTCATTTTTAACTACCTTTAAAAGAGTTCAACGCGTTACCTTGCTGCAGCCATAAATGTATTTCATTGTCACGGTAACTTAATTATTTATTGATAATACCTTAGTTACTATTAATTATTAGATCTGATTGACTTGCAACTTTGCGATACGAAATAAAAATTATCAACATATTAATTAGGTACTTTAAATAATAATTAATTACCTTAGATGTTACAAAGTGGATAGTTTTTTTAATGTTATAAAATCATAGCTTCTTCAATCAATCTTTAGCTTCATTTGATGAGAGAAAGTAAACTAAATAATCACCAATTTACCTGGCTCCGCATCCCCTGATTCGAGCTCCTTGAGAGCCTTTTCGATGTATGGACGGCATTGGGACTCTGAAGGTACATCGTCATCGGCTGCAACAAAGAAATGCGAATTAACAATATATAATAAATATCACATACGTCGCTCTTATCTGAACCTAAGATAAGAAGCCAAAGTACTTGTATTATATAAATCAGAAATTACGACGGTACATGTATAACAACACAGAACAGGCAAGACTCGCTACGCTCCATTTGATCCCTTTTTTGTGTAAGTATAACAACAATCGTATATGTATTAGGTACTTAAGTGCGCATTTCGCCCTGACCCATGCTCCCAATATGATCGAGCTAGCTCTACTATAGATACGTTAAGTTAGTAATTTTACTAGCTATTGCCCGCGACATCGCTCGCGTGGTCTTTAGTTTATTCAATATATCCCACAGGAACATTTAACCGGGATAAAGAACCCTATATGTTAATCCAGATCATATTCCATATGTGTGCAAAATTTCATCCAAAAAAATTCAGTAATTTTTGCGTGAAAGAGTTACAAACATCGATACTTACAAACTTTTCATTAATAATATTTGTAGGATAACAATGGCAGTGCCTACCTACTTAAATACAAATATTAATACATTAATAAGCAGATCCACTGCCGTCTGCAACCATTCTTAATTCTCAAAGCTTTGGTTTCAGTCAGTAAAGTATTATTAAAGTATTCTATCAACACTTCTTAGCTTCAAACTTTCAATACTATCGTGCCCTATTGTAAGTAGGCATATTAACTTTATTATTTCCATTTGTCTCTTATTCCTAGGTTGCACAAAGATCAACCTTGTTTTTTAAAATAACGATGAATATTATAATCTTTTTGTAAATCCTATTTTGATGGCTATTCGATATTTTTGGATAATCACTGATTTATCTATTGCTTGCTGAGCAAGGCGCACTAATTAAAAACTAATGATGGGTCGAGTACTAAATGGGCATAAAATTGTCTTTTTTTATAAATGGAGCTTCATGATCAAAGACATAGGGCAGCAAAATCAGATACTCTAAAAATTAAAATTTTACAACTTTATCGGCAAAAATCTGACAAAAATAACACTAATGAGTTGAACTATCTCAAGCACTCTTAATTGAGATTTTAATTATATCTACAGCTTATTGGGTTTGTGCGCCCGGAGAGGTGCGTCCGCTAGTTTTTAGGGTTCCGTAGTCCGTACCCAAGGGTAAAACGGGACCCTATTACTAAGGCTCCGCTGTCCGTCTGTCTGTCTGTCTCTCTGTCTGTCTGTCTACCTGTCACCAGGCTGTATCTCATGAACCGTGATAGTAAGACAGTTGAAATAGTAGGGAAAATTAAGTAGTAGATGAGCATTTAGAAACCTTATTTGTAAATAATATATTTTAAATCAGGTAAATGAAATGCAACAAAGGAACCATAAATGTTTAAAGTGGCCACAAATCTCATCTAAGTTAGGTTAAAATTAGGTTAGAACAGTGAATATTGAAATGATAGTATTGAAAATTTGAAAGCTAAGAAGCCGAGTGAGCGGAGCCAGTGCAGCGAGCATTGCGAGCGTGCCGCGGCAGCGGCCGGCGAGCGCTAAATTTCATTTTTCGTTTAAAAATTGTTTCATTGTAAACCATTATAGTATAGTACTACAATGGTAACATTTTTGAGCTAAAATTGTAATTTAGCTCTCGCCGGCCGCTTCCGCGGCACTCTCACTACGCTCGCTGCGCTCGCTCCACTCGCTTGGCTCTGCGCTTTGTGTGGTCACTGTTCTAACCTTACCTAACCCAGATGCGATTTGTAGCCACTTTAGATATAAATTGATTTGATACCCTCAAGTGCTATTCCGTCGTGAGATGATTTAAAATAAGACTATTAACGACTATTAGATATTTTAAAATAAGGCCTTTCGTCTATTAGGTCATTTAAACTTAGGCATTCTAAACTTAGGTCTTACAACGGTTAGGTCTCATGACATTAGGTATTTTGAAATGAGGTCTTTCGTCCATAGGTATTATGACCTTAGGCCATTCAACTTTAGGCCTTGTAATATGTAGCCCACATGAGTAAGTTGTTTAAGAAAAGAATTAAGTACTACATATTTTATGCCAGTGCCATAAATTGATGTGCAGAAGCATGAATGACACACGCACACGGCATGCACGGCGTGGCGCGCTAGCTAACACGTTTGCAACATAATCTGATTTTTGTTTACAAAGCATCGCCAGAGAATAAAGGTTTAGTCAAAAAACAGTTAAGTGGTGTAAATTATACATATAGCTAATTAACTAGCTAGTTCTTTTTTATTTCAAGTCAGAAACCTTAGAGACAATTCAAATGTTCTACGATTAGCCACAATCGTATTTTGACGATTTGTTTTGATGGTAGTTAGATTATTTTGCTAGCCGAATTTTATTACTGATTTTTTAGAATATGAGTATTATAAAAAATCAGTAATAAAATTCGGCTAGCAAAATAATGACATAAATCCCGCGCAGAACATGTTTGCCGATTCATCTTCCGTTTGCTACACGATAGAAAAATGAACGGTACACAACTAAACAGCTGAAATGTCAATTTTAAAAATAAATAATTACAAGTTTTCCTAAGAAATTTTCACGATTTATGTCACGAAGTCGCGTCAAATGTCCAAGCTTTTATAGACCTCAGCGAATCCTAAGTCTATGGACCTCACAGATGGAAGAAAAGTTCGTAGGCTACGATTCGTAGTCGTAGCTCGAGGTTCGTAGTCGTAGCACCTGTAGCTGTAACTATTTATGCTCGTAGCAACATTTAAGCTTGATTAGTTTATTACCCTAATTATAAATTATTACTCTAATGAAATTTTACAAAACTAGCAATAGTACATTATGATACAAGTGTGCTACGTTGGTCATTATACACGAGGCATTATTATAAGCGCGAGCCGCAGGCGAGCGCGGTAAGGAAGCCGAGTGTGATAATGATCAATGCACACGAGTTGCATACGACGTTTTTCAACACAATTGCGAGGAAAAAACAAACTAAAATCTAAAATACCTTCTCTGAATATGACTTGGCGTTATTGCTGTTTTTCTATGCATTTTGGCGGCAACAGGCTATCACTCGCGTTTCGTGCCGCGATAAGTATTTCCGACGGGGTTGAATAACATTTTACTCGTCTTTACTATTTAAAGTAGACATTTTTGATAGAAATTAACCACACAGCAACAACTTTACCAAATAATAATGGAAAATAGCACGTAGTTTTGTTCTTTTCGCGCGCCGCAATTTCGATGCCCGCGCAGGTTCAATAATGGCACAGGAAAAACTGGCTGTTCAGCCGAGTAGCAGCAATTTAAAAAATAAAATAAACTATAAATTATTGTTTCTAAAAATGATAGTTAAGTTAGTTTGTGTTTATTAATATACAATTTAATAAAATAAAATATTTATTTGTGATCTTAACCCTTAAATAATTTAATATTCGTAAAATATTCAATGTTCTTAAACACAAACTTTTGCTGGATTTTTAAAAAAAAAAAGTTTACATTACCGCACTAGTGCGATAATCTTTTTACAGCACAAGTGCGTAATATGATGAGTTATGATACTAAAAACGGTGTTATAAGAGTGAATTTACGAGCAACTGTGTTGAAAAATAAGTTATTACTCAGTTAGTAATTTGTCTATTGTGGTAATAGGTACTATGATTAAATATGTCACAAGTTGATCCTACAAGGTTCAAAATCGGGACGATAGGAAGAACAGAACTCGTTTGTTCAAATTTGAAAATTAAATTACCGGTAAATAAAAACTTAAATATTTTATGAAATTTCATTTTACGACATTTTTATGAGATATTTTTAGGTGTACCGAGCAATAAATTATGCGCCGAACAACACATTAATTATCATTCAAGGAAAGTAAATAGCAGCCTCGATTCAAGGATCAAGACTTTTTCTTCTACGTCATTTCACTCGTGTCGTGACATGACAGAGCACGTGATTACCTAATCAGTGGACAGAGCGGCCGAGGTCTTCAAGTATTCCAGAATTTCCAGATTTGGGCTCGTAATTTGCCTTACGATTTTTCGCAATCTCTCTCTCTCTCTCTGTACTATAATAGATGTCATCCTCTCACTCATGTTAGGGGTAACAAAAGATTTGATTTGTACCGTCCATCGCATGGGTGATCTACGACGTGGCCGGGCCTACTACTCTGCCCTGCACTCAGACCTTTTTGAGTTGCTACTTCGCCTCGAAACGTGTGCAAAGAACGTAATAAGTCCAAAAATGACTTTCAATTTCATTCTAATCCAAACTAATATGTACCGTTTGGAAAAACGAAAATATGATTTTTGGGTATAATTTTGTGCTTATTACGAAAATTACGTTGTTTGGTTAACCACTGGCCTTAGGGAGTGCTGAATAAAAATTTGTGTAAGTAATTGTTTGTTTTGATAATATTATTGGGTTGCTAGTCAAAAATATTTAAATTTTAATATTGCCAAGTTGGTCGACTCTCGACAATAACTCATTAACAGAAATTCCCAACATTTGGACACATTACGTCACGTACAAATCCCAAGAAAAGTGGCAATAGCACTTGGTTATAGAAATCAGAAACAATGACGGTTGCACAACACACAGACCCAAAATAAAATGGAAATTTAGTTTTCTACATTGACCCGAACGGAAATCGAACCCAGGACCTCAGCCATAGTGGCGCCTAGCTCGGCTTGCTCGCACAGCTCGCCTCTCGGCTGAGAAAGTCCCAACGTCAGTTAGATTTTTTTTTAAAGCATTTATTTTACCGCTTTGTCGGCATGATTAATATACATACCCATGCCAAATTACAGGCTTCTAGTACTAAGAGTCGTGAGCTAACAGACAGATAGTAGAACGGACATCAGCAAAACTAGCTATAACAGTGCTGACTACAGAACCCTAAATTCATGCGCTTGCTTTTACTTAAAGCAGAAGCCATTTGTGATATTTCATCGTCATAATCAGCCCACGTCAGTCCACTGCTGGACATAGGCCTATAAATGCACTGCCATCTAGTGCGAGTTGCACAAAATAACCAAGTCACTAAAATCGATCGAAAAGTAATACAAATTAACATTGACTTTTCGATCAAAGTAAGTGACGCAGTCATTTTATTGCACTCGCACTAGGCGCTCAGCCTTGGGTATATCGTCACCACCTTGTATTTTATGAATCTTATTATTTTTGACCTATTTACTTTAAAATAATTTAGATACGGATCTATTCTGTATGAAATTTTTTTCGCTTCTGATCCAAATAACTATGATAAAATAATATAGGTCTCAAAAACTTGGCCTTCGTGCATTCCGCCTTGCACCAAGGTGAATATTTACGTAAATCATGCCACAAGGTGAACCATTTTAAAACTACTAGCAACATAGTGTGAAAGCTTTATCATTACATTTTTATCATTACATACTCAATTCCATACATACCTACATCCCTTTTATATAAGAATAATCTTAAATAAGTAAAATGGTCAAAGAAAGGTTTTTAAGAGTTCATCTTCAAAAGCAGTTACGTACTATGGGAAAATAGTTACTTTTTTCAACATATTCACCCCTAATAGAATTTACGTATTCAAAAATCGGCTTGAAATAATCAAAGTTAACGACATTCTATTTTATGCAGTGTAATAATAGCCTTTCTGGCTATTAACTCTGACCATGAAAGTTATTAAGGAACAAAATTTATGGGTTGCGCTCCTGAAAGACTCTCTCTCTCTCTCTCTTGTGACCTACATTCTTGTCACATTTTTATAATGTCGTCATGATCCTATCGTTTTTCACAAGATGGCGACGCACAACGACAAATCCCTGTATTTCTATTTACGTATCAAGCTTTGCGACCAGTGAGCGTCTCATGAGCGGTCTGACCGGCCGAGCAATAAAACATCTGCCCTAGACAATCGGACTTCCTACACGCATTTAGGTTACTGGATCATTGTGTCTCACAAAACATCGGCTAAGGTTATTGCCAAAAATAGAGCTTATACGCGAGCTTTTTACATAATTTCAGCGCAAGTTACGCCGAAAATAGCAGCAATATGGTGACGCAAAGCACTCCCGCGCCTGCGCGGGCGCACCGACTCACCTCTCGCTGCGATCGTGAGCGCCGACACGGCGAAAAACATGCACAACATAAACCTCCATAACCTTAATCTCTTGGTCCACATTTTGTAAGTTAAGCCCGTTAAGCCGGGCTATCAGTCATTTGCACTCACACTCGCGCACCCGATCCACCGATCTACGGATTCGAAACACACACTGAGTAAAGGTTCGCCACCTCCCATCAACGCGACTCGCACTTCCGAAGAAGTGCAACCCGAGTTAAACGATTACCATTAAATCGGGGTTGTCAAGAGCGTCCGCAGTGATAAATTTAACTCTAGGAAAACATGTGAAAATTTTACGGGCGCTCTCGAGTTAACCGCGATTTAATGGCGTTGCCGTTGCGATCGAAGCGTGAAGGTGGGTAGTTCGCGGCACTGTTCGCGGACGTACTCTATTTCCGGAGACAGCACAGCATCGCTGGTCGGAGGGGTACTGGCGCGGCGTGAAGCTCTCGGCGCGCGGCGCTGTGGCGATGTTCAGGCGGATGCGCGTGCCAAGCGGCCCACGGCGGCGCGGGCGCACTGTGCCGCGGCCAGCGTCGGCGCCACCCGATGCGCTTCATTGCTTCCCTTTGACTACATCTACGATTAGAGACAACATCCGTGACATTAATGGAAGTTCAAAGTCAGAGTTAAACATTGTGTTAATTGCTTATAATAATTATTATAATTTTTTTATCTATTTTTCACAATAAACTTTATCATGGCAGTGTATTGTATGAATTTGTATGGTTCTAACTTCTAACACTATTACCCACCTAATCAATAAAGGTGTTACAGTTGATGCTTACAGAAACATGCACACTAGAGACGGTCTAAGTAGAGGACATGTAGAGACCGAAGGCCAAGGCTGCTAGCTTATATTAAGGTGTCTTCCTTTTAGCAGGAGTGATTAAACGTCATAACTATAAAACTCACAATTTGCTATATAACGGGGAAGTGATTTTTGCCTTGCAATAATTATTCACGTGATACTCAGAAAATTTCACGGAGCTATTAATCTAGTTCCTTTGGATGATTTTTTAAATTTAATATTTTCAAAGAACTCTTCACTTCACACACACACTGGGTAAAAAATATTGCGTGTGAGTAATGTCTAAGCCTCATCTTCGAATCCAAAGTTCAGGCACCTTTTTTATGGCCTGCTTAAACGCTCTACTCTAGCTCATCTTCCGACGATTTCAAATCGAGGCCGTAAGTAGGAGAGCCAAAATTGTATTTAACTTGCGCCTGCACGGCGATTCGTTTCTGGATTATTTATCACCTGTTCTAATGCCGTAAATAAGCCGATTCTAGCAATCATTTCACGGCACCGAATTTTTAAAAATACTTAATTAAGTAAGGTTCTGCGGCACTCAACGCAAAACTACCTTGCAGAAATGCTAATACTCGTATATAATTTCGTTACGGTTCTTTTTAACCGACTTCAAAAAAAAGGAGGAGGTTCTCAATTCGTCTGAATGTTGTTTTTTTTTTTGTATGTTTGTTACGCAATTACGCCGTCAATTATGGACCGATTTCAAAATTTATTTTTTAGTTTGAAAGGGTATACTCCCGAGGTGGTCCCATTTACACCAAGTCATTCTGATGATGGGATCCTTGGGTAATCGAGGGCAACCCTCAATTTTTATATGTTTTGCATATATTTTCTGACTCACTGCTAATTTTTGGGTCTGGTAATCATCATGTCATGTTGCTGATCTGATGATGGAAGCCACAGAACTCCTTAACGGATAGGAGTTAGAAGATAATACTGATTTTTGTCGACAGAACGTATTTCGCAGTGTGTTGAGCAGACGTGGAGTTTATGAGGTACCCGACCGCCAATTTTTATTTACTAGGGGCGTACCCGCACACCCAGTAACGAAAAAAAAATTTAAAGTTCCTTTCTGAAATTGACTTGGTATTTAATGCAAGACCTTATCCTATGGTTACGACACCAAAATGGCCGCTGTTCTCGTTGGAGTGTAGGAAAACCCTTTCCTTAAGACTTACAAATTTTCGTCTCAATATTGACCCAATATAACACCTTATTTTTATCATACCGTTCGATGGGGGGTCCATAGAGGACCAACATTAGCTAAGGTTACTTTGCTGTTAAGTCATTTTTGGCGGAGTTGGAAGGTGAAAACTGAAGCTTATTTTAAAGGCGTCTGGGCTTGTAATAAATTTCGTCGAAAAATTGATCATTAATAGCACCCTATTTTTATTATACCATTGGGTGGGTAGTCCACAAAAGAACAACATTTGTCTAGGTCACTTTGCTGTAAAGTCATTTTTGGGGGAGTTAGGAGGGGAAAAATAGAGGACTTAACACTTAAAAATGTAATATAAAATAAGTTTAATAAAAAACTAAAAACCAACTTCAAAATGAAACTAAAAAGCGAAAAATAATATTGACTAAAACATACCTAATCAGTTCTTTTTGGAGTCGGTGCGAATAAACAGATTTTAACTCTCGATGGCTGGCACCGACTCCAAAAAGAATTGATTAGGTATGTTTTAGTCAATATTATTTTTCGCTTTTTAGTTTCATTTTGAAGTTGGTTTTTAGTTTTTTATTAAACTTATTTTTTCATCTCTTAATTAGTTTATAGTAGAGGAGCGTAGCGAGTCTTACTTGTTCTGTGCGGTAGTCAGCTTTCCTAGAAAGGACTCTGTCAAAAATACTATTGGAAGTGTATCGAACTATTTTAGGCGATGTGCAAAGAGCACGAACCACTTTTAATCGATACCGATATTTCAATTACTTTAAGCCTCGAAAACAAATTGGAGGACAATCTTAAACTAATTACATAGGTAGGTAAATAAACTAATATTCATAATTAATTAAAACTCGTATCTAATGTTTATCAATATTAAACATAGCATATTATATTGCTCATCGTAAGGTAAGTAGCCCAAACAGTTGTATTATCGAAATCAGAAAAAACGAGTACCACACCACACAGACTCGAAACATTAATACAGAAGATCGTATTCTACATTGACTCTACCTACTCACTGGGAATCGAACCCGGGACCTCAGACAGCGACGCCGATGAATTTCAAACCTATGTTCTTGTAGGTACTAAAATCGCGGGTACTTATAAACGCAACACATACCTCTTTTTATTAATTATTTTCCCGACGTTTCGGCCTAATTGCATAGGCCGTGGTTGCGGGAATAAGACCCAAGCAATTCTTAACTAATCTGCCTCACAGCACAGGGCTGGTTTTACACCATTTTTTAAAAATAATTTTATCAAAATTTGTCCTGCTTTGTTGGTAATTTACTTGAAATCCATTTGCAAACTTGTTAAAAGATAAAATCCCTTCTCATTAACGAATTCACGATAAACCTTCATATTTTCGGTCTCTGATCGTTAGCTTGGATGAAGTCCACAACGTGATTAATTTCGTTGGAATTAAAAGAGGGTGTCAATTAAAAATTATGTGCTTACGGCAACAAGCTTCTTGGATCGTTCAACGTTGATTAATAACGGCTATCTACTATCTGCTCGCGCCTGGATTAGGTAAAGTGAACGAGTGTAGTTAAGCGACTATCCTTTTGAATTAAACGACATTTACCCTTATTGCAAAGGAAACGGTCGTGACTTTGATAGAGATTGCCTTTGCAATACTGGTTCGCAATTTCGGTTTTGTGTTTTGTAATACGTCCGGTCTTGGCGAGCGGCAGAGGCCCATCTCGCCGTTCGGTCCGATATTTCAACCTGTCAAGCTATTGAGACTGCACCCGCGTTTATTTGGAACTGAATGCACGCATGCAGCGGATCGGGCCCACGTAGCCAACGTTACGTAAATAGTTTACATTCGCGTCTATTTGCAGCTGCCCGGTATCGTAGGTGTACAATGACATTATAAATCCATCGTTTCATTAGGCTTTGGAGGCTCTAATACAAAAATATTATATAGAGAATTGGACAATAAAAGTAGTTTTAAAGAACCTGAACCGACCTGACCTAAATACGATAATAAGGTGGGTCCTATTATCTTCAACCTGACTGAAACTACTATTGATGATGTGATATTAGTTCATTTCATACTGGATATCAATCAATATGAAATGATGCAATATTTGCCAGACAACAATTGCTCAAAAACCAAGAAAAATAACTTAATTTTATTTACCCCAAGGTTGCCTGGAAAAGATCGCTCTTGACAATAAGGTCCCCCTGTTTATACACAACTGTGTCTTGTTCATAAGACCTTGTATGTTTATCCCACACTGTAAAGTGTCATAAACTTATAACAAGTGTGGTTATCTATCTAAACTAGATTCCATAGCACCATAAAATAATAATTCAAGTTAAGAATGTTTTGTAAATTTTTCCATTTCTTACATGATGGTTTTTAATTACATTTAATTAATAGTAATCATTTGGATATTTAAATGATACAAAATATAGCTTATTTAACTTTATATACTTAGATTTATAAAAATATTACATTAATAATCTTAAAATTAAAACTGTTTAAGTTAATGGTCAATGATAATCAGCTCATCTATACTCCAGTCCTCATAAGAGTGATCAGGGAGGTATCGTCTGATGATGATGGGGATCTTCCGCTGCTTCAGCTCCTTCATAGCTATCTGCAAGGGGTCTGTCTCTCCTTCCAACTCTACCATCACTGGAGCGCACATCGCTATTTGCAATGCTCTGGTCCCTATAAAAGTGTTTGATCAAATTAGTTTATTATTGTTCATTATAAAATTACTATTATCAATTGGTGATAAAAACTGTTTTCAAAATCCATTTTTTTTTGTTTTGGAAATAAAGAAGTAGAGTATAGTCATACAATTTTATGGACTGATAGTCATAGTAGAATTAATCTAGTCAGCGTCAGATGACTTCATTATCAATTATATTGGTTGCCTATTTCAGAAATATTAATAATTTCCAAAACTGTATAACCTACTCCGACTTTATCTATTCCACATTAAGAAGTTGATTCTTAGTAGCCATGTAAGTTTTACCAAAAAAAAACTAGTAAATGCTAACTAGAATGCTAAATATTTAAAAAAACAAGTTAAACATACTTTTCCTTGGGGAGCAGACACACAAAACTATTGAATTAGAAATATGAGGGAAATAGACCAGAAGCCCATTTTTTAAAGAGGAAAGGTAATAAGAAAAATAATTCCCAGTTCCCAGCTAGTCACCATGATACTAACATGATGACACATGATACATAGAATGCTAACTTCGGAAAAACATTTTATTATTGTTACTTGAAACCTATAAATTATGACTTCTTTTAGCTATTCCCATAGATAAGTTGGAGAAAGTATAATAAAATAATGAAATAGAATGAAGTTCCCAAAGAAAATCCGTGAGCACTAATTTACAAGGAACAATTTATGTGCTATGTAACAAATATGACAATTGACATTCATAACCTAAACATGGTGTTTTCTATCGCTTTCTCAAGTAAAAATGGACATAACCTCACCTAGAACTCTGGCCCTCTCATACTTCGTCATGTACCGTGTTGTAATGCGTTCTGACTTCTCGACACCACCTCCAGCCTGCCCAGGCGCCAGGCACTGCGTATTATAGCCATCCTCCTCTTGTTCCTCCGTTTCCTCGATGTTATCATCTTCTTCGGCAATGTCGTCATAGTCTGCCCCAGGGTCATCGGCTTCGTATTCTTCGTCAGCCATTGCTTTATTCTATTGTCTACTAACGTTATTTGTAATTGTTTGATTCTTTCAGAGAGAAACCACAAAAACCCAAGACCATGCACTTAATACTCCTTGGCATGCACGAACTCGAAGTCAATTAGTAAAAGTCAAAATTACTGTCAAAATTAAAATCAAAACAGTTTATTTGATCAGTGATCAAAACAAGCCATCACTTTTTTTTCCAATTTAACGGCTTTGGACTTGTCCATACAGCCTATCCTTTAGTGTTGTCTTATTATTCATATAATTTTCCCATTACTGTTGTTAAAAACATATCGCTTATTATCGTCTCTTCATTGAGGTTTGTGTTAAATTTCTTTAAAAGTTGACATCACATATTTGTATATCTCTTGATAGTTTTCTATATTCTTCAGTAAAGATGGCAAGAGGCGGGGTATTTCATCATCTTTGTACAAGCCATCACTGATCAACCTATGACTATGACAGACAAGAAAAGAAAATACAATCCCATAACAAAAGCAGGCATAGGCGTTTCGTTCATTCCATAAAGTTAGTATACAGGAATAGAGGAACAAACGGCTGAGCAAGCGAGATGCTACTAGCAGCAACACTGTATGATAAAAAGAGATGCGTGATGCGTCTAACCAGAACCGTTTTTTAGCAACTGTTTGACAGCTGGCGGCACCAGGCCGTCGACATACCATCTAATCGCAATTTTAGTAGTATTTATGAACTTACATTGTCCTATCATTGAGATATAAAAATACCCTATCATATTAAAATGAGTATTGATTCCTTGAGCTTACAAGTTCCATGATTACTATTAAATTTAGACGTATTATAATAATTATGTTTAATGTTGGTAACATTGTGAAGTTTCTTTGACTAATCTGTAGAAGTTTGTCATCTTCGCGCCAATTTTGGATAATTGTTTGAGTTGTTTGCGATTTATTTCAAGATTTTATTAAATTTCGTGCCAATAAATACAAAATGGGATTTTTTTTACGAAAATGTGAAGTTTTTGGGATCAGACGCGTTAATAAAAGTGTTTGTAATATATTTATGGCCAGATTTCCACTTGACCCTACAGGTTTGTTAATATGCGATATTTTAAAATATTAGTTATCCTTCGAGTTTGTGTATTGTTTTGACCGTGTTAATAGCAATTTGCAACGACAAAGTGCACTCCTAGAGTTGATATCTTCTCATAAATCCGCATTAATCGTGCCTTATCATGAAACGATAGTGATGAAATTAAATTATCGATAAATGAAATTTATCGTGTAAGTACACCAATACATTTACTTAATTTGACGATATAAAATATTTAATATTTATTTTAGATGCCGTTTATGGGTAAAATTAACTGGAAACGAAGATTTTGCCTATTTACCTATACAAAAGTTAAATGAAAATTTTTTTTGTATGGAAACCACTTTTCAAGAAGCGCCTTTAATAAAAAAGGCAATCGATTAAAAAGGAATGCCGTACCTTCTTTGCAATTGAACATGCCACCACTACCTGATCAAACCCTTTTGGATATATGATAGAAAGTTTAAATTTTCACAGATGATGTCCCTAAATTAAGTAAGGGAAAACTCAAGGACAAAAATGCTAGATAAAAGGTTGTTTTGTACAAGCTAACTTTAACGGACTCATCTATTTTTCAGTTTCATGGTCAACCAAATATAATTATACACATACAGCAATAGTTGTACCTACGATGTAAATATTAAACTGCAATTTGTGTTAGCTGCGGTCTATACGAAAACAAAATGTGTATAGTGTTTGGGAAATCTCCACTAATAATAAGAGGTAAGAGTTTGTAACTTTCCAAGTAAGGGATAATTTCTACTCAAGGATAAAATGCAGGATGATGTTTTGTACAAGCTTACTTAAGAGGACTATCTATTTTTCAGTTTTAAGGTCAACCAAATATATGGTTGGAAGAAATCAAGCTCCGCACTCTCCACGCCTATTGCAGTACACTGGAGGGAGGGCCCTCCCCCAAACCAGCCGCGATTTTGCCCCGACAGCGATTTTTTACAACGAGTGAACTTCACGGCTCACGTGTATGCACCGAAGATACATCATTCATTAGTTAGAGTAATGATAACTCATATAATGTAAAAAAAGAAAATAGCTTTGGTATGTTTTGTATTACATAATGTAATAAATACGTTGAATTTAATTGTTGTTTTTATTTTAGTACATACAACTTACATATTTTAATGGTATAAAGTACCCACCCGACCTACCGATTGATCGCGGATTTATCGATATCGATACATAAGAACGATACAGCTTCGTCAAGCCCTAGCTTGTCAATTAGTGTGACAGTTGTGTTTTTAAATGTTGGTACAAGTTCAAATTACCAGTGCGATACAAATTTCTTCCATAAATCGGTTCAGTGGCTACTGCTAGAATGCCGACTCTGATTACGTAGTATTTAAATCCTCATTGGGCGGCACTTAGCGTCACGCTGAGAATTCGGGCTCTGTAAATTTTCTTGTTTTTACTTCACATCGTGAATATTATTGACAAATAGTGCTTCATAAATATGGTGACTTGTTCAGTGATTGATTGTGGTACCACACAACGACTTAAACCCGAAAAATATTCATTTCTCAGGTAAATTAATCCAAGTCGACAACTCGTAACTTTGGATTTATTTTTGCTTAAGCGCTTCAAATTTTAAGTGTTTAGTATGATAGTTCTCTTCTAAAACCATTTATTTATGTAAGAAGCAAAGATTGGATACTCATAAAGCAGAATTAACGAATATCTTGTGTAAAGAAATAATTTTCGTTTTACACTAGGGCTGTATCAAGTTATCGATGTTTCGTTTCCACTGTCTAGGTATCACGCGGTAGACGAAAATTAATTTTATGTTTTAAATTACTGTTGTTAAAAGTACATTTATGAAGTTTAGTTATGAATTATCTGGAAATGTAATCCCACATAAGATACTTAGCCTACACATAGGTATAAGTTTTTGATTGCTGGAATATTAGGCACTTTCTACTACATACCTACTTAAGAATAGAATAGAATAATTTATTTTCTAATAACATGGCTATTAAGAGCTGTTATAATATTAAAATAAGGTACTTTCATTGGTTATTCATGTATCTTTCAGTTTTTCTACTAATTCACCAGGAATATATGGCCTAAAATAATTGATCGTCCAAACTGGATTCCTAAAAAACATTCATGTATATGCAGCGAACATTTTGAGGATAAATTTTTCAAGACACAAAACGAGGAGTGAAGCAATTTTTGATAAAATCTGCAATTCCAACTAAGTTTGTTCCGGTAAGCTTAAATAAAATTAATACTATTCTTCTGCTGATAATTAGCACCATGTACCTACAGTTTTTCAAAAGCAATTAAGTAGGTATATTTATAAGTTGGGTGTGCCTTTTAGTATCATAACTTTTTAATTTGTATTATTGGAAGTCCGAAAATATTTCTCATACCATTTTACATCGTGATGATCACTCTGGGTAAAAATACATAAAATACTTATGATTGCAACTTTAAATTCATAATATTACTAATAATACACCTGGTTTATATTAATATTTGTTTTTATATATTTTAGAAATTTTAAAGAGACAAAATTTCAACTGATATTTTAATTTAGCGCTCGCCTGCCGATGTAGTGGCATGCTAGCTACGCTCGCCGCTAGCTAGATAGCTTTGCTAGCTACTCATTTTTTTCTTTTTCACAGGTCAACATAAAGCTTAGACGCATAGTATCGTCCTAAGTTTATAGAGATATTGTATCAAGTATTGTATAGAGGTTTTTAATCTATCCTTCTGAAGATGTAATAAATGTTTGCTTCATCATCATCATCATCATTTCAGCCACAGGACGTCCACTGCTCCCCCAGTGACTTCCAGATCGGCCGGATGGAAGCGGCCTGCATCCAGCGCATAAAGTGTGAAAAATATTTTAGAGAAAAATAAAAACACATTTTGATTTTGATAATAATGTTCTTAATATAATTAGTCGTACTGATTTTGGAAATTATTTTGGTTCCTTGATTGCCCATTCTTGTGAGCACGATCCACTTATTAGTCACAGATATCTCATTATAAAATGTATAATTGAAACATATTTACCGTTAAGATTTAGGTACGAAACACAATTGAAAAATGTATCAAAGCTTACTTTAAGAAATTATTTAAACAAAATTATATTTTCAGAGGGCAGTTAGAAATGATATAAGTAGGTACCTTTAAAGCATTGATAAAAAAATGATTTAAATATCTTCTGTGTTTCCCTTAAATATTATTACTTCACTTGTTCACCCTGGGTCGTGTTTTCAGCCATTTTAAATCCCTTCCTTTCCTATTTTAGTTTTAATAATTCTATGACTGTCACTTATAAATATTATCGATATTAATGTGTAATTGTATACATCACTGACACGCATACATAAACAATTTTACACACACAAATGTTTTCCAATTTCGGTTTCGTTTGACAGCTCGCGATTGTTCCTCTATTCCGTAGGTATATTACCTTTATGGTTCATTCTCATTTCAAAAAACTACGGCTAGGTCTGTACGCTGCCGGAATCCGTAAGAATCCGTTCAAAATTCAACCTTATTGCTTAAGTGATATTATTTGATCAGTGGATTGAATCAGCGTAAACCCGGTCCCAACAGGTAAGTTTCCCAACAGGTAGGTCTTCAGATGAACATGGACAAAACAAAGATTATGTCGAATGCCCATGTTGCGCCCTACCCAGTACCAGTTGGGAGCTCTATTCTCGAAACTGTTGACAAATATGTTTACCTGGGAAAAATGATCCAGTTGGGTAGGTCCAATTTTGAGAAAGAGGTCAATCGACGAATCCAACTCATCCGAGTTCGGGAAACTACGCAACATCTTCTCGTCCAAAATACCTCATGGCCTTAAGACGAAAGTATACAACCAGTGTGTGTTACCAGTGATGACATACGGAACAGAAACGTGGTCTCTTACTATGGGCCTGATAAGAAAGCTTAAAGTTGCACAGCGCGTTATGGAAAGGGCTATGCTCGGTGTTTCTTTGCGAGATTAAATCAGAAATGAGGAGATCCGTGAACGAACCAAAGTCGCTGACGTAGCCCGACGGATTAGCCGGCTGAAGTGGCAGTGGGCGGGGCAAATAGCACGTAGAACTGACGGCTGATGGGGCAGAAAGGTTCTGGAATGGAGGCCACGTATCGGCAAGCGCAGCGTAGGACGCCCACCCACAAGGTGGGCAGACGACCTGGTAAAGGTTGCAGGACGACGCTGGATGCAGGCCGCTTCCAATCGGCCGATCTGGAAGTCACTGGGGGAGGCCTATGTTCAGCAGTGGACGTCCTGTGGCTGATGATGATGATGAAACCCGGTCCAGTTTCCGGCTGGATATAGACCGAGCCTACGACCCAAAAACAACAGAATACATTGTTTTTTATGGCGAATTAATAAATAAATATTAGGCAGTGCCTCCGCTGCCGGCGCCGGCACTCGACACGGATACCGGAGTTAGCATCTACGGATGCCGTCATTTATTATGTTATTCATTTTATGATATGCTATTAAAATCTTTGTTATTCATCGTATTATTGAGCCTAAATTAAACGCTTTACAAACCCACGACTTTTTTTTTCCAACTCACGGTTTAGCGAGAACCACAAGTCACTTGGATTTTATTCTCGCTAAACCATCTGTCGAAAAGAAAAAGTCACAAGTATAAAACGCGTTTAAATTGGGCTCTTAATACGATGAAAAACAAAGATTTTAATTTTATGTAGTTTCATAATTTCATCACAAAAATTTTCTTGTCTGGACTCTGGAAGCTCCAATACTTCATTGCATTTTCTTGTTAAACCGTGTGTCGGAAAGAAATAGTCACACAAGTATAAAAAGCGTTTAATTTAGGCTCCTTAATACGATGAAAAACAAAGATTTTAATTTTATGAAGTTTCATAATTTCATCACAAGATTTTTCTGTCTAGAGGCCCCAATATTTCATGCATTTTCTCGCTAAGTCATAATGTGTCGGAAAGAAAAAGTCACAGGTATAAAAAGCATTTAATTTGGGCCCCTTTATAAGTTAAAAGAAAACCCAAGATTTGAGTTTTTATTAAATTTTGTGTTTTTTATGAATATTTTTTTAAGTCCCAAACGCTTTGCACATAAATCTTTGGCATCTCTTATCCAGAATTAATTGTTAATTCTTGCTTGTACACTGCTTACATTATTATTACATTGCTTTTTCAAATTCTTCGTATGATGACAATTGGCCTCCAACCTGCATCTTTTAATGCATTTAACAAAAACAAACAATAATTTCACAAAACCACGAACAGAAAACTACTCGGGCGAATCAGCAATCAGCTGTGCTGACAAACTGACAATTGTTTTCTTAGAAACAATGCCGAAATATCGGGAACTCAAAAATAAGGTACATGGTAGCAATCCCGTAACAAACTATTCTAATGTTAGTGACCATGAAAGTTTAAAACAATAATTGTTTTCTTTCTTGGTACCTACTGCCGGCTGCCATTGTCGTAATTTTTGGGTGCCGGCGCCGGCAGCGGAAGCACTTCCTAAATATTAAACCAAATAGAATGTATTTTTTAGCTCTTTGTAATGTAAATAATTTAGTAATGTTATGAACGCATTCAAACAAAATAAAATTAGGATCGCATTCGTTTTTCATTATTTATGGTCACATTACCTTGTCTTGTCTTTGGCTTATTCGACGAATATCCTTTTCCGGTTCTGCATCAAAGCTGTAACCATGCCGGTGTGTAAAATTATTAAATTTCGGAAATATTCTAGCAGTGCTACATTTCTGTGACAAATATTCGTGTTTACCAAGTGTTTCTAGTATACAATGTGCATGGCCCAAGCATAATAATTTAATTTGACCGTAAAATTGCGCATCAAACAAGATGATACACAGGCACTACACATGGCAGAATTTGACATGTCGAAGATTTCTTCAAACCACGAGAGCTATCAATCTTGAATTTCCAACTGACGATACTATTATCATGAAAATCAATTTTTATTAGAATATCTCGTGATAAGATGGAAGCGATTGCAATATCACACCGATGGTAAAATATAACCTATCATCATTGTTTTCAGCTCGCAATTGACTTGCTGCACCCATCCCCTGCGTCCGAGAGGAGGAAACACAAACTCAAGAGACTGGTGCCACATCCTAATTCATATTTCATGGATGTAAAATGCCCAGGCTGCTACAAAATCACTACGGTATTCAGTCACGCACAGAGAGTGGTCGTATGCGCAGGATGCTCAACAATCCTTTGCCAACCCACAGGAGGTCGTGCTAGATTAACCGAAGGTAAGTCACCGCAATCCAGTACATATTATCAATAGTTTCACATTATTGCTAAATAACAATTCTAGCATTGTTTCCTATGAAACTCTATAGTCATAATCACAAGATTCATAAATGCTGTGTTAAAAGAAAGGATTTTTGTCTTGTTATCTCAATTTGTGATGACCAAAAAAATATAATTTATTGTTCAATACCTAATTTTACTATTTCACAACAACGTGAATCTGCAATGCAACTTATCAACATTGCACAATGGAAGTGCAATTATCATCTTAGCATATATTTTATGCTTGAGCCTGTTTGAAGATTTTCCATGTAACACATCAACATTGTGTAATGCCGGTGCAGTTGTCCTTCGATCATATTACCAGATATTGGTAAAGGCTGTACAAAGTAGTTATTATATTTAGAAATTTGCAATCAATGATATGGCAAAGATAAAGGACATATTTTATAGTTGCGCAATGTTGTTTCTCATTGTTGACATCCATAACATTGTCACCAGTCAGGTACATGTTTTTTTTAGGTTAAGATTAATTTTTCTGATAGATTTATGTTAGTTTTATTTATTGCACAGACAAAATAGAGTAGTACAATGTGTGAACTTAATGCCAAAGTATTCTGTACCAGTCAACCATGGGGCCCAGAATCCAAACATAGATTTTCACTATCTATTGACTTGTTTAAAAAGACATCTTTAGCATATTAGTTGAAAGTTTATTTGATTAAGCCACAAAACGTATGGCAATTAGGCTAATATAGTGCAGAGCCACCAGAATAATAGGACTACTAATGTTTGTTATTATTTTTTCCAGGATGTTCGTTTAGGAGAAAACAACATTAAGTTAGACCTGGAGAGAGAGCCCTAACCGTAATTTAAGATTTGCATTTGTTTCCAAGAGTATGAAGGAGTTGTATTTTACAAATTCATTAAATTAATGGATCCATTAAAGCATTACAAATAAAGGCTTTTTCAAAGGGATTTTGAGTTTTATTGGACTTTAAAATCCCACTGCATTAGTTTCCATTAAGACTCTTTTAGGGTGGGTACTTGAACTCATTAAACTTTATCCCCTAATCAAACAGCCTATTAAACTTCATTGGCTTTTAATCATGACAAATTAATAAGGTTTAAAAGTAACATAAAAGAGTTATTTTAAAAGTTGCAGGTACAACAATTTCTATGTTAGGCTATTTAAGGAGTTTAGTAGTAGTTGCAACTTTTTGTCAAACAGCTGACATTATATTCCTAAAAATTTAAATCATTGCACACATATTGACAACCGCCTGATCTAGTGGTTCGCGTGCTCTGGGCTAAATAGGTAGCGGTTGCGTGTTCGAGTCCCGCAACAAACACTTACCTTTAGTTTTACGTAGTATAATAATTACTCTGTGACTTTAGTGTGATGTCAGCAAGAACATTTTGTATCTAAATCATAGATTGATCTAGTCCTAACCATATTAGGTCCAATTTTATCAGTAAACTTTTCTTTTAAGGTTGATTCTACTGCTCATATAGCTTGGAGCTAGATAAAATTGTGATTGTTGGAACAATTTATTATTATTAATTATACTAATGCTTTTTTTTCCTATAGTTATGTATCTAATGGCGCAATTTCACTAGTCGATAGGGTCCGCATGCGGCGTGCGGGAGATTTCTGGAACGCATGCCACAGGGCCCGCATTCGGGGAACCGTTTTCATTTGTCGATAGGGTCCGCATGCGGAGTGCGAGAGATTTCTGGAACGCGTGCCACAGGGCCCGCAATATAATAAATATTTGACTCAAGACCCGCAAGCAAGCTGTATATCGATCTCTCGTATAACTGATGAATTTCATTGGTCGATAGCACGCACGGTCGGTATAATGCATGCGGGGAATCCCCGCATGCTGTATACCGAACGAGTTATCGACTAATGAAAATGCGCCATTATACAGGGAAAAATCACCAAAGATATTAATGTCTTGCTAAAAACTAAACGCTTTGACTTTAAAACCTTCATAAGTATATATCTGAATCATTTTTTTTTTTTCGATGTTAATTTTATCTAGAAAAAAAGGAGTTGCAGAATAACCCCCTTTTTTATTAATAAATATTGGACAACATCACATACATTGCTTTGATCCTAAGGTAAGTAGCTAAAGCACTTGTGGTATAGAAATCAGAGACAACGACCAAAACCGAGACAACATAGAAAAGTTCGTTTTCTACAGTGACCCGACCGGGATCGAACCCTGAACCACAGAGATGGCAACGCCATATAGAACGGCATTTTCGGCTACGGTGGTCAACCTTTTTTTAATTTATTAACCTCTGCCTAGTAAGGGGAAAAAAGCTTTAAGGTCACCGACTCACGAGAATTGATTGAATAATTGTACTTACAAATGAACATTAACTTTCCAATTCCAATCGATCGAAGCAAGTGAAGGGTTTTGTTTAGTGATACTTGGGGGTCACCCAGGCACGCAGGACTCTGTCCAAGAGGTGTATTTTTCGAAACATTCGCGTTTCAATTTGCATACGAAACCCTTAGTATTGTGTGCAATTTTCTAGGAATTCGAATAATTCTTGTGATTTCGTAAGCGAATTGGAATTAGAATGCTTCAAAAATACGCCTTTAACAGTCCTTACAAATCCTTTTGGAGTCAAAGACACGATTGTTGTAGTGGCGCAATAATCCGCCTTAAACACGGGTCTCAGTCTCAGGTTCGATTACCGGACCAATTCCAAAACGATCTTTTCTAAAATGGTGCTAGGCGATGCTTGGCTAAATAAATACATAGTAAGGTACAACACGAGGATGTTAATTCTTTAATTAAGAGTGACAGTTGTTGGTATGTTGTCTGGCGCCTGTTCATAAAAATGATCCACCTGCGCAACGTATAATCTCTAGCAGCTAACTTTACAAACCGTTGGCCTGGATGAACAGGGTACCTATTGTCTCAAAAACACCGATTTTTCAGGAGCGCGATTTTTTAAAAGTTTCTTTTTCTTTAAACTTACGGCCGGAAAGCGTGAAAAAGATAGAAATAACTACCCTGCCTCCCGCGCCATTTTTCGTCCGATCGTTTTAAGACCTTGTTTGTTAAAAAGATCTCGCTTTTTTTAGGAGCGTGGTAAAGTAAAAAGTTGTAATTTTGAGTTGATATCCTGTTCATCCAAGTCAACGAAACGCTAAAGGCCGGCGGAGACGAGAGACTAGTCCGTCATGACTATTATATTGGCATGATGTGTCCATGGAGAACAATATACAATAGCCCCCCAAAAGCGCGCAGGACTTGTTATGGACTCAAAGCACATGGTGTGCAATCAATTGAGGCCAGATGTTAAGACCTCTGAAAGTCTCCATATCGGCTTTCAATAGAGATTACGATGTGTTGTAATTTACATAAAGTTTAAGAATTCCTGCGTGCTTTTCTGCGACCATGACTGCCGATGTCCTCGGTTGTCCGGACAAGAAGTAAGCGTGTTGTTAGGAGATGCAGTCGTAAGCAACCTATTTTAACGGATAAACAAGTACTCGGAGAATTGTCCCTCGTCTGCGCAGGTCTTAATATTTGGGCGTACGCTCGAAACACAAAATAATAAGTGCGGGTATTAATCATAGATAATATTTTTAGAACCGATAATAGGAGATGCTTTAAATAACATAACAATACTTTCTTAAATTCATTTTATTAAAGATAATTATGAAAGTTCAATTATTTTAAAACAATAATAGGCATAATTCAGTTGAATTATTGGAGTCCACATACCGAACCCACATTCAGCACTGCGCCGGGTCGGTGTGTCGGCCGCTTTAAGTCGCTCTGCTGCGCCCGCGCTTGCTATTCAGTGACTTGCTTACGCGCTCAGTGTGTCTTTTTTAATAAACGCGTCCCATAAATTGATCTTAAAGTAAACGTAAAAAAATACACGTCGGGGTGGCGCCTCCTGGCCGCAGCTCAACAAAGCCATATATTCCCATTTGTACGGGTTTTTATTCCCAGCAAAAGCCATAGAGTAGTTAATTATGAAACTCACATTAGGCTTTAGCTACCCGGAAACACGAGCAATAATTTCGGAATGAATTATTTGTCAAAATAAGTTGTCGTCAAAGTTTTCCAACTTGTGATGTGAGACGTGACGTAAAGCCACCGATAATAAAATCGCCGTACCAAAGCACACGTTCTGTCGCCGGAAAAGTGGGTTCGATGTGTAGACTTCTTTACAGAAAAATAAATTGTCATTTAAATTAAATAAGTTAACAGCTTTTCTATTATTCATACAAGGCAATTTGACATGTAGAAAATTTCTACAAATAACACTTAAGTACCTGCATAACACTTTAGAGTACAAAATTATCGTGATGATGCGAAAAAACTGTGGTTTAATATTTGCTTCGCGTCTGGTTTTTCTAAATATACATCGGCATCGGCTATATCTTGCTTTATTTGTTGTATTAAATGTTCCAGTGATGGGAATTTCATTTCTCCTCTTAAATAACCAAGAATACCTACTTTAAGATTAGATCCATAGAAATCATCTTCGAATTTGTGTGAATAAATGTGTGTTTCCTGAAACGGTAAAAAAAATATACGTATAACATCGGTATGCGCCAACCTACTTTAGTGACTCATATTGGGTAAATCGCACCCCTTACACCAATTTTATTGACCTGGAGGCGTATTTTTGAAGCATTTAATTCCAATACGAAATCCTAAGAATCGTAAACAATTTTCTAGGAGTTCGAAAGCGATTCTTGCGAATTCGTGTGGTAATTAGAATTCAAATGCTTCAAAAATACGCCTCCTAGTCTAATTAATGAATTAATATTCTTAGGCATCTAAATTAACTAGAAAGCAAACCCAGGACCTATTGCGTTCAATGCAAATTATTACGCTACTAAGCGAATTGGGTATAATGGGTAAGGTTTATAAAATAAATAAATCCGTTAGTCCGTTTTTCCTGGCTTGTCACATAATTGAATGTTGTGGTACCGTCGCGTCGTTGTTTCTGATTTCTATAACACAAGTTACACAAGTGCAAAGCTGCTTACCTTAGGATCATAGCAATGTATGTGGTGTTAACCATCATTTTTTTAATTTAAATTTCTTTACGAGAATAATTAAGTGTATATAATGAACGAACTAGGTATTTAATATTTTTTGTCTATCTTATTTATAAATTAATAATTTAGACAAAAAGAAAAAAAAAAGAAAAAAAAAGAGATGTCAAGATTGTTTACTTACAGTATACTTATATTGGACAAACAAAGAAAAACGAAGTGTAAGTAGAGCTGTTTTTTTTTAATATTAGATAATACCTACATTGCTCTGATCCTAAAGGTAGGTGTAGTCCGATCTGAGATAATATGAAAGTATTTTTTCCCCGACCGGGAATCGAACCCAGGACCTAAGAGATGGCGACACCAAGTCCGGCGTATTCGCTCCTCGGCTATGGAGGTATACTGACCACAGACATTTCCTTGTTCTGGTACATGGGGCACCAACCGATGTTGGCGACCATTTTGTGGACCGGCCCGTTGTCGACTTGCGCCCAGCCATAATACACGCCAGGTAGAAGCCCCGGGGGCAGGCCTTGGACTACACTCAGGGGGTAATTTGCTGTAACAGAATTAATAGATACTCATGAGGTGCTCGTAGCTCAGTGGCGGCAGCGCTATGGTATCGATTACGAAAGTTAAGCAACCAACGCTGTGGTTGTGAGACGATGGGTGACCATTCCGACCATATTTAGTGACATTTATCACGAGTATCTCCGTGCTTCGGAAGGCACGATAAATGTTGGTCCCGGCTGATATTAGTCGTGAAGCCTAGTCAGAGGCCTTAAGGCGGATTGATTACATCTGACAGTAAGGTTCACGACAGACACTGGCCTTACAACACCCCTCCGCCAATCCGCACTGGGCCCGCGTGGTGGAGTATGGCCCAAACCAAACCACCTCATAGTTGAGGTGAGGCCTGTGCCCTGCAGTGGGAACGGCATACTTAAAATACTCATTAGTTTCAGTCTGGGTCTAGTCAATTTCTCGAACCGATCGGTGTAGCGGCGCGCCGAGGTAATTCGCCTTGAACGCTTAGGGTTCGATTTCTGGATTAGGTACATAAATTCAGAAAACTATATTTTCTATATTAGTTCAAATGCCTTGTTACACAAGGATGTTAAATATACCTTAACTTCGAGATCATTAAAATTGGTGTGTTTTCTGGCCATTATGTACGCGTCCTATTAATAATATTATTAATATTAAATATTTTAAAATATTTTAAAAAAAAGTTTTAGTATTTCAAACCTTTAAGCATATAATTTACGAGTAAACCTTTTTATCAGTTGCTTAAGTAGGTGCTTAGGTAGGTAGTAAGTGATAGTACACTACGATCATTCATAAGTGGCTAAAGAGTTTATTATTATTTATAGCCCTATGATTATGTAAGTATGTTATCAATGTGATGGTTTCTGGTTCCTAATAATATAAATGGTTTTTCGCAATTATTATCACAAGGCTTATACTGACTAGCAGGTAAGCCAACGTTAACGGGGTTATCAGTACAGCAAACAATTAGTGTTCATTATAACAAATACTTATTCAGGAGCACTACGAAATTGTTTACTAAGTAGGCATCTAAAGTATATTCTTCATCAGATTATTGGACAGTTTTTTTTATAAAAAAGATAAGCATCCAATTGGAACACATAAGCCGATTATTGTAAAGATAATTATATGTATTTTAAACTTTCCAGACAAAACAGCAGATGTCTCTGATAACCGTCTGGTGTATTGATTGATTCGCGCTCTGGACTACAAAGCTTGGCGGTTGCGGGTTCGAATCCCGCAAGGGGCAAATGTTTGTGTGATGAGCACGTATTTAAGTATGTTAATCCGTTATCTAGTCGCTATAGTACAAGCTTTGCTTAGTTTGGGGCTAATTGGTGTGATTGTGGGAAAAAAAAATATTATTTGTTTCTCATGGTCATGTAGTAAAGAATGAACATCTTTGTGTTACAAGGTGCCAGTTAATGTATTACATATACAGAAAAGACTGTTTTCGGAATTGCCTCGAACCGGAAATAAAACCCTTTGTGTTTATGAACTAATTTGGACAATTTCAAATAAATAGTAATGTTTCAACTTGTAAAGAATTTCATTTAATGTGATACTAATTAATTTAGGGATATCCAGTTTAATTATATTAGTTACTTAACAATATTGGTTACACAATAACATTACAACACATTTAAAGTTTCTGATTTATGAACTATTAGGTAAAAATTACCTGTTTTCAGATATTTTAAAATAAAATACATAGCTTTTATTGACATAGTTACTAAATAAAGAATTTGGTTTTTGTGTTTGGCAAAGGCCAGTTTGCTGGTTGAATTAATTTTAGAAATCCTTCTTTGGCTATATAAGAATTCTGATGAAGGCTACATGCTAATACCAGTGCTATTAGGCAGTCAACAATTACTTTTGAACATGATTGTAACTAATTAATTTTATAACATCACTACACTACAAAGTCATTGTATCAAAGACGCGTGTGCGCGGAGCTAATAACCTGTAACAACCAATCACGGCCGGCGATGCAGGCGCGGCACGCGACTATCCAATCACGTAACCATAATGGTCTGCGCATCTGTCGCCCAGCGCTTAACTTTCGTGCCACTAGTACACCAAAAATCATGCAGTAACATTATCTTTACAACTGTATGAAAAATTATACAGTTGTTAAGATAATGTTACTTTGTTAGCCCAATTTAGTAAAGATAATCAAGGCTCGTAAAAAACCTTTGTGATAAAACCTGGTTAATAGTAAGTTTTTGTCTGGTGATAAATTATTAGCAAAATTTTAGCAAGGAAATCCTTTTCTTCACTGAATCTGGTTAATATTTTTACTTAGCCCAATAATTGATACTAATGCTTAACACAAGTGGTCACATAATATTGATATATTTTGTGTATTTGCACCAATAAATATATTTCCACTACTTCTCTCTCACAAATGGTCACAAAATATATTTTTTGTTTTTCATATAACTTAATTCTAAAATAATACAGTGATAATGTGGGCAAACAAATGTTTTAATTTATCTAATCCACTGATATATTTTTATTTACCACTTATTTAAGGGACTCTCTCTAAGTAAAGACCTTAGTGTTGCAAGGGTAGCCCCACAATTAACTTGTATCTTTAAGTATCTTGACATAAAATTTCTGCTTCATGTTTTTCATGCATTTCTGCTTTCTGATACAGTTTGTAATGGCTTTATATTTTGTAAATAAGGGATAATATTATAAAAACTAAATAAATTATTAAATTTTTTGGTCAATTCCATTTTACTAACATATAACAGTGCAAATATGGATTAACCAATTTTTAGATTTTAGATGACATATTTAATCTAAAATAAACATACCTATAGGATTTATTAAATTTACAGTATAAAATATCTAGTAACTTATTAGAATATTAATTTATGAAAAAAGATTACTCGAAAAAAATAATTTCTAAAACTTTGTTTTTAGTTTATTTTTGGGTAAGAAATAAAAGTCACCTGTAGGGCATCCTAGATCTTTCGAACCCCTTCCGAAACCCTTGACAACTTCTCCTTCCAAAAAAAGTGGTAAAAGTTTGGAAGACATGGTTTTAATTTTATCCATCACCACTTGATACAAGCGCATGAACACGACTGGTCACACGAAGTCGGAGAAACGTGACCTCCAATCAAACACAATTAGATTCACTAGAACAAAGATAAGACAGTTGTATAAAGTTGGTTATATTCAGACGAATGGTAAACTTTGTAACATGAAAAACTTTTGTAAACTTACCTATAAAATACGTTGCTAAAAGCAATCACGGGCGGCAGCATTTTTAGATTTATTAGAGTATATTTGTTTTAATACATGCCTCACTAACATTGGAATAAATAAACAATTTGTTGTTTTTAAAATTACGACAAATAATAATAATCGAACGTAGATTCACTTCACATCATAGAGTACAGTAAATATACCAAAAGGAACTTCAATTTCACGTTTCTTTGGCACTGACAGTGACAACTTGACAGCTAGTTTTCTTCTTCTTTTTATATTACTGGCAACCCATGCCTCTTCAGTCTGGTTGACTGAGGACTACTTTGCCATTTTCAAGTTTTGAGGAATTTGTTAAAGGGATAGTGGGTAGAACGGGCAGGGATTGGATCGTTAATCGGTATTATTATAGATAGATACTCACCTACGAAAAAATGACTTTTTACTACGAACTAGGCCCTTAGCCCAGATGCAAGGTGCTAGCGAACTGCGCTGCGGTACGCGACGCGGACGTGCGTAAGGGTCTAGTACGAGTTCCACAAAATAATCGCATCATAACTTACTTTGATTGAAAAGTCAATATTATTTTGTATTACTTTTAGATCTTTTAAGTGACTTGGTTTTTTTGATCAACTCGAATTATGTACCCAGCCAGCTTATGCACCCTAGATATCTTTGCTACTGATCAAATAATAATAAGTAGATCTTTGCTTCTTGCTTTCTTTTTTATAATGGCAACATAGTTTTGTAAATTTTGGTCTGTGATTTGGTCATGAATGTCGCATTTTCTCGCTCGCATGTGGAATTCCAGTGTTTTCAACTACTTTGGTGGACAAAATTACACTCGAGTAATCGAGTTATGTGTTCGCAATGCGTACAATAGTAATTCATTAGCTTTCAGTATGGTGTAAATATTGTGAAACTTAATACTCCATGTTTGTTGTCTGCAAACAAGTTGAAGTTTTCCTGTGGCTTTTCACACTGTTTTGAACATTATGAAGAGAAAATACTAACAATTACAATGACCGAAAAGGGATACGAAGGTGATCAATCGTCATCTTCGTGGGATATTCCCGGTCCATCATCCCTAGCAGCTATTCTGGACACTGTTTACACATCATCTGCTTCTGATAATCCTCCCAGAAATGGTAACTACATTAAAACAATATTTTGTAAAGTTATGGCGATTCGACTTAGACTTGCTTAAGAAACATTATTTAAAATTTGATTTACAGAGGAAATGGATTGTGAAGCTCTTTTTGCCGAGAGTGATGATGAAGTCGAAGTGCTCCCGACATCTTCAGAAGCTACTTCCGCTGCTGCCGGCGAGGATACGTCCAAACCAGTGTCCTCCAACTATGTCAATTCAACTACACCTACTCAACCTTATGAACTGAACATGACCTCTGTTGCCCCACCAGGCTCAGCTCACACCCCTGTGCCTGAGGAATATCAACCTCTACCAGACAGTTCAAGTTCTTTAGATTATGCTCTTGGCAGAAATAACTTGGAAGGTGGAAATCTAAATGGTCACAGATTTCCTGATGTAAATATTAGATACCAACCTAAACCTATTAACCAGAGAGGATACTACTACCCTAATTATCAACACTATGGAGCTGGTGTTAGACCTGGTCTTGAATATGTTTTTGCTCCATACCATGCTAACAATGTTATAGTTCTTAGTGATGACAGAAGCTATGTACCACATCCTGTGGCTTACACACTGCCACAGGGTGAGGATAATAACTCTTCAACTACAATGGATTTTGATCCTATGCAGCCTCATGCAGTGCATAATAATCATATCAATGCAACTGGCAGAAATCACTTAAGAAGTAATCAACCACATGCATTGGAGAGACCTAGTCGTAAGCTAAACATATCACCAAGAAGAAGACAGTCTAAAGAAAATGAAGGTGCCAATACTAATCTAATAGAGGTCTCCTCAGAGGAAGAGGACAATTTATCTGTACCACGGAAAAAGCAATGTGACAATGGTGCTGGTCACCAAGGTAATAGCTCCAATGTTGATCTACCTGTTGCTGGAGGTAATGGTAGTCATCCTAATCCAACATCTCCAAGGGTCAACATTAAAAGAGAGCCACAAGACTATAGTGAAACAACAACACAGGCAACTGGGGATATCAATGCAGATGCTAATAATGTTGCACCTGAACACCACTGTGTTAGAAGGCATAGTCATCAAAATAATCATAGGCCTCATACTCATCACAACTGTTTTGCTAATGCACATATAAAACAAGAAAACTTCAGTTGTAACTGTGCAAACAGAACTAGCTGTGGGTGTAGAACAAATCATGGCAGTACTTATGCTCACAACCACTCAATCGTGAGTGAATGTCAGAGGCACAGTCCCAACCACTTTAATCATCATAATGGATCTCATCATCATCACCACCACCACCATCACAGAGCGTATAGGCAGTGTTCACAACATAACTTAGCTAGCACATCAAATACATCATTGCCACTAGTAAAAGAGGAGCCAGGAACACAGAGTCTGAGTATCAAGCAAGAAGCTGAACCACCACCTGCACAAAATTTAGAGGAGAGTGTATCTGTACCTATATCTAGTGGGATAGTTAAAGTAGAAGTAACAGATCAGGCTCAAGTAAAGGTTGAGCCGGGCACATCAAATGATCAATCAAATGAAAGTGCAGAGAGTGCTCAAAATGTTACTGTAAAATCTGAGAGGGAAGATGGAAGGTGTTGTGATGTGAATGCCGGTGGAGACAGAAGGGTAAAGGAAAAGTCACCCCAACCAGGCACTAGTATGGGGAGGACTACACAAACAGTCGCAACAACAAGTAATAATTGTAATCAGGTAAATTTTGATTTATAATTAGAAATCATTAAGTAGTTTAGCTGGGCAGTTTCGACACTTAGCCTCTTGATTGGGCCATTGTGCGTGCTGCATCTTTTTCCTTACTTTAACCAGCCCAATTCATCCTAGATGAACAGTAGCCTTTTCAGGCTCTTAAAAGCTTCCAGGAGTGATTCTAGTTATTTGAGAATCAGTGCCTGTTGTTCTGCCAAATTATTAAGTAATGAATGGTCCTTGATTAATGAGGCTTTTATTGCCCCACAGGAAGTCCAGACCAATCCAGTTCCAACAGTAGGAGTGCTGTCAGCCCCTGATCTACAGTTGGATTGGGTGTCTGATTCCAGTTCAGATGATGACGTCCAAGTGCTAGGAGAAGACACCAATCCTGTAAGAAACAATAATGTAGATTCGTTTTTTTTTATTATAAACACAAATTAAAATTGTTACTTGATATATTGGTTACCTGGTAATATATTTGAGTCTAATGTTGACACAATAGTCTCACCGGTAAGAGAACCTTAAATCATAACTAAGCCTTGTTGGCTGGTGAAATTACTGTTTCCCTGCAAATCTACCAGTTTCGCATGTTCTGATCTACAGTTGCAATTGTTATCTCGACGCCGAGGCCAACATTCGCCTCCCATATCGACCTCGACGACCTTCGTAGCCCAGAGGCGAGCACGCCGGACTGTATATGGCGCCGCCATCTCTGAGGTTCCGGGTTAGATCCCCGGTCGGGTCAATGTGGAAAACGAACTTTTCTATATTGTCTCGGGTCTGGGTGTTGTGGTACCGTCGTTGTTTCTGATTTGCTACTTGTGTAGTGCTTTAGCTACTTACCATAGGATCAGAGCAATGTATGTGATGTTGTCCAATATTTATTTATTTATATTTATATTATTTATATCACCGCCTTTATCGTGTAGGTACTCAACCTTTATTCCTTTCGTCTACGTTAATAATCGCCCCAGCGTGCAGTGATAGTGAACTGGCGTCCCCGGACTGCACACCGAGTACTCCAACGGGCTGAAGCCAGCACCCGCGTCACGTATTACCACCATTACATGTACTCGACTTTGATTACATTCATCTAAATAACAAAAGTAAATGTGAGAAAGATATAAGAGAAAAAATGGAAAGAAAAAAATAAATTAAATATGTGCATGTGGGTGAATGTTTGAGTTAGCATTAACGGGTGTGTGAGTATGAATGTGTAAGTGTGAAACTTAAGTCCCGGCCAAACCAACACGTGCGCGGTGGCGTGCGTGGTGGCGTAGGCGTGAGCGTTCAGATCGTGCCATAGCATTTGTATCGACGAGTTCACACCGGCGCGGCGTGCAGCTTGACATTCAGCTTATGCACGCGTGGACATGAAATTTGACGTGACAGGCTCAACAGACAGATGGTGCGCTACTATGATAATTTATATAATTGAGTGTAAAGCTACAATTTTTTTTCCGAAAAGCAATGAGTGAAGCCAACTAGCTTTTTTCTTTCCTACGTCTTCAAATAGCTTCGCTCGGGTATATAACCGCGTTGGAATTAATTAATGCGAAACTCAGTAAATAAATATATTTAAAACTCTACAAAAATTATCTGTTTATTTAGTAAAAGGGTTGAGCTTTTATATTCGTAGTATATCTGCAAATAATATGATAAACAATTGTTAAATCATAATTTCTACAACATCATTAGATATTTTTATTATGACTAACATTTTTTAACATTTTTAATCTTCTCTGACTTCATTCATGACTAATCTCTTTCTTGTTAGGTTTATACATCCGAGCGAAAGATACATTTTTGTGCTAGGCCTGCTGAACGCGTAGTGCCCCCGTGTTTGGTGTGAACTGGCCTGCACGCCCACGCCCCCGCGTTGGTTTGGCCGTAGCTTTATTCGTTTTGTCTCATGAATGAAACGTGACGTGATAGAACCGACGGTCGCGGCTTCCTCTAACTGCGTATCGTACTCAATTTTGATTATTCGTCTACATGAGTGTACTTCCCCCCAGCGCGCAGTGATAGACCTGACGGCGTCCCCGGAGCGCACGCTGACGGAGTACCCGAGCGGGCCGCCGGGCGCCGAGCGCAGCGCGCCGCACCTGCGCTCGCTCTTCTGCCCGGCCGACTCGCCGCCCTACGTGCCGCCGCAGCCGCCGCACGCGCACCTCCTACGCAGGTGAGATAACATACACTTATAATGATATTATAAAAGCTTTAGTATTGAGAGTTCATAGTATACTAAAGAACAATACTATCGACTGATTTCTAAGGATCAATAGTATTGGTATATGGAAATAGATCGATAGTGAAATAACTGAATTTCGAGGCCAACTGTCAATAGTCAAATTATCGATAGTTCGGCAACACAAATCCCCGGCACGCATCTCGGGCGCTCGGGCAAAAGTGGGAATCGCTTTGCGCGTCTCACGAGACAATCATCGTATTAAAAACGTGTGTGCGGTACAAAAAATCAATCACTGCCGGCGGTGCAGGCGCATGTAGCCAATCCCGTAACCGTAATGACCTGCGCATCTTTCGCTCAGTGCTCAAGATCCGTGCCGCTAGTTGTAAAGATAATCTCTTCTGTTTTAATCAACTGGTTGCAAACTTTAGGCGTTTTTATTTTTTAGTTTTCGAGTAATTATCAACGATCATCATTTCCATAAGAGTTATTGGCAACATTTACTTATTTGAAGTATTAATTTATTAATATTTGATGTGTTTGAAATTATAAAATAGTAAGCTGGTTAATATCTTATCAATGTAATCTTATTTTTATTTCATAGTATTATAATCTATTGTGTTTTAAAAATCATTATTTAAATCTTTTATAAATGAATAATTGTAATGATATTATATTTAGTGTAATAAATTGTTGTAATTTTTGTATATGGAACCTGTTTCCGAAAAAAAATGATTATTATTATATTATATCATAATATTATATTATTAATATCTCTGCTGTTAACTGTTGGGGTTGAGTGTATAGGAGTTCGCTGCTGAATAACGATTTTTAATCAAATGGGGAACGCCCCATTTGATCAAAAGTAGTGATTTGTAATGGCCTGCATCTAGTTGTTTATCCAGCGTGGAGATGGACAGAAGCAATTAAAGTTTATAAGTATCTGTATTCCAGCCTATAATTGGATGATGCGTCATTATTTTCCTCTATTTATCTTAATGATACTGTCATTTCATAACCTTTCCTAGTATATCAACAGATAAACTGTCTATAGCTAGTCAGTATGCTTCAGATGGTATTCATAAATACAGAACTTTATTGCTTAAAAGAGTGTTCGCCCATAGCGTAATGGTACTGTTTTTGTGTCACCAGACGGCGCGGTAATTGCCTGCCCTACTTATCTATGTGCTTTGTCCATTGCTAATTAGTGTTCGCCCAAAACATAATATATTTTATGTTTTTGGCATAAGTTATTATAATTTCATAACATAATAAGTTATTATAATTTTTTATGGTTATTTGTCTCTCCTAGAAAGTAGCCATTTTTGACTTACGCACCGTTAGTAGAACTTCGCTGACGCAAGGCACTTGTGTTAGCGCCTCCGAGCCCAGCAGCCAGTTCGGGTATCTTTAGCGTCATTCGTATCGACAACCATCCTTATCGGACACGGCTCCTCTCAAGTCCTCTCTTATAGGCGCGATCAATTTACAGACGAAATATCATTATTTTGTTACCATTTATTTATTTAATGTGTTTACAGTCCGCGTCTTATTTTAATATACCAATAGTCTAAGGTGACTTGCGCACAACCGGATTGGTTAAGTACGAGATTAGTACATTATTATGTCTCTATCATCGTCATACAAACTGACAGCTTTGGAATGATGTTAAAACCGTGTTTCAGGATTAAATTCGCTAATCCTGAGATGCACAAGTGGGCCTTAGGATGACTTGCGCACAACCGGATTAGTTTAGTACGAGATTAGTATATCATTATGTCTCTGTCATCGTCATATAAACTGACAGCTATAGAATGATGTTCCATACCGTGTTAGTAAATAGTTCGGAATTTAATTCGCTAATCCTGAGATGCGCAAGGCTTTAGGACCCTGAGTGTGCGTACACACTGAATGCGTGGCGACTGGGGCCCAAAGCGGACGCGGCGAGCGGGGGCGAGTGGTGGCCACAGTGACGCGCGAACTCTTGTAGCGGTGTGACGTAGGTATGTCAGGTATTGCAAACTATGGACGAGGATTTGTTATTTTTACTAGACCGTTAAAAAGGTTAGGGTCGTAGAGAATTTCTGTTGGTGTGTGCTATTTGCAGACATTTTTATTTTATATAAGCAATAGAACCCAGTTGAAGGCGTACTGCGTAGCTAAGCTACGGAAAAATGCTTATTATGCAGACAAAAAGTAAAGAATCAACATGTAAAAAATAAAGTTTTATAAAAAACAAAAAACCGACTTCAAAATTGAACTAAAAAGTAAATAATAATATTAACTAAAACACACTTTAATTTTACGTAGTATAATACTTACACTGTGCTTTATTCAGTTCTTTTTGGAGTCGGTGCCAAATGTGTTCATTCGCACCGACTTACTTAAAAATCTTTTCTTTATTTCACAATTTTACACGACGCCCGTACGCCGAGCGACAAGACCGATGTGGTTCGCCACCTGCGCATTAGGCCGCTTGTTTACTATATTAGGCCCGCAGTGCGGACAGGAACGTTTGAAAACTTCGCGCGCTGTCTCGCTCAGTTCCGTCGCGCTATGCCCGCCTCCGTCGCTACACTATGGACGCAAAGGCGCGTTTCATATGTTTGATACTTCGCGATCGTGTCGCGTCGTCGCAACCGCGCTAGGCTTGCAATGTGGACCACCACTAACCCTTGCATGATGTATTGTGTTTGTTACAGCAGAGGGCGCGGTAATTGCGTAGTGTCGTGCCGCGGCTGCTGCTGCACGCACGCGTCGGGCGCGACAGGCGCGGCAGCCCACCCGCCGCTCGCGAACCACGCGCGCGCGCCGCCCGTCTACCACATGTACCACACGCCCGCGCCGCCTGCGCACAGTGAGTCGCGTTACTTGTTAAGAGCCCTATTACAACACTAGCTGTGCCCGCAACTTTGTTTGCGTGGACTACAGGATATTTGGTATGATACTCTTACATAATTTTCTTATGTAAGAGTATCATACCAAACATCCTGTAGTCATATCATAAGTTTCGAGAAACGTTTTTGTTAATGGGACCTGATCAAAACTGGATTGCGACCACTGTTAAAAAAAATTAATTCGCCTTTTTTCTTCTATGTACATACCTTACACTTATACTTTCTGAATCGATTTCATAAAGAACGGCTAGTGTTACTCTCACCATATCGCGTATGATATCGAGAAATGTATTTTATGAGCACAATAAACAAGCACTTGCCACGATTAACGCAGCATTTCCTTGCAGTGGGCGACCGGCGTCGGGACGTCATGTCCATCGCCCCGCCGTACATTGTGCACGAGCGGCTGTGGCATCGGCAGCATCACATGCTGGTAAGATTACACATTTCTCTTACCACCACTGACTTCCTATCATTATGTTGCCTATTATTCGGGTTTTAAGTATTGTAACAAGATCAACATATAATGTATCTATCTATCTATTAGAGGCTTGTGAAAAGCAAACATTGTGTTTATTCTAAAGATAAGTAACAAATGCCCTATACAGAACTTTTCCGTACATTGTAAAGCAGACCCAAAACAAGGTGAACATGTCTACAGCTTCCTCAATACTCTAAAACGAATTCTAAGCCTGCCATAGTTTAACGCATAATGAGAGCCATCGAAACGTTCCAGTCATATAATTGCAGCAATCATATCTTCGTTACTATGAGGTGTTTTTTGTGTCAGCCGACGAAACGTGTCTCCAGCTGACACATGCCGTTTAGGCAAACCAGTAAGGTTAGGGTTTCAGAATATAGTTAGAAATTTAACTAATAATGGCAGCAATGATAGCCAAAAAACTAGCCATCACACTGAAATACTGTTGAAACTACGATCGTAAAACTATGTGCGAGCTGGAGACCCATGTCTCTGGCTTGCACTGCTGTATCTTCGTAATTACTCAAGATACGATCATAATTTATACCTCAAAATTCGCGGTCGAATTGCAGCATTCGACTCCAAATATATCAAAACTTAATTTTGAATAGTTTAAGAGCTACGAACCGATAAGTATGTGTAAGCTGGTGACCCATGTCTCCAGCTTACACATGGTGAATTAGAGTAACTGTATAAGTTAGAGTTGTAATAGCAGCACAAAAGATGCGAAATTTCAAATCTCTGGGCCTCTTGGTTTCGTAATTATAAGCCAAAACCTGTTTTCCCGCCAAAAAATTCAAAATAATGGCTCGGAAGCGGGCAAAGCGCGACGTTGCCGTTCCGTGCGCTAAACTATTGCAGTCGAGTTTGAACTCAAGAGCTAGTATTATTTGGAGTCATTTTAATTTGCGCTCTCGAATTGATTCTTTAATCACAATAGGCAAATTATAAAACGTGTTTATTTTTCCAATCGATATTTATCATCTGTAGTTTTCTATTTACAAATTAAAAGGTTTGCAAGTTACTAATTTAATAGGACAATCGATGGCTGAGCGTCCCCATGTGAGAATGGCTGGTTTAGTTATCCATCGTGGCGTAGGTAGTAACTGAATTCACAGCATCATGCGGAGCGGAGCGGAGGGCATGCAGACCAAAAGTTAAGTCCTACCAGCAAGTTTACCTACATCGTGTGATTACGTGCCAACAATTTACCAATAGAAAAAGGTATAAGTGTACCTACTATACGTTAAAATCTCTCCTATTTATAATTACTTTCTAGGTTTTCAGTGCGAATAAATTGAAAATCCTATCTTGATTTATAAATAGATCATGAATGATTTAGAATTTACTGAGCAACACAAACATTAAAAACATAAATAATATGTAATAATCTTACACATTATAACTTCTCTGTATTATAAGTACTTACTTAATATCATCTTAAAAATCACTCTAACTCGGGACTATCTATAGACTTAATAAAATATTTACGTCGTTTTATTTCCAAGTTCTCTCTAATAATTCTGACTGCTGTGTCATCTCACATTAGGAAAAAGTTTCAAGTCATATCTTTGTAATAGAGTCCTAAAATGGTGGCAAGTCTTATAATTACATAGACTTTTCGTCACTAGCTCCTAGTCTATCATTCTTAGTATTAGTAATAAAAACGATCGAGAGCGCAAATTAAAATGACTCCAAATAATACTAGCTCTTGAGTTCAAACTCGACTGCAATAGTCGCGCTTTGCCCGCTTCCGAGCCATTATTTTGAATTTTTTGGCGGGAAAACAGGTTTTGGCTTATAATTACGAAACCAAGAGGCCCAGAGATTTGAAATTTAGCATCTTTTGTGCTGCTATTACAACGAATCATTTCATGTTTAAAATGAAACTCTTACTTATACAGTTACTCTAATTCACCATGTGTAAGCTGGAGACATGGGTCTCCAGCTGTTTCAACAGTATTTCAGTGTGATGGCTAGTTTTTTGGCTATCATTGCTGCCATTATTAGTTAAATTTCTAACTATATTCTGAAACCCTAACCTTACTGGTTTGCCTAAACGGCATGTGTCAGCTGGAGACACGTTTCGTCGGCTGACACACAAAAAACACCTCATAGTAACGAAGATATGATTGCTGCAATTATATGACTGGAACGTTTCGATGGCTCTCATTATGCGTTAAACTATGGCAGGCTTAGAATTCGTTTTAGAGTAATGAGGAAGCTGTAGACATGTTCACTAAAACAAGTTAAAACTGGATATACGAGTATGTTGATGCCAAGATAAATTAAGACACTATTAACTTTGTTTTATTTATTATTTAGCCATAAGACACATGTTTACAACCTCATATTGATAAATTAATTAGGTCAGTGTGACTTTCAAACATATTATATAAAAGAGGTATTTATTTCAGAGAATAAACAAACAAGTGGGTGTATATATTTATATCCTCTTTTAACGAGTTATCAGTACAAAAAGATAACAGGCTTTTTCCATTTTACAATATTGATGTGCATTTTTTAAATGTGGTTATGTCGTGATTGTCTTTAGTTTTTATGAGGTATATTGGCTATCTTTGTCAAAATACTGATTAATAACTTGATTGAATGATAACTAATGGTATTTCTTACACTAATGCCCTTAATTTTTAAGTATTGCTGTAACTGTGTTGTGAAATAAATTGTTTTCAGAGTTCTTGTATGTATGTATGTTTTTTTGTTTGTCAATTTATATAAGCTCCTAACACCTTGAATTGAATTAAAATTATGCTGTGACTTGTTAAGGCCTCAACACTCAATAATTAATAAATCAATCATTTATTGACTATACAAAATATTAGCAAAAAATAGGTTGTCTGGCAACATTTTCTTCGATCCTCAAGTTATAATGGGGATTGAAACAAAACTCTTATGTCCGAACGAATCCCACTATTCCTACTATACATTTATTTTAATTTGGAAAGCTATGACAATCCTGGATTCGCTGCACACCAACAACGCGCATTCTTTAGTATTTTTATTTACAAATTTGACCTGTTTTTAAGTATTGGAACCAAAGTAAAAATGGATAATAAGCATATAATTATGCTTAGCAATTACATTAATACAATTTTAATTGCAGGAGCTGCAACGGCGCAGTGCCATGGGCGACATGGGTGGAGGGTTTGGACATTTCCCGCCCACTTTCCCTATGCCTCCTCCCGCTCCCACGGTAAATATTGTTTTATTTATCGTATTATTTAAAAAAGTTATCACTTAAACTTAAAAAAGTAATTTTAAAAAGGGAATATGGTCCTATATTGACTATGCATTTAACAAAATGAAAATCTGTACTGATATTTCATGCCTAATACGTCATAACTTAGTTATAAACTATCGATCCCTGCATTTATTTGTTAATCTTTAGAAAACTAGGTGTAGTCCTACCTATATGCTAACCTATATGCGGAAACAATTATAACAATTGAGTAACAATGCACCTGCGCTGCGACACGAGCTTTTACAGGTTAATTATATTTAATTAATACTTAAAAAATCTTTAGTCTACAGTGTTAATTTTACTTGTCATTGATCAATGGGCAGGCATAACGCGGAACAGGCAACCATTTTGAAGAAATGTTCTCGAGTGCAACCACGATTTGGAAGTCTTTTGGGGAAGCCTTTTTCAGCAGTGGACTTCCAAAGACTGATGATAATAAAAAAAGTCCATACTTTGATCGAATGGTGTTTTTTTTTCTCAGTTCCCGGAAGAATATGAGCCGCGCGACTTGCGCTCCAACCGCAGCAACCAAAGCATCGGCACGGGCGCCCAGCCTGCATCTCCATTTGTGTAAGTGTATCTACTCTATGCCCCGTTTTATCATCGTCCTCTTTGTTAGGTTTCTTTGATGGTGTAGATGTTATTAAATAAAAAGCGAACTGCATATTAAAAAAAGGTATAACCCAAGATAACTTCAGTGACCGCACAAAAAAAGATTAAGAAGCGAGGCCACGACCGAGCATCGGTGTTCGCTCGCGAGCCGAATGTTGCTCGCTGTCGTTCGCCGATCCTCGTTCACAGTCCCTGGTCTGTGGTACTAGGCCCGTCCGTGGACACTCTTTCATATAAAATCTTTCGAGACGGACATTAGTCCTACGTTTCCAGGACCGCACACCAACTGTTGGTAGTTTTTTTTAACTCGTCTTTTTCTGTAAATTTATATATGTTTAATCAATATAGTAGGAAAAATAACGATATTTTGTTTAAACTGTTTCTGTATTAGCAGGCTCTAACTGCATACAAGCTTTTTCTATAATTAGAAACAAAAAGCGAACGACACATCACGTGACAACTGCAGACACAGAAGTGGAAATAATGACCTTCATCTTCGCAGCGGCTACGTTTTTTATTTTAGTAAAGTCTACTTGTATGTTTGTATACAAATAATCAATAACGACGTTAGATATGAAGGGGATAGGATGATAAGATTATGACTACTCAATCTTCCGTTCTTCGTAATCTAAATGTCATTAAAATAAAAGATTAGTACTTACTACGAGACTATAGTCTACACTTACATGGACATGTGTCCTTGTTACAAAAATTGTTTAAAACTAAAACCGAATACTGGGGTGACCTCATTAAAACCAAAACATTGAGTAGCAAGTTTCTGGCAACACATTGCAGTGTCGTTAAAAATGTTTTTTTTAATGTAGTATCGCGTGGTCAATTTTAAGTTTTATGCCTTTTTTGGTGTCCTTGACAGCTACAAGTCGAAAACAAAATCAATTCATCAACTATTCGATGTGTACTTTCAATTAAGTGTACTTATTGTATATTAGCCTGTAAGCTATGGTCTGGCACATATTATGTGTCTATTATTCAAATTCTTCCTTTTTTCGAGCATACGGGTTAAAATACGTTTAGTAATTTATACCTAACTAGCGGTCCCGGCGAACTTCCTACCGCCGGACAGTATTTTTTTGCTAACTTTTTATGGTTTTTTAAATTTATTCTGCTCTGCAGGACGGAAATAAATCCAACAAATCATAAAAAATGAAAATCGGTTCAGCCGTTTTCTAGTTATAAGTGTTGTAACAAATACGACTTTGTTTTATATATTAAGATTACCCTAGTTAACGGCAAATAAAAAAAGGCAATTTGTTGCAGCGACGGGCCGCACGTGCACCACCACATGCACCACTACCTGCAGATGCACCCGCCGCACCTGCACATCTCCATACAGCCTTCGGTATTTCATACTTTATATTCTTTTTTAATAAATATTGAACACTAGTGACATTACTACAAAAATAGAGACTAGTGTTGAACACTTGTCTAAAGTCATTAGTCAACCAATTTGAAATGTTGACACATCAGACATTCGAGACATATTATTAAGAAACATTTCAAATTGGTTGACTTATCTTTAGACAAGTGTTCAACACTAGTCTATCTTTTTGTAGTCAGGCCATTGCTGTGCCTGCAACTTCGTTTGCGCGGACTACAGGATGTGTGGTGTTGCCATATCAAGCAAAGCTGTGGACAGCGTGAAGCACACTTTTTTTTAAAAAAAGGGCCTTTTTTCTTATCTTTTCACTGTAACTTAAATATTGAACATTATTACATTATTGGTCTGATCCCAATGCACAATGCAAGCTGCACACACAATGGCCCAGTTCAAGAGGCTAAGTGCGGAAACAGCCCACGAACAAAAATGCACGAGCGCAATAAATTGGAACGCGTCTTCGTGGATAACATTATTGTTTGTGTGCGTCGCGTAGGGTACCCACGGCGCGCTGACGTCCGCGCACATCGCGGCGATGGTGCGCGCGGCGGAGGCTGCGGAGGCGGCGTCGCGGCGCGCGGCCCGCGGCGCCTCGCGCGGCCTCATCGAGCGCACCACGTACCGCCACGCCTACGCCGCGCCCGCGCCGCACCACCAGGACGAGAAGTGCACCATCTGCCTCTCCGTCTTCGAGGTGCACTCCGACTGCAGGTCAGTGCCGCTGCCCACGCTGCACTCTGCAGCCGCCAGGCCGGGCCTCATCGACCTCGCCACCTACCATGACTACAGACTACAGGATGTTGATTTCAATTCTTGCCACATTTATTATTATTATTTAAAACTTTTCTGCACAAACTTTTATGCTAACAGCATTCTCTGCCAGCCAACCAATTTATTGATGTACTAGCGAATATTTGTGCGATGGGAGCAAAAAGCGAGCCGGTCGAGTATTCCAAAGTAAATGATACTTTCTCGCCACTATTACTGAAACAAACGGTTATTAAAATATTCCACCTTTCCAGGAGACTTCCTTGTATGCACCTATTCCACATGGAGTGTGTGGACCAGTGGCTGAGCACCAACAAGCACTGCCCCATCTGCCGTGTGGACATCGAGACGCATTTGAACAAAGACGCCACCTTTTAACCACTTGTACTATAAAGGTAATTGTGTTGCCAAACTGTAGCTATAATAACAATTGTAATTGCAAGGAGTGACAAGTAATAGATAAGTTAAAATTTCAGGGTAATAATAGTCCTTTCGGAGTTGAAATTTAAAAAAACCTTTGTTGTTGATAAAAAAAATATATCTTAATATAATGTATTACTAGGGTTGATGATAAAAAAATAAAATCTTTGGTTTATTTTATATTGTTGCCATTACTTTTATTACTATGTATGTACAAACTGTCATTTATGGAACAATAACTTTTAAATTTATTATAAGCCTAAATTGTAAATGTAACTATATTATTTTGTTGTTATTTTATGATTTCTTCTTCTGTTTAGACTTTTTTTCATTTGCCATGTCTTCTTTTAGTTTATGCTCGAGTTCAGGGGAGCTGACGATGGCCTGTTGTTGCAACTCCAAACTCTCTTGCTGGAGCTCATGTGTCAGCTGCTTCTGAGTGTTGCATGTTCTACAGAGAGATTGAAGACATTACTGCCAATACAATGTACATAAACCTTCACATAATAATTAAATATATTTTGTTTACTTTCAAATTAGAATTTTGTTACATATTAATATACTTATTACAATGTTAAAGTCAAAAGAAGTGACTAATTGTTGATTTTTAATTAATTAAGATTATATTATGTGTATGGATTATCAAGGAAAACATGCTTAATTTTATAAAAATCAGTTTGTTAATAACTTGAATCTGATGTGGAAGTATGAAGTGAAAAAAAAGTGAAAACTATCTTTAAAAATGCTAGATATAATAATTAATACATTATGCTTTAATAAATGTTTTTTTGAGTCATTAGTTCTTTGTTTGGTTTTTTTATTACCTGCAAGCATGGTCAATCCTCTCACATATGGCATCTGAAGCAGCAATGTTGCCAGACAAATATGATATTTCAGCAGCAACTGTGGCCAATTTTTCTGCATAATCCATATAACCTGTGAAAATATATATGTGTCTCTTCATAATGAAGTGGTTCTTGAGTTTATATAATGTCAACTCATGTAACATGAAGTTACATACTCAGCAATGTCCTAAGATTGTGCTTCAGGTCCGACAATGATCCCCTTATTGCAACTAATTGATCCCAGTGGTGTGGAGGGGTGCCAGACTCTCCCCACTCAAGTGCTTGCTTAACAAGGCATATCTCCTTTGTCAGAGCTTCTCGTAACCTAGATGAACAATAAGGATTAACGGCAAACATTCACATATGGTGAGTCACAGATCAGACCATAAGTTGCATTGCTTCATACCTACCTTTCACTGGTATCTTGAATAGCTACTAGAGTAACAGTAAGGAGTTGGGTAGCTGCATTTACATTGACAGTTGTCGCCTGACGAATAAAAAACTCGTGTTCCAATCTATCAACATCCCAAGATACTTCGTATTCCTTTTGAGGCTCTTCACACGATGCTGTAGTAAGGAACCCCAACGTAACAGGTGAAATATTACGGACTGTACGTAAAACTACCCTTCTATTTATGTGCGAACAGACGGTCTTGAAAACATAAAAAAGTCTGTTTCTAAACATATCTGTGAGATGAGCGATTAGAGTATTGAATTAGTAGCGAAATGTAATTCGTAGTTTCACTCCATCTTTTAAAAATCAGTTTTATTTTTGTCACAAAAACTTTAGGTTAGAAAGTTCTCCATTATTATGACAGATGTGTCTAGTGTTGCCGCTCGATAGTTGGCCAAAAACGATAGTATCGATAGCTCAGTTTGGCATAATAGTATCGGTATAAAGGAATCTATCGAAGCTCAATATCGGATGCACTATCGATCGTATCGATAGTTTTGTCCCATCGATAGTGACCTTTTTCTCAATAGTATTGCTATATACAATAATATTCTGGTGAATAAATCCACCTTAAATATTATTGCACTATGTATTTTACGTTATACCGTTCAGGCCACATCAAATAGGTATATCAAGAGTACAGCCTCACAATATTTACTAGTTACATCAACCAATAATACTAATATACATTTATACAATACTATCGATAGCGCAAAAATATCGATAGTATCGATTATTATTACAATATTCAAAGCCGATTCTATCGATAGTATTGCTTTATACCGATACTATTATGCCAAACTGAGCTATCGATATTATAGATGATTTCCAAGGTCAACTTTCGATAGTTTGGTGACACTAGATATGACAGTCGGCAAATGTCTATGCGAAAAATATAGCCTATCAAGCTGGAAACATACTATCGGACGCGGCTTACGGACGCGGCTTACAGCCGCGACTTAAAGGAATCTAGGTATTGAATGTACACTAAGGTGTGCAAACCATCGGACGTAAGTCGCGGACGTAACCTTGGGCTGACCTTGAGCGCTCGGACGTCCGACAGCAATCTGGCGCGCTGGATGTTTCTGTAAGCCGAAAACGTCCGCGGACGGTATGCACGGGGTGCGGACGCGTCCGAGCGTCAGAAGGACGCTGACTGCGCGAGAGCGCGCACGTGCTTATTGATTGCATGAATATTTTTATTATAAGATAGCTAGCGATTTGATGACGTATGCGAAAAAGAAACCCGCTTATCACCGTATTTAGTATTATGTTACAGGAAATCCCCGGGACCTGGACAAGATTTATTCAGGGTTCCGTACCAAAACCGTAAAATGGGGCCTTATTAATAAGGCTCCGCTGTCCGTCTGTCCGTCTATCTCATGAACCGTGATAGCTAAACAGTTGAAATTTTCACAGATGATGTATTTGTGTTGCCGCTATAACAACGAATACTAAAAACCAGAATAAAATCAATATTTAAGGGGGCGCCCATACAACCAAAGTGATTTATTTTGCTCGTTACTAAGGCTCCGCTGTCCGTCTGTCTGTCACCAAGTTATATCTCATGCACCGTGATAAGCTAGAAAGTTGAAATAAATATTAAAGGGGGCTTCCATACAACAAACGTGATTACGTATAAACGTGGTACGGAATCCTTCGTGCGCGAGTCCGACTCGCATTTCGCCAGTTTTTATAGATAATGGTGCTGGACTCGCGCACGAAGGGTTCCCCTTCGTGCGCGAGTCCGACTCCCACTAGGCCGGTTTTTTTTGGCCTGGATAATTTGGCCTACTAAAATTAATACTAAATCATCGTCCTCTTTGTCACAAATCTACCAAAAACGTAGAAATCTACTTAATGTGGTCATACTGATGGCGTCCGCAAGCAACGTCCGATGACCGTGCACACTGATCAGTCGCGGCTGTAAGCAGGCCGTCGACATACCATCCAATCGCAATTTTAGTAGTATATATGAACTTACATTGTCCTATCATTAAGATATAAAAATACCCTATCATATTAAAATGAGTATTGATTCCTTGAGCTTACAAGTTCCATGATTACTATTAAATTTAGACGTATTATAATAATCATGTTTAATGTTGGTAACATTGTGAAGTTTCTTTGACTAATCTGTAGAAGTTTGTCATCTTCGCGCCAATTTTGGATAATTGTTTGAGTTGTTTGCGATTTATTTCAAGATTTTATTAAATTTCGTGCCAATAAATACAAAATGGGAAAGTCTTTACGAAAATGTGAAGTTTGTGGGATCAGACGCGTTAATAAAAGTGTTTGTAATATATTTATGGCCAGATTTCCACTTGACCCTACAGGTTTGTTAATATGCGATATTTTAAAATATTTCTTATCCTTCGAGTTTGTGTATTGTTTTGACCGTGTTAATAGCAATTTGCAACGACAAAGTGCACTCCTAGAGTTGATATCTTCTCATAAATCCGCATTAATCGTGCCTTATCATTGAAACGATAGTGATGAAATTAATTTATCGATAAATGAAATTTATCGTGTAAGTACACCAATACATTTACTTAATTTGACTATATAAAATATTTAATATTTATTTTAGATGCCGTTTATGGGTAAAATTAACTGGAAACGAAGATTTTGCCTATTTACCTATACAAAAGTTAAATGAATTTTTTTTTTGTATGGAAACCACTTTTCAAGAAGCGCCTTTAATAAAAAAGGCAATCGATTAAAAAGGAATGCCGTACCTTCTTTGCAATTGAACATGCCACCACTACCTGATCAAACCCTTTTGGATATATGATAGAAAGTTTAAATTTTCACAGATGATGTCCCTAAATTAAGTAAGGGAAAACTCAAGGACAAAAATGCTAGATAAAAGGTTGTTTTGTACAAGCTAACTTTAACGGACTCATCTATTTTTCAGTTTCATGGTCAACCAAATATAATTATACACATACAGCAATAGTTGTACCTACGATGTAAATATTAAACTGCAATTAGTGTTAGCTGCGGTCTATACGAAAACAAAATGTGTATAGTGTTTGGAAAATCTCCACTAATAATAAGAGGTAAGAGTTTGTAACTTTCCAAGTAAGGGATAATTTCTACTCAAGGATAAAATGCAGGATGATGTTTTGTACAAGCTTACTTAAGAGGTCTATCTATTTTTCAGTTTTAAGGTCAACCAAATATGGGGTTGGAAGAAATCAAGCTCCGCACTCTCCACGCCTATTGCAGTCCACTGGAGGGAGGGCCCTCCCCCAAACCAGCCGCGATTTTGCCCCGACAGCGATTTTTTACAACGAGTGAACTTCACGGCTCACGTGTATGCGCCGAAGATACATCATTCATTAGTTAGAGTAATAATAACTCATATAATGTAAAAAAAGAAAATAGCTTTGGTATGTTTTGTATTACATAATGTAATAAATACGTTGAATTTAATTGTTGTTTTTATTTTAGTACATACAACTTACATATTTTAATGGTATAAAGTACCCACCCGACCTACCGATTGATCGCGGATTTATCGATATCGATAGATAAGAACGATACAGCTTCGTCAAGCCCTAGCTTGTCAATTAGTGTGACAGTTGTGTTTTTAAATGTTGGTACAAGTTCAAATAACCAGTGCGATACAAATTTCTTCCATAAATCGGTTCAGTGGCTACTGCTGGAATGCCGACTCTGATTACGTAGTATTTAAATCCTCATTGGCTGTAAGCCGCGTCCGTAAGCCGCGTCCGATAGTATGTTTCCAGCTTTATAAGTCGCGGCTGTAAGCCGCGTCCGATAGTATGTTTCCAGCTTAAAATATGACGTAAATATACCTTGAAAATATGTTTCTGGCACTGATCAAATAAACCACTTTCTAGCATGGATTTTAAGGGCATGAACATATAAACTATGGGTATTGCTTATGCCGGCGTCGTCTTGTTGACATTGGTCGTCCTTGCCAAGGAGTATTAATTTAAATCACTACGTTTTGTCCTTGCTTTCCTTGGCATCAACCGCAGGATGCTAGATGATGTATTTTCGATCAAGTGATGAATGTACTCTCACTCTTCAACCGTACCTACCGTTAGGTATTCCACTAGGCACTTAATACTTCCACTCGTGAAGATTTAGCCAGTCTCTATGAATTTGTATTACATATAGTAGGTATCTTTAAACTTTTATTCTAGTTCTAGAAATAAGATAATATTTAGTTTGAAGTCAGTCAGCTAATTTGCCTATAACTTAATTCCGTCTGGTATTATTGGTGAAAAAAAACAAAAGAGAATTACACCTAAACAGAAATAGTTAACCTACTATATATTTATTTACGATATTATAACGCCATAGTCCGGTATGATTTTTTTTAAATGAATTAATTTAAACATTAAGCATTTGAATAAAGAACAATACGTAAGGTTGGTAGTAAAGAAACATTGTGAGGAAAAGGGAACTTTTAATAGACAGCTGACTCTAGGGGCAAGGAGTATTAAATCACCACGTTTTACTAGGAGGTATTCCGGATGTACTGTTATTGCACAATAACAATATAACGTAATATTTATTACTTAAATTTATTATTTAAAAGTAATTATTCACATATGTATTCAAATTTTTCAGAATAATCTCGTCGTTTTTTCTTGTGGGAATTAATATTGAAGTCTAGAACTGCCAAGCTGCGATCTGCGGCAGCAATCAGCTTAGTAGAATCGAAGTCTAAACTGTAAACTGGGGATGACTTTTTCTGCGTAAAATACATCTGCAACAAATAATTTATTTAAGTATTTATTTTATTCGGAAAACTAAAGTAAATTATATTTACAGACAATTAAACATTACACTATTTAAGTACGAAACGTAAGTAAGTACCTACGTTTCGCATATCATATAAAGGTTAGGCCAGGTTAGTCCAGTGCCTTAAAAATACCCCATAGAACTATCTGCAACAGTTCATAGAATGCTGTTGGGGCTAGTGTATGCACCCGTCGCCATTAAGTTGCAACTCGTTTGAGCTTCTTTATAGTGTATCTGCCTAGCAATAGTAAACACGTATGTACCTACATAGATTCTGAAAAATAATGAAATATAAAATTCCCGGCACTGATGTTGAGCGCGCTTAGGGCTAGTGTATGCACCCGTCGCCATTAAGTTGCAACTCGTTTGAGATTCTTTATAGTGTATCCGCCTAGCAATAGTAAACACGTATGTACCTACATAGATTCTGAAAAATAATGAAATATAAAATTCCCGGCACTGATGTTGAGCGCGCTTAGAGTAGGCAAACCACTTTGCAAGACAATCATTGCATCAGAGAAACCTATGCGCGGATCTTACAACCAATCACAACCGGCGCTACAGGCGCGTCATTGTTCTGCGCATCTTTCGCCCAGCGCACAACATCGGTGCTGCTAGTTGTACTTACTCAATTATTTTTGAGAATCTATGTATGTACCTATCTGGGATTCGAACTCACGACAACACACAGCCACACAGGCGTAGTCAGTGGTCGAAATCTCACCTCGATTTCGACCACTGAGCTACTACCGCTCATATCGGTACAATTATGCAGTAGAGAACGAACAAAAAAACTAGATATCTGAATGATCTACTTACTTGGACATGGCAAGCGTGATATCTGGTATCAAACAATACACAACGCGAATATTCTGAAGTGCCAACTAGTATAGCTCGCTCACCGTCTGATTTGACGCAGTACAAGGATGACTGGAATGGGTCCATCATGTCATAAACCTGTAACATTAGGAGGAAAGAGAGGTGTCACTTGTAACTCGCATGCATACACACGAAGCCCCCATAGACGCAGGCACGCAGGTATGCACTGCACGCTCGCACGCATGTGCTAAAATGTAAACGGAAGTACGAAAGAGGGTGGCTTTCTCCATACTTTTGTTTAATTAAACAATATGAGGTTTAAAAAAATATATGAGTATAAGACTTTGGAGCATATTTTATATCACCTCATATTGTTTAGCTAGTCACAATCAAAAGGGAGTTTAATTAACTCCACTTGTTTTAATATCGCTATGTACCCTAATCTGAATGTTGACATCAATATCTCACCACTTTATGTGTCCTCACATCAGTAAGTTGCAGCCTCCCAGAATGTGTTACCACCATAATTGTATTGGGATCATGCCACCTAATATCACGAGTTAGCTGCCTAGAATTTACTGATAGACCAGCGGTCATTAGCAATTGACTCCTGTAAATAAAAACTTGATTTTAAACATCTTTACTGGCTATCTATATCTATACATATAATAAAACTGTAGAGAGGGTAAATTCTGTACATTGAAGAAAATTAAAAAAAAAAAACTACTAGTGGTCTTTATATGTTTGTCTGTCTGACTGTCTTTCTGTCTGTCTGTTGTTCGCCTTTAGTCCTCGGCAACATATAGGCTTTAATTTATTTTGAAGGTCTGAATACCTAATGTGGAATTTATATAGCGCCTTAAGAAAAGTTGGTCAAAGTCATCAGCACTTACTGTTGACATAAAGAAAAACGAGGGTCTGGTCTACCTGATCTGGAACCCTAGCAGACCAGCTAAACTTTGAGAGCTATCAAAATAACGTCTTAGAAAAGGTTGTTCAGCATAATGAGCTCATGCTGATAACGTAAGAAAATTTAAATTCTAATAAGTAGCTTCGACATGTTTATTTTTATTATGGCTTATTTTTACTTTATTTTCATAAATTCAATATGTAAATAGCAACATTTTAGGAAAGTCCGGCGCCCGACCCGCCTTTTCTACTAAGTCGTAGTGACCAGTCTGTATTAGTCCAAAATATCTGTTATTTTTCGAATAAGTACATTTCGGAAACAGCCAAAGGAGCTGCTCAATCTTATAACTTTGTTTCACTGCCAAACGAGGAGAGTCACAGTGAAAAGGTTCAGTCTAAATTCGGGAAAAAAGGCTCTTTTCTTAATAAAAATTGCTTCAAGCAGTCCACAGGGTTGCTTTATATGGTAATACCACTAGATTCCTGTAGTCCACGCAAAACGAAGTTGCGGGCACAGCTATTGTATATAAAGGTAAAAATTGTGAGTTACATTAAAATAAGTTGAAAAGATTTACTTACATATTGATATCAACCAAAAGAGGCATATTGCTTCCTCTAAGACCAACAGCTAGTTTATTTTTGCTGTGATCCAGGCTCAGGCACCGTATTCCCACCTGATCAGAGAATTTTAAGTCTTTGACACCTAAAAATAATTTATGTAAGCAATTTTTATTTTATCATCATCATTTTTTTATTTAACTTTGGACCACAAACTAGTTCACAATCATATCATTGGCTTAACTTCTAAGAGCCAAGCACGTGAGGAACTTTTAAAGACGCTCAATAACGATCCGTGGGGGCGGCCCTATCGCACAGTCAGGGGTAAACTCCGCCCGTGGGTGCCTCCGGTAACAGGGTGCATGGAGCCTGGATTACTCCAGACGGTGGTCTCTGGGCTTTTTCCATCTCGTCTGGAACACATTCCGCCGGCAATGCCGCCTCAACAAACGCACCTGAACCTGTCTCAGAGGGCGAACTTGGCGCAGCGGTCCTGCGAATGAAGGCAAAAAACGTAGCCCCAGGGCCGGATGGAATACCGAGTAAAGCCTGGACACTAGCTATGGACGCACTGGGAGACCGACTAAGACGGCTATACAGTGCGTGCCTTGAACAGGGCCTCGTTCCAAGACCTTGGAAAACTGGAAAATCGGTCCTGCTGAAGAAAGAGGGACGCCCAACAGACTCACCAACAGGGTATAGACCTATAGTGCTGCTGAACGAGGTTAGTAAGCTTTTCGAGCGAATTATTTCTGTTCGCCTCGTCCAACATCAGGAAAATTTCGGGCCAAACTTGTCGGACTTTCAGTTCGGGTTTAGAGCGCAACGTTCGACTGTATACGCGATACTTCGCCTAAAAGGGCTAGCGGAGCGAGCAGTAGCCAGAGGCGGGGTGTTATTGGCGGTGTCCCTTGACATCGCCAACGCTTTTAACACCCTGCCGTGGGCATGTATTAGACAGGCCCTCGTCCACCATGGGGTGCCTGAATATCTGCAAAAGTAGTTGCAGATTACCTGACAGAGCGCAACGTAACATGCCTTACGCCTAGCGGCATTTACACCCATCAGGCAACATGCGGTGTTCCACAGGGGTCGGTTCTTGGCCCGCGTCTGTGGAACATCGGGTTCGACTGGGTGTTACGCGGCCGTTTAGTGGCAGGGGTCGACGTGACATGTTACGCCGATGATACCCTGGTTACAGCTCGCGGTAGTGATTACTCAGAGGCGGCGTGTCATGCCACGGTGGGAGTAGCATCAATTGTCCGACGAATGCAAAAGCTAGGACTGGAGGTGGCGCTGGAGAAGTCGGAAGCCCTGTGCTTCCACAGGGCTCGAAGAGCGCCCCCGGTGGGTGCTCACATAGTAGTCGATGGAACACGCATAGAGGTTGGCAGTACCATGCGTTACCTGGAGCTCACCCTTGACGGCCGTTTTAGTTTTGAGGCACACTTTAAACGCCTTGCGCCGAAATTAATTGCTACGGCGGGCGCTCTCAGCCGTCTTCTGCCCAACACCGGTGGACCTTCCGCAACGTGCAGGCGTCTGTATGTGAGTGTCGTTCACTCGATGGCTCTTTATAGGGCCCCTGTGTGGTACGGAGCCCTAAATAAAAGCAACGTTCTGCAACTGCGGAGGGTACAGCGTCTAATGGCAGTAAGGGTAATCAGAGGATATTGTGGGAGATGTGGCTCTTACTCTGGCTGGAACTTTACCATGAGAACTGGATTCCTTGGTCCTTGCCGCAGTCTACGAGTGGCGAGGAGACCAAAGATACCAGCCATCGAGAGTTAAAATGTGTTCATTCGCACCGACTCCAAAAAGAACTGATTAGGTATGTTTTAGTCAATATTATTTTTCGCTTTTTAGTTTCATTTTGAAGTCGGTTTTTAGTTTTTTATTAAACTTTTTTTATTTTACAATTTTAAGTGTTAAGTCCTTTATTTTTTCCCTCCTAACTTCGCCAAAAATGACTTTACAGCGAAGTAACCTTAACTAATATTGGTCCTCTATGGACCCCCCATCCAATGGTATGATAAAAATAAGGTGTTATACATATAGGGTCAATTTTTCGACGAAAATCTCAGTCTTAAGAAAAGGGTATACCTACACTCCAACCAGAACGGCGGCTTTTTTGGTGTCGAAACCATAGGATAAGGTTTTGCGTTAAATAACAAGTCAAATTAAGAAAGGAACTTTCAAATTTTTTTTCGTTACTGGGTGTGCGGGTACGCCCCCAGTAAATAAAAATTGGCGGTCTGGTACCTCATAAGCTCCACGTCTGCTCAACACACTGCCAAATACGTTCTGTCGACAAATTGCAGTATTATCTTCTAACTCCTATCCGTTAAGGAGTTCTGTGGCTTCCATCATCAGGTCAGCAACATGACATGATGATTACCAGACCCAAAAATCAGCATTGAGTCAGAAAATATATGCAAAACATTGTGGTGCCTATAAAAATTGAGGGATGCCCTCGATTTCCCAGGGATCCCATCAGAATCTGACTTGGTGTAAATGGGACCACCTCGGGAGTATACCCTTTCAAACTAAACAATAAATTTTGAAATCGGTCCATAATTGACGGCGTAATCGCGTAACAAGCATACAAAAAAAAAAAAAACATTCAGATGAATTGAGAAACTCCTCCTTTTTTTTGAAGTCGGTTAAAAATAACATAGCCCTGAATATGAAACTCACGAAATTCGGATGGATCCCTCTCGGCTTTTGCTTCAGGATATCCTTCCGTTTTAAAGTGCCAAAACAGCAAATTTGAGCAGTAACTTGAGCCAGTTATGACACAAGACTTCTCAGAGTTAGTGATCACCTCAACATCTGATACTTCTACTTCTCCATTTTCATGACAGTCTTCAATGTAATATATCAGTTTTGGTTTCCGTTTCATTTCTTCTGACACAGACACAGAAGCACTGCCATCTCTATAATTGAAACACACCGACTCTTTAGCATAATAAAGCTAATATTATTTATTTAGGTAACTGATTTATTTTACCATTGATTGCTTTAACTTTAAGTAGGCTTTTATCTTGATCATGTGTCTCTAGCTTTATCAAGATTATTTGAATTAATAATCTGAAGTTCTTCAATAAAATCAGTAGCACAGGTTTAGGTCTTTGCTTTACACACTTATAGCCCATTGTTTCTTTACGAAAAAAATGTTATCTTGAGTGGCAAGAAATTCATACCTATTTCCACAAACTATAAGATTTCCTGACATAACAAATTTAGATATATCATTTGTGCGTACATCATTTCTTTTAACTTTTGGTACTTCAAATTTCCAAACAGCATTTTTACAAAGTGGTATTCCATTTCTGTCTGTCGAGTAACAACGTAGTTCTGACCCCACAGTGAATATGAGCAGTTCAGAATTATGAAAATTCAACCATGGCAAGTACTTTGTGTGATGATGGACAATTATCTGCAAGAAATGTGGTGATTAGAACCTTTATTAGAGATACAACGAACTTATAATAAAAAAAAGCTTCAACTTACCTTACTGTTATATATTCCACTGCACCAGTTATTTGATATCCTAAATTGGTTGTAGCAGAATAGTGTAGTCATCTTTCTGAAAAGTATACATAGGTATAATCAATTGATAATTTTTTGTACTCCACTAATTTATAATTGTAAAATATAATTTGGCTGAGACAATTTTAAATACCTATTACAATGCTTTTCTAAACATGTACAAAATTCGACTATTAAAATAAAATAAAAATAATCTTTATTTGCTTAAACATGGTATAGAGAGGTGTTTTAAAATGAACGTTCCAAGCATGTTAAGCCAGCATGAGGCATGCAAATAAAAAAAATGAATTGGAATTAAATATAAAATTGAGTCTAAAAATTGGAATAAATTAAATTAGGTACATTGATTCTGATGTCATTTGTATAATGATTGTTGAAATGAATATTATTTATTTCAAAAACTCCTTTAAATCATAAAAGGTATGTGAGATTAGCCACTTATTCAGTTTTGTTTTAAATTGATTTATATTCAATGTCTACTTACAATATTACAATTTATATTACCTTTTGTCAGTACTGTTATTTATAGTCATTTTTTTTCGACACACTGTCCTCCAAATGGAATTATTAGTTAAAACTATATCCTTAAAAGCTTTACATGTAAGCATAACATTGTGAAGATCTGATAATTCTAAGCATTCAAAAATGTTGATTATAACTTCAAGTGGTAAATCTAATAAAGACATTTTATTTTATTTTTAAGTAATGTATATACAACAACAATTTTAAATACATTATTTCATATTGTGAAATAACAACAATTGGTCAAACTTTCAGTAGGTACTCAGAGGGTCAAACATTTATTTAATATACGCGGATGAATGAAAGATTTGTTGACCATGTATGTTTGACACTTGACAGGATGACAATCAGCTGTTTTCTGATTCCACACATTTCCTTTCCACTACCTGTGCTGTGTAACACTCATATAGTAACACTGGACAGGCTACTGTCAAATTAATTCGTGCGTCGTCATTTCGTCAAGCACATGTGATGTGGTCATGTGGTGGTGCGTGATGATGGAAAACTTGGAAACAGTCAATTTCAGTACACTTTTTGGAATAAATAAAATAAATAAATATTGCACAACATCACATACATTGCTCTGATCTAAGGTAAGTAGCTAAAGCACTTGTGTTATAGAAATCAGAAACAACGACGGTACCACAACACCCAGACCCGAGACAATATAGAAAAGTTCGTTTTCAACATTGACTCGACCGGGGATCGAACCCGGAACCTCAGATATGGCGGCGCCGTTTAAAGTCCGGTCTCGCCTCTCGGCTACGGAGGTCGTCTTAAATACATTTTAATTTAGAGCCCAAACAAAAAAAAAACACTCAGAAGGTTAGAAGACATCTTATAAATAAACAAAACAGCAGCCCGGCCTCCGTATAGCAGAAGCTCTAGTTCCATTATGACCTGATCACCCAGGACCACCACCACACCACCAGTGATCAGTGATTCTGGCGGACGAAGATGAACGGGTTTCTTCTTGTCAATCTTTTCCTTGGATGGCCTGCTGTCGCTGGAATTATACCTAACCTACCGGGCTGCGACTGCGGCTAAGCAGGTAGCACCCATAAAGTTAATATGGTAGCGCCTATTAGCAGTTGTTTGTTTTGTTTTGGACTGAGTAGAGGAAACGGCTGGGCTGGGGCCACTTGAAAATAAAAGTCACTAAATTCCTCAATTCAGCAGAAGTCACACTTCACTCCGCCGACCACTGCTACTAACTATTTTATAGTATAGACCCTCTAGCGACTTTAGCGCTGTCATGTTGTATTGTGATTTGTGCTTGTGGTCTTGTAGAGGGTTTTTGAACCCTCCGTTATTTACTGTATAAAGTTGGAAAAATTTCAACTATTCTCCTATGAGATAAGATATCCCTGCATCCATGTCAGTAGCATTTAAATAATAGGTAGTCAAATTTTTACATCTAATCCAACTCCATGGCCAGTAGATATTATTAAACAGTACTGTACCGTTATTCAAAGCCTTTTACATGAGAGTAGCATCCGCGTTTCCGGTTCGAGTACTAGACATGACTCCTGGTCTGCCCACGTGACCCACGTTTCCGCTGCCCGCCACCGCAGCTATGCAACACTAGCGCCACCACAGGCAGCTCGAAGGATTGTTCGATATTCGTGTCATTGGCGTTTTAGTTTTCGTTCAAGACGGTCGCAGAACAGCTTCGCTAGTTTGGAGCCGTCTCACTGGTACTAGTGACTACTTTGGTAACAACATTTTTGTGGTTACCCTCACAAGGAGTAAGTTTTATCTTTACTTAAAGCCGTTACAATAATAACGGCATCGACTGAATATTGGTAATTATTTCTAAAACCAAGTAAGTTTTCAGTTTTTTTTAATGGTTTTTAAACCATTGTTAGATAGATTGGTTTCAATCTACTACCTAAGTAGATTGAAACCAATCTATCTAACAATCAATCTACAGTCGGTTTCAATCTACTTAGGTACTTTAGAAATATATGAATTTTCTTCTTGAATAACGTAAGTCTGTGACGTCTGTGAATTTTTAGAAAGAAAACGGTGTTACCGTTCGGAGATAGATTGTTCTCAATCTACTCACTTTAATATATAATTTTCTTTTTAGATTACGTAAGCCTCTAACGGTTTTTTTCCTTTAGAGAAGTGTACGTTTTTAGAAAATATAGGTCTGTCCGCGTGCAAGAAGAACATCAGGGAACCTGGAAGAAGGATAGGAAAAACAAAATGAAAAGTAAAACATGCAAGGTTCTGTATCGAGTAATTGCAACTAGTAAGGCTTGTATTATTGAGTGAGTACAATTTAGAAAGCCTAATTATCATTTAGTGAATACTTTTTTTGCTAAAATATTTTTCTTCGAAAGATATATTCATAAACTACCCTATGTTGGAAAAGTTTTATTTTTATTGCATTAAGCAGAAATGAGCAAGGAACTACATGCATGCTCACGTATCCTCTTTTCGTGGATTAACCTTTCTTTCAGTTGAAGTTGAGGGGATAAGGGAGTCATTGTCATAACAGTGAAGCAGTGGTCGGGTAGAGCTGCCTTAAAACTGCCCCTGCCACGCAGTCGTCTCCTGGGACCGGCTGCGCATGCAGTCCGACGCATTGCGTCAGTCTGATGGCCCCGTGCCCCTCTTCTGCCGGCCCACGCGCCGCGCACACTCAGACGCCGCCCGCGGTTGTCGCTGTCCGTTTCTGAAGACCTCGCGCTTCAGTCATGTGAACACTGAAATGAACCTGTTTCCAACATGGTAGAACTAATATGTGGAAATACCGAATTTGTTTACGTTACGGGACCCAGTTCATAGATGACTAGCATAACCTGCTCTCCTTCATCCCACCGGGATAAGAGCTACCTACTATGCTTTTTCGTTTGTATGAGAATGTCAGGGCTCCGCCCTACATTCCAGTTCATAGATGACTAGCATAACCTGCTCTCCTTTATCCCACCGGGATAAGAGCTACCTACTATGCTTTTTCGTCGGTATGAGAATGTCAGGGCTCCGCCCTACATTCTCGAAACGTTGAAAATATATTGCATCCCATTGAAATCAAAACCATCGAAGTATGTCTTGCAAGTGATGGAGTATAAGGAGCAAACGACTAATCTCCCTTATCCCTTCGGGATAGGAGATCAAATACGTGCTTTACTCTTCTGTTGACATATGGAAACTAGGGCACCACCCTACGTTTTCAAAACGTTGAAAGTATATTGCTCGTCGATGAAATCCAAAACAACCAGGTAAGTCTCGAAACTTCCGGCGATCAAGGTAAAGAAGCAAAAAAATCTTATCTTCCTTATCCCGCCGGGATAGAAGATCAAATACCTATTTTACTCTTCCGTTGAAATAAGGGAACTAGCGCACCACCATACGTTTTAAAAACGTTGAAAGTATATTGCTCGGCGATGACTATACCTCCGCCGATGGAGAATAAGAAGCTAAAATCTCCCTTATCTAGCCAGCATAGGAGATCAAATGACGGTCTGTCTACACTGTAGCTGCTACAGTCATACCGTACTACCACCCAACTTTATTTTTCCGTTGGAATGGGGACACTAGGGCACCGTCCCATATCCTCTAAACGTTAAAAATAAAAGAGTATAATCCTCCTTATCCCACTGGGATAGGATATTAAATTATTATAATCTGACTTAATGTCATGACGTCGTAAAGTAGCCCTGTAAAAAAATTTAAGACTTTTGTAATTTAATTAATCTCCCTGATCCTATCGGGATAGGAGATCAACTTAAGTTCGGGCTTAACGTTGCCATTTATCATAGGTACTGACCAGTACAATAAGGAGAAACGAGCTCTTACTTTAAAGGATTAATATGATATTATTCAACCTTTTAATTATTTTTGCAACCTAGATCAGGATAAACTTCAGACATGTTTTAATATGTACACTCGTACTATTGGCATGAAATATACTAAAAGCAGCGGAGCGCACTCCCAGCTTTTTTCTATATCAAAAGACTCGACAGATCTGATTTTAAAGTACAAAACCAATAGACTTAGATTTTACACCTATGATCATGGTCGTGTTCTAATAATGCCGTACTTTTTACAAACAACCTAGATAACAAAAATTATATTTTTGTTTACCCTCGACCAATTGGCAATTATTGCGTGGTCGCTGTTCAATTACAAGTTTTCGCAATGACCTGCTGCCCTCTAAACATTAGCATCATTAACAAATTGGACTGTTCAGAGCTGAGAGATCGTAGCACATGCATCTTTTAACGGCAGTACGACTTCCTTCTGGTAAACTCAAAACCCTGCCTATTTACAAAGGGTGTAATACCTCAGAGGTATTACCTTTTACATCTATAAGGTAGATGTCAAAACATCTAGGCCAGTCAATAAACATATGGAAGTCTACCCCGCCTTTAAAAGTAGTCATACTTTTATGACACCGTTGTTCTTAATTTCATGAATAAATCGCTATTTATTCGAAGTTGACCATACTGTAGTATGAAACCCCGAGTTGCGGACATTTTTATCAAACAAGATTAAAGATAATCATGGATACTACACTTTCGAGCTTTATCAGCCAGGTGTAACATCTAATGTGCAAAGCTTTGCATCGATGCGGTAAAATGACGTAAAGGCAAAATGCGAGTACTATCTCTACTTACTGAAGACAGCACACTGATTTATTCGGGTACGAACTGTAGCATAACAATATGCGGATACCTACACCACATATGTACCATACATAATGTAAAATTGTAAATAGTTGCACTCTAATGCAATCAAATATTCATCGTTTGCTGCAGATTAAGACCATGCAGCGTGTCCCGTAATCCCGTTACTTAGATAAAACTTGTAATACCTACATGCTAAGCGATGGGGCAAAGAGTGGGGATCGCTCTGCGATTTCACGAAACGATCATCATAAAGATGTGTGTGCGTTAGCCAATCACATAATCGTAATGGTCTTCTGCGCATCTTTCACCCACGCTCAACATCCGTGTTTTAATGATGTTAATTGACGTCAATTGAGATCAGTTGACTTAACGAACAGATCTAGTCTAGCGTGATTGTGGATAGAATCTCCAAAGACAATCGTAAAGTCTCCTTCCCAACATTTGCAAAATTAATCAGATTCAAACCTAAAAAATGCGCACTAATAAGAATTGTTTCCGAATTTTCTGGTAGTAATAGTTATACCTACTTACGTAACAACTACTACATGTTACATAAATGATATTTGGCAATTTAATTTAAGAAAGTAGCTATTGCATTCTTTTGCCATTTCCACTAAAACAAACAAAAAGTGTGGGTAGTATTACATACTCGCCGTTGTGATCGTCTCACACAACTGTTGTTGCTGAATGGCAAAATGCGATGTAAACCAAAACATCGACTTATTTATTGAGTAGCTTTTGGATTTTCGTCGCAAAACAGAAGAACACAAAATAGAAAATCACATTTTATTATCACATACCTACTGTTGTACAACAGTAGGTATGTGATACGCGAACGTGTGAACGCGGCGAAAATCATCGTCAGACAGATCTGTCTGACGATGATTTTCGCCGCGTTCTGTGAAACATTTTCTTTTTGTAAAACTTGGTGCTATAAACCAGGAATCAAATGTTGTAGCTTGCAAATGAGCTGCGGCGTTATTTTCTTTAGCTGGATTAACACGCTTTCAGCATTAAGACAGCGCTTGTATGTAGGTGTTTTGATATACGTACGTGAAGTACATTTTAATTTGTAATCGCATTCGATTACTCCAATTTCAGCCATTTCTATACACTTTGTGTTTAAAATAGCGAAAACGGGTTATTAAACTAGTCGTAACGCTAAATTATAACTATTATACTAGCTTACTAAATGATAAACAACACAGAGTAATTTTATACTTCAAATTCTTATCTTTGGCATCTGAGCCATATGGAAAAACACCTTCACTCAAAAAGTAACATACCTAATATTACAATAGTAAAATTTCATGAGCAGAACACACGATTGAAATGTAATGAGTTTATCGGTATGACAGGTGTTCATGTGTGCAACTGGCATGGAACTGGTACCAGTTTACACTCGTATTGTGCTATGTGGGATAGTTGAACATCCTATGCGAAACTTAAGGCATTGACCTACGCGCTGCTGATCTTTTGCAATAGAAAAAACATTTAGTACTTTAATAGTGCACTTAATTTTTGCTAAGCCTCCGAGCTACCTGCTATCGTAGCAAAAAGCTACAGCATTAATTTATTAATCGAGCGAGCACGCCAGACTTGGCATCGCCACCTCTGTGGTCCCGAGTTCATAGCTAAGCCTGCTATCCGGGCTATTATATAAGCTTCTGCGTAAGATCATACGGGCAAAGTAGATGTGCTTGACCTATCAAACATGTTAAGTTTAATTGGTCAACAATATTTTAGAAATATACACAAACCGCTGTTTTATTAGTCTGAATGACAACTAATAGGCTTATAGTAACTAACACATCGGTAATGTTTGACTGCACTTATGCAAAAATCAACACATTTCACACTAGCAACTGGATGTATTGTACAATAAGTACAATAAGTCCAAAAAATTAGTTACTAGGAAGCTAAGGATACACAGTTATACAAATTTATACTATATTTCGAGTGCTTTGCATTCCTAATGCAATTGTAAAACCTATTTAATGAGCTTAGATAATATCATCATATTTTATTATTATTGATCACATTGGCGACTACACAGTACACAGCGCCACCAGGCGATAATAAACACGTCTCTCATGTAAAAGGCTTTGAATAACGGTACAGTACTGTTTAATAGCGACGTTTTACCTGAAAATAAAACGTTTATTAAACATACTTACCTTATTCAAAGCCTGCTTTTTAAACCTGCCTGGTGACAATAAAACGCAATGACACGAATATCGAACAATCCTTCGAGCTGCCTGTGGTGGCGCTAGTGTTGCATAGCTGCGGTGGCGGGCAGCGGAAACGTACTCGAACCGGAAACGCGGATGCTACTCTCATGTAATAGGCTTTGAATAAGGTAAGTATGTTTAATAAACGTTTTATTTTCAGGTAAAACGTCGCTATTCTAAAGAATTCAATGTTATTTGTACTTTTCGATCGAAGTAAGTGACATGATTATTTTGTGGCACTCGCACAAGGCCCTCGGTAGAATAAATATTAATCTGTGGTCACCAGTGACAGTTTAAGTCCCGGCCAAACATACGCGTGCGCGGTGGAGTGCGTGGTGGCGTGGGCGTGGGCGTTCATCGTGCCATAGCATTTGTATCGACGGGTTCATACCGGCGCGGACAGCGGCGGCGTGCATCACGCGTGCAGCTTGACATTCAACTTTTGCACGCGCGGACATGACATTTGACGTGACAGGCTCAACAGACAGATGGTGCGCTACTACGATAATAACATAAAATAAATAATTACGTTTAAAGCTACTATTTTTTTCCGATAAGCAATGAGTGAAGCCAACTAGGTTTTTTCTTACCTACATCTTCAAATAGCTTCGCTCGAGTAACCGCATTGGAATTGATTAATGCGAAACTCAGTAAATAAATAAATTAAAAACTCTACAAAAATTCTTTGTTAATTTAGTAAAAGGGTTGAGCTTTTATATTCGTAGTATATCGTAAAATAATCTGATAAACACTAGTTAAATCAAAATTTCTACAACATCATTAGATACCTTTATTATGACTTATATTCATAATCTTCTTTGACTTCATTCATGACTTATCTCTTTCTTGTTAGGTTTATTTATACATCCGAGCGAAAGATACATTTTGTGCTAGGCCTCCTGAACGCCTAGTGTCCGCGTGTTTGGTGTGCCTGCACGCCCATGCCCCCGCGTTGTTTGGCCGTAGCTTCACAAATATAACAGTACATCTTAGATTAAGTAGGTATCCTTTTTACGTAGTTTATTTGATCAGTGTTATCCTTCTTTGTCTAAGCAGTACCACTGATCAAATAATACTACGTAGAAGATAGCGGAGTAGGAATATCGAAGAAAGTAAACGTCACTTACTTCAATTGATTGGAAACTTTTTCGTCGAGTGACAAAAAAAAAGAAAAGAAAAAACTCAGAGTGAGATACTTAATAGTGATGTGATGTCTGATGACCGTAAATGTCCACAGGCTATATAATATCGCATAGATCTAGACATAACCGAGATATCGATGCACTTTAATCGATAATCGTTAATCGATACTTTATAAACGGTCCGTAGGTAGTATGCGCTGTATAGTAGCTATCAGAACCTGCAATAATAATAATAATGGGTACTTTACAATAAAACTGTAGTTAAACGAAAATTTTATATTTAAGAACTTCAAAATAAGAAATACACTTAGTTCAGTCCCAGAAATACAGATTCATAGTCTCAGATTATCTTCTCGTTCTCTTGTAGCTGTAGCCGAAAAGGAACTTTAACAAACAGATCCAGAAGGCAAAGATAGTTCCAATCAATTTTATTGACTCACATAAGTACATCACAGAATGTCATAGAACCTCAGAATAAGAAATACACGATTGGTCCATATATCTGCATGAACAAGAGTTTGAACTCTTTCTGCTGTTTTAATTTTATACAGCTTTATACAACTTGTATGAGCATGCACTTTAGGAGCACTAAATGTAATTTAAAATATATTTCGTGGAAATTCAATTCAGAATTTAATTTAATTTAATGACTTGACACTTGACAGACGCCAATGACACGCCGAATATCTTTTGATAAAAAATAAATACAAAGGAGTATTAAATCTTATAAAAAAGTATGTACTGTTCATTAAAAACTTTTTGTAAAATCAACCATGATTCTATGATATAAGGCACTACACACAGTGCACAGACGAAGGCACAGGGCGGAACAGAAATGTTTTTACTAGTAATTACCACAAATGAATATAACACATCTAAAACATAAACCATTAAACTAAAAATAATAAATTAAAATCACTACCTTTTTTAAGCGCGGCTTATTCTACTGTTGTAACGTTTATACCTAACACGAGTTGGATTTAGATGTCAATAACGCTTAGTTTGGTTCGGAAAAGTAAAAAGTGAGTGACAAAATCTACTTACTAGTTACTACCATGGAAAAGCACAAAACAAAGTTTATTATAATTAAATAAGGTATTTCTAAATACATACATACATAAACGTACCTACCTTCAAAATCCAAACCAGCGCTGATTATTCAGTGATTATTGTTTTTAACAATAAATATTTTGATTTTAATTAAGTGTTATATTTACATTTCTGCTAGAAAATTTCTTTAAATATATTTTTACTACGTGTGGATATTAACACGTTCCCTGTCCCCCAAACAAGAGCCTTTTTTCCCTGTCACGTCCACACGTTTTTTTGTAATAATGTATTGTTTAGTACCTATACTGAAACAAAATCACTATACTTTGGTATTATTTTTTGGAATTTCTTAAAAAAAAACAACAAAAACAATGTGACTCCATTCGGAGTCGTGGACTTGTCACTTTGGAAAAACATGACTCTAATTGGAGTTATATGAACGTTCGACGTTAAATTGAAGTTTATGAGAAAGTTGGCAACATTATGTGTCTATGGCATAACAGTGGTTTGTTTTAAAAAAAAATAAAAAACTAAAAATTCCTAAAACAGGGAATAAGACAAATAAGAAGAGATGTTTCGGTTGCTACCACAAGAAAAGGGAAAATGGACTATCTGCTAAATTAGCATCTGCTTCTGCATCTAAAGTCACGACCTGGTGTGCAATTTGCAAAAAAGGATTTTGTATCCACTGTTATACTAAATATCATTAATTTTTTTAAAGTATTAGATTATAGTGTTGATTATAAAACTTAAAAGAATAATAAATAAGCTCCTAAAACTAAAAATAAACCATTTAATAAGTACATACATAGTTTGTTTTATTTGTAAAACCTGAACAAGGGTCAAATTTTAAGTCATTAGGAAAATTCGTATATTTATTATCTGTAGAGGTTTATACTTTGCAATTTATTACAGAAATGTTTAGAACATATCAACTCACAAGTCTACTCTAGAATCCAACCCTAATTCATACGTCCAGTCCAATATATAACCTTTTAAAAAGTAGGTATGTAATTTGTGACTCCATATGAAGGCGTGGACGTAGCATTGTAAACAAAATACGACTCCAAATGGAGTCGTGGACAGGGAACGTGTTAAGATCCTTGGGAGAGGCATATGTCCAGTTAAGTAGTAGACTTGGTAGGTTGAAACGATGATGACGACAACCCAACATTTTTTTGAAACTTTATGAAATTTTCTAGTGATTTAATATATAATTTATTAGTGATATCTTTAAATTTGTTTGATTTAATACTTATTAGGAAAAACCTATTATAATACATACAAAATCATTTATTTGGTACTAGACCAGATATCTCCATGATTTTTGGTGATTTATTGTGAAATTGATTTTATTTTGTTTGGTGACTACATTTTGTTGACAAATCTTCTATTTTGCGGGCAAACCCTATTATTTAAGAAACACAAAACTAATTAAATAGGCGATAGCTTCAATGATATCCATTTAAAAATAGATAACCCACTCAATAACGAATACTAAACAAGTTTAGCTATGTACTTGCACTTGAACTTATGTTATGTTTAATTACACATTAAGAAAGATACCTGAAACTATTTTTTTTACAAGCTCTTATTTAGTTTGTCTGTAATCAAATCTGGTAAGTTAAATTTGATCCACTTCCCGGTTACCGATTGAGCTGAAATTTTAGCATGCATGTGTAAACCGCGTGACAATGCAATATTATGATAAAATGGTGGTGATCTGATGATGGAGCTGAAACGTGGCCATAGAAACTCCGTAATTAAACGACGCAACCCCATCGCGTTTGGGTTTGGGCTCATTTGATTCGTCTTGCTGAGTATTTTGGTTGGCGTCTCTATCTATATGCATCTCCAACAAATTTGGGAAAAAAGTTCGTTGCGTTTGTTAGGAATGTGAATTATTTCTGATTGATTAGATGGATTACCCAATGCCAAAGTGAGCACGTGTCGAGGGCTGAGTGGTATAAGGGTGTATAAACATTTCATATCGCTAACGTTGCGCCTCAAGTTATTACATAACTAATTTAAACATTATTTTACCCTACTGCAAACATATAAACATGAGATATTTAAATATAAATTAAATATTTTTAATTACTTTTAATTAATTAATTAATTATAGTATGTAGTAGTATTGATGCTACTTACATTCCTCGACGTTTCGACCGTGATGCTACGGTCGTGGTCACGAGGGGACGTCGCGTTTAGACCCGTAATTATAAGTTTTAGTTATAATGCAACGCGAAAGTTTAAATGATTATAAATAAAATACATATAAACTTAAAGTGCCAAGCTTTTATTTTTTTTACTTTAGCCTGTCCCATTGTCTGTAATCAAATCTTGCAAGGTAAGCAAGTTAAATTTGATCCACTTCCTGGTTTCCGATTGAGCTGAAATTTTGCATGCATGTGTAAATCGAATGACAATGCAATATTGATTGTTATGAATGTGGATTACGTCTGATTGATTAGATGCCAAGGTGAGCACGTGCCAAGGGCTGAATGGTATGAGGGTGTAAAAACATTTCATATCGCTAACGTTGCGTCTCAGGGTACCAGGGCGAACCCTCTTCTACTGAAGCCCTTATACAATGGACCCCTTGGGGGATGGACCGTTTTTGTCCTAAACTCGTGGGAACAACATGAACAAAAAATATCGAATAAAAATACTAAAAGGTTAAAAATAAAATTAAAGGAAAAAAAACTATTTTAAAAACAAGCTTTTATTATTTGTTAATAAAATGAGCTAAAAATTTAAAAATAAATTTACCTGATGAGAAAAATACCATTATATGGGTAGCATTTCAAAAAAATAAAAGCGTGTTACATTGTAATTGCAGAAGAAAAATAATGGTGTATAACCTAAATGTTGTTTAGTGTTACATCAAAATGTAACACGCTTTTATTTTTTTTAAATGCTACCTATATATAATGGTATTTTTCTCATCAGGTAAATTTATTTTTAAATTTTTAGTTCATTTTATTAACAAATAATAAAAGCTTGTTTTTAAAATAGTTTTTTTTTCTTTAATTATATTACGTATCTCTACCACTGAGTCTTTCGGCAGCTCGTACCTAATCATCTTTACTAAAGAAACCTTTGCATACAAGACTATTATCAAACGTTCTCTACGAATGGCTACAAGGCATTGTTTTAATAAACGTATTTTATCTTTAGGAAACATGACCTCCCGTTTTTTAAGCACATAGGAACTGAAAAACATGGTGGGATTTCGATTCTTATAAAATATTTATTGTATTTAATTAAGAAATACAAAACTTCAACACTTCAAATATAGGGGCTCTGATACTTGTGACAGGTTTATAGACCTGACGTCTCAGAGCTGCCACCTAGTGAGCGTAATTTCAGAATACCCTCATTAAAAAACTAGCATTTTTTTTCTTATTTCTGGGTGTACTGGTTTACGCCCGCAGTAAATAAAATAACTGACTGGTACCTCGTAAGCGCCACTTCTGCCTAATACACTACGAAATACGTTCTGAAGACAAATCGCAGTATTATCTATTGACATCTAAATGTTAAGGAGTTCTGTGGCCTCCATCATCAGCTCAGCAGTATGATATGCATACTAAAACCTTCTTCAGAATGTAACACATACTTTTCTGAAAACCGCATCAAAAGCGGATGAGCCAAACGCGAGAAAATCAAGGACGTTTGTCCGCGATTTAAATACATACATACAAACATACGGGTTAAACGGAAAACCGTCGTTTTTGAAGGGATTCTTGCGATTGCTTACGGATTCCGGCAGCGTATAGACCGAGCCTAAGGTCGTTTTTTAAAAAGGTTCTAATATCGGCCGGAAACAGCTTATTATAATCCGGGCCTTGCAGATATGATAGATTACGTTATCAAATCGTGCTTATTATGGATGGGGCTTCGACACATTTTACTCGTTCACAAAAATTATTTTATTCATTCACATCATTAAATTTTATTCATTCAGCCAGGTGACAGATCTTATTAACAATACTGGCTACTCTTAAGAAGCTATAAAAGGGGTAGAAAACATCTGTCATGGCGTCATCAAAAGTAAGTCGAGCTGACATTTGGCTGTCATAGAAATCTCAATAGGCACTGACGTAAGGCTGAGCAGTACATTGACCAACCAAGACAGTATTATTTGATCAGTGACCAAGACAACGAAAAACCGAAAAAGAAGTTTTTAGCACAGAGAATACATACAAGCACAGATTAATATAAAATACAAGTTCACTCACTCAGCACTGACTGACAACAAGTTTTTTTATGATTAATCAGATTAAAGTACATAGTGTTTTTCCTGTATTTATTATCACCGTTTATCTGCAGTGGTTGTATTTACTGGTATTTACCATTTTCATTTTCCCAGGATAAACAAAATAATATTTTCTTTGGTGGCATACATTTTGAAACAGTAAAGTAAACCTCAAGTGACTGGGCAATAGGCTACTTAATGGATTTATTCAAACAAGGTACCTACGTGTTTAATTGACACCAAATAATCTACCCTTATTTCAATCACGATCCTTATTGTAAGAGTGAAATAAATACGGTTCATCATTAAAATTTATTGAAAAAATATTTTTTTTATTCTGTTTAACCCATTATTGTTATTATTGTTACGACGAACATAATCAAGGCCGTGCTGCTCTGTGCCTGGCACTCGCTGATACTAGTCTACGTACGAGAGGCGCGGTGTTTTAGTTGACGCTTGGTGTCGGTGGGTGGATGGATATCGATATCAAAATATCACTTATCGATACCGTGCTGTTAGCGAGCCGTTCCAGCAGGCCGGCAGGCAGTCAGTAGTCACAAGTCGTAGGCGAGCTACGCAGCGCGCAAGAAGCGCGATTACTGGCGAGTTTATTGCGTTAAATTGCAGTTTGTTACGCAGACATTTACAACGTTGTTACAATCAATAGTGAAGTGAATTTCGGATATAAGAACCACCCACAGGGTTAAGGACATTGACTTGTTTTGATGCAGATTAGGTTTGGAGTGAGTCATTCTTATTAGAACTAGCTTTTGCCTACAGTACCTGAAAATATGTTAACAGATGCAATACACACTTGTGTACACTTACATTTAGTGCTTATCGAACAAATCAAACTTAACATTTGACTTCATTGTCCTCAGGAATGAAAGGCCCTTCAAGACCAGCCCCAGGTGTGCCTAAGCCAGCAGTCAATAGATATTCTCCTGTAACCAATTGGAATGATGACCCATTTGGGGCAGATTTGTTTGAACCAGCACCATATATGCAGAAGAAAATGCCTCCACCACGTCCACCACCTCCTAAAGTAAATAACAAACAGCCTGATGTACCTGTGAAGCCATCCCATTTTGTAAGAAGGCCAACAGTTCTGACTTCCCTTTTGTCTCGGAAGAAAAATAGTGGAAATAGTCATGTAAATCAGCAAACTCTCCTTACTGACCTAAGCAATGATATGGATACAAACAAAGTATTTCCGAAATGTGAGCCTAAGAATATTCAGACTGGTACTCTCATAGACTTCAGCTCCCCACCTAGCTCACCAACATTCACAACTAGGTCCAGTAGTGACGGTCTCAGTGTGGACAGCTTTGGGTCAGATGCTACAACTTCTACAAACAACCATAATGTAAACAATGGTGGAAATGCATCCCAGGCTGAAAGTGGATTTGAAGATGACTTTGATCTGTTTCTAAATACTCGAAAACATGTCACTAAAGATGATACATTTGATGATTTAGCTGCTATAGATCCTTTTTCACCCCAGCCATTTGTAAATAAGCCGCCTATTATGAAGAAACCTGTATTAAATAAAGATTTGTTTGAGATGCAAATGAGTAACCAGCCTAAAACTGTTTTAAAAGGACCAACAATAATCAGAGCCAAGCCAGCCAGGCCCAAGCCGCCAGATAACTCTGCTCTGTTGAAGACCTCTTTCGGAACAAATTTTCCAGTTACATCAATGTCTATTAATACAACTACTCCTATACAGAAAATCAGCAATGGTTTTGGTGATAGCTATGTAAGTAATCTTTTCCAATATATTTTTACAAGAGACATTAATTTTGTTCACCTGGGCTTTTTCTGTATTTAGCCTCTTGATTGGGCCATTGTGCATGCTGCATATTTTTCTCTACAAAAGACATAAATAGTAATAGTAATTTTCCTTAGATCTTGGTTTTGTGGCTTTTAACTATGCAATTTGTTATCATGTTTTTGTGATAAAATATCAATCTGTTCTTTCAAAAAGAATCAATGTTGGATTTAATTTTATAACATAGGTTCTGTAGGTGGATAACAGTATCTTTAAAACAATAATTAATGTGTTTTTGTATTAATATTGCCTTCTTGGAAAACATGGTTAAAAATCACTCTCCAAATTTGAATGTGAGAGTGAGAGTATTAAAATTTGGAGAGTGATTTTTAACGAGAGATAATCATATTATTTATATCTTGTTTTTAGAAAGGTTTAGGTATACAAAACTATAAGAAACCCTTATAGTTTCGTCATGTGCGTCTGTCTGTCTGTCTGTCCAAGGTTTTGCCCGGCTACATGTAACGTGGGGATGTTTTTTTTCATCGTCTACCACATCGTGTAGGGTATCGTTGAATAGGTCCTTTAAAATTACTTAGGATATGCTAATAATATTTTTCGATTTAAGATCCAATTGCGAAATATTAAAATTTTAAAGTGCCAAATTTTGGTCGAGTATCGCGTACTCCCGCCCCCCTCTAAAATGAAATTCATGATAATAGCTCTTTAAATGAACTTTTAAGAGAAATCATAATGGTTAAGATGGATCGGTTGGTTTAAAAGTAATAGTCGTTCAACTTAGTCCTTCAAAAGTTTCTTAGAGGAAAACATTAAAAGTGATTTAAATGAAGTAATTGCTGAAATATGTTGTGGTAACGACAGGAAACTACGGAACCTATTACTGCGCGTAGCACGACACGCACTTGGCCGGTTTTTTCTTACATTAAAAGTAGATTTGTATTATTATGTTAGTTTTAAATGACTGAAATTTCAGGCAAAATATTTGGATACTTAAAGGTACTGTTTAATTTAACATAAATATAAACAATATGTTGGTTAAACTGCATAGAAACTCTTAAATCATATAAGCACTTATAAATAGTCATTCATGGTCATGACCTCTACTTTGGTTAATAACTGCATGATTGATTCTAATTAGTAATTCAGCATCTATGTACATCTTTTAGTTTAGGATTTTATAGATTGTTTATTGCTTACAATAATATACATGATTGTATGTGCATTTATACAATGAGAATCACTTAATTACATTTTTAGATTGATTTACGCGAGGTCAGTGGTCACACACCCTGGAGGCCTAGCACGAAAATGTATCTTTCGTTCGGACGTATAAACCTAACAAATCAAAATAACCAGTCTTCTGCGACAGTCCTTGATAAAATATGACCTAGCCGTGTTAAAACTCGACCGTTTTCAATTGTTCATAAATTGTCAAGCCTTTGATACAAGTGAATGGATATTTCAATTTGATCGGATAATACGACCGAACGAACGATACGCTTTCGTTTTATGCCTCCTGGTCCCAGAGCATTAGAACAACGAATTCCGAATCCGACGCGCATAAAGTGGCAGGCAGTATTTGCTAGCCAGGCTAGTTAGAGCTTGACAGATAACTCGTATATTTTTTTATTTCCCTAGTGTCGTATACACTCCTGACGTAGTGGTCGTGGACATGGATCTTTTAATTTGGAAGCGGCTTTTGCTATGCTTCCCTATCTCTCTCTTGTACAAGAGAGAGATAGAGAAGTATGATAGAGACTGCATGTACACGCAGTGTTACTAATAGTAACATTGCGTGTACATGCAGTCAGAGAATACTTAGTAGCGTATTATTATTATTTTTTGTTACAGGATTCAAAATCGCTAAGCTGGGATAGTTCTCCCGAGCGGGAAGCCTCCCCTCCCATGCCGTCAGTCCCGCCGCCGCCGCCGCCCCCGGGAGCGGACGAGGATCTGCCGGTCGAGTGGCCCGAAGACGTCGCCGACTTCAGCTCAGATGCGAATTTCGATGCTGAAACAGAAAAACCTCACGCCATAGCTCTGTTCGACTATTTCACGGATCACCCGGATGACCTCTGTTTTTCGGTATGTATAATTATGTTTACAACTATAGTCCGTTTTTTTCTTGACTGACAAAAAACGTAAACAAACCTGAAGATACCATTGATCTTGGTGTAACTTACGAATTTCGCAACATACTGCAGTAAAAATACTCATGAATCTTGAAAAAACCTTCACTTATAACCAATTCACAAAATTAATAATAAGATCCTACGTTTACGTAGGTACGTAAAATCACTGAAATTTAAAAATGATTTTTAGTTGAATGAAAAATATGACACAAGTCGGTTGTCAGTGTTGTCAGTTGAATTTTAGAGATGGAATAGTGATGCTGTTCAATTCAATTGATATGATGTCTACATAATATTATAAATGCGAAAGTATCTCTATCTGACGGGTACTGTCTGTTCCGCCGCGAAATTGCAAACTCATCTTGAGGTTTATGTGATTTTATGCTAAATGTTTTTTTTTATTTTGCAACGAATATCGTTTTTTAATTATTTGACAAGTGCATTATGTAAAGACAAACTGTTCAATTCATTTATTCAATATATTCAATTGAATCGGAACATTTACTACTTCCTCTAGTTTTGGCAGCACTATTGATTGTAATTTGGTTGCCAAATCCACTGATCAAGTAATCACTACAACATGTTTGTATATAAAACTCGCCAGGCAAGAAAAAATGGACTATAGCGGCACCGATGTTGAGCGCTGGGCGAAAATGCGCAGAAGACCATTAATTTAACGTGATTGGCTTGGAGTCGTGTGACGGGCCTGCACCGCCGGCCGTTAATGGTTGCTAGCTCCGCGCACAGGCGTCTCTGATACGATGATCGTCTCGTAAGATGCGCAAAGCCATCCCCACTTTTTTAAATTATTCGTTGGGAAGCACGTCGCTGCGGGTCACTGCGGGTGTCGTCTGGCAAATTAATAACATCAGCCAGTCCCGATGTTAATATGCAAACATGGAGCTGCTACATAATTATTATTGTAATAGTTTTCAAGATTCGCATAAGTATAGTTGTGCTAAGAGACGCTCCTGGCGAAATTCATTATCTGGTACATAGGGCGTCAACACAAGAAAGCTAATTCCTTACACAGAGAAACTGGTGACTAGTGTATTGTCTGTCGATTTTTTTTTCGATTACGTTTTCCTGATAGTTAATACCAAAACGTCCAAAAAGTTTTTCTTTTGACAAACACTAAATGTGGGTTTAACATAGTAGTGAAATATTTGTTTAGAACATTAGTTGAACAAAATTTTGCTTATTTTTGTTATGAAATCTTGGAAGAATTTCAAGATTTTATGAAAGAATATTCAAAAACAGGAAAATTTGCTTTATTTATATTTTCCTTAAACTATTACTGTCAATCATCAATTTTACGTAGACCGATTATAATGATCTCTTGAAATGATTTTATAATGTCTTGAAATTAGATTAACGAAATAAGCAAATATGGTTTGCATTCCTTCAGTAGATTAAATTTATTAGCGATGGTAATGGATTGCTTTGTTTAGACCTCGCGTGGCTTGATGCCAAGTATCTGCTATAAATAGTAAGCATTATGTAGGTGTAAGTTTTCTCGGTTGTACTATTGATTTAAGGCTCTCATCGCTTGCATTATTGTATATAGATCGACCGAAATTAAATTCAAATTAAGGGTGCCAAAATACTGATTATGGCGCACTAAACAACTAAATGGGTGAAAGATTGCGGGAGAACACACATATTGAAAACGGCGACTTGTAAATATGAATTCGAGTAACGCGTTACTCAGAACGGTCAGTGTCATAATTCTTAAGCGAACTAGGGTAACTAACAATATTGCAACTCAAATTATTTTTCACATCTAGTAATATTTTATTCCTAAAGTGCTGCGTTACATCCTTATCGAAGTATTTCCTTAATCAAGTTGAGCAATGAACCAAAGACTCACAATTAAACCTTAAAGTAACTGATTAGTGAATACAGACGGACAGTCGACAGAAAATCGTCGCTGTCATAACCGGGCTAAGAACGGTCTCTTGAAGTCATTAAAATTAATGTGTTGTTCTGTAGATTTCTTTTTAATGCTGGGGCTTCACCTGCGTGACGCCTAACGTTCAAATAAAGGCATGATTAGCATTAACTAAATTAAAGCATTAAGCTACGCGCTAAGTGCGTGGCCACACTTATTTGACGTTTGATTCTAGCGTCTAGCGACTTAGTTAGCGTGTGATCTGTAAGTGTGCCTTTAAAATAAAATAAAACGCTTCCAAAAACTCAATACTTTTCTTATTTTATCTACTCCATCCTAACTTAATAACTATGCACTTTAACATTTATTTCACAAAGAGTTTTTAAATGTGACCGTGTTTAGTGTAGTAGGTGTAGCCACAACAACGCACTAAACGCCCGCTTAATCCCTTTGATGTGTCAAAAGTTACCGCCGTCCGAGCTATCGCATAACGTCTAATGTTATTGAAGCAAATTAGCGCACAAAGACCGGCCACACCTGCGTATTACGTCAAATAGAGCACTAATTAACGACATTAGACGCAGGTGAAGCCCCAGCATTATAGGTACCTTATTTTTATTTGCCAAAAAAGCTGTTATTATAAATTTTGAAATCAACACATACATTGCTGTTTCCTTTTTTGTACGCTATTTTAAGGAGAATATTTAAGAAGATAGAATAAAAAACATATTACCTCCAATAGTATTACCCTATCTAGCAAGATTATTACTGCAGCTCACACACACACATCATGACACACATCCCAAAATGGTATTTTATTCATCACTTTATAACAGTATTTTATGTAATAACTCAAATCGGTTTAAAAGTCACTTACTTAATATTTTTGTTGCTCACTCAGTATTTTTTTCACCCAATTTAGTATTTAATTTAGACACTTGTAGTTGCTAGCTTAGTTTAACTGTTTCCCACTGTTAGAAGCTCGTTTTACGTATTTTTATTCATTCATAAATGTCGCTTGTTAAGTAAATTTTTAGCAAACATAATTAAACGCCGCTCTGTTGAGTAATAAAGTATCTCGGGAACTTCTGTCACCCATATATTATTCATTCGCCCGGTTAATAATTTTCCATAATTTATAAAGGCGAGGATGATAGTCTTCAGCAACTGGGGGCCTAGCGCGAAAGTGTATCGTTCTGTCGGTCGTATTAACCGATCGAATTAAAACATCCATTCCCCCGTATCAAAGTATTAGGCATGGCAATGATTGCTATTTTTCAGTCATTGTCATATGACAAAATGATGTTTTTTTGTCATATGAAATCACCTGTGATAAATCATTGGCAATGATTTTTTGTCGCAGTGTCATAATGTAACACTTTTGCTATTTGTTACTTTAAATGAAATATGATTTATTGTGAACAGTTGCTCCTTGCTAATTTGCTACTTTTTTATGACATGTCATATATAGTTCGTGCGCTACGTAATGTGCTATTTGTGTGTATTATTTAAGCATTTTTTTTTAAACAATTAACTTCCCCTCATACTTGTACGGCTTGGGACTGACAATGTAAAATTTTTCATGTGAATTTTTTTTAAATCCTGAATGTGTGAGTAAACTTATTTTTTCATTGGCGTATGCACCTATCACTCATCACCGGGCGACTAGTGAATTTAAAAACAACATCATAAAATAATTCACACATAAAACGAAATTTCATTGTAAACAAAACGAGCTCGACGTTCCCTACTATAAAATCATAACAAAATAATCTAAACCTTACGGCGCTCAGCATAAAATTCAACAAACTAGAAGGTTTCAACCTGCCACTCGTAACAAAAATCATGACAAACGAATCTAAACTTTACGGTCATGTTAGTTAGTTAGTTAGTTTAGCTGGGAGGTGTCCGCACTTAGCCTCTCGATTGGGCCATTGTGCGTGCTGTTTCCTTCCCCTACTCCTACTCCTATAACTTTACGGTCATAAGTTTAAAGCTCTTAAAATGTTCAGTATCGTTATCGTTCGTCACCTATGATGGCATAAAAAATAGCACAGCATGTTTGTCTTTTTCTAACACGCATCTGTAGCAAATCATTCCTACTCGCTCGCGCGCTCAAGGCCTGCGCTCGCTAGACCCGCTCTGCTACATGTCATCAACGAATGAAAAGAAATTTGCGCATGACATATGATTTCACAGACTGTGATTTGTAACAGTCAATATGACAAAAAGTAGCAGGTGTGACAAATGATTTTCAAGTCATATGATTTTTCACCTGCTCCTCATGATATCGTCCATGCCTACAAAGTATTGACAATTTATGGTTTCTTACACGGCTAGATTGAGTTGGTCATGTTTTATCAAAGGATTGACACTGAGACTGGCCATTTTAATTTGTTAGGTTTATACGACCGAACGAAAGATACACTTTCGGCCCCCTGGACGCTTCAAGTGTAGAATTACCTTATTAAGCTTTATTTATTTTGTTTTAAAATAAAACACTAACGCGTAACTAAACTGAATATTACTAAAGTTTAGGCTAAACTTTTACTGTCGACACTGCTGTACATTTTATAGGAATAAACAAATATCATAGGGATTTATAAAAAAATGAGCTATTGCTCTAGTAATTCAATACGTAATTAATTAGTCCATAACTGGTTGTTAGTAAGATTACTATTCTTATAGTTTTTCCACAATTCTCATTATTATCAAGAGAACTCAAAAAACCCGCGTCGACTTTTCAGTAGTCTACACGTTATTTAATGACATAATTTCCATTGTGTTCCTTTGTTTGGTACGTTGTCTGATTTCAGTGAAATCAAAATTACATTGTGTTTTACCAAGAATCACCATTGTTATATTTGTTATTAACTTGACCACCAGTCCTACATTATTCGATTCGACATTTTAACAAGTTTTGGTTAATATTTTTCTTCATTATTTGGCAATTTTACCCGTTCGGATGTCTCCAAAAAAGGACCACCTCTTTTAATAGACGTGGATATTATCAGAAATTCAACTCTCTTAATTGGCTTCACGGTCGTCAACAGACAAGGCAGTTTACCTGTACGTACACATCGTAACAAGCTTTACTTTCGTGAATAAAACTATTACTAACTACGCCATAACAAGATAGTCCTAATCCTAATCCAATGGATGACAATAGTGTCTGTATAATGTTTCTGAAACATAAATAAGGTGTTGGATTTGCAGAGTTCCTGGGTTCGATTCAGATATTTCGTAAATTGGTAACCACTAAAGTAGACAGTTAATTCAGCGTATTATATATAGCTGTTTATAGTTGAATAAACATAATCAATGGTCTGCTTACAGACGCGTGATCAGATGACGTCTGCTGCGTTACGTCAATATGTTTTGTTTTGGGCCACCTGTTGGATGCGATGACGTTCTAGGAATCCTGTTGTTTGGGGCGTTAACGCTGCGTTATGTGCTAGAATATGCGTTTAAAATTATCGTATATTTTTCGCAATGAGTCGCCTCGCCTGTCGCACATTGAACGATAATACTTATTGTCATTGAGTAGGTGTAACATATTTTATAATGCCCACAGGAACTTGCTATCGTTATCACAATGTGAACTTCCATTCACAGTGATTTTAATGTTATTTAGAGTGGGTACTAAGTGCTAATTCGCAATTTGGATAATCAAGTTTTACTACTTTTTTGTTGATGAATCACATTAATAATCCTAATTCTTATTAATACCTTCGCAGAATTACCCACCTACGTTTTCATGCTTTGTCACACAACATTCCGTATCTAATTTAGATAATCTTTTAGACATGATAGGACCTACTCTATCAAACCATATAAGTAGAGATATTTTCGAGGGTTTATACCGAAATAAAAATATACAAACATAGCTGTTTCTTTGTTTACAACAGTAGCAGCATTATGATGTTAATCAACTGCTTTTTGTCAGATAATCACCTTAATTATCTCAAGGACGTTGAAATAATGAAATGCGATGTCGGCGACGAGTAGGCAATGAACACATTTGCAAATTTGCCCTATTTGTGTAATTCGCGTTAAAAAATTTCGTTTCGTTTTGCGTGTTGCTTACACGAAAATTTATCATAATCGGACACAGAAGATTTGATATAAAATCCTACATACTCTCAACATGGAATAAATAAAAATGATTCGGCACAAAAGGTGGTCTTACACTTAACGCAACACTTTTAAAAAAAATATAAAGTGGTCGTCATCTTTAGTTTTCTTCTTGACCTTGGAAAATATAATATGGAAGGTAAATAGCAGACATATGTCAAATAATAATCGGCAAGTAGTTCCGAAAATAACCTCCTACACCCTAACAAACTCTAGCTTACCTTCTTTTCTGCAGAATGCAAATTTCGAGAAAAAAAAACCGTTTTGTGGAAATTAAAATTCAGTAGGTTATTTGGCCAGATTTTATTTCTCTGGTGAATTGAATCTATGTTAGATTTGAATTTTATATCTATATTTTTCTTCATTTTGGTAGAACAAAAACCAAGTCATACATACAGCATTAAAAAGAGTACCTAATTAACATTTTTATAATTGTTTGTCTTTAAAACGTATTTTTTGTTGCTCTTTGCGACATTTAACAAATATCCGTCAATCAGTTTTCGCAAATAGAGAATTTTAGCGTTCTTTTTTGGTGTTCGTAGGTTATAAAGTACGTCTAGATGAAAAATACTCTATTTTAGAGTACGGGGTAACCCTACCCATCATACCCAGACCCGAGTAAATATAGAAAAAAAACCGTTTTCTATATTAATGCGTCATGTTATTTATGAAACAAATAGGTCTTTATCGCACCGCCCACAAAACATCTCCGTTTAGCCTAGTGGTCGACTGGTAGAGAATGCCTCATGGTATTAAGTCCGAAAGTAGGTAATGTATGTTTTTTTATCCGAGCAATAATGTTTAAATAAAATAAATAGTACCTAACACAACGTTAATTACTACCAAACTTTTACATGATGTCCTAGTTACCAATTATCAATGCACTTAAAGTACCTAAGTACTTCTTTTAATACGCGACTAGGTCAGAAGTCAATTACTTGAAATCTTGTAATAATAACAATCGCGGTGTAGATTGCATGAGAAGGGTCATTATACTTCATCAGAAGCCGCTGGAACCTTGATTCGCCATTAATTATACTTGTCGGTTCTATTACGCTATTGATAGCTCGATAAACAATCATTGCTCTGACGATACACACGCCATTGACTGATAGATTTTGTTACGTCGTTTTGTTTGTTTAAAATTACAATATCTGTCACGTAAATTGAATATTTTTTAATTTAACTGAAAATTTAAACGTCTTAGAAAATACCTCTGCTGATTTCACGGTCTGCTTAAATTATCTGTGAGAAATGTACGAGGCGTCATTATTATTTATTACTTAACTAGCTGTGCCCGCAACTTCGTTTGCGTGGACTACAGGATGATTGCCATACTATTGCCATACCAAGCAACGCTGTAGACTGCGTGAAACACTATTTATTAAGAAAAGAGCTTTTTACTAAGACTAATCAGTTATTTTATAAGTCAGTGCCAGCCATGGAGTGTTAAAATGTATTATTCTCACCGACTCCAAATAGCACCTACTGATTAGGTATGCTTTAGTCAAAACAATTTGCTTGCGTTTTAGTTTAATTTTGAAGTCGGTTTTTAGTTTATATGAAACTATTTTTATTAACGTTTAGTGGTAAGCCCTTAACAAAAAAATATCATTAAGAAACTATTATCATCATTAGGTCGGTTAGATAGTGGTCGCTAAAAGATGTTTAACAGAAGTGAGGTCCAGTTAAAAGTAAGCCTGCCATTTTTGTGTCGTAACCGCAGCTTAAGATCTTTCGTTCAAAATTAAGTTACTTTCAGAAATAAACTTATAATTTTTTTCTCGTTTCTGGGTGTGTTGGAATAAATAAAATTGCTGTCAAGTCCTCGTAAGCGCCACGTGTGCCCAATACACTGCAAAATATTATCTGTCGTCTGTTAAGGATTTTTGTGACTCCGTTCAGCAGTATGATATGATAACTGACAGACGCAAACATCTGAATAAGTTATTTAAAGTTAACAAACACACTATTTGCCTAGATTTTTTGAGAATTTTCTTTGATTTCCGTGTAATTCCTCCATCAGATCCTAACTTGGTGAAAACTGAACCACCTCGGGAGTATACTCTTTCAAACAAAAAAGGAATGTTGATATCTGTTCATTATTGACGGAGTAATTGCGTAACAAACATTGAAGCATTCAGACGAATTGAGAACCTCCTCCTTTTTTGAAATAGGTTAAAAATATCTTCAATGTAATAAGGTTTAATAAAGTAATAGATTTTCAGTTCCTTCTTATTCTTTATTGGAATCAATCCTTCCAGTGCCATTTTGCCATGAGTTTTATAGCAGGCGCGGCGAATTGGAAATGTTTCTTTTGAAATCTTTTTTTATCGGCATCAGAATTTAATGAAACAAAGCCTAATATAAGCGCACGGGTGACCTTTATCTATTTGTAAAAACCGCAAAGAAATCCGTGCAGTCACGGACGTAAAAAAAATATTTTTACGTCCGTGCGTGCAGTATCTTCGGCAATGAATTTATGAAATGATGACATTGATGTCAAAAGTGTCAAGCTAATGTCAACTTGTTCTTCTTCTTTTAAAGTTTTTTTTTTAAAGTCGCCAAACAAAAAGAGAAGAAGAAGAAGAAAGTTTTTTTTAAACTCATTGAAGGCTGTAGTTAGATTGAATTTTCTAAGAAATATTATATCGTTTTGGCTAATGTAAATCCTTTTTTTTCACCGGCATCAGAATTAAATGAAACAAGGCCTTAATATGCACAGGAGAGAGCTTAATCTATTTGTAAAAACCGCAAAGGAATCCGTGCAGTATCTTCAGAGATTAGCGTACACATACAGCAGACAGACAAGAATTAAAATAATTGCATTTTTGGATTCAGTATCTATTATAGAGTGCTCCTCAAAAACAATTTTCTAAATATCTTCAATGTACAGACATGACCCGTTACAGATTTATTATAGTATAGATGAGTACAAAGTAGGTACTAGTCTATCAATTATATAGGGGTTTTAACAATCACCACAACATAATTAGCCCACGTCTGGCCACCGTTTGACATAGGCCTCTCTGAATGCACGCCCTGAGCCCGATCCGAGGTATAAGTAGCTTTGCTTCTTATCGTTCATCCTTGTCCTACGCTGTGTTTTCCACTTACGAACACATATGAAAATAAAAGGATATTAATCATGCAAAATATTTTAAAAATCTACTTAAAAACTGAATCGTAATTCAATAAATCTGCAGCAATTTATGAACAAAGTTCATAAATTGCTGCTTCAAACCCATTTTTGGGTTTGACGCAGTTTGTCCCATTCGCATTTCGTCACGATTTCAGAAAAGGTCCCATTCGCATTTCGTCACGATTTCAGAAAAGGTCCCATTCGCATTTAGTCCCATTCGCAAATGGTCACACACTCAGATAAATTAAGTTTTTTAACATTTTCATATTGGTGGTACTTATGTTTGAAAATAAAAACATGCCAGCTTTTAATAATTACGTGTATTTTTTCAAAAATCAACATTCTTACAAAATCAACATAACAATATTTCTTATTATTTCAAAATCTAAATAAAATTATACAAAAAAGTGAATAATTAATGATTATTTTGACAACTGTAGAATAAGAACTTTTTCATAAATTGCTGCAGATTTATTGAATTACGATTGTTTAATAAAAAAGAAACTATTGGGAATAGACGCAACAGAAAATAAAAGGATATTAATCATGCAAAATATTTTAAAAAATCTACTTAAAAATTGAATCGTAATTCAATAAATCTGCAGCAATTGATGAAAAAAGTTCTTTTTCTACAGTTGTCAAAATGTCAAAACTGCGTCAAACCCAACCCATATTTTTTCAATACTGCTTCATTAATATTCTAACTAATACTATTAGAACACCTACATATTTCATGGAGCTGCAGCTTCGTAGCGAAACGATATCAAAATTCGCCATCGCCTGTCAGATATTTGAAAACGATGACAATTACCACGTGATTTCAAGATAGCATTATTTTTGAAACTCGTTAAGTTACAAAATTTTCTGTTTGCCTCCTTTTCAAAACTTTTTATTATTATTATTTTCAGGCAAACACAAGAATCAACCTAATACGTAGAGTGGATAACGAGTGGTTCTACGGGAGCGCCCGCAGCGGCGCCGAAGGTCTGTTCCCGTGCAGCTACGTGGAGGTGAGGGCGCCGCTGCCGGACCCTTCGGGGATCGCGGCTCCCTCGCCCCCCGCCTTTCCCTCCGCCACCGCGCTCTACGATTTTGCGCCCGCGCAGCCCGGCGATCTCCCCTTCCTCACAGGAAACACTATCACAGTCCTACAAAAAATCAGCGACGAATGGTACTTCGGCGAGTGTAACGGCGTTAAAGGACAATTCCCCGTAAACTACGTGCAATTGAGCTAAACGTAAGCCCCAAGCCCTCTTAATGTGATAACTGAATTGCCTGAAGACTGACCGTCTATCATATCAACATCCTGTTTTCCATACGAACTAACATTACGACGGCCAAAATGTTAATTTAGCTTATTAATAGGTAGTGCAAAATGTTTCCAATTTTAACTATGACTAAATTTTGAGAGCACCGTTTTTCTTTTTATACAAAAATGCGACAATATTTCAAGCCATTGAACGTGTACAATAACTAAAATGAGTTTTTCACTCTTGTTGCCATAATAAAAGTAAGTAAGCAGTTGTACAGGTAGTTTTTAGAGATAGTAAACGAATTAATAAAGTGGCCTGTATAACATTGCACGATTAATAGTTATGTAATGACTGATTGTAAATATTAGTACTTTTATTTACCTAAAACGCCCCTTTTGTTAGAGTATTAATTATCTTAGTTGGTAAAGGTTGTGTAATATATTATGTGTATTGTATAATAGTCCTGATTTGATCTGAACTTTTAGTTATAGGATATAGTTTTGTTACTTATTTTATATATGAGATTGTGGCTGAGTTAGCTTGACAATCGTGATGGTCTGCGGGAAGCGAGTAGAAACGAACAGCCAACGACTCTTTAATTAGTTGGAGTTACCTCCCTCCGCGTCTCGCAGACAGGACGCTTCTACGCTGTTGAGCTACAGCAGTATGGAGTGTAGACGGTTAGGAGGACCATCTCAAATGGAAGAATAGTTAGAAAGGAGTCCAACTTTATGCAGTAGAGTATCAGTTCGAAAATACTCCACACCAGCGCTAGAGGGTATGAAAGTTGTCGACGGAGTGAAGTGTGCAGAGTTGAAGAATTTAGTATTTTTAGTGTTCATTTTTTTAAACAATAAAAATATAAATTAATATTGTTTTAAAATTACAGATTTAGTTTCTTTATTTTTTTGATAAAATATAAAACATTAACATTTTTTTTTATTAAACAGTGCGCCAAAGCAGCTGAAAGTTTTTTTCTTTCCTTTTTTACGTCTCTTTTATCCCACTCTATTAGTTTTCGGTGCGTTTAAGCCTCTAGCTACAGTGGCGCCCAGTTTACGCCATTTTACGGACACTTTTTAATACACAGATGGTTCTCCTATACCTTCTACACTCCATATACAGCAGATTTTAAGTGACGTCATATTGCTTTAAATTGTATAATGTCATAAGAACCAAATATTACAATGCAGTACCCATATACTTTGTCAAGCAAAGTGTGGGTTACTCAGTAAGTTTAAGTTAATAGATTTTATTTGCACGACGACGTTATGTATAAATTATTTATTGATTTCATGTAGTATATGAGCTGTAAGCTTAATATTTTCTCTTCCAATGTTAGTTGATAAATTTTAATTATTATATCTACTTAAATCCAATTATTTTACGTAATTGTTTTTTATGCAATCGATTTTGTATATTTTTGTTAGGTTCTGTTTGTATGTGTCAGTTAAATATTAATTATTGTTTCGAGGGACCATAATGTTAAGTGCCTTAAGTATTTTTGTGTATAATACAATGAATTTATTTACGTATAAATAAAATCTAAAGTCAATTATTATTCCGTTTTTTTTCTTCACATCTTTTAACATTACCTTCTCAATTATTCATAAAACACATAAAAGGAAGAAAATTAAATTTTAATAACAGAATAGCAATGCAATGAAATTTGTCTTCAAAGTGGCCTCGAAATTGGCATTCAATGATGTGAAAAAATACTTGTGCACTGCACCCTTAGTCCTAAGATTGAAACCGACCGAGACTGGTTTCGTCGTGCCCACAAACCTGATGCATATTAAACTGTTCTAACAACCCGTATAATTTAGTATTATGGTTTAGAACCATTTAATAAACGCAAATTCATAAAATTTATTGCGATAGAGAAGCGGTGAAAATTAAACATGTCTGGTTACATCACATAAGTGAGGTTTATTTGAACAAAAATAATCTATAGGTACTTAAAATATTTACAATTCCTTATATTACAACTTAATGTCAACATACCCTGTTCACTTTTCAACCGTTGCCGACAAAAACAATTTGAGACGTGTTTGATGGCAAGACAACTCTCCCTATAAGTGTTCTCCCAAAGTTATGAATGCTATGAGATTTTATTGCGAAATAGCGACTATACAATATTAAACAAAAATCCGGCACATTCACAACATGTTGAAAAGGGAAAAAAGGGCGGGATTTTTTTCTAATATAGAATACGTACCGTACTTTAATAATAACTAATTGTCTAATAACACAGTCCCGAACATTTCCCTAGCGTATTTATAGAGAATTAGCTTCTCGTATATTCTCGCTATGGCCTTTACTTATTCCTAAATTCGCATATCTGTAAAAACTAACACTGACATTCAGGTACAAAACATACATTTTATAAAGTATCAGAAAGATAAAAGCGCGACTTTATAATGGACATAGTAATCAAAAAACCTCGTACACTTCTAAAATCTTGTAACAAATAGTGGTATTTAGAACAAATTGACAATTATTAATGAAATAGCATCCGTAAACGTGAATAAAAATAGAGCTGACTATATTGCACAAAGTTCAAAGTGATTAAAACAGTTGTGTCACTTAATCTGTTATACATAAACAGAATATGTTTATGACGTGTGTTTGTCTGGATAACTGCAGCTGTAAAACTATATCAGTTTGTTTACTTAGCCAGTTATGTAGGTTTTTCCATCTATCGATGTTCATTTCTATAAGTTAAAGATAGACTATAACATTACGCTCTCTGACGGACTATCTTAAACAATTTACCACTTTCATAACGAAAGTGCAAATAAATATTAGTAACAAACACATTAACATAAACTGCCAGATATAAAAGTATCTGAAGTAATGTTTACAGTTCGAAAAATAAAGGAATTAGGCTACGTTCAAGGAGACGCGGGGCGTCGGACGCTGCGGTACGCGAAGCACGCGTCCGGAAACAAGCATACGGCGATTCAAGGAGAAGCGTTTTTTCACGCGTTTGCCCGGGCGACGCCACGTCAGACGCAGCAAACGAAGCGGCAGGCGACGCAGTGAAGTGCAGTCAACAGCACGTCGACCTACCCCAAAAGTCAAAAATTCTCCAATAGATTTTCAACTTTAAGCCTGACATATAGAGTTCATTTTCAAATGAGAAAATTTGACATTTTGTGGTAGGTCGACGTGCTGTTGTCCGTACCTAGCGGGTGACGCAACGGGGGACGCGCGGCCGTAAACCGCTATTCCGCACGCCCCGCTCCCTCATAAACGAAACTACTAGTCGCCATATGTTTGTCTTTATGCGACAAATGCGGCGGGAATCGACGCGCGCCGCCTCTCCTTAACCGCGGATAAAACACTTGAAGCCGCGCAACCCACTCCGAACACCGTGCCGTCCGACGCCCCGCGACTCCTTGAACGTAGCCAAAGGGCTAGTTCAGGCAGATTGGCGGAAAACGCTCGACCTTTACTGCTTGGTATAGATCGTGCTTGTTTGCGTTTACTTTCCGCATTAGTTTACTCGTGGCACATAGACCACAAGCACCTGTCTGGACTAGCTCTAACTGTAGCACAAACTTATAAGTTAGGTAGGTAATGTATAAGTCGCATTGTATAAGATTCGACTTATAGATTAGTTTGTAGATAGAAATCCTAAATCTATTGCCTCATTTTACGAAGAGGACAGTTTCGAAAGCCCATTAAACAACTTCTCAATAATGCAAATTCAACATCATTTCATAGATCATTCAGCAAATCCTTAAGAATTATTATTCAATAACATACACATTAAGTTAACATTTTGCGTTAAAGCAAATAAAAGCTTGCAATGTGACATCTATACACAAAAAGCAAGTAACTATAGCATTACATTTTATTTGTCCGTTAACAAGGAAGTGTAGGTTCACTCTTGTATACAGCGCACAACGAGTATGTAGTTGCACTATTTATTGGCCCTTGTATCTACATTTATTTGCGAGTTGCTTTCGCTGTACAGAATGTCTCATTTTAATGGGTAATGGTGGAAAAGTACTTGAAAAATAGGTATGTTAATTGGCATATTAATGAATCTGCATATTATTTTATTTTATAAATCAATGTCATTTGTTAGAGTTAGAAAGCTGACCTATACAAACGAGAAAAATACAACCCTGTATTTTATGATGCCAGTAAGAGGAAAACGAGTCAACAATACGGATAAAAACTTTACTGTGAGAAGGTTCCCGGGTTTAATCAATAAAATTTAATTCCGGGACCTTTCGGAGTTAAGGTTTTTGCCCACTACACCGTATTATACCATGAACGTGTTAGGAGCGTATCAGACCCGAAAAGCAACACGATACGATTTATGTTCCCAATGAACGGATCGACGGCATTCTGTGCCCGTATACATCCCGTTTGATGCCAGTATGCAGCCCGTATGTATTTCTGTATAATTCCCGTATGCAACATCCACCAAAACCAATAGGCATCCATTTCACTTGCATGCATACGCGGTTACAACCCGTGTACTCACCGGTTCGCCGCCTGCGCGCAGCGTTTTGGAAAAGTCGGGTTTCATGCACAGAGCGTGTCAGCACCGGCAAAATATTCCGTGCATGGTACACGACGGTGTTGGTGGGTGACGGAACTGAACGGTCTAGGTTTTTACCTAGTTCGAGTTGGTGAATAAAAGTTTTTCCTTTATTCACCAACTCGGACCACAAGCCTATGGCCCATTTGTAAATAGTTGCAGAAAATCAAAATCAATTAAAATTTCAATAAGTTTAGTAATTCAGAATTACTCAGCTTTATGAACTCCGTGAATACAGTTATAATAAAATTAATTCTTCATTCAGTAACATTCCGCATCCTATTATAAAGATTTTTTAAGTACTATCCCTGTGCCCTATTGCAATGTTACATTCTGTATAGTTGAGGTTTTTAGTTACAAAGACATTCAAAGAACATTGAATCTTTGAAAGATAGACGTATTAGTTTATTATTGCAAATGTGTAGCATGATTTAGTATTCTTATATTAAATTATTAGTCAATACTAATTTATTTTACCCTGGGCCGAAATTCATGTGCACAAATCACTTCTTGTGGTCACTTGAAACATAATGCTAGATGCGATGATACAATTGTTTATGATTAGATTTTTTATATTTACAGATCGTTTAGGTAGTCGGAGCAGCTTAGTCGGGCCTGTATATGGGTATTCTGGGTATGAATTCTATAAGAAGTACATATTCCATCATGGATGAGGAGTCGCAATGCTGCTTTGTCAAGCGCCAGCGCAGTCCCAGTTTATTGTATAGTCGGCTGTTTTCCCACTCCAACAATTTGTTCAAGGAGTGTTGAGTCTGAAAGAATTAATTTACCTTTAATTCTTAAAATTTATAACTATGCAATGCAACGGATTCTCGGTTCAGTTCAGAAAACATCTTTCCTATATTAGCTTAAGTCTAGATTTCCTAGGAGACACCATTGACAAAATTAATGTCTGGTAACATGAGAATGTTGATTCCTTACTTTTAGACCATAGCAATTTACTGGTGTTATAAAAAAAATTGTGTAATTTTAATTCTTAAATATTATTTGCTACAGGTAAGTTTTTATGTTGAATAAAGTTTCGCTTGCACATGAAACTTGCTTTTTAGAAATAAATGAATAATAAATAAATTGTTTCCACAATCACACCAATTATATAATAAGTGTAATAAACAATATACTATTTTAATAAATCTAAAAATCTTTAAAATTGTCATGGGCACACATTTTATCACACAGTTGTATTCCAAGAACAGTTATCAGGCAGTTTATTGTTTAAAAATAAACTTATTGTTTTCCTTCTCTCTGAGAATCAAAGGAAAAGGAAGGGGAAATATTGTTTTAAATATTAAGGCTCAAATAAGCTATATTTGTAAATATAATGTGATTCTAGCAGTGATTTATTTACACCTTAACAAACAGGTGCTGGCAATAATAAAATAATTCTAGAAACATACACATTATTAAAAAAATACTGTGCTGTGAGTATTCCTATGACTATCACCCAAATGTATTGACTGTGAGAATATATGTGAACATCCAATACTTAATCCCCTGGTATATGGTACCCTGCCAAAAAGGACAGACAAAACCATTTGTATGTATCATATTATTATGTGATACATCAGACAGGGAACCTGATCAAACAGATTTTTTATTTTGATAGTAATAAAGGTATGCATAAACACGTTGTTTTAGTTATGTGCGTGGACAGATGTCACAGATGTGAAACTCATTTATTCATGTGTCACTTAACACTTAACTAACAGTAACCTATATGGTTACAGTCTACATCACTGAATCTCTGACATGCGTCATAGAATAAACAAAATAACTTACCCTTTTACTAAGGCAAATGACGGGCCAAAGAGAGCATCCTAATGTACAACAACAGCAAACGCAGCCACAAAACAGCCATTTAACATTGACAGGCAGGGTCTTTTTCAGAACACTGTTGATGCGGGCCACTGTGGCTTGGTACTCCTCAGGAGCCACCCGGGACTGAAGCCCAGATGGGAATTCTGTATTAAAGCGGTTGCTCAAGCCAAAACTGAAAAGTTATAAAGAAAATTAGTTACTGTTATTAAACAATCATGCACACTGAGAGTCAGGGACACACTGGTTCCACCAATGTCAAGTGTAAAAGAAATAAAATTAATCGGAATAATCAACAATATCTAAACTATTTTAGATTATAAAATTGAGATTAATAAAACAGATTTGAAGTACATATAACATTTGCTATAAACCGAAAATATGTGTTTATGTTGATGAGAGACATTTAATTATTAATAAACAAAGTGCAGATAAGTTATCTGTTAATATTATAATCATTATATATTTATTAAGCTAGGTCCTAAAGCCTATGTTAACAGGACAATAGGCTTAATTAATAAATAAATAATAAAATCTAGGTCCCTCCCCCTCACAGCCTAAGTGTCTTGGCCCCAAATGCTCAAACATGTGGCTACCACTATTGAGACTACTGATGCACTGACAATGCCAGCCCGTGCCGATGTTTGTGGACGGTACAAAATAAAATTTAGCTAGTGTCAATGCATAAGATCCATGAACTCTTGCCCATCTGCCAACACATCTACCTAAAAGTTCAAAAAAGGCTTGTATAGAGGGCTTGTTCAGTTAGAGCCCTGACTGGCGTGTCAGATGAACCTCCTAATGATTATTTATAATTTGTAAAGTATTTTTTGCTTTGACATAACACAACCTTGGACTATGAAATCACAAATTTGTATTCACTAAGCATTGCCATGGTAGATATTAAAGTTCTGGGCTAGTCTAAAATGTAAACAGCCAAACAGAGATAAAGTCAATTTAAATACAACATTATAGGCGCTACAGAAAAAAAACAAACAAACTATTACACCTAAGTGTAAGTTTAGTGATTACTTTAAGGATACATACTTTGTCAGTTTAATAAGCTAGATTGGTCACAATCTCAACTGATAAGAAACAGCACTTAATAAATGTGATATTAATGACTTGCAAGAACAATATTGTGGTAGGCAGCATCCAAGTCAAAGTAAAGATCATTGTTATACCAAATTATTTATTTTCACAAACTGACATCATAATTGAATTTTCTCAATTGCATTTAAAATGAGTCAGGCTTCAGAACTTTATTTATCTAATCGCGAAACACATATTTAACTTTGTCAACACTTCCTGCAGGTCTAAAACGGCCGCATTGGATGTTTCATACTTCGTTCATAATATGCAAAAAGCAAATCTTAAAATGACAGTTTTGTATGGAAATTCGTAATATGGTCCACTTATTATGAAATGAGTAATTCATGTTAAATGTCAAATTGGTGAACCACCATTTTAATGTTATTTTTATCATTATTTTGTATTGATATTTGTAGAACACACAAAACTTGAGTATTTTTAAACATTTTGTTCCTTTGTGTTGTTAAAAACATTAATTTTCACAAAAACCCTAAAGTAAGGTTGGATGCGTCACTATATTTTTTTAACGTAGCAACATCGTCATCAAATATGATCCATTCGATGAAATAAATTGCATATGATTCATTTAATAATGTGGCCAATTTAGGGTTTGCAAAGCATTTCCGCTACATTTCACTAAATGAATCAGATAAAAAATGAAACATCCAATGCGGCCGTTTCAGACCCTCTGTCCACAAAAGAAAACGATTTGGACCAGACGCACTAGGGGCTTACTATTATTACTTAAACCTTGTTTTTGTTTCTCCTGCGTAGTTTTTTACATTTATTGTTGGAGTGCAGTGCTGCTCAAGTGTTAATAGAACTTTATTTAGTATAGTTAGAAAGGTTTACTCCGAGAGATCTGTTTTTAAGCTGGGTAGAAATAATAATACCAAAAAATCAAGGCTTCACAAAGCAATGACGTTTAAATGTAGGCCTACTACATACTTGTTTGAATACATTTCTACGGTCGTTCATGAGAGGTTCTTGGTCTCAAGAAAATTGAAATTGGCGCCAGGTCAATATCCGTTCGACCCAAGAAATCACCTCAATGCCATTGAACGTAGACGACAAAGAACGAGAATAGATTTCGCTCATGCATGCACGTCTAATGGCTTCGTTTGACCGTAATAAGAGTTACAAGAGTTTAATGGTCAACAGCTGATGTTATGAGCACATACAGTTAAATAAAACCTTACACTGTCATGTTACCAGCTCCTCGGACGACAATAGGATCAGGCACTAACGTCACATGTGTCTCCTCTATATTCTCCTCACTTTCAGTCTCATCTGGGTAAATTGCATCAAAATCTGCCATTTCACTTATTTACTAACTAATAAACAATTTACGATTCTAATACCTATCACTTAACACTTTGTTTGTTTGTTGGATTTTACACAATAATGGAAAAGAAAAGTGACGTTTTCATTTCTTAAACAGAAATGGTCGGTGTTGCTATTTCATTTATTCCTCGCTTTTTTACCCTACGCCGTACTGTTCTTTGACAGATTGGTGGTAATAAAAAGGTAAACTAAACGTTTCTGGATCTAGCTTGGCCTAAGCAAGTCAATCAAAAAAATCACACCTAAATGAACTAAAAGTACACAAATAATTTATGTGAAAATTCCTTTTACCTAGTTTTATTTAAATGCTCAATCTATTTAAATAAAGTAAGCAATTTGGTTCGACCCATCGAACGCCGTCGCGCGCAACCATAGACTTAGGATTCGCTACGCTCTTAAAGACTGACAAAGCGTGGAAAAGAGACATCATATCCTTGCGGGCACCCTACAAGATAGAAAAAGACAGATGTCAATGTACCTATGTGACACAAAAAAAATATGTAACTGACTATAAATGATTTCAATTTTAAACGTCAAAATTAATTTTATTAAAATATACAAAATTACAAACGGAAAACTTATTTAAATATTTCTGTAGACATGGGGTGCTGTTCAATTATAAATTGTGATGTGACAAGAACATTTAACCCAAATAAATACACATTTCACAGGTAAATACATTTTTTGATGAAAATATTTTGAAACAAATTTGTGTTTAATTCGTAATTATAATCGACAAAGAACTTGGATTTTACAGAAGAATATGAACTTTGTTTGGTGTGTGTTTGTGTATTTCGTAGTTAAAGACATAATTACAATAAATATTAGGTAAAATAGTAAATTGTATGTCTACACTAGGGATTGAACTAGCGGTGACGTCATAAGTATCGATAAAATATCGACAGCCATTTGTGGGTATAGAAGATTAGTAGCAATTACTAAAAAAATATTTATCGTGTTTGTTTACAAAAAAAACACTCCAATACTGTTTTTTTGTGATTACATTATGAGATTTTAGTTTTATTTTTGGGCATCTAAAATATAACTTGTTTATAAACGACTAAAAGAATTCTGTATAGTTTAGTCAAATATTTAGTATAATATAAAATATTTTTTTAAGAATACTATCTATACCTGAAATACGCGAAAAGTGGATAAGAGTTATAAAGTAAAGTCGTTAATTTTATCTATACGGTAAGATTATTTATTTGTGATGTACCGACTTAAAGGATAATAATCGTGATAACAAACAACTTTTCCCAAAAAACTTATTTCCAATTTCAATTTAATTAAGAGTATGACGACCTCCGTGGCCGAGAGGCCAGCATGCTGGACTTTAAATGGCGTCGCCATCTCTGAGGTTCTGGGTTCGATCCCCGGTCGGGTCAATGTAGAAAACGAACTTTTCTATATTGGCCCGGGTCTGTGTGTTGTGGTACTCTCGTTGTTACTGATTTCTTTAACACAATGGCTTTAGCTACTTACCTTTGCATCAGAGCAATGTATGTAATGCTGTCACATGCTGTAATACATAGTTTCGTTTACAAACAAAATGAAGTCGTGATGGGGCGAGTAGTTTCTTGAAAAAATTTGTTTGTTAATATCAGTATAAACAAACAAATTTTAAACTCTAACAAAATTTTCTTTTAAAAAAATCATAGTATAAAAATATTGTTTAAAATAATGTACATTGTATAAAAGTGTAAATATGTATAACAATAAATATTTTGATTGTTTTATTTATGTTTAAATATGCCTTACATAGTTTTCAGAGTTTACAATTTTAAAATAATATTTTTTTTGCTTGATTTTATTATAAGTTTTAATTTTCAATCCAAGTGACAATTTATATAACATTTAAATTAACTTGAAATGAACCTGTTGTAACTCTATTGTTGGTCGGTTTTACATTATGTCGTTCTGTGTAAATAGAGTTGGGAATGAAACACAGGTGTCAGTTAAATAAAATAAAAGCATTTCAAGAATTGTGACATCAAGTATGTTTTAATGTATTTAGAGGATATTAAATAATTTTGACATCATATAAGGAATATGTTGAAATGAAATTATGATATGAAATTGTTTTAAATAGGTTTCATATTTAATATTTGAGCAGACACCCTGGTAAAGGTTGCAGGACGACGCTGGATGCAGGTTGCTTCCACGGTTGGAAGCAACCTGCATCCAGCGTCGTCCTGCATCCGATCTGGGAGTCACTGGGGGAGGCCTATGTTCAGCAGTGGACGTCCTGTGGCTGAAATGATGATGATGATGATGACATATTTAAAACGACCGTTTTCTTATTTTCCATTATATAAACTTGTTCACAATATTCAATTACTCATTTTTCGATTTAATGCAAGTAAACTTGTTTTTTAGATTTCTCAGTTTCCAGACTGTGAAGTTTTCATAACAAAAATATGACCTTTTTTCGACCATATCTTAACTTTACACATACAAGCCCAGAAAGCCCCGTATCCTTTCCGTGATACTGATTTTCACCTCTTTTTTGTTTAAAGATTAAGTTTAACTTTAGGTGCTTCAAGATCCGCGGCGATTGTGACTTGTGCCAAATCAATTTGATGCCGGTTGCAATTTATCGATAAAAAATTTGTGGCTTGAACAACACTACTACACACACACATACGTGTCACATTTTTTGTATCATTTGCAATGAGCCTTTGTCTATCTTGTACATTCTATATCTATGCGCGCAACGGACAATGGTCACCAACACAGATTAGTCAGAGTATGTCACCAAACATTTTATTTCACATGAAGATGTTTTTGCTAGTTATTTTTCAAAAGGTATACTCACAGAATTTACAATGTTTTTTGTGCTAAATTTCGGAACGGCTAAACCTGTTTTGTCAATAAAGGACTAAGAAATTAATTACGGTTAATCCGATAAGAAAAGTAAACTAGACATATAGCTCACCGTTACCTATATAGAGTGTAATAAATCTCATTGTAAAGAGGATTATTTATAGTAATAAATAATGATATTGGACAACATCACATTCATTGCTCTGATCGTAAGATTAGTAGCGAAAGCACTTGTGCCACAAAACCCAGACCTGAAAGAACATTATACCGCCCATACCATCTCTGTCTGGCCGTATGGTTAACTGGTGCCTTTGGCATTAGGTCTTCCATTTGTACCACATAATTTTTGACTGTGTAATAAAGTTTAAGTAATAGAATAAATGTTATAACAATATTGAAAAGTTAGTTTTCTACATCTAATCGACTCGGCAGGAAATCTAGCCAATCTGAAATCCCAGAGATGATGTGCCAAAACTGGCGTTCTCGTCTTTCGGCTACAGATTAGGTAGAATTTTAGAATTAAGAAAACAGACTCATTTAACGGCTAAATAAACCTTAGGTGGCTTGGATGAATAAGAATATTTTATTAGTATTTATATTGTTTGTTTGTATTTTAAGTCTTGGACCTTGACTGTATTTATGTAAATCTAAATCTAGGTGCCGTAGTACAGTTGTCGCCCTAGAAGTTAAGAGCCTGACGTTGTATGATTGTTTAAAAAAACTACTCATACCTAGAAACTATTATAAGATACCTAAACGACAAATTATAAAAGCTACACATAATAAAATTGTCCTTACCTCTCCTAATTGCAGTGCCCTACAGGGCGGTGTTTTATAGTTTTAATTAATTTATGTTAATTATCGAAACAATAAACGACTGAGTCTTAAGATCATTTAAGTTTTTGACTGTATTCTAGTGGAGTTGCCGGAAAAAGCTAGCTTTTTTTAAAGTTAAGGAATTGTTTTTTAGGTCAAAATAAAAATGATAAACACATAGATAACCATAATGTACTATAGTAGCTAGAGCTAGGTAGGTGCTACTCATGTTTTATTTCATGCTCTATGTCCAACATAATCACACGTTCAATTAATCCGTAAAAGGGCAGGGCTATTCTGAATTATCTTCGAATGTAGCGCGGCCACTATCACACACCCAACAGTGATAACATGTATTGCAATTTATATGCAGTTAACAAAGATCAGCAAGCCAACATAGGGAAAAAAAATACACCGGTTGGCATGTGTCTGCTGAGGTTTAGTAGCCGACCTCTGGGCGTCCCTTTTTTGCCTTATAAATAAAAGAGCACTGCTGGGCAAAGGTCACCCCCAGATTTTTCCATTGATCTCTATCTAATAAACGGTCGTAGGGGGTTTTGGACTTTGGTCCAAAATCACCACGGTGTCTACGGTGATCCAAGGAGTGTTGGTAAGTGTGTGTAACGCCAGAGCCTCGTTTGTTATATAGCAAGATACACCGCGAGTGGTTAGGCTAGGATTTTTAGACTTACTTACTTAGCTGCATAAAACAATACCCTATTTGTAAGTAACAGTAGCAGGCCCTTGTCCAACAAATACAATATTCCCACCCTGCTCGAAAATTTCAGAACCATTTGATTGAAATTCTGTTAATTTTGGGCCACTATCGCAACGTGAGATTCCTAGTAGCTTACATTCTTTTGAACATCTCGTTCGACCAAGCCCTTTTTGAACTATAAAGGCCCACACGCCATATGCTGAAGGCACAGTCAGCATTATCAAGCCTCCATAGCATTACATGCCGCAAACAATCGGTAGGAGCCTTAGCAGTAAATAAAACACATGAGGCTAAGACGGCGGATTACGGAATTAGAAATAAATAAATAAATATCAGACAACATCACACACATTGTTCCGGTCCTAAGGTAAGTAGCCACAGCACTTGTGTTATAGAAATCAGAAACAACGACGGTACCACAACACCCAGACCTGAGACAATGTAGAAAAGTTCGTTTTCGACATTGACCCGACCGGGAATCGAACCCGGAACCTAAGAGATGGCGACTCCATATAGTCCGGCGGCGTGCTCGCCTCTCGGCTACGCAGATCGGAATTATAGCGGCACACACGGAATGTAATGTTGACTGGCTGTTGTTTTTGGAGTTTGACTCACTGCAGCTGTGACCCAAAAACTTGTCACACACGGACCAAAGCCTGGGCACTCATGTGCTCTAAGACCGATAAACATTAAGGTCACATTTGAATAAAATTGAATAATAATAGTCGTAGGTTGGCGTAGCGGCGTAGCCAATAGAAGGGCCTAGCAATTGTTGAATTGTACTCTACTGTCGATATATAGGTATATAGGATTGTTCTTACAAGTTGAATATTGTATTTTTTGACTTAATTAAGACCTTCACTTGTAAGCTTTATTTAGCAATCTTAAGTGAGGAATATAATCCTTATGGCATAGCGGTGTAAAGATCCTTGCGCAGCGCTATATGGATGACATTGAAGCTATAAAAGGAACTCTTAGTACCCCATACTAATGAAATAGCAGAGGGCTTTGGGAGGACACTATTGGGAAATCTTAATATATAAAACAAAGTCGTGTTTGTTCCAACACTTATAACAAGAGAAAGGATGGACCGATTTTCATGGTTTATGATTTGTTAGATTTGTCTCCGTTCCGAATAGCAGAAAAAACAATACAAACATTAAAAAGTTGACGAAAAAAAAATTGTTTGGCGGTAAGAAGTTCGCCAGGACAGCTAGTGGTTGATAAAACTTAGTTTGCTTTGAGGGTTTGCAATTTATGTATTCGAAAAAAGTAGAATACAATGATTGGATCTATAGATGCTCTAGTAATTCCAAAAAGCTACTAGTCTTCAAAAAACACTAAACCAATTCAGCTAACATATGATGTCAGACACGTTAATTTTCCGCTTGATTGATTAATATTAACTCGGTGACCTTAGCCAATTTGCAATAAATAAATGTGTTTTATGAATAAATCATAAACACCAGCGTATAGCCTATAGGGCCGGCCGTGAAAGAGCTGCGTTTTTCTAAGGCGGGTGCGTTTGCGCCGAATGCTCAGCGCATGCGTATAAAAGCGGCGCATACGCACCCCTCTGCACTCACTACACTTGGGAACGTCGAACCTACTCAACATGAAGGTACGATCATTATAGGAATACATTTACTTTTTGTGCTTTGTCTTAGATCAAATATGAGATCCTCAATCCTATGGTCATTTTAGAAAATTACCTATGTGAAATAATCATAAGCATATTTACTATCGTATATATAAATTATGGAAATAATTTCTATATCTATTTTATATTTTTTGTGATCTTTACATAGCCATGATGTAACACTAACCATTTTTTTATTTTAATGCTTTATTTCTTGTTGAGAAGTTGTACAAAAGTAAAGGTAGACTAAGTGCCAAGGGGATTCTCTATCAATCTACCAGTAGCCAAACAGAACTATGGAATAATGACGATTGTAGGTAAAACGCATCTAAAAATGGCGTAATCACGTATTAAATTAATAATTGAAGTGTACTAGTAAATTTGTCCAGCATTTTGCTAGTCATTAATAAAGCAAAAGAACACGCATTAAAAAAGAAAGATAATTCTCTCTGACTCCGAATAAATAATTAGGGTGACTTTATACGATATGTTATCGTGACTAATATTTACTAGGTAGACGTTTATCAGCAAGATCACAACCTTACCAGAGAAGGAGAATGTTAGTAATTTTTGATTGATAAGAGGAGAAACATTTCTACCTTGGAGGAAAATCCCTTTCGGTTATAAAAAATCGGGAAAACGTACGCAGACAGGAAATGTTAACCCGCGTTTAATGATGACAAAAGCCGCACACCGATTGACGGACAAGTTATTCAAAGTGAGCCTGCCGGTTGCGGTTTCGATACCCGTAAGGAGTAGGTAACTGTTTTTGTGATAAACACGAGCATTTGTACCTAATCATGGATGTTTATAAATATGTTTAGGTACATTTATCCATTATTGGGGCTTGATAATATAATTTACGTGATTGTTGCAAGATTTTATAAATAATAAGGCCCACTTGTGCTGCATGTCTGGATAAGCGAATTCGATCCCGAACTATAATAATATAATCATTCTATAGTTGCAGTATGTATGACGATGACAGAGACAGAATGATGTCTTAATCTGGTACTAAACGAATCCGGTTGTACACAAGTCCACCTAACATTATAATAAAATTTAAATCTACCCACTCTTTAGGTCATAATCCTAGCTGCTGTTATGGCTGTGTGCCGAGGTGCATTCGGGGGCGTTGTGCCCGTAGCTGCGCCTTACGCGTACGGCAGACCCCTGGGCCTGCCCGTCGCAGCGCCCCTGGCCGTGGCAAGGCCCGCCTACGCGCCCTACGCCGCGCCCTACGCTGCGCCCTACGCAGTCGGCCACGCCATCGCTAAAGTTGCAGCACCAGTCGACGAATACGACCCCAACCCGCAGTATTCATACGCTTACGACATCCAGGATGCTTTGACTGGCAAGTGAAATTAATTAATTTGGTATGCCCTATACATACATGAAGCTTAGAATGAGACTTGCCATACCGCTCGCAGTAACGACAAAGAAATATTTAATAACTTATCATGTGTAAGAGGAATTTAAAGTACATTAGATGTGCAGAAATCTAATATTCTTAGCGTTAAATGCAGTAGCGCCTAGTAGGCGTGATTCTACGCGTCGCGAATAGGAATTACGACATTCAGGATGCTTTAACTGTTGTATTTGATACGTTATTTTTGACGTGACAACGTCGAATCGCACGCACGAAAAATTGTCACGTTCCGCGTGCGAGCCTCTCTATCGCTTGTTCAGCGCTCTGAACAAGTGATAGAGAGGCACGATCGGCCTAAGCGTTCGGCTTGTGACGCATCTATCTCTCTTGTGTTGTTTGTCTTGTGTTGTGGCCGATGCATCCGAACCGAGTAGCATCAATGTTTTTTTAATGACGTTATCACGTAAGATTTACGTCCGTAAGCAGACTTTACAGACAACAATTTTTTTTATATGGTACCTACCTTATGATAAGAAACGTTAGCTATTTGAATAGTGAAATAGTATGATAATATTCTCTTTCCAAATTAAAAACCAATATCAATTTGTTTAATGACGTCTCGACGAAGACGAATTTGATTAATAGTTAAATACATTTAGATTTAGCGTCATGGTGGCACTGGTGAACCTTAAAAAACAGTGGTCAACAATTTCTATTGTGTAGCTATATTGTAAATTAATAAATATTGGACATCATCTGGAAATCGTACCCGGGACCTCAGAGACGGCGCCGCCAAGTCCGGCATGCGCGCTTCTCGGCGACGGAGGTCGTCAATTGTGTAACTAGACAGTCAAAGGTTTAATATTTTCCGCAGGTGATTCTAAGAGCCAGCAAGAGTCGCGGTCCGGGGACGTAGTCCAGGGCTCGTACTCGCTCGTCGAGCCTGACGGCACGCGGCGCGTGGTGGAGTACACCGCTGATCCGCAAAACGGGTTCAACGCCGTCGTACACAAGGAGCCCCTGGGCGGAGTAGTCAAGGCCGTCGCGCCCATCGCCGCCCACGGCTACCTGCACTAGTCTGCCCCTGGCATCTGACCAAGACCGAAGCGAAGCTGGGTAAACAGAATACACCATCCGTGGGACTCAATTGTACAACTTTTACGAGTCATTTTTCGATGCTCATTTGTTTTATTTCGCTAATTAGTAAATGAATAGGCGAAATTGTGATTATTATTATTAGTTACCTATCATCATCAAATAATAAGAGTCTTCTTGTTGTAAATTGATATTGCTTGCTTCTGTTTACTTGGTTTCGTCTACGACAGATTTACCGCTTAGATGGATTTAGAGGTCTCGATTAATTTAACTACATTTTATTTAAATCTTATAGTCCGCCTAATTTAATGTAGGCAAATGAAATCGATGATAAAAATGATAAGTTGTTATGGTATGCGTTGAAATATTTTTATTGCATTTTAAAGACCGTGGAGTGTTGTTGCTTTTACTATGGTTTTTGTTACAATTTGTTTATTTTTTTGTTGACGGACTAAGAATGTCAGTTTATTTACGCGTTGAGCTACAGAAAGGGGATTACTTGTAATTAGCAGTTGTCAGGAGCGAAGTAGTGGTTTGTTACGTGATTGTGAGTAATGCGTTTGTCTAAATCCGTCTGGGCTGGCCTGTGTTCCGTCCCAGTGACCTGAGCCGTGTTGTGTTGATTTATTTATGTTTATGTACCTATTGTTATGTGTTTATGTTAAAACTAAGGTAATAAATAAGAGGAATCGAAATATTTTGGTTTGATTTGACTTCACTATTACTTCACTTCACTTCACTTGTATCTGCGTATTTGTAACCTTAACTAGTAAAACTATTAATTTATCAATGATTTTCTTCATCATCATTTCAGCCATAGGACGTCCACAGTTGTACCTGTTTAACTGTTGTAGGCCTCCCCCAGAGACTTCCAGATTGACCGGATTTCTTAATTCAAACTAAATATTTATCTTCTTTTTTTCTTTACCTTACTAGGCAAAGAAAATGACTGACGTCTGCAAATTAGTAACATATTTCCTTTAGGAACCTTTAGGAATAATGTATGGTCATCGACATATTCAAAAATATTTTTTGCGGTTTAGCAAGCCATAAGTCGTAAAGAGTACCCGTATATCTTATTTTAAAGTGCCTCAAAACATAAATGGGGCCCTTGGCCTGAATCCGGTGGTGTATTAAGCGCGTATTTATTTTTGCTCTTGTTCCAAAGTAGGTCAATTCGCGTCGTAAACGTCATCGGCTTACGAGTTGGCGTAGAGCGGCGTTGCGCGCCAAAAAGCGCACTCTTCGACTCGTAGTGTGAGAGAAAACCAGTTTGTTCGAATGCCTAAAAGAATGACAACATTTTTGGAAGTACTTTAATAAAAAACAACAAATTTAAGTAATTGCACATATGTAGAAATTGTAATGATCTAGTAGTAAGGAATTATGATATTTGCGTAATGCCGGGGCTTCACCTGCGCTTAATGCCATTAATAAGTGCGACATTTATATGAAATAGCATACTTATTAATGCCAATATTAGACGCAGGTGAAGCCCCAGCATAACAAGTTATACCTACCATGTAATTTCGCAAGGGGCGACTCCTTTATGAGTTAGAAATGTTATAGCACTGCTAGACGTGAGACAATTTTAGAATTCGATTTCAAAATTGAGTCGACCGTTAATCGAAGGCAGGACACTTTGCGCTTTAATATTACCTACTACGCTAATCGGGAATTTAAAATAATCCCAATGTGATAATTTTAGTTGCTGCTATAATAATACTATACTACACTACTAATACTTTAATGCATTGTAAATTTTTGTTTTTAGCAATTCCATGCACCCACGTCCCATCGCATGCCGGGCGAGTGCTTGAGTCCCACCTGAGGTCGATGATTTTTTTTCAAGTGTTATTTATCTTTACTTTGATGCAGTCTAATGCTAATACTTTGTTTCTTTCTTCAAGTATTAACATGGATAAGTAATACTTCTATTAAATTCGGTTTTCATGACTAAGATCTCAAGATTTTTTATAAGTGTCCGCGGTCTCAAATTAAGTGACCTTTTTTAAAATTTAATAAAATTTATTTAACTTGTCACCCGGGCCAATATTACAAATCTATTGACTACTTGTTAATTAAAATAGGTTAAGATGTTCAGGCACTACGGTGGATCATACAAATATTCACTTACATACATACATAGACTGCCAAAATCATTACCCTTTCTTTTGGGTTCACCTTAGTCGGGTAAAAATAGGTAATACAAAAACTTTAGTGAAGTTCTAAGAAGTAGCCTTAGCCATGTGTGAGCCGCACCCAGTCATTATTCGCAAAGTGCTGTCTGCGCGGCGGACCGATATGTTTTAGAATCTGTGCTTTGTAAACTTGCATTGTAAACAATTTGGGCCAATTAAACGTAACTTGTAAATTGTTTTAAAAATCGAAGTTTCTAAGTTATAAGCTAGCATTAGAAATGGGTTTCATGATGTTTTAATTGTAACTCACAACTTACAGATATATTTTTTTATCTGCGCATGCCAGAGTTGTAATTGCTTCGAACAGCACGATTACCCAGCGATCTTCAGGAAGTTTTCTGCCTGGTGAATGGGTATTGGGTACCTACATTGCTTTGTAGGTCTCTTTTACTGCCTCTTCCTCTGGGAGGAAGAGGCAGAGGAAGAGGCAGTGCTTGACGAGTGAAGACCTGAAGTTTTTATAATTGTTTGGATTCATCATAATTTATGTGTCCGAAGTTACCTACTACAGTACAGGGTAGATTACACAGAAAAAAAATTTGTGTATGGTTATCAGAAGTTAAGTTTCATATAATGCGCGCTAGAGCAATGTTCACAAAGACACCGCAAAGTGTTCCGAGACCGGATCCGTGAGCGATGTCATGTGTGCGTTACTCGAGCGCGCATTGTATGAAGCTTACCTTTTGATACCTATATTTTTTTCAACACAGTTGCTCGTAAATTGACTCTTATAACACCGTTTTTAGTTTCATAACTCATCATATCACGCACTTGTGCTGTAATAATATTATCGCACTAGTGCGGTAATGTAAACTTTTTTTTAAAAAAACCAGCAAAAGTTTGTGTCTAAGAACATTGAATATTTTACCAATATTAAATTATTTTAGGGTTAAGATGACAAATAAATATTTAATTTTATCAAATTGTATATTAATAAACACAAATTAACTTAACTATCACTTTGAGAAACAATAATTTATAGTTTATTTTATTTTTTAAATTGCTGCTACTCGGCTGAACAGCTTGTTTTTCCTGTGCCATTATTGAACCTGCGCGCGCATCTAAATTGCGGCGCGCGAAAAAAACAAAACTTACGTGCTATTTTCCATTATTATTTGGTAATGTTGTTGCCGTGTGGTTAATTACTATCAAAAATGTCTACTTTAAATAGTAAAGACGAGTAAAATGTTATTCAACCCCGTCGGAAATACTTATCGAGGCACGAAACGCGGGTGATAGCCTGTTGCCGCCAAAATGCATAGAAAAACAGCAAAAACGCCAAGTCATATTCGGTGAAGGTATTTTAGATTTTAGTTTGTTTTTCCTCGCAATTGTGTTGAAAAACGTCGTATGCAACTCGTGTGCATTGATCATTATTACACTCGGCTTCCTTACCGCGCTCGCCTGCGGCTCGCGCTTATAATAATGCCTCGTGTATAATGACCAACGTAGCACACTTGTATCATAATGTACTATTGTAGCCGAGAGGCGAGAACGCCGGCCTATATGGCGTCGCCATCTCTGAAGTTCCGGGTTCGATCCTCGGTCGGGTCAATGTAGGAAACGAACTTTTCCATATTGTCTCGGGTCTGGGTGTTGTGGCACCGTCATTGTTTCTGATTTCTATAACATAAGTGCTTTAGCTACTTACCTTATATCAGAGCAATGTATGTGTATGTTGTCCAATATATATGTTTATATAATTATACTTTATTGCATAGACAAAAAAAGTTTGTTATAATTGGCGGACTTAATGCCAAAAGCATTCTTTACCAGTCAACCATGAGGCCAGACAGAGATGGTATTTTTTGATGACATTTTAAAGACATTAATTCGGAATCGGACGCTTAGGTTGTAACATCATCATTACTTGTTTTGATTTGTTTTCTGGGTCACCTATATGTATACTGTAGGGTCTGTAGGTAATTACGATTTACTTAATCTATAGAAACTATAGAACTATAGTTTCCTGACCTAGACTGGCAATAACAATTAACACTAGCATTATGGTGGGTGTAGATTGATTGATATTGTCTACTATCCATCATCGAAGTCGAGATGCGGGCAAAAGAAACGTTAAATAAGCAACAGTTCTCAACTTATTATTTTAGCATTTGGTTAAAGGGGAAAGGGATTACTTTTTTGTTATATTAACAGATTTTATAGATTCTATGTGAAACAGGTTCAAATCCATAAAATAGGTGGGTCGATCTCCAAAACGGGCTTATTCGTGTGATCGCTCTGGTGCTTTTCAGATATTAATATTCGATGGGAATTATGTATCTCATTAAAAAGTGAGATGTTCAATTAGTATATTTTTTCTATTGGCCTTCAATTTTTACAAACGGTGAAAAAATATTAAAGTTTAAAAAAAATCGCGTCCAGAGCAATCATAATTAGTGCCAGAGCGTTCATAAATGGTGAAATTAGTGATACAACAAGTGAATCTGATAAAATGTTATTTATTTAGCTGTTTTAGTTATTGATTTATATTACAAAAGAAGATATAGATATATGATAGCCCTTTAAGGGTAACACAAATGTTATTTTCTAAAAATTCTGAACAGAAGAGGTAGAGTAAGAGGCCGAGTCATATTATCAATTATACATATTAAAAAATACGGAATATTTTATACGAAATAATAGCTTATTAACATAATTATAAAAATCAACTTTCTTTGGACTGAATTAAATCACAAATGACTTTTAGATAAATCAGCCAAAATTAAAAGTCTTTTTGAATTCAACTATGTAATAATAATAGTCTTTCCGAGTTATAAAATTGATTTAGACTAATTAAGTCGTTACATAAAGAATTAAAGAAAACAAAATTTTATAAAAAAGATGATAAAAAATGAGGTCTTCACTGACTGGGAAAAAGTCACCTGACAAAGCTGAAAACCTCGGATGGCAGAATGGTCTCATCGGTTACGGAGATTCTGGCCGAAATCGAAGGCTTTTACGGCCGATTGTACGAATTGCATTCCCTACAACCGCAGCCCGACGCGAACGACCCAAGAGCCAAGCTTACCCGCCACTTCACTGAAGATCTCCCAGACGTGGAGGAGGATGAGATTGAGGCGGCCAATGGGACAACTCCGGAAGCGTAGAGTGGGGGCGTGGTGGCATTGTTTTTCAAGAAAGGAGACAAAAGTCTCCTGAAAAACTATAGACCAATCACGCTCCTGAGTCACGTTTACAAGCTGTTTTCGAGGGTTACGTCTTCACGTACATGCTTTCACGTACGTCTTCACGTACATGTACAGGCTTCTTAGCACCTTCGTGCTAAGAAGCCTGTACAGTATGGCATCAATGTCCGTCCAAGTACAAAACAACCGAACAAAAACCTTCTTGCAGCAGTGGACTGCAACAGGCTGATATCACAGAGAAAGAATAATACTACGTAAAACAGAGGGACAGTCTCGGTACTTTGAAAACTTCCACCTTAACTCGCGCGAAAGACAGCGAAGGTGGTGAGTAAATGGAACTAAAATATAACTACGCCATCGTTTGTTTCCCTCTCTGACTAGATGGCACTATCTGCGCAATGATAGATAACTTGCACATAATTCATAAAACCATAGAGAAAGAATTATACTACGTCAAAATAGAACATTTATTTACATTAATTTCTGTTTTGGTCCGTCAGAGAATGCCAAACCACCATAAGGTTTACAATTGTTTGCACACTCTGTCAAAAAATATAAACTAACACTTAACAAATTTCAAAAATCGTTCTAACGTCCTCGTAGCTTAGTTGAAAAGGCACTCGCTCGTAGTTTCTATGAGATATGGGTTCGGATCCCACATGATGCGGTCTTTTTTTTTCAAGTTGTTATATTATCTTGAATAACTTTTTGTGCGAAATATTTATCTTCATTTTAGTCGGTTGCTGATTTCACTAGAGTATGATCCTAATTTTTATGAAAACTGATGACGGCGAGCTGGGACCCATTTTCTATTTGTTATTTATTTTGTGAATATTATGTAAAAAAAAAATAATCAAAAGTTCAGTACTGAGTTTAGTTTTTAAAAATGGTCTTAAATGTGAATAAACAATTTTTATCAAACTATTTTAATACAAGTCTGGATTTCGAAAAAATATTGTCGCCGACTAAGATTCGAAGTCGCGCCCATGGAATATTAGCCCGAGTTAGCACTTTGGGCATCGATACTTGACAATACATAACGAAATTACTAATTAGGTTATAGCTTGAAACGACCGTTTATGACATATTTACGTCATTTAGACGTGACCTTTGGACGTGCGTGACACACAAATGCCTTTAAATAAATTTCATTGTTTATCAAAGTTGATAAAAAATATTGGATCAGGGTTACCAAATTGTCTTTTTTTAGATTAACCTTAAGAATGTATTCCAAAAATTATTGCTTTTGGGATCAAAGAAAAATCGCTTAAAGCCATTTTAGCCATTTTAACTATTTTTTTACCTTATGTAAAACAAACGTCGATGCAGCATTTTATTTTCAAAGTTAGAGAGTAAGCTTGTAAATCGTATGCCATGCAATATTTTGCAAAGAGAAAGTTGTGCCAAATGAAACATTTGATTAAATGAAACATGACAAACAATTATTTGTTAAACAATAATATCCCAAAAAAAGATTTGCTAACTAAAAAATTGCAATGAGTTGTTTTGACAAATGTTTTTTTGCCAAATGAAAATTTGTGTAAAATAGTGGGGTTGTGATATTTTGGGAAACGTTTTTGGCTAAACATTAGTAATCCATACTTTTCTCCTAAAAATTGATTTTTAAAATCACTTCCCATATTAAAACAAATCCCCATATTATAAAACTACGATAATACACACACTGGTAGCCCTACAAACAAATATTTGACAGTTGTCGAAAAGCTACATTATTTTGCAGCTTCTTGCATTATTTGATCAGTGCTTCTTGCTTTTGACCGTTAATTACCAGATAGTATAAAATTACTCATTTAAAAAATATACTTACATTTTAAAATTTGTTTTTCCATCATTTAATTTTTCAAATTATTTGATAAAATAATACGAAATGCATATTACCTCTATAATCAACATAAATGCCGTGTTTAGTTTTTTTCAATCCAATAGCTGATGTTGCGTTTCCATAAAAGAAAGTTTAAGTTAAAACCGGTAGATGGCATTATACCGAAATTGTTTTAAATTTTAGTTAAAATGATTTGTTTTAAAATAAAGGTAAAAATTCTATTAACTTTTTATTTTTAAAAAACAAAAGTGTTAAAAAATTGTTTTGATAACGTTTTTATCAAGAGTTATCGTTCATTGATATCAAGCCCAATCCTAATGAGCCTTGTAGTGACATCTATTCGTTTTTAATATGTACTAATTCTACGATATAAGGCGTTGACCAGACATGCTGATATGGTGAAAGTTATAAATAAGGTATACATACGCATCGTTTGTCATTGTTGCAGTCAGGTAATACTACTTAAAACAGATTTAATAATGTAATATTAATGCAAAATATCATCGCTCTGGTCTTTTTGGACGGAGCAATCAGAGCCATAGCGATCATAAAAAGTCATAAAATCATAAATATAGCCGAATTTAAAAGCAACAGAAAGTTGTGATTACGTCACATAAAAAACACCATTGCGATCACTTAATTCACATATAAAAACACATTTACAAACTTACTATTGAATTTAAATAGCGTGCAATAGCAATAATAAAATTCGAGAACCAAAACCAGAGCAATCTTAAACTTACCTTCGTTATGTTGGAACGTGGGAACCTAAAACACATGTGTCCTCCTCGGCGGTTAGACCACTACTGGCGTTTCCCCGCGGGAGGGGAATTTAGGGTCTATAACGCCTAACTAGGGTTGTGTGCGACGTTTTGTCTCGGCGCAGAGCGATGATACGGTCCGGTCATCCCGGTCACGATTTTAAATTCAAATTGTGGCCGAAGTATTGTTAATATAATTTTTAAAAAATTATTGCTCTGAAGATTATCTATTTGTTATGCCATTTAAATAAGTTGTTTAATATTGATCCTTCTCATTACAAAGATAAAAAATATTTTTTCATTTAATCGGGAGTTGGGTCAACACAGAGCGATCAGGAGTTTTGGGTTAATGTTTTTTTTAAACATATTTAAAACAAACTTATGCATAAAATTAGCTTTGTACCATGTAGATAAGACACCGAACACTCTATGAAAAAATATTTTAAATAAGTCTTTCGATTAGAAAATAGGTTTATCCCGTCCGACACGAAAAAAAATTAATTTGGAGATCGACCCAGGTATGAAATAAATGCAGTGAGATTATTAACACATACACAGTAGGTAGGATAATGCAATATGTGCTTAAAATCAAACCAAGGCTCGCTACTTAGTCCTTTCTATTTGCCTACTCGGAATGGCAATGACAATAAGTAATAATATGTTATCGGATAATACTTTATTTGGAATCATAAGTAATCATTGTATCCCTTGACCGATTTCAACTGAGGAAAAACTTGCTTTTCCGTAAAAAGCATAAACGATGCGCATAATAGTAATCTATTTATTTCAGACTTTAAAAATCCAGGTTTTAGTAACATGATAATATTATTCTAGTGTTAGTAATTACAATAAATTATGCAGTTAAAAAGAAAATGGCTTCCGATGCGGCTCCTGTGCTATGGGTATTCATAGCAAGCAAGTGACAGGGGCATGAAGCTGTAGCCAACGGCGCAGCAGTGGGGAGTCCCACCACCGGCCATCGCGCTCACGAAAATGTATCTTTCGTTCGGACGTATAAACCTAACAAATTAAAATAACCAGTCTCGTGTGTCAATCCATTGATAAAATATGAACAACTCAATCTAGCCGTGTTAAAAACCCGACCGTTTTCAATTGTTCAAAAATTGACAAACCTTTGTACAAGTGAATGAATATTTTATTAGATCGGATAATAGGACCGAACGAACGATACGCTTTCGTATTAGGCCTTCAGGAAGCTGTTGGAGCTGCCACTAGCATAACTTAACTAGTCTAGTATTATCAACGTCAGATCACACACTGCTACACATACTCAACTTTCGGTAATAAGTATTATCTTGTTGATTTCCTTTTTAAAGGCAAACATTTGATAAACGGATAAAATGTAATTAGCCGACTTTCTTTTTTATGTATTAAAAAGTATGCATAATAATATATTATTCAAATTTAAAATATTTAGAGAAAAGGGGCATTATGTAACTGAGCAGATACTTAGATCCACTGCTATTTATTTTAGGATGTCTACCGACAGGGCCTATAATGCTTTGTATAGCTTGAAGCCAGGTGAAGCCTTATGTATTACTACAAGTAATATTATGGTCATTTAAATAAAGAATTACAATAATCGAACCCTGGGCTCTGAAGTGATTGCTTTCTATGCAACCGGGACTGACTGTTTAGACGATGATGATGGAGTAAAGAAAAATTAAACTAACAACTATTGTGCGATTGAGTTTGCTTAACTTCGAGTGTGAACTCAAGAACTATCAGGTGGCATGTACTCAGTAAATATGCCGCCTTTACATGTTGTTCTTCCTTTATGTATTAAAAAAATCTCAATATAGAGTAAAAGTTTTAACACTTCTTGTTCAAAGCCTATATTTTAAGTCCCAAATACAAAGTTTAATACGTAAAGTAATTGTGATAAATCATATTATTACAAGAGACCAAGAAAATACCTTTACCCGTCGATAGTTTACAAAAGGTTAGCTAAAAAAAATGCTCATGTAATTTTCAAAAGATTAACGCGTTGATGTCTTTTTTACGAGAACGATCGCACAGGTTGACAGTGACTCTAGCGCGCCGGCGCTATACGTAATTTATGGTGACACGGAGAATGGGTGTCTATTGTATTATTTCTTGCTTATTTTTTATTAAATAAAAGTATTTAGGCTAAACAAGGAATAACACTTCACCCAAGTTTGTTTTTGATAATTTATTTATTTGGCAGTACGGGAACTGTAATAGTATTATATTAATTTATAGATACTTAACCATTGCGAGTAACAATAAACTGATTGACTTTAATGAGATTGTTTCAACGGAGTATGTAAAGATATATCAGCCAGCCCACTTTTCCACAGATGCTGGCACTACCACAGTCTTATTACCACAATCTCATAACAGTTAAATGGTAATTATGGCCACATTTTGATACAGGGAGAATAAATAAATATTGGAAAACATCTCATAAATTATCCTGATCCTACGGTAGTTAGTTAAATAACTGTGTTCTAACCAGAAACAACGATAATACTACAACACCCAGACCCGAGACAATATAGAAAAGTTCATTTTCTACATAACCCGACCGGGAATCGAACCCGTAACCTCCGAAATGGCGACGCCAAGTCCAGCTTGTCTCTCGGCTACCCAGGTAAAATAAGTCTCTCTGCGTTATAAATGTGCTGGCTGTCCTTAACAGGATGCACGAATGACCTTAAAATGGTATTCTTCAGTGAGTTGGGCAAGCGCAATATATGAAGCCTTGACTAATGCTGGCTATATGCCTAAAGTAGCCGCTGCATCACGACTCGATTAATTATATTTATTAGTGTTATAAACAAAGTAAATAATTCTACGCAAAAAAAGAACAACGAGAATGTTCTTGAAAAGATTTATCAAGATCAAAAATGTAACGCATACACAATATGTACACATATGTATGTGCGTGCAGTGCGTACAATATTGGAACTAGGTAGGTACTGAAATACGAGTGTCTATCTTGCACTATCGTTGATTCACATAAGTAAAAGTAATTTTGGATGATGCAGTATTGAATTGCATGTATTATGTACTATAGCTGTTGCTCGCAACTTAGCTCGTTTGTCTCCTCTCTTTAGTTTATTAAATATATCCCGCAGGAACGTTTAACTGGGATAAAAATTATATATGTTAATTCAGATCATATTCTATACGTGTGCAAAATTTCATCCAAATTCGTTAAGTAGTTTTTGCGTTAAAGAGTTACAAACATCCATACACACATATTTACAAACTTTCGTATTTATGTTACTAGCAGAATATTGTCTGCTAATGCAGTTCAAGTTGATTTAGTTTATACTTCAGTCAGGAACTGTTATTGGTTGACCTCTAGAAAGCTTAAATCATTTTACAAGCTTCTATTCTATGCAAAAATGTTTTGTTGAAATGTCAATTCACCAGTCGTGACAACAATGAAAGGTTATTTACAAACCAGGTGGTGAAAATATAGAACTAGCAAATCATTTTAAAAACAATATTAAAATAGTGTGTATATACAGGTTGTCCCAAAAAGAAGTGTCTAGCGGAAGTCCAGAGATACAGCACCTCTTGGGGTACCCCAATCACCCCCATGTATATTCTACGATTTTCCTTAGTTTAGGAGGTCGAATTATTTTTGTTTTTTTTCTAAATTTTTACCTATTATTGCTTTTTATATTATTATTACTCTGGCGAGCATTTGTCATTTAAATTTTTATTGTCACATTAAACTTATGCAAGTACCAAGTTCGAACAGTAATTTTGAACTTCGGACTAGATTTATCATAGAGAAAAATAAATACTGTTTCGTTATGCTCTGATTCTTTGCGATACACCTCCTCAATAAAAAAATACAACTTTACTAGAAACTGATATTACTCGTACTAGTACTTGGCTGTTTGTTGGTATTTTTGAGGAATTATATTTTTAAGTACAAGTAATATCAGAAATATTATGTTTTAAAGCTTGGAAAAAGTTTTCTTCAATGATTTTGTAAACTTCAAAGCAAGGTATTAAATTAGCGAGTCAGCAAAGTATTGACATGCTATTCGTTTAGTATACCTATTATAATCTTAATAACAATCTATGGTAAAACCATAATATTTAATGAGCACTGGCTTTTAAATTCCATCAATATCTAAAACATCGTTAACATGTATGTTGCAGTGTTTACCGCTTGTTTTGTAGCGCATTCACTCGTTACTGTTATCGAAATGGTCATCTCACGCGAACTCCGACGATGGATAATTATTGACACCTATTTATTATGACAATAATAATTCTATGTTATACCCTTGATATACTTGAAAAATTACATTCAAAGAAGCTACGTACTGAAGCACTACTTAGTTTACGTAGTGTGCTATGGAAATCTGACCTATTACAACAGGAAACTCATTTGGAAAGGTTCAATTAGTACACATTTATAGAGCTTGATCAATTAAAAGGTTATTAGAACTTGACAATACAGTAAGGCTCCGATTACAGTAGACCTACGAGAGCGGATTGGCATACATGAGCAGAGCGATTCATTTACATTTAACAGATCTCATTCGTTAATTCAAGTCTATGGGGTTGGAATGTTAATTATATTGTAACATTTAATTGGTTGCTTTGTAAACGTTATACTTAAATGTAAATAAATATTGATTACACAACTGACAACCAATGAGGAAATATGTCACAACCGGGTTAGCTATGCTTGATTGCCTTAACAGTTATTTTAAAGTTTTTTTGTAACTCCAAAAACGTGTATTCACAAAAAAAAATACTGCACAAATGGTACTCCATGGTCGAACCTAATACTTCACCGTAGTAATTTTGAAGTAAATACAGTTACAATATATAAATGCATTCTTTATCTGGGGGCACGGTAGTGCCCCCCCTGTCAAGACGAGCCAAGCGAAGTAAAACTAAGGTGTAGATTTGTGAAGTGAGGCCATGTAGAGATAGGGCGTGTAGAGCTAGAAGCTTGGCTTTACATAAGATCTGACAACTTTTTGACCGTGCAAGTAATATTGTTTCGTCTTGGAAACACAATAGGCTGGGGAAAAAGTTTCTTAGCATTTTTAAAGAAAATTTAAAACTTTTTTTAATATAGTTTATTTACATTTATCTAAAGTACCTATGTAGGTACCATTTTGTTCGATAACTTTTTGCCATCTTGTAGGTATGGACATGATTCCATTGCTATAGAAATTTTGGGGCTTCTGATCAAAATACCGCGACAAGTGGTTTTGGCAGTCTTCTCGTCATGTTAACCTGACACTGCCTAGAGAACTCTGAAGAGAGCGAAACAGATGGAAATCTGAAGGTCTATACGGTGGATGCATTAACACCTCCCAGCCAAACTCTCTTAATTTTTGCTAAGTGGCTAAAGATGTGTGAGGTCTAGCGTTATCATGATGAAAAACCACACCCCTTCTGTTGATTAATTCCGGCCGCTTTCTCTCAACTTCTTGATTTAATCCTATCAGTTGTCCGCAGTAGAGTACAGAATCGATGGTCCTGCCTGGTGGTAACAGCTCATAATGAATAATGCCCTTCCAATCCCACCACACACACAGCATCACCTTGTTGCGAGTTAACCCGGGTTTCGCCACAGTCTGTGAAGCCTGACCGGCCTTTGACCTTTTTCGCACGTTCTTGTCGTACGTGATTCACTTTTCATCACCAGTTATCAGCTTCTTCAAAAATGTATCGGTTTCATTACGTGCATAATTCTTAAAAAATAAAATATCATTTTAGGCACCAAATCTGTCATCAATTTTGTGGTCATCATTCTCATAAAGATTTTTTCATTTGGTAAAAATAATCTTATAAATGTAAAACATACTTTAAATCAGCAACTAGTTATATGCAACTTATTAAAGAATAGGCTTGTCAAAAATCTTCTGATTCGGATCTGGATATCTGAATGTAAATAAAGTTTGAGATTACATTAAAGGTATTTTTTAAGAGGAATAAATATGTTGATGTGGCTGTGTTTGTTGAATGTTAAATAATGCGACTATATAGGATCACTTAAGGGAACACCAGTACCCTTATTCTCTAAAAAATTGCAATCAGCAACAATCTCGCATTCATCGCCAGATTGATGGTTAGTGTCAAAATCTATGGGCATCACTGACAGTAGATTGCTTTGGTTTTGTTTTTTACTGTCAACTTGCAATTTTAAATCCAGAATTGGTCAATTTTTTGCCATCGCATTGCTTTTGCAAGATACAGAATAGATGTTCACTTCGAAATATTTGTACGCAATCGAAAAGTAATACGATCATTTGTTTAGTAATAAAAGTCAAAATAATTTTCTTAGGAAAATTTAAACAGAGAATTTCGAATTTATAAAATACTAAAAAGGACGGAGATGTGGGTCGCCAAAAGCAGCCTTGTAACAGGACAAATAAGACGTGTGTACTGAGGCATACAGAGTTCAGTGATTATTTACGAGTATAACAATGTGCATTAGCGAGTTAGCGCAGCTTAATTGAAGTAAATACAGGTAAGTGCGACAATTGGAGCAGCGTGTAAGTAACACGGAACATTCGAGTGAATGCAAGCCGCCTCTATAAATACGACCGGCGCGGAGTCGCTTGGATTACTTACTCCAGACCCTATTGTCGAGCGCTTTGCAACATGATTAGGGTATTTTATACTTTAATTTTTTCCTTAAATGAGGTTTTTCATCGCCTTTATTGAAACATATTGGTTAAAGTGCTATTTGTTCGATTCTAAAATATCTCTACATTAAGTACCACACTATTCGAGTCGTAGGTATTAAAACACCATTGTGCTTTAGAGGTTTATACTTCAGTGAATTGTTGAAACATTGTACGGGCGGGTAGCAATCGATGACCCACTTTTTATTATTTTTGTTTTTTCATTCCCATTGTTTGGGATTTTGGGACAACCATTTTTGATGTATTAATTTGTTTTTTATTTGTTTTTCAGATATTGTTACTAACGTGGGCGGTTCCCGCAGTCATCGGTATCATCGTCAAGGACCCACCCTCAACGGGTCTTGATTATAAGTACTCATACAACATAGATGATCCATCCACTGGAGACATGAAAAGTCAACATGAAGTGAGACACGGAGATGTAGTATCAGGGTCTTATACAGTCGTCGATCCGGATGGCACAAAACGAACAGTTGACTACACTGCTGATCCAAAGAAAGGTTTCAACGCGGTCGTTCGAACGGAACCAGCAGAGAATGGGTATGCTCCAGCAATCAACGCCATTGACACAGGCTACCAATACACACCGGTTCAACCGAAAGCTGTATACGAGCCTGCTGAGCCGCAACAGCCTGCCAGTTATGCTCCAGCTCCTTTGTACACAAGGATTCACTACCAACAAGAACCACAGACGATCTACTTCACTCCATCCAATGAAATACCACAAGGAGATGCGTCATTCGACCACGGACAATACTTTGTTCCTGCTCATAGAAAGTAAGGTTGTGTATACGATAGGAAAACGTTTGTGATATTATCTTAAGATAGAGATTTGTTGAATAGTCTACACGTGCCTGTTTAAGTGATACAGTTATGTGATTGTAAGTATATTTTCTATGTAATAAAGTTTTTTGTAAACGATTTGGTTAATATTTTCTCTACACTACTCTAAGTTACTTAGATTATTCTTAGTTACATTTCTTGATCTATGCAATTATTACTAACTATAATGACGTACTATAATTGTAGCCTTTTAGTGCCAAGTAATGTAAGTTTAAGGTAATATACGTTAATTGTTTTTCTAGGACAGTGAACGGATCAATCTGCAATGTAATTGCAATTGTAACAATATAGGCTGCGTGCGACGCGTCTGTATATGCTATTTTGAAACCTAGCTGCGTAAGTAATTAAATTATGTACAGAGCGTGTCTGCAAAAACCTAATTGCTTAAGCTTACAATTTTATTAATGAAATGATGAGTAGTTTTATCTCAGCAATCATATACAGGCAACTATTCAAATTGTCGGTTTTAATTTTACTTAATATGAATTTAAAAAATCTATTATAAATTAAAGAAAAAAAATCAAAAAGGAATTAAATTAGTCCGTCAAAGACTATCTTGTCTCACCATGCCTAAAATACCTATAAATATAATAGTGGTCTAACTCACTACTACATCAAATTTATAGTATACAGACAAAATTACCTATATCTACTTACGTACTCTTCCTGAAAACCAAATCAAACCTAAATTGTGAGCTGAAATCAATTCCGCAGCACGAAGTATTCGTTCGCTGCCCTTTGTATAAATAACTCCCAGATAATTGAGATTACATGACTTAATTAGAGTAATGAGCTATAAAAATAAAGTTCCGGTACTAAAGCAACCACTAAGCGGCTGCTGTCAGTTCAAGGCCGCGGTGGGAAGTGGGCCGGTGAAGTGCGACCTCTTATCCCATATAAAGTTATAATAACCACAATCTTTACAAATTCTTGTAGCGAAGCATAAGGATCGATACAGAATACCCAAAGATTGATTCATTGTTAGCAGGTCAACCTCTTAGCAACAAAACTTTTAAGGCAATAAATTATGAGAACTTTGTATATAAATGAGAACTAGGTATTATACAAGTTAATTTTTTTGGTGAACCGAATAAAAATTACGGTGATTTACTTACAATGCTCGATGCAGACGTGCGATTCTAACTTGATTCGGTCACCGATCAAGTTTTAATCGCACCGATGTACACTAGCAGGTACATCCTCCTCCGTAGACTGCTGAGACTCATTTTCGTATTTCCATTCCGGACTTAGCGTCACCATCTCTAATGTCCCGGTATCGATTCCCAGCCGGGTCAATGTAGAAATCTAACTTTTCTTTCATTGTCTCGGGTCTGGGTGTTGTGGTGCACTCCGTTGTTTCTGATCATCATCAACATTACTCTGAAGCTAATATAAGTAGCAAATCATTGACCATAAAGAAATACTACGTAAGTACAACGACGGCGTGGTATCCGGATAAGTTTATTACGAGAATAATTAAATACATCTTTCTGTCGCTGTCATTGTCATATAAACGGAAAACTATAGAATGATTTTTAATACCTTGTTAATAGATACTTCTGGATTAAATACGCTAATTCTGGAATGCGCAAGTGGGCCTTAAACAGGAATCAAACCCGGGAACTTGGTTTAGGTCTAGAGATGGCAGCGTTTAGTCCAGGCCCAGTCGCCCCTTGGCTATGAAGGCCATACCAAAATCAAGAGCATATTGATTAAAATAATTTATTGTATCAGAAAGAGTGTGTAAGATTCGGTAACAGTTACAGCGGCGGGACAGGGCAGAGCTCGAACCAGTAGCCGCAGCCGCAGCGCTTCGGTATGCCCTGGTGCAGCCACATGTACTCCAGGTGCATCACGTGCTCGTTGCACTCGCACGCCATCAGCCGCGAAGGGTTCGAGCTCGGCAACAAACACGCATTTGAGTAGGTATAAATGAAAAAAGATTGCGATCACAGTGACATTAAAATCCAAAGCATTAAATGAAATCAATTATTGTATCTAAAAGCGTGTGTAGATTCGCTAACAGTTACAGCGGCGCGACAGGGCAGAGCTCGAACCAGTAGCCGCAGCCGCAGCGCTTCGGTATGCCCTGGTGCAGCCACATGTACTCCAGGTGCATCACGTGCTCGTTGCACTCGCACGCCATCAGCCGCGAAGGGTTCGAGCTCGGCAAACAAACACGCATTTGAGTAGGTATAGATGAAAAAAGATTGGGATCACAGTGACATTAAAATCAAAAGCATTAAATGAAATCAATTATTGTATCTAAAAGCGTGTGTAGATTCGCTAACAGTTACAGCGGCGCGACAGGGCAGAGCTCGAACCAGTAGCCGCAGCCGCAGCGCTTCGGTATGCCCTGGTGCAGCCACATGTACTCCAGGTGCATCACGTGCTCGTTGCACACGCACGCCATCAGCCGCGACGGGTTCGAGCTCGGCATCAGGTTCGGCCGCTCGCGGGTGCCTGGACCTGAAAATAAAATGACATTGATTTAAATAGACATGCATTAAAAAGAAACTTATAATCCTTTTTTGAAGATGTTTAAAAAAATAGTCAGGATCCTTGAAGCTTTTTAATTTTATTAGTATCATGTCAGGCTATTGCAGTCCACTGCTGGACTTTAACCTCCCCTAAAGAGCGCCAAAAAGCGCATCATCTCTCAATTTTTTTGGAGACTGCCAGCCATCTTCCTAAGGCCGTAGGTCCATCGAGCTGGGGGCGTCCCACACTGCGTTTACCTTTAGCAAAAGCTAACTCACATTATTTAATTAAAGCTAAACTTAGTTACCAAAAATATTAACGTATCGAGTTTTTTTGAATCGTTAAAATAACACTTGTTTAGGTAATTTTTTTGCTAAGCTCAATCCGATCAACTGCTGAAATGTGTTTTTTGTCCCTCTGTTCATTTGGTTTAAAATGTATTGCGACTGGCAAAATCTTTAAAATACCGAATAAAAAGAAAAAAACTCCCATCAGTGCTGTTTCCCTGGTCAGGTAGGGATCGAAGTGTGATTTTGCGAGAAACAATGTGCCCAAATGCTAAAATTATCATCATTAGAAAAATATTAAAAATTCTCGTGTGCCTGATGTACCCTTAAGTGAGCCGTTCGGAAACATTAAAAATTTCCGGCAAAATTATTACCGGAATTCAGTATTGAACAAGAGGTAGAAGAAGGTCTTAGGTAGGACTTAGTATCACATTACACTGATCTTCATAGACGTTAGAAAACACATCAAACAATACATGACAAAACCACGAGATCCGCAGCACTCACGTGTTAAATAAAAAAAACAACGATATTACCACAACGCCCAGTCTCGAGCGTGTAGTTCCGAACGCAGCCTAATGCAGTCTCAATTTGGATCGCGTGTGCTTCACATTTGACGCACGTCCTTACCTCTCTTAATAGCAAGCATGCGGAAGGGGTCGCAGTCCCCTGCTAGATGGGCAAGTAGTTCCCGCTTTTCGATACCAGTCACGTGGTCTATGGGGTCGTGGAAGGCGCCGTAGAGCCTAGCACCCGCGCGCCGCACGCCAGGCAATACGCGGGGCCACCACATTGCTTCTACTAATTTGTAAGTTTGAGAAGTTCTTTATTTCCGTTAGATCCAATAAGGCTTCTAAATGATGCTAATCGATTGATTAATTAGAGTTAAAGATCTGAGTAAACTGGAGTAAACTTTCGGCTGTTTTTGACGCTTGTTGACACTTTTGTCAAATATTGCCTTGTCAAAAGTTGACAGCACTGATTGTGAGGTTCCTTATTTAATTTAAACAATTTTTTTATGAAGGTTGGCTCTTTATTATTAGGAATTTTGTAGCTTTTGAGTTTTTATTGATCTAAGCCTAAGCCTGAATATCTGAAAGAGCCTTAGAGCATTCAGTTGGTTGAATGCTCTAAGGAAAGAGCGTAGGTATCTCAAAAATATATCTATTTTTACACCCATAAAACTGCATAATCATTATGACAATACACCAACCGCTTATAAGTAAACCCTATTGGTTTACTTATGAGTGGTGTGATCATGATCAATTATGTAGTACGGTCGCAAGGACGACCACCAAAGAAAGAAGTCACATTTTAATGCAAGTGATATTTGTGCACGAGATCAATCATAGCCTACTTATTCACGTTCTTGTATAATGTGACCCAATTTCAAAGGCTTTTAGCTCTTAGAGAGCTTTTTATACGATGTGACAATTTAACACAAGTGGTTCATAAATCTCATACGTATGCCGCGAGATACTAACGAGTATAATGCAACGCGGGGCTTTAGGGAGGCGTATAAAAAGTGCGACGAATACAATTACGGTACATTCAACTTGAGGTCTCCTCATTGTGAAGTCACTGTCATTTCATCAACAATGGCTTTTAAGGTAGGTTCAAAAATCATATCACAACAAACTAAGATTGGTCTGTCGAATTACGAACCATTATGGTTTTAAATAAGAAGAAACAGGAGTAAATCAAAGAGACCGCAACCGGACGTGTTAGTTTTAGTGCATTATGAATAATAATTTTTCGATCTAAAAATTGGTTTAAAAAAATCAAAGGCGTGGTTAGCGACAAGGCGTATTAGTAGATATAATTACTTTATACGTATAATACTAAAATGGCTTTCTGTTTAAAAAGGTTTAACTGCATCAGAAGAATTAATAATTGTTTTTTAATCATTATTTTCTACGACATACGTACGACGACATGATAGGTTTTAGCAAGTCGCTGGATGCATTTCATTTTCAACCGGTCGATCAGGAAGTCATTTATGTTCAGCAGTGGACGAACTGTGGCTGTAATGATGAAGAATCATAATCTATTTCAGCTGGTAGTATTCATGTGCGCGTTGGCTGCTGCGCACGCCGGGGTCATCGCTCCCGCCGCATACGTCTCGCACCCGGCGCCCGTGGCATACGCCGCAGCACCCGTGGCCTACGCCGCACCCGTCGTTAAGCTCGCCGTCGAGGAGTACGACCCCCACCCTCAATACAGCTTCGCCTACGATGTCCAGGACGGTCTGACCGGTGACTCTAAGACCCAGCACGAGACTCGCGACGGCGACGTTGTTAAGGGCTCCTACTCCGTGGTCGACCCCGACGGCACCAAGCGCACCGTGGACTACACCGCTGATCCCCACAACGGGTTCAACGCTGTCGTGCATAATGAGCCTGCCCACGTAAAGGTCGCCGCTTACGCCGCTCCTGTAGCAAAGATCGCTGCTCCCGTAGCATACGCTGCCCCCCTGATCCATCTCTAAAAGCCTATTTCAGTTTTTGCTAGTCACTATGTTATACTTATTATTATTTATTGCAAGAAACGATAATAAACGTTAATATTTTATTTAAAACTTTTTTGTTTTTCTTATTTTCGAACTATTTACCTACTGTGATTAAAGATTAATAGTAAATACGTAAGGAGTCTTGATTACAAATTCCAAACCAAACTATTAATTAAGATAGAGGTGTATGCGAGCCTTATGTTAGGGCGCATTTATTAGTAGCGTTCACGGGCGTAGCAGGGAAAGGTTTTGGGGGTTCAAACCAACTCTACCCCCACCCCCGAAAAGTTAAGATATAAAATTATAAGAATAATATTTACATTAAATTATACTTCAGCTGTTTATACTAATTGGAAGTGACAGATGGACAGACGGACCCTCGAGTGATCCTATAAAGGTTCTTCTTTTTTATTCTAATGTCAAGAGTACAGTAAACATGTATATAAAAAAACTGGCAAAGTGCGAGTCGGACTCGCGCACGAAGGGTTCCGTACCATTATCTATAAAAACGGCAAAAAAATCACAATTGTTGAATGGGAGCCCTCTTAAATATTTATTTTATTATAATTTTTAGTATTTGTTGTTATAGCGGCAACAGAAATACATAATCTGTGAAAATTTCAACTGTCTAACTAACACGGTTCTTGAGATACAACCTGGTGACAGACGGACAGACGGACAGACGGACAGACGGACAGACGGACAGACGGACAGACGGACAGACGGACAGACGGACAGACGGACAGACGGACAGACGGACAGACGGACAGACGGACAGACGGACAGACGGACAGACGGACAGACGGACAGACGGACAGACGGACAGACGGACAGCGGAGCCTTAGTAATAGGGTCCCGTTTTACCCTTTGGGTACGGAACCCTAAAAAGGGCTTTGGCCTTCAAGTAGAAATTACACTTAGCGTAAAAAAATATAGGACAACGATCTGGTGTTGGAGCCAGAAGGCCTAGCTTCGAAAACGTTTCGTTCGTTCGGACGTAATTAAAATTACCATCTGTACACGTGTTAAACATTTGGGATTTCATGAACAATTTAAAACGGTCGTATTTTTGACACGGCTACTGAATTAACGTTTGGATGCAGCTAGTAATGCTAGACGATAACACGGACAATTAAAAATTTATTAACTCTTTTCTACACAAGAATCAAACAGCTATAGTTTTAAAGCTACTTCCGACTCCTGCAAAATGCAGCATGAAAGCAAGGCCTTTTTATGCGCATACTAGAGTTATGTATCGAGTTTCTTATCTTTTCGATGGAAAAGTCAATCAAGTTATTATTGGTTTCGATATAGAATAGTATGCAGTAAATAGTTGTCTATAGGCACATGAGTAATTCCGTTTCTTTACTCGTTAATTAAGATCGATCCGACGGCTATGGCGGCGTCGCTCTACTTGTCAAACATTCTATGCCTTAAATTTTTGTCATATCCCTATACCGGTTCATAGCAGTGATTATACAAATATTGCTGTTAGTGTCAATGGTATTTGTTTTGTATCTATTTATATTCCTCATCCGTCCTCTTCTATATATGATGAAATATTAAGTACTATTTTGCCTTCACTTCCTAAACCAATTTTAATAATGGGAGATTTTAATGCCCAGCATGCATCTTGGGGTAGTATAAGTACCTCAAATCATTATGGTACTAGAGTTTTAGATTTTTTAGATTCGAATAATTTGTGCCTGTTAAACACCGGGGTTCGAACACGTCTCACTCGCGAAGGAATCAGTGCTCCTGATTTATCTATATGTTCACCTACTTTAGCATCATCTTTAACTTGGCAAACCCTTAACTCAACTTATGGCAGTGACCATTACCCAATTATTATTTCTTTACCCTTCAGTAGTAAATCTAGTCCCATTCATCTTCCTTGTCTTAAGTATCAACTGGTCAATGCTGATTGGATCCGTTTTAAGGAAAAAGTAGATGAAAGAATTGAGTCCCTTCCTACCTCACAACAAGATAATCATGTTGATTGTGCTGAAACTCTTACTCAAGTTTTACTAGAAGTCGCAGACGCTACTTTTCCTGTTAAAAAGAGTCGTAATAGGTATATACCTCCCCCTCCATGGTGGGATGCAGAATGTGCTGAAGCGATTAATAAAAGAAAACAAGCAGAAAGAGCATTTAGAGCATATTCATCTTTCGAAAATTTTATTGTTTTGTCCTAGCTTATTAATAGTACCCGTAAATTATTCAAACAAAAGAAATGGGAAGGATGGAAATCGTTCTGTACTTCTATCTCTCCAGATGTTTCTCCTTCTGAGGTATGGAAGAATATTCGTAAATACAGATCTTGTTTCCGAGAAGTTCTCCTTTATTTCCTCATAAATCTTTAGCTGACAATTTCTTAGATAAATTAGCTTCACCTTCTGTCCCGCATATGAAAAAAGTTTTACATCAATTAAATTACCCAGTAACAGAAAACTTAACTGACCTCAATTATCCTTTTACTCTCTCTGAATTCAAAGGTATTTTATCTTATGTAAAAGATTCGGCCCCAGGCATCGATGGAGTCCCGTATTCTTTTTTTATTCATTTGAGTGATTCTTCCCTTTCTTACTTTCTATCTATAATAAACTCTATAATAGTTAATGGTAATATTTCACCTTCATGGAAATCGCAAGAAATCATTCCAATTCTAAAACCAAATGCATGTAATGCCTCTTCATATCGACCTATTACTTTGTCTTCGGTTCTTCTTAAAATCTCTGAACATTTAGTGAAAAATAGACTGGAGTGGTACTTGAAGAATAAACGATTGTTAGCGCTTAGTCAGTATGGGTTTAGAAAAGGATAAAGTACTATGGATAGTTTAGGTATTTTCACTACAGATATTCGTTTAGCTTTTTCTATCAATCAATGCACCCTTGCAGCTTTTTTAGATATATCTGCTGCATATGACTGTGTAGATTTGACAATACTTAAAAATAAACTTTTGAAGTTACAAATTCCTGTAACATTAACCAATTTTATTATTAATATTTTATCAGAAAGGTACATTAGCGTCACAACTCAAGATGCAAATACTCTATCCCGAGTTCTATACTGATGGCTACCCCAAGGGTTACATATTCTATAGCTTTCAAGATGCCATAACACTCTCCTGTAAAAACAGATGTTTCAGGAGGCAATTTAACTTTTTCAACAACATTATATTTAGTTATAAGTTACCGCAAGTTTATTTCTTTTGGTGCTCCTACTCACAGATCTCTAAAACACTTCCTATATTTCCTAGCAGCTTTAATTCCTTAGTTTTTTATCCTGAAATCTTATATGACTTAGATATTCCCAAAACTTCATCTAACGCTAATAATAATTATAGTACTAGTACTAGCACCATACTATAACCATATAACGTTCTACAATATTATTACTACTACGGCAGTACTAGCTCTATACTATAACGATTTACAATGGCACAATTTTAAACGCAAATAGTAGATTGAACCTACAACAAGTGCATAAAACGCATCATTTTACCCAAGACGACACGTTTGTATATCCCCCAAGCCACAGGCGAGTTTGGATAGTCAAGTCGAGGGTAAAATGGGTTATACGCTCTGCTTTTCACTTCGATTGTGAGGAAATGTAATTTAGCGCTCACCGGCCGCTGCCAGCCTGCCTTTTTATTTATTTATTTGATGCCTCCGACTGCAAATTTATTCTTTAAATCTTGTTTTCATCTTTTAAGTTCACTTTTTACGCAGTCGGGTTTTTTGATTTATTTAATTAATTTATTTTATTTTTGACATTTTAGTTTGTAGTGTTATACTCCTACTTTTCAATGAGTTCATTGAAAAGTAGAAGTATAACACTACAAACTATTTATTTTTAAATATTTGTAACTTTATTTGTTACTTTTTATTGAAAAAAGAAAGGTTTTAACTTGAGTAAGTATAGTATCTGAAATCGGTTTTTTCCATTTAATTCATGCACCAATAGGAATTCCGGGTAATAACATAGCCTATGTCACTCCCACAACTGAGACGAATCTAATGACATATCATATGTTGAAATTCATTTAAACGGTTTTACCTTTCAATTTTTTCAGTTTATTTTTTTTGCCTGTTCCCGTAGGAATTATTGAATACTATTAGCACTGAAAATATGTGACCCTTAGTTAATAAAAGAAAGTTTCAAAATCGGTTTATCAGTATTGCAAATCAGTTTTTCCCGCGCAAGTTCTGTTCCCGCGGGAATTTCGGGAAATAACATACCCCTTGTCACTCCCGTAATTGAGACAAATCTTTTGATATATATATAATACTTTAAAATCCGTTAAACGGTTTAGGCTGTAGGGCGTGCCAGAAATAGACATACTTACATACATACATACGCTCGAAAAACATAACCCTCGTTTGGCAGTCGGGTAAAAATTAAGTTAAGTTCAAGTATAAAACCAATTAATGACCGAACCAATTAATTTAAATTTAAAGCACATTATGTTTTAACGGCAATTTATCAGTGAATAAATTATATAAGATGTCGGCAGTTCCCATGACCGAATTCTCAAGTCCAAGGACAATTTACTTAAAGAAAACTAATAAACTATGTGAGTATTATACTTTAAAAGAATTTATATTTACACCCACATTCTTAAAAGTATTTTGTCCATGGGTAACTTTTAAACAACAGTTATGCCTCAATAACAGAGTAATATGTGTGCTCACGTACCTACTAATAATAAGATCACCGACATTGTATTCATGTTATCGTCGATTTACTCTAAAGCGTACATTAGCTATAAACCTAACTTTCATTATGTCTGTGTTAGGTTAATTTTATCATACCTTTAAATCTCAATTATAAAAGAATAGTACACTTTACACAATGATTATGTTTGTAAATATTAAAAAGTAAAATTAGTCATCAAAACACAAGTGTTCTTGAAACTGTAATACAGTAATTGCTCCACTTTACGCATTCTGTTAGTACTAAGCAATATTTTTTGATATTTGTGACCTAGTAGTCCTTGTCCCATATCAAGTGGTACAATTGGACGATTGATCGGAGCATATCATAGGCGCGGGCGGCTTAAAGCTCTCGCCTCCGGCACTCTGCGGACAATATATAATCTCATGACTGGTTCCGTTCGATATCATATTCATAACAACACTCAACTCAAACACAACAAACATGGCATTTAAGGTTTGTATCAAATGTAAATTGTGACGTTTGACCCGTAGCGCCGTTTTCTTAAACGTTTGGGTTTCATTTATTTTATAATTGTTACAGTTTGTAGTCCTCGCCTGTTTTGTGGCAGCTGCCAGCGCTGGTCTTGTCCCAGCCCCCGTGGCATATGCGGCCGCCCCGGCCTACCACGCCGCTCCCGCCTACCATGCGGCTCCCGTGGCGTACGCCAGCCCCGTCGCTTACGCCGCACCAGTCGCCAAATACGCCGCCGTCGCACCCGTCGCTAAAGTCGCCGTTGAGGAATACGACCACAATCCCCAGTACAGCTTCTCCTACGATGTTCAGGATGGTCTGACCGGTGATTCTAAGGCGCAGCACGAGACCCGCAACGGTGATGTCGTCCAGGGCTCCTACTCCGTGGTCGACCCCGACGGCACCAAGCGCACTGTGGACTACACCGCTGACCCCCACAACGGGTTCAACGCTGTCGTGCACAAGGAGCCCGCCCACGTGAAGGTCGCCGCTCCCGTCGCCTACGCCGCGCCCGTGGCTAAATACACCGCCCCTGTCGCGTACGCCACCGCCCCTGTCGCTTACGCCGCCGCCCCTGTTGCCAAATATGCCGCTCCCCTTGCTTACGCCCAACCTGTATACCACCACTAAGACATAGTATAATAATGAGTTGACTATGATGTGTTCAGTTTTCATGCGAATTCGATGTAACCAACCTTATTTATTGTTGTTAGATTTATAGCAAATATACATTTGAATTTAAAATATTTAGTTTTTAATCAATTTGTACGATTTTACTACATAAAAATAAAAAACCACCATGAAAATAATTTTTAGGGTTCCGTACTCCTGACAAGGAACTCTTATAGTTTCGTCATGTCTGTCTGTTTGGCCGTCCGAGGTTCTGCTTTTTAAGGCTGTTGACTCTAGAGAGCTGTAATTTTGTGGATATATGTAAATCAATCACGCCGACAATATGGTGGAATAAAATTATGAAAAATATTTTTTTAGGGTAGCTCCCATAAATGTAACGTGTTGATGATTCTTTTTTTCATCGTTTACCCCATCGTGTAGAGTATCGTTGAATAGGTCCTCTAAAATGATTACGGGGTTTCTTAGACTATTTTTCGATTAAGGGATCCGTTTGGGAAATATTAAACTTTAAAGAGCAATTTTTGTCCGAGTAGGGCATCCTTCCTCCCCCTCTAAAAGCTGAACTATTTGTTTGAAAAATCTGAAAAACATCATGATAATAGTACTTTTCATGAACTTTTAAGTAAAATTATTAACGGCTAAGATAGATCAGTTAGTTTAAGAGTAATAGTCGTTCGACTTGACTAAGTTGAACTACTTCTTCAAAAATTCCTTAGACGTAAACCACAGAACAAGTAAGAATCGCTACGCTCTTCAGGAAAACATTAAAAGTATTAAAAGTGACTTAAATGAAATTATTGCTGGTATATATATTGTGGCAACTATGGAACCCTATACTGCGCGTGGTACGACACGCAGTTGGCCGGTTTTTTTAAAGTAACAATTTGAACTTGATGATATTGATTGATTGAATTGAGACAATTGCAATCAACCCAAACACGATATCTCCACTGTTAATTGAATTGTGAGGAGTAAGGGTATCATGCAGATTACAGACGATTCTACAGCAACAGTCCATGGTTGCGGTGTTCTTGCCAGTTTATTGAAATAACAAAATACTAGGTAGATTTCGAATCGATCAGACCTATAGTGCTGCTCACATCTATTCATCATCCAGAGAAGACATGATAATCTTAAAACAGATAAACAGGTTTTCTTGAATTAAAGCTACTAATGCCGAGAGCATAAGAGCGGCATAGCGAAAATAGAGAGCATTATTAAGTTGCCTTTTCATCGTAACAACTAATTAAAATCAGTTGATCCATTTGACAACCAAACTAACCATTTAATACAAACTTTCAATATCAAAATAAAATAGTTTGTTACTTTCTTTGGTGTCTGGAATTTCTATCTTATTTTGCTATAGCATTGGTGTATAATGGGTTTTCTGAACTTATTTTAAGACTATACAAGAACTTGGTACGATTGGATATTGAAACCGGCCAATATTTGTCCATTTAGTTTTTTCAGATGAACAGTATCAATGGCCTCCTCAGACAAAATAAATATGTAAGTATGTTTATCAATCACAGTTGGAATTTTATTCAACCTCTTATTAGTGTTACTTATTTATTTTGTTTAGGAGTTATAGTAGTTAAGTAATCATTATAAGGTTAGGGGGGATTTTGCACCAAATGTGTCAAGTTCATAAAAATGTTTATTTATTTTATTTTATTTATTTAGAACTCATGCAGTCATATACAAACATGTTAAAAACTAGTTCGGTATGATAAAAGACCTGGAGTTTCCTTAATATAATTTAATTATGTGACTTATTTAATAAGCATTTGACAGTTTTAGCTAATTAGTTAATTATCAGCAGATAATATGGGTCAAACACTAATCCAATATTCCCAGGACATATATTGTACTGCTTCCTAATCCGAATCTACCCAAACCCAAAAACAAAATTGATCTAGGCCTGTCCAAACTTAATATTACTACGACAACTTCGATGAATTGTTTTAATAAGCATTCAAACCTTAATTATCGTGGTTAGCTAGAAATTTACATTAACATTAATTAACATGAAAAAACTAATTCTTAAGAATGTTTCTAGTTATTTTCGATTTCATAATAGTTGGCCTAAAGTCAAGAACGCGTTCGAATTTTCCGCCATTGACAAATTGCAGCTCATTTCCAATTGCGTGCACATCCATAGTGATGCGGACACAATGTTAAACGCGCTCTTGGCCGGTGTCACAACCCGCAGCTACTATATATACTTCTCCGGGCACTTACAGGAGCATACTCACCTCTGACTTCGTCCACAACCCATCTTCAAACACCAAAAATGGCCTTTAAGGTAATCATCACTTGAAAAACTAAAGTTCAGAACTTCGCCTTCTAAAAGCTAAAATTTATTCAACTCTTGTCATTTTAACCAAACTCTAATTACTTAATCTCAAAGTTTTTGATGTTGATCATCAATTTATTAATTGCTATCTATCTATATATATATGAATATCTAAAGCTTTAACACACATTATCTTAAACAAAGATACAATCATAATGCAAAATATACAATACAAATCATTCATTACAATCACCAAAAACAAATGCTTCTTCAAATCTTCTAGTCACCTTTGCTTATTATATTTATCGCTTTAATGAAAACAATCTTAAAATGTAGGACTGATACTAATATTATTCTCATAAGCATCATCTAAATAAAACGACTTGCTTGTTCATCATTTCAATCTTAATCATTAGAATATGATAAACTTATAATTTGTTCTAAAATGAAACTACAACAGTTTAATTTATTTTTAAAACATTAGCTTATTTATGAGCTCTTTGATCATAATTAAGTAAAACATTTTTTTAATAAGCAGCATAGTTTCTCTTCTCAATGCTCATTTGGATGCGGGAAGCGTGGCGAGCGTCCTTGACGCGCATATCCTCAGCTTGTTTGTAATCTCTCCACGCTGCGCTTGCGCAACTGCACTAGTCTCGCCCTCGCAAAACCGTGTCACTATTTCAAGTACAACTGTCGCGACAATAAAGACGACACACATGTAAACTATTGATTACAATTATTAATCTCTATATTAGGCTAAAATAAACATCAGCATATATTATTTAATTTATAATTAGTTAATCCTTTCATATATCTTCCAGCTTGTCATTCTGTCCTGTCTGGTGGCTCTGGCCCGCGCTGGTGTGGCACCTGTGGCGGTAGCCGCCCCAGTAGCAGCTGCACCCGTCGTAACGGCGAGGTTGGAGGAATTCGACCCTCTACCCCAATACCGATTCGGTTACGACGTAGCTGATTCGCTAACCGGAGATTACAAGAGCCAAACGGAGCAGCGTGACGGTGATTTAGTGCAAGGTTCATACTCTCTGGTCGAATCTGATGGCACACGCCGTACCGTGGACTACACCGCTGATTCAGTGAACGGTTTCAACGCAGTTGTGCGTAAGGAACCGTTGGTAGCTGCCGCTCCAGTTGTGGCCGCCGCACCCGCAGTATATCCCGCTCGCTATGCCGCCGCTCCCGTGGTCGCTCCCCGCTACACCGCCGCCTACACCGCTCCGTTCTCATATGCTGCGTATACTGCTCCGGTCGCCGCTGCGTACCCCGCCCCAGTGGCCGCCGCATACACTGCCCCAGTAGCCAAAGTGGCAGCCTTAAGAACTGCACCCTTTGCTTACGCTCCTGCAGCGCCAGTAGTAGTATAAAAATCGAATATCGATGACATACTAAAACAAGGACTGACTTTTTATAATGGCCAATTAAAGATTTTTTACCCGAATTTGTATTTTAATTTTTTCAACGAAAAAATCTCACCAAGGATCTATTCTTTTTATAATAGTGCCTAGTTAAAATTTAGGCAATATTACTGTTATAATTACTCACTTCAATTCAATATCACTAAAAGCAGAACTCAGTGGCTGGAGACTCTTTATAGAGCAAAATAATTTATTTATTTATTTATTTATCAACAAAACTTACATCTATCATTACAGGACTATGTCCAATGCGATAGTGAAGACAGTTTACTCTATTACTTAATACCTAATTAAATCTAATCTATAACTACACATAAATAATGCAACCCTTGTGAGTTCACTCAGGCAACACGCAAATAAGTAAACCTCCGTCGCGATCGCGTTAATGATTCTCGTGGCGCGCGAGAACGGCGCCTTGCTCAGCATCTGAGTGCGCGCGCGCGGCGCCGCCAGCAGCTGCGGTCTGGGACATTAAAACGTATATGCTTTAGTAGCTCCGGATTATGTATTTTCGCCCTTAAACTTTGAAAATGTACAACACTAACCCTACTTTCCTTTTTACTTCGAGTTTGTTGTACCCTACCATTCTTAAAATAAATAAAGTTGGATACATCAACGGGTAGAATGGATATACCCCGTACTGCCTATAATATATGTACCTAATAAATTTATTCTGTACCTTCTCTAGCATGAGACTGTATTTCTCTTCATGCGGGGACCAGATAAATGCGTTGCACTCGAGATGACTCCTAACACGTATGATAATATACTTGTCTAGGCTGGGTCTAGGGTGTGCTTTAAAAGTAATACTCTCGGCTAAAACTCTACAACATGTCAGTCTTAGACTACAGGCCCATGTCCAAAAATGGATGGGTCATATGAACCACCAGGTGACGTATAAAGTACGATATAAGACCATGCAATAATAAGATTCAGCACTATGCCGTCACTTGTAAGGTGTCCAACTGAGTGCTGGTGAAAATTCAAAAGTTCAGGTAGGAGTGAGTAGATTCTGTTCACATATTTTTGTACGGCAATTTTACCATCGTTAGATCTATGAAAAACAATAAGAAAACGCGCAGTGCCGTAAAAAAATGGTGCGCCACAAAGTAGGTTTTTTTTTTGATTTTCTGACATTTTCCAGGGTACATTTGGTCACTTTACTCTGTATGGCATCAGTTTCATGCTGTTTCAATACAGCTTTTAATCCATTATTCCGCAACGCCGTACAAAAATCGTGCGACAAAGGGAAAAATCAAGGGTTGCAACCCCCTTATAGTGCTGAATCTTATTATTGCATGGTCTAATATCATACTATATACGTCACCTGGTGGTTCATATGACCCATCCATTTTTGGACATGGGCCTGTAGTCTATTTATTTGATCAGTGCTCAGTTAATCTGAGGATCAGTGGCTAAAACCTGTCAGATTGACAGTGACTAGTACAGATTTGACATGGGTTTGACACTGAGCATGTTGCGTTTTTAATCTGACTTAATTTTGAAGAAGAATATTTTAATTCAAGAAAATTTTGTAATTTTTATTTGTAGCGGTTTATCTTTACATTTCCAAAATGCAGATGGAAGAAAAGCAATTATTCGGGGCACTTACCGTGTACCGCGAAAGAGGCGCATTTTTGCGTCGATTGGAACAGTTTGAAAAAGCCAAAGCTTCGTTTGATGAAGCATACAAAAGTGCCCCAGACGATGTACGGAACTTGACCGGGCGCAGCCAGGTCTGCGCGGATGCCGTGCAGCCCGTGCAGGCGTACGCAGATGCCGAGATCGCGCTCAAGCTGGAACCCAGCAACATGATCGCGCGCAACATGCAGGCTCGGGCTATGTACACCATGTCCGACTTCGAAAGAGCTGTGGTCATGAACTACCGTGGAGCCCGATTGCGTCGACAGCCACCCTACTTCATAGAAGGCATAAATCAAGGGGTAGAAACGATACAAGACTGTATTGGAGTTAATGCCGGAAACGTGATGCTAGATTTCCTTCCTTTGATAAAACAAAATGAAGCCGCGGGTATTGACGAAAATGAGCCACAAAAACCACAACACGTATCGCGCATACCGCGGCCGCTGAAAAAACGTAAGTTGACTCAAATGGAAGCACGTAAGCATTTAACATTAGCACGAGTACTTGCAATGAAATACCTCGGCCCCATGGCTTACGATAAATTTTTTCTTCAGGAACTTACTGAAGATCCTCGGATTATGTCTGCGAATTCTGGAGGTAGTATGGAATTAAGAAGTCTTGTAAAAGAAGCTTTGCGCTCTCTTTCTGAGCGTCAAGACATGATGCGTTCTCAGCGTCCTTATTACACTATCAAATTGGCTGAAAAAGCAGATTCTAAGCACCAAAATAAGTACAAGGAAGCTGTACTTATCAAAGAGCGCGAGATTGGTGCTCGCACAGCTGAGCGCCTGCTGAAGCAACTCGAGAAGAGCATGCGTGAGAACCGCGTCATGGACTTGATTGCACAAGCTGAACGCATGCAGATATTCCTTGATATGAAGACACCACGGACATTGCCTGATAAAGAAATTTACACTGATCGGTTGTACAGAGCTGTTGGCGAGGGCTACTTGTCTCAGCATAGACTGTCTTACACGCTTAGCGAACGTGGTAACAGACGTAGAATCGCTTTCCTTATGGGTCTACCGGTGGGCCGCCCACAATCATTTGACTCTGTTATGGCCAATTATCCTTACAAGTTTATTGATATAAAACAAGCTACAGAAAAGGTTACAGCTACCCTAGAGATGTGCGAGAATTCAACTATGAAATGTTGGCTAATGTACGAATTGTCTCGATTGCTTTGTACGCAAAAGAATTACGCCCTTGCGAAGTTCTACGCGAAGCGATGCCAACGTGAAGCTAACGAACTGGGTAACGTGACATGGTGGTTGAACGGATGCTTTGTGTTAATGAGCGGAGACATGCAACAAGGAAACTCGAACGAAGTACGCATTCAAGTCGAGGAAGCCTACGAATGGTCTAAAAAGTTACAAGATCCGGAAAGGGTACAAGCTTTTCTTTGTAAATGTGCAGAAATGGCGGCGGAGACTGCTACCGCGGATGAACGTAAAGCTGTGATACAGCGTGAGAGGCAGATAATTGGTGTAATGGATGAGGTCCAACGCGTGGAGACGTCGGTGCTGTTTAAGCGTATGTCGAACGTGCCGGCCGGGCGACGCTTCTCCGTCTTGCCCAGCAAGCCGCAGGCAGGCGAGAGCCGGCCGGAGCGGCGCCGCCGCCGCCAGCGCGGGCTGTCTGTCATTCCTGGGCCGGAGCAAGTCCTACCGCCACCTCCAAAATCTCGCGTACTCGGGTTCCAAATTTTCGACATCTAACATTATTTTATTACTATGTAAGAATTTTAATTTTTGTCCAAATTGTGATTTGTATATATTTTTACAAATAAATAGTAGCGCATTAAAAAACTCTTCTTTGTCATTTGCGCGATACGCTTAGGGGATGATTAAGAAATGACTTCCTAAATGAATTTTGATAATAAAATAGAGCATTTTTTAAAATAAATAATAATTTATTTACATTATGGCATAAAAGATTGTTTTAAAATATCCTGACTTAGTGATGGTACAGCGGAGCAGAGTAGGAAACGGGGGCGGCGTGGTAGACGGGGGCGGACTGGTAGACGGGGGCGGACTGGTATACTGGAGCGGAGTGGACCACGGGTGCGGAGTGAACCACTGGGGCAGCAGCGTAGGCCACGGGGGCAGCGTATTTAGCGACGGGCGCGGCGTAGGCGACTGGAGCGGCGACTTTCACGGCAAGAGGCTCCTTGTGTACGACAGCGTTAAAACCGTTGTGGGGGTCAGCGGTGTACTCAACGGTGCGCTTGGTGCCGTCGGGGTCAACCACAGAGTAGGCGCCCTTGACAACGTCTCCGTCACGGGTCTCGTACTGGGACTTGGAGTCTCCGGAGTGACCGTCCTGGACGTCGTAGGAGAAGCTATACTGAGGGTTTGAGTCGTACGCTTCGACTACTTTAGCAACGGGCGCGGCATACGCAACAGTCTTGGCGACAGGCGCGGCGTAGGCGATGGGGGCGGCGTATTTGGCCACAGGGGCGGCGTATGCCAGGGGCGTGGAGTAGGCCACGGGGGCAGCAAATCCTGCGAAGGCCGTAGCGACCAAGCAGCTGAAGACAACAAACTGCAAATAAACGGAATAAAAAGTTAATTATTGCATTATTTACGTATTGACGTTATTTAGTTTAATAGAAAACAAAACAGAATGTGAGTAACTATGTTTAAATATTTTTGCTTATTATATGATTGTTATAATACCTTGAATGCCATTTTTGGTAGTAGTAATGTCCAAGAGCGAGATTGAACTGCCAAATCGAGTGCACGCTCACATTTTATATTCGTCGCATGTCCACTCGTGACTTTCGGCTTTGTGACGTCACGCAATATGGGCCGGTAATCGAACCCGCACTTGCGGAACGGGGAGCTTATTGGAACTTTCGCTTTTAATTGAGGCGGTTATAGCAAGGTCGCGGTCTTCATCGGAATGCGGCCTGCTCTTGTTTCCTCGCATTCGCACATTATCTCATTACCCGTAAGGTCGTCTTGACAACCGACAATCATTTGCGAATTAGTTAAAAGTAATTTTAGCCTTTAAGCGGTCGGACTTCTCGCTACCGGGGTAATAAGGTATCAGTGGTTGAATACAAACAAAAGAGTGGTGTTAAAATTAATCTGAGTAGGTATTGTAGGTTACGTTACGTGTAAACCAGAGTGTAAACACATTAATTCGTTTGTTTTAGTATCCGGCTTATCATGTGTCTGTGATTTAACGAACTAACAAAGTGTAGATCTGTTATTTTAGTCTATTTCTAAAAAGAAGGCGGTTCTTAATTCGACTGTACTTTTTTTATTACATCGGAACTACCAATTTTAAGGTTCCAAATGACAATTGCTTGGTTACCTTTCTTACCGCTTTAAATAAAATGATGTCTAAAAGGACCTGTATATTTTTAGGGTTCCGTACTCAAAGGGTAAAATGGGAAACCCTATTACTAAGACTCCGCTGTCCGTCTGTCACCAGGCTGTATCTCATAAACCGTGTTAGTTAGTTACACAGTTTGAATTTTCACAGACGATGTATTTCTGTTGCCGCTATAGCAATAAATACTAAAAAACAGAATAAAATAAATATTTTAGGGGGCTCATATCAACAAACGTATTTTTTTGCCGTTTTTATAGATAATGGTACTGCCTGGTAAGCCTGTGTGCGCAAGTCCGACTCGCACTTGCCCGGTTTTTAAACAAGATCCGCTGTGTGTTTGAGGATGATATTTATTAGGTATATTATAGACCTTTTTATAATTAATTTCGAATTGGTTAGAGTGGTTACCACGATTCGGACACGGAAATATTGTAAGACGCGATTTATACTCCTTTTTGTTTAGACAAATTTGGTGAAATTAGGCTGTTTAAATTCCTTCTTTATAACTTCCGTTTAGTATTATCAGTCAAAGATACGTAAATGACAAGTACCACTTACTTCGCTGAAGTAACAAGTAAAAACTAATCATGCTAACCAAACAAGCGTTAACAGCTAAATAAAATTATCTAAATTTAGGCACCCATAGTTATTTCTGATCTAAACTTAGTACACTGATTTATTTTTTCTTAAATTCTACTTAATGTTAAATTCTACTCTGGAAAAGCTTGCAAGGAAAATTATGAAAAATGGTCAGTTCAATTCATTTAATAGTATAAATAACAATCATACAAATTCTAAACAACATAAAAGAGTAACAACAAAATTGTAATAATTCATCTAGAAGTAGTAGGGACTAGGTAGCCTAGGGGCGTAGAGTGGCGCTGGGGCGGGTGCTAAGAAAGGTGCTCGGGGATAGAACGGTGCTGGGGCTAGTAGAGGAGCAGGGGCGATAGGGGCGGGGGCGACCACAGGGGCGGGGGCGGCTATTCTAGCAGGCGCGGCGATGACGAGTGGCTCGCGGCGAACTACCGCGTTAAAGCCGTTCAGGGGATCCGCTGCGTAGTCTACAATCCTTCGGGTGCCGTCGGGGTCGACGACGCTATACGAGCCGGTGACTAGGTCCCCGTTCCTTTGTTCCTGGTGGCCTTTGTAGTCGCCCGTGAGCGCGTCCTGCACGTCGTACCCGTAGGAATACTGGGGTAGGGGGTCGAACCGCGCCACGGGGGCCACTGGCACCACGCTCGCGCAGGCCGCGCCGAACATACAGATGAATACTACAATCTGAAACAATTAAATTCAAATTCATTTATTTAGATCAAAAATGGTACACAAATAAATTATAAAAATAGAGGTCCGACATGATATATATGTTAGTCAATAACTTCAATCAATTCAAATAATTAAACAAAAAGCAGCATTTCTGTGCATAAAGATCTTATCAATTCGTAATTGTAATGTATGTGATGTTATAAAACAGATTTTGATAAGTCTCATCTGTAGACTTTTTACAGTTCTACTCGAGAAAGATTTAAGTACTTATCTATTGACATTTTAATACATCAAACAATGTAGAATATAGGGATTAAGTTCAACATTTCAAAAATGTTATGGTTAATTATTGAATAATTTCAATTTCTTAGTTTAAAATAACTATACACTACGACTTTTAGCGCCCAATATCAGACATAAATGCTTATATTACAATAAACGCTTCGAAACCTAAAGCAAAGACCATTCGACAAAGCAAAACAAGCAAAACATGAGTTCAAAATAAGATGTATTCGATAGATTAGTCTGAATAAGCCATTACAACATGTCACGGGCCGCGCGATTGTTCATACTGTGCCCATCGGCATAACAAACCCATCGGCTTTATCGATACGTGACGTTATTTATCAATGCGCTACCAATCGCCGAACCAAACGAAGTTACGCAATATACTCCCGCGCATTAGCGTGCACTGTATGTCAACGCTGAGTAACTACCCTAGATTGGTTTGATGGTATACGAGTATTTGCATTTTGAATAGTGATTGTGACTTTTTGGTTTTTATTCCTTTTTTAACGGCTAATTAACCTTCATGTTACGACGTACGGGTTACGCTCCGGACTACAAAAAGTGCCGGTTGCAGGTTTGGATCCCGTGAGGCAAATTTTTCGATTAGCATGAGGATTTTTACCTGAGTCATGGATATTTATAAACGTATTTCAGAATGGTTATCTGTTATCTAGTCACCATATTACATGTTTTGCTTGGAATTTATTTATTATTATTTTATTTATGTAACGATAGATAAAACTGGAATAATATTTAATTAATAAAATTCAAATTTAAACTTTCCTTAGTTTAAATTTGAATTTGATAAATGAATTAACGTCATAACTATTACATAAAAGCCCTAGTAACTATTTTAAAATGTTAAACGTAAATAGTGACGCGTTGATGTCTTTTCTATAGGGCAACATTTACTTTGTATTTTCATAATATAGATCTGTCGTGTCGCTCACTTATTATGGTGAGGATCGCGTAGGCCGCTCATTACCACATAATAGCAGCCGATTGATCTGATAATAAGTTGGCTTGCTGAAATAAGCTCCTTAGCCACGACACGAGGTTACTACTTATGTACATAATTAAAATAAAATATTAATATTAGACAATATCAGATACATTGCTCTAATCTTTAGATAAGTAGCTAAATACTTGTGTTATAGAAATCATAAACAACGATGGTACTACAACACCCAGACCCGAGATAATGTAGAACCCGAAACCTCAGGGGTCGCCACCTCAAGTCTGGGCTATGAAGGTCGTCTAAAATATTGAAGTTTATGTTAGGTACAGTAAAAGTTACTTACAAAATAGCTTTACATAAAGACCATAAAGTTTGAAGAACAAAAGGCCAAATTCTGGATAGTTAATGCTCATTGTTATGGGAGGTACGAAACGAAAGCGCTGTCTCGGTTAGAAAGAAGTGGTGTCGCAAAGTGTCCCGATATGGATTGCGTTGGTCAATCGACGCGCGCGCACGCTACCGTAGGGTTGTTCTAGAGGTTAGAAATAGCTGACCAAAAATAAATAAATAAAATAAAACGAAGGTGGTTTTAAAGCCTAAGTCACAGGTCTTAAGTTTACCAACTACCGAAGTTTAAGTGTACACAGTTTGTTCAAAATAAAATAGGGTTTGGATCAAATTTTTTCATGGTTTCTCATTAAAATGTTCAAATTAAATTATAAAATAGGTACGTATCTGTACTATCGGGGATAAGTCCCAGAACGCTGCATATTATTACACTCTTTGGCTGAGTACCCCTATGGGTTCCAAAGTCTATACTTTTATCTACTACATTAATATGTTTCAATATTCGACAACCCTGATGCCATAATGCGGCGGTGTTGCTCCTGCTCTGAATCAAATGGCGAGCTCGCCTTAACTAGCACAAACACAATTACACTATGATCACGAATTTTGAACAATCGACTTTCTTTCACAGATTTTCACGGTCATAAAGTCCCACTTGCACTTGTTTCGACGATACAGATATTGTAATTTTATTAATGTTTCCACATTCAATTAGATGTAGTTCTTGTACTTTTTAAGAATTATTGTGGCTCCAATGTTTTTGACTCTATCACGCGTAAACGGCTGCACGGATTTGGATGAAATTTTGCACACATATAGAATACGGTCTGGATATAGAATACTTTTATTTTAGTTAAATGTTACTGTGGGATATTTTTATATATAATGTTATTTATTTAAACGTTATGCAATATGTATTGTACCAAACATTATGTAGTCCACGCAAACGAAGTTGCGGGCACAGCTAGTATCACATAAGTTGCTGATATTCATAATGTAAGAAATTCTTTCCAAAATATGAAGTAGGTCAATCTACTGAAAATGTTTCTAGAATTACAACACTATTAAAATAGAATAAAAATCAGTTATAGTTATCAGAAGTGAAGCTTAATACAATGCGAATTAAAGCAACGCTAGTTCCCATGGACATCGCTCACAAACACAAAATTTTGGAACTCTTGTCCTCGAACTAATCCATAATTGAAATAAAAGAACTGCATTGGTTGTCTATTTTGACGTTTGGGGGGTTTCTACTGGTTTATCCTGAAGCTTCTTACCTTGGTGTCCATGTCTGCTCGTGTGGGGTGGTGTGCAGAGTCCTCGAAGTCGAGTGTGGGTAGTCCTAGGCACCCGCGCGTTTTATATCGAGCGATGCGTAACGCAGGACGTGAGGTCCATACGGACGGCTAATTGAAGAAAGTGCTTCGGTGTTACGCGATGCTCTTGCGATACATGTTGCGTTTTGCTGACTTGCTTTCTTTATGATTTATAGGGGTGGTTCAGTTCCGGGTAGACGTTGGTGCGAAACTGACCAATTGGCAAGGTTATTCAGTCAGACATTGACTTTTAATTGATTGACCTGGATAACACTTCTTAATACTGCTCATGACCTAAACACTAACATTACATACACATACATTGTACTGATTTTAAAGTAAGTAGTTAAAGCACTTGTGTTATAGAAATCGGAAACAATGCCGGTACCACAACACCCAGACCCAAGACAATATAAGAAAAGTTCTTTTTTTTACAATCGGACTGGAAATCGAACCCAGAACCTCAGAGATGGCCACGCCAAGTCTGGTATGCTCGCAAAAATTTTTCTAAATTTACCCGAATATAAAATCGAACTACGCTATCTGCTTTGCCTTATGGTTGACTAGTAGAGAATGCTGTATAGAACTGAGTGGTTACTTGTTCAATAAAGTTTGAATACAGTTTGTTTTCAAAGCGAATTGTCACGCCACTACAGTTTGTACTACTTTTTCTACCAAACTTGTTAAGTATAAGATAATTCAGCTATGATGATAATGTCTATTACTTCTAATAAACGGAGTTATAGGCTCATAGCGTGCATAAAATTGTCATTTGGGTTCATCAGAGACAGAGAAGCCCTATGATCTTCCATGGGGGAGACGCATAGTGATAGTAAGTAAGGAAGTCACTCTCGATCTTTAAGTCGATTCGCACTTATACGTGTCATAGAACAGACATTAGCACGAGAAGAAATCGACGCGAACATAATTGGCGTTTTCGGTCGTTCATAATAACAATATGATAATATTATTTTTCAAAAACACAATGACATATGCACTCGACCTATACATTAGATAGATATATACATAAAAATCAATGTAAGTATGTTAGTTCCCTATGCGTTTCTAAACTATTAATCTGTCTGCGAAGAAACATTGGTGAAACGTTTTGCTAAAACTGGGGATGGTTTCTGAATTGAATTGAAGACGACGCGAATAAAGTCGCAGGTAACAGCTAGCGTTAAATAAAACATGTAAAGCTGGTTTTTCACGGTGGGCTATAATATATTAAATGATATTTGTTCCCGATACATTATTATAGATACATATATTATATGTAGTTTTTTTCTTTCCCTATGATTATATCTTAATGTAATCACTTCTATATACTTATGTTTGAATACTACTACTACTACGGTCATATAAAACAATCTTAAGATGAAATAATATCTTTCATAGTGAAAAACCAGCTTGAATGACCAAACAAATCGATATGAGATGTCGTTTTCAAGGTTTTCAGTATAAGTTACACAATTTATAATAATTGGTTACAATATTTGGACTTAATGTATGTGACTTGGAAATTCGGAAGTATTGTGGGATGTGCACATAGATGAGTTATATAACTTTGAATGCAACCATTGTATTTTGACGTCCTTAACTAGATTTTTTTGTCCTAATCCAGTTCTATCCAGTCTATAATATAATAAGAAAATACCAATATGGACCCAGCAAGGAATAGGTCCCTGCTGGGGTTAAAATAACCATGTAAGGAAATGCTTTGTAAAAATAAGTAGGCCAAATACAATGTAGGTCATTAATCTTCTAGTTTCACTTACTTACTAGTGTCTAGTACTGCCAGTAGGACTTATTTTTTCGTTCTTAGTTTTTTTAGTGTGTTCAGGAATTTTACTTCGAAGTATTTGCAACAAAATTAGTATACGACGACTTTTGAACCACTTTAGATGACATCTTCTGTTGCTTTTAAACAATATTTTACTTACTTAATACTAAGAAGAGATTAACCATTCAGGCCAAATTTTGACCTTGGTTAAACCCTAATGGGATGCGAGCTAATGAGACGACTCATTCTAGTTTTGTTTAATACTGGATAAATATAACTTATGCTCTCTATGAATGAATTTAAATAAACGCGTGTCTAATACGTTTCAGTATCTACCTACTTGACTTAGTAGAGGTTAATTGGTGTAATTATAAATATTGAGTTTTCACTTTTTCATATTTACTGTTAAACTGCGAATGATCTTGTACTGTTTTGATTGTGATAAACAAACTTATTTTATACGTTTATTTAAAATTAAAATGAATCGATTATTATTGTAGAATCAGTTTGAAATTTGATACAAATAGTTCATATGAGTTTTCGTTCAGTCAAAGGATTTTTGTGTTCACAAAATACATTTTGTTTACATTTGGTAATATATTTTACTAGCATTGAGTTTTATTTTTGTGCAAATGTGTAGTAACGTGTACCTAGCTATACCTAGCGGTGGACCGTATACTAAGGTAAAACGAGCACTATTATATCTTTTTATTAACTGATGTGTTTTGAGCAAAATAATATACACATGAGATTAAAAGAATAAAATAAAATACTTCAATGTCAAGAATTAACAGCTTTGTTTTATTCAATAAAAAATAGACAAAATATTCTTAACTATGTACAAAAATCAAGTCTTCAAAAATGAGCCATCAAATCGGTAGTCTCCTCAATCTAGGGGTAACGGTAGCCAGCGGCGACAGACTCCACGACCTTAGCGGGAGCGGCGCGGAATGGGGCTGCGACCGGCGCGGGCGCCGCGGCCAGCCGTGCGGGCGCCGCGTACACGTTAGCTGAGGCCACGGGCGCGGTGTACGCCGCCGCCACGGGAGCGGGGTAGGCTGCAGCATAGGGTGCAGAGTAAGCCGCAGCTACTGGCGCGTTGTAGGCAGCGAAAGGAGCAGCGTACGACGTGTACGCAGCACCTACCGGAGCAGAGTACGCGGCATAGGCTGGGGCTGCCGCTACCGGAGCGGCGTAGCGTGCGGCTACGACCGGAGCTGCAACGGGAGCGGTGGCATAGCGAGCGAATACAGGACCGGTGGAGTAGGCAGCGGCTGCAACAGGGGCAGCGGCCACAGGCGCGGGTGCTGCGGCATATCTGGCAAACACTGGGGCGGCGGCGTATCTCGCAGGAGCGACGGCGTAGGGGGCGGCGGCGGGAGCGACGGCGTAATTGGCAGCATACACGGCAGGCTGGGCCACTTTAGCGGCGACTGCGACGGGTGCGGGAGCGGCGGCGATGCGAGCTGATACGACGGCAGGTTCAGCGACTACAGCGGGGCCGGCGGCAACCAACGGTTCCTTGCGCACTACCGCATTGAAGCCGTTGACGGAATCAGCAGCGTAGTCAACGATACGGCGAGTGCCATCCGGATCCACCAGGGAGTAAGAGCCCTGGACTAGGTCACCATTGCGCTCCTCCTGTTGGCTCTTGTAGTCGCCGGTGAGGGAGTCGGCGACATCGTACCCGAATCTGTACTGCGGGAGAGGGTCGAACTCCTCCAGGCGCGCGGCCACGCCGACGGCGGGGGCGGCGTACGCGACGGGGGCCGCCGCAAAAGCCGCTGGCGCAACGCTGCCGTATGCCACGGCAACAAGGCAAGAGAGGACCACCAACTAAAACAAACATTCGTATTAGTAGATATGCTATCATAAGTACCTATTCTAATAATTGAACAATAAAATTGATTGTGATCTAGCTATCAAACTTAAGGCTGTTGTTATTCACCGCAGGTGCTACTAGATGATGATTGCAGATATTTATGGATGATAAATGATGTTGAATTAATATCAATAAAACTTTTACATTTATGATTTCATAAATAGGTCAAATAAAATTTTGATTAAAACGAAACAACCATGACTTATATAGTTTAGAAACGTTTTTTGCGAGCACAATTATTTTCGAAGTAAGTATTATTAGTCCAGAGCATTTGTTGCAGATAGGTTAATTCCCAAACTGGAGCACTTTCATCACAATCACTTTTTTCACACTTCACGATATCAATCCGAAGGTGTTCCGTACCTTGAAAGCCATTTCTTTGGATGAGCTGTGAACAGGGGTGCTTGGAGCTGTGAACTGTACCCCATGTTGGAGTCCAACGCCATTTATAGTCGTTGGAGTCGACCGCTTGCCTCATCCCGGCCGCATCTCCAAATTTAAATATATTCAAGTACGCACGTACGAGCCTGACCGATGGGACTGGACAATGCCACAGACAAAGCAGCTACTTGTGCAACCGCACCGGGCCTATGAAACATCGCGGTCACGCCGATTCTTCGGATAATCCTCTAAACAACTTGTTTTCAGGAGGCACATTAAGCCATCTTCATGGTTAGTCTCAGCTAAAACGGATTGGCAAGGAAATGAGAAATATTCGCGGAACACGTTGCATTGTGTCTGCGCTGCTAGTCTATCGAATGCATTTTGAAGACAAGCTTTCGGTGAAAGTTACCGGATTCAATTACTTCTAGGCTTTTGTTATACGTTTCTATGTTTTTTTGCATTCATTCTTTGCATTGCTTATAAATTACGAAATCCTATTCCAAATATCTAAGTTGATCTGGATGCTCTCAGCCAGTTTTTAGGGTTCCGTACCCAAAGGGTAAAACGGGTCCGCTGTCTGTCTGTCCATCTGCCACCAGGCTGTATCTCATGAATTGTTATAGTTAAGCCAGTTGAAATTTTTACAGATGATGTATTTCTATTGCCGCTATAACAACAAGTACTAAAAACTAGAAGATAATAAATATTTAAGGGGCCTCCCAATGCTCCCATACAACAAACGTGATTTTGCTCGTTTTTATAGATAATAGTGCCTTCGTGCGCGAGCCCGAATCACACTTGGCTGGTTTTTTACTTACTAAAAATTAACAAGTCATAAATAACAAATCCATTCGATTTATCACGCTACCCATAACTGCATTGCATATCTAGATTTAAATTTATTGTGTAATAAATAACGTTTCATTAAAACTAAAACCTGACGGCGAGTTCTAAGCGATAGTCATCCAGTTTAGTTCGGGACGCGTTTGTGCGTCAACGACATTTAAAACCAGCTCAATGCGAGACGCCTACGCAACTTGCAACGATCGCCAAGGACAACCATGCATTACATGTTTTAAGTAACAAATTTAAGGTAATTTAGATTTATCACTACTAGGCGCGAAAAAAATATCATAGATAAATTTAAGCCAAATAAAAAAATACAAAAGAAAAAAATTCATTATTCGTTACTTTATACAATATTCATTACTTTTTAGTTTATTTTTGAAGTCGGTTTCCAGTTCTTTACAAAACTTTTCTTATTGAAGTTTTCCAAGCTTATCCTCGTCATCTCAGTATTCCTGAAATGCGCTTAGTAATATTATTGAATGTAAGCACAACCCGACCGGAATCTAATAGGATATTATGATAAAACGATAATGCAATGAATTTACGGTCGAAAAACAAGTAAAGCTCACAGCGTTTGTCATATGTGACAACCTCCGTAGCCGAGAGGCGGTCATGCTGGACTTGGCATCGCCATCCTTGAGTTTCCAGGTTTGATTACCGGTCGAAATAGAAAACGACATTTTCTATTATGTCGCAGGTCTGGGTGCTGTGGTACGATCGTTGATTTTGATTTCTATAACATGCTTTAGCTACTTACCTAAGGATCAGAGCAATAACATACACGATATTTATTATCATTCCTAAGATTCGAACTTGTTAGCAAAAGATAAGATCTTTGGCCTCCGGACATTCAATTCACTTTTCCCAAAGATTGCTTTACATTGGACGTTTCTATTGACGGGGACGAGTGTAGAAAGCATTATGTGTCATTGTCGACGGTGAATTTGCATTACAATGGGCGGCTTTAGTTCGCGCGCAAGGACGCAAGGTCGCGTGCCTCAACAAAAATCCATGACGGTTTTGGTAGGTATGGTCATCCAGCTTTCAGTGGCAGTTACAAGTCATCTACATTATATTGGTAAACTATATGTAACAGACATGTAACTCAAACTTAATAAATTAAAAATAATTGGTCAAGTTTCTGATTGATAGCCCGACGCACGTTTCACTATTTTTCAATAATCGTTTAAATTCATGGGGTTTTTTATTGTTATTAATACATTGATTATTTAAAAGCCTTAAGAATGTTTTAAGAACTTATTTTAAGTAAAAATATGTCATAGAAACCGCAATACCACGTATTTACTTATACCACAACTTTTTCTCTAAAGATTTGCCGAGATCTAAGATATAGATCTATTACTGTCTACTCACTTCTTTAAAAGAGTTTATCTTAAAACACTCGTACGTTGTGCGTGCGGTGAATTGAAAACGGCTCTACAGTCGGAATGAATAATATCGAGAAACATGTAAATGGGGCATAATCAGAGTCACACTATGTACACCGTGAATTTTGAGATACCCGAGAAAATTAACTAACATACTCAGATATCGATAAACATCGAATTTGGCGAATAAAAAAAAACGGAACGGCGTACGGCGTTGGCGTACGGAAGGAATAACTATGAATGAAAAAAAAAATCATTCATAGTTATTCCTTCCGTACGCCAATATTACGCGACTAAATTAGGTGGATTTTGGTTCCGTTAATGTTGGAATGATAATGATTGCTATTTGAATTAGCAGGACTTTTATAGTGCATATTTTTAAGGAATGTTAGGGACCTATTAAATAAATTTCTCATAAAAAAAATTTTTTTATTCGCCGAATTCGATGTATATCGATATCTGAGTATGTTAGTTAATTTTCTCGGGTATCTCAAAATTCACGGTGTATACATCTTTTTGTTAGTAGAAATTGAATATGTTTACCTACACGTTTAAAAATGTAAAATGTTATTTTTACATTATTCGTACCGAAACAATTATTAATAACCCATTTAGCCTTAGAGCATACAGCCAACCATTTAGCCGATGCTTTAAAGATAGTATTTAATATTTGATCTTGGACTCGAACTTTCAGTTGATACATTCAAGTACCACAAAAAAATGCAGCCCGTATTCTTTTTTCAGACGACACCCTCGCCGCCCTTAATCAGGAAACTCTTGAGAGTGTACGTTGTAAGCATCCCTCACGTCTTTACTTTGGCTCCAATTCTGTTCCCTCTCCTTACGATTCTCAACCGTTTCAGGTAATTGAAGACAACCAAACTCTCGCTGCAATTTTATCTTTTCCAGCTGGTTCTGCTGGTGGTGTCGACGGAATCACAGGTTTCCGCAGGTGACGCCGGTAGAAAATTGTTATCAAGCATAACGAAGCTTGCAACCTCCTTTTGGCTGGTAAAGTTTTAGAAAGTTTTGCCCCATATCTTTTTGGTGCCAAAAAGACTTTGTGTCTTCCGCAAAAAGGATGGCGGCATTCGCCCTATTGCGGTTGGATGTACTTTTCGCCGCCTAGCTGCTAATTAGCTTGTAGGCATATTCTCTCACCCTTAAAAGATTTATTTCAACCTTTAAAACTCGGCTTTGGTAACAAAGGAGGTTGCGAAGCCGCAGTGCATGCTGTTCGAAATTTTCTTTCAGACAGTGATTGTGAAGTTCTTTTTAAAGTAGACGTGAGCAACGATTTTAACTCCCTAGATAGAACCGCCTTGCTTAACGTAGTCCACACTCATATTCCGCAGATCTTTCCATTTGTTCACCAATTCTACAATAGCTCTTCGAAATTACTGTATCATCAACATTCTATACAATCTGCTGTCGGAGTTCAGCAAGGCGATCCTCTAGGTCCAGCCCTTTTTAGCTTAGGCATCCATCCTGTCATTTCACATCTAAATTCTAAATTCAATGTCTTGGTATCTCGACGATGGTACACTGGGAGGCAAAGCTGATTGCGTGTTTCAAGACCTCGTTATTATTATGGAAAAGTTTAAAAAGTTAGGTTTGGAACTTAACCTTTCTAAGTGTGAAATTTTTATTAATGATCATGTGTCTTCTCAGGTTCATCAAAACATTATTCAGCAATTTAACATTTTGTCTCCTAACATTAAAATTCTAAACTCTGACTCATGAAACCTTGTTTGGACAGTAAAATTAAACATTTTACATTTACATTACATTTTACATTTTACATTTCCAAAATATGGCCTCCAGTTTGGAAAGTCTAAATTCACATATTGCTTTTACAATTTTGGAAATACATTATAATACAATAACAATGCTGGTACTTTCCTCACACAACGGCTTAGTTTAGCCATTCAGCGAGGAAACGCTGCCAGTATCCTTGCTTTCTTGCCTCACGAACACGGTTTTATTTTTGAGTAGGTATTTATTTAGTATTTAGGTTTAGGATAAGTTAGTTTAATTTAAAGTATTATTGATTTTCGTTTGTATTATTTTATTCATTTAATTAATAAAATTCTAAATTATTTAGTACCACTTACTTTGTTTAAATTTTGTTTCCTCGAAAAAATACATTATATTTTATGTATTAATTAAATTAATCATCACATTATTACTAAATTAAAATTAAATTAATCATCATTTATTTTAGCCCAAAAATCACAAACTGTCAAATATGAATTTGAATAAAATTGTAACCATAGATATAGTGTAGCGAATTCTAAGTCTGTGATTGTACCTACAAGATACGCATTAGTTCAATGGCATTGACATCGGCAAAATTCGTGTTACGTACGATGTCGGCGCATTCCGCCCGCCCCGCTCGCTCCGAGCGCATGAAAATGCGCGACGGGTGTTTTCCCGAGTTGCGCACGCGTCGCCGCGTCCTCAGAAGGCTGCCAGGCGTTGCGCAAGCCGCTCGCCACCTGCATTGCTGTTTGGTACGCGTGCGACATCTCGTGGTCTTGGATGAGGCTACCTATATTATTATTTTTTACAAAACAACTCAATATAAGTAAGTTTTTGCGATCGATCGCGAACAGACATGGTAGGTACTAAAATTCTATTCATGATTGATGATATAATATGTCAATCAATAATATCTTTTGTATATAACTTCATTAAAATAAGTAGATTTTAAAAAATTGCGCTTGCGTTAGGTTAGCATTAATACAGTGTGTCTGGGTTTCGACCGGCGATAATTTAAGGGCTTTTAATTCATCCAATTCTATCTACAAAAAACCCCACGTGTAGGGGTCTAACTAAATATTTAAAACTTTTTTGGTATAGGATGCAAACATATACTATTTATATGGATCTGGAGTGCCTAAATATTATGAAATAAGCTTCATTTGAAAGGCAATGTTATTGCCTATCATATAAAACAAAGACCAATAAAAAAATACTATCTGTCATAGAGAAAAAAATTAAATTATAATAAACTTGTTGAAAAATTTACTACTATTACCGGTTTTTTTAACGTATTACAATAACTAGCCCCATAAATGTACTTTATTTTTTAATAATCTGATACATTATAAGATTATCTACAAACCGATACTAAAATTACTATTTTGGGTGCCATACTTTAGGAGCTACAGTAGTTTGAATTCGAAATTGCGAGCGCAAAACTCTATTTATTTATTTTTATTTTATTTAATTATATCACCAACAACGTTACACCAATAGTATGCCAATTCAGAATATATTTAATCATACATGTTCTAGACGTTGATTTTAAGTGATTTAAAAAAATACATTTAGTGCATGTTCAATGTCATATTCAAATTACAGCAGCTCCTAAAGTATGGCACCCAATATAGTAATTTTGGTAATGTTTTGTAGATAATTTCATAATGTATCACATTATTCAAAAATAAAGTACATTTATGCGGCTAGTTTTTGTAATACGTTTAAAAAAAACTGCTAAATATAGTAATTTTTTCAGCAAGTTTCTTATAATTCATTTTTATCTCTATGACAGTTATTAATTTTGGAATTGATCTTTATTTTATATGATAGACAATATCATTGCCTTTCAATGGAAACTTGTTCCATAATGTTTAAGACCTCCAGATTCATATTAAAACCATGTGATTGCATGCTATACCAGAAAAAAAAAATGGCTGCCATTTCAAGGGGGAGAGTTATACCCCTACATGGGGGGTTTTTGTCGATAGAATTGGACGATTTACAAGCCCTTAAATTATCGCCGGTCAAACCCCGGACACACTGTATAAAACAGTAACTATAAAGTAACAATGAAATTCGTCAAAGTACACCTGCTTATAAGTGAAATAATGCTGATTCTGACGCATATATCAACTTTTTGTTTAAGTCCAACATCCAAATCTCAAAAAAAAAAACTACAGGGTACTAAATGTTTGGTTACATCTTATTTACTGAAAATATTTTACTATCCTGGGGAGCCAAAGTATAAAACCAAACGATACAAGTAAACCTTAGTGATAGATCACATGTACGTAATCAATATCTTCATCACAGATGTAGCTAGCAGACGCAGTAAGAAAGTTACAAAATGTCATGATTAAAATATGTCCTACAACACACCTCGAGGCTCTGCAAGGATAATAAATGTTACCAATTAAGTAAGTAATTGAACTTTGAATATTTGAAATTTTGAGTAGTCGACTAATTTTCTACTTCAAGCGACCTTATGTCTTCATACTCGTGCATACGATGTTAGAAGCCTTTACTCGTGAAATGTGTACAAATTGACACTTAATTACCTTAAAATAACATACTGTCCACCTGGCTCAATTGAAAAAATCTATATTATTGTTTACATTTATTGCCTTTTAATGTTAATATTAAATTTATTTGTTGCATTACTTACTTATTGCTTTTTTTTCATCTTGTATGTTTACCGCACCATTTCAAAAGCTTTCTGCATGATCTATAGGTTGACTGGCAGAGAATGCTTCTAGCATTAAGTCCACCTATTGTACATTTCTTTTTAAGTATGTGCAATAAAGTTTTAAATAAATAAATAAAAAATCTTTATTATTGTTCACATTTATTGACTTCGTTACAAGTAATAATTAAAATACATTCGCACCCTTAACTATCCAGTATGCTTTTGTAACGTAACTGACCAGTAGTGTCTAACAGACTCATTTTAGAAATGTATGGTATAATGAAGAAAAGACAGTTATTTTAAATGAAAAGACATTATGATGTTTTTCAGTAATGTATTTTATACACTTATTTACTTACATATATTAGATTTTTTTTTTCAGAATGTTCAGAGCAGACCAGACATTGCGATTGCATTTATCACAACATTGTTTAGAAGCCCTTGATAATTTCGAAGGGCAAACATAACAACGCTTCATCCTTTTCGCAGCAGCATAGAGAAAGAATAATACTACGCAGCAGGTTCAGATGATTGAGTAGCTTCCTGATTTGACCCTGCCACGTCTTGCATATGGCTGCTAAGTGGTAATATTATAAGTGAATGTAAATAAAAAACAATCTGTCTTCACACTCGAATCAAAGAAAATGTCATTGTGTCTGTTGGACACTTGTGGGTTGATGAAGTAATATTTTCGTTTATTAAGAATAATTAATAAATTATTAATGTTACAAATATTTTAATTGCACATTTAGATTGTTAAACATTGGCGATAAATTAGATGAAAGGCCGAGTCATTAAAATAAATACTTTAGTTTTTATGAAAACATAAACGCAAAATTGTGTCCGCGAGACACTTGTGGGTTGTTAAGGGTTATACTCTACGTATTGATATTGTACGCTAATAGGTAAATATGAAATATATTTCTAGACAGATGCTACGCTACTGCGATGAATAAACGTTCTGATTTTATTCTCTGAGATATGAACACTATCACGAACAATATTCATAACTCTGATACTAACAATTGATTGCATTCTAATTTCTTATAGTTACACAATCAAAGACTAGTTATAAAGTTCATGGAAAATATTGCAACGAGTAGGTATTCTAAAGTTGTTACTTTAATTACAAAGAAGTAGTGCAATTAACTGTAATCTATGTTATTATAAAATCCTTTTTTTATAAAGTTCTAATTCTAAACGTACGTAGACTCTAAAACTCTACTTTTTTCTTATACAAATCAAAAGATGAAAAATGTAACTTTCTCTGCTTCTGAACTTGAAGTTAACCCCTTAGTCTAGCAAAACGAAACATAATGCGTCATTTTAAACATTTTATTATTACGCGGTCTCATACGGCCGCTTGGCCTCCAATAATTCAAAAGTATGTAGTACGTAGGCACTTATGTGAATATATTAATGAATTTTATCAATGAATATGTAAACTTAATTACGGCCTCAGTTACTCACTGGAATGGCAAATTGCATCACGAATAAACTGATACGCGTCAGCAGAACCGATTGGCATTCAGTGCGTTTGCGCACCGCCTAAACACTTTCCATGACAATATTTCTCAGAACAGGCCTGAGTTAAGTAACTAAACTAGAACAAAATGTGATAGGTGTGCAAGGATACTGTAACAAGGCATTACCATATGAGTGAGGTCATACCATTGCCTATGTTAGGCATTTAGAAAGTACCTAAATAATATAAACGCCTACAACTTTTTAAACTTAACAATTTGTTTTTATATAAAATTACATAACGTAAAAATAACATAGAATACACAAAGTATTCTTCGATACGCAGTAACACAGAATGACGCTAAAATCTGAAAATAGAGTTACTTATATAGAGTATACTCGTAGTACAACTTGCGTTTCATCCTATTAAGTAAATTAGATAAAAACTATAAGTACCTAACACGTAATTAAATTAAACGTTAAATTAAAAACGCTATTATTTAAATGACAATACCCTGAGAAGCTTTATTTTACCAACTTTGAATTTGTTTGCGGAAGGGCCTATCCTCTCAATATAATTTAGAAGGCTTTTGTAAAGCAATAAAATGAGTTTTCGTTGCTGTGTGACAAGTGAGATACATTGGATTTGCTATAAACCGGAACATGTGAGTGACTAGACGTACTCACTCGAGGGTCACGCTCCGGACGTTGCGTTAGAAACCGTGTCACTCGTGGCGCAGGCGCAACTCACAGGCTTATTTTAAAGCATTTCAATCCACATTCGAACTAACACGAATCGTATGTGATTTCCTAGGAAATCCTATACGATTCTTGGGATTTGAATGATAATTTCAATAAAAATGCGTTTAAACTATGCTTTTAACAACTAATATAATAACTGTACTACTCATACTTGTAACAGCTGATCGATAGAAAGGAAAAGTGGTTATATTTGAACCCTGAGTGCACTATTAAAGTTACACCCTATACATATAACTTAAGTATAAAAAGTAACCATTAATTCAAAAGCGTGTCCTAGAGGCAAGGCGAAAACGAGATTTATTATTTTCCAAAATCTGAAAAAAAAAATTAATCGTTTAATTCACCAATATAAAAACCTTGCAATTCTTCTTATCTGCCAAACTGCGGAGCAGTTTTGGTGCTAGTTTTTCGATAAATAATTTTGGTCTCACGGTATGATGATGGTAAACAGGTATTCACTTACAAGTGGCTGGTATTTGAACCCCTTGGTTTTTACGGCTGATTCCCTGAAATGAACAGAGGTTATCGATCGATACAAGTTGTCTATGACTTTCCGCGCTTCCAGAGACATCGAATCTTACCAAAAACAGCCAACTTTCTTGATTATAGTATTCTGACGACCTCCGTAGCTGAAAAGAAAGTACACCGGACTTGGCGTCACCAGCTCTTAGGTCCCGGCTTCAATTCCCGGTCGGGTTAATGTAGAAAATGAACTTTTATATATTTTCCATGGGCTCGGTATTGTGGTACCGTCGTGTTTCTGATTTATTCAACACAAGTGCTTTAGCTACTTACCTTAGGATCAGAGCAATGTACCTATGTGATGTTGTCCAATATTTATTTATATTTATAATAAAAATGTTTTCAATTTTGATTCAAAATATTTTAAACTGACAAATGACAAATATTATACTTACGGCATTGTTTAACCGTTATTTAAAATAACACATGGAACGTATTGTTTTGAATGTTGACGTGAAACTTGAATATTTAACTAATGGATTGATAAAATTTACTATCTCAACTCGCGAGTTGACTTCAAACTTTCGGCGTCGACTTTACCGAGCTATAAGTAAAACTTCCGCATGACTCTACATGTAATTTAGGTAATAACGTAGATAGGTAGTAGGTTCCACGTGGGTAGTTAAAAAGCTCTTATCTATCACAAAATACTCGTACCTATCTGCTCGTACCTATATGGTGCTTCTTAATCTTTGATAAGATTCCAATTTTAGTTCTATATATATAAAAAGTTGCTGTATTTGATCCGAAGAATTAACATCTAGACCCGTGAAGGCGAGAAGTTAGTCAATTAATGAATTAACATCTTGGACTCTTATTTAAGCTTATTTAACCTCTTGCTAACAATAGTAGACGAGTTTATTGCGCTGCTTCTTCTTGTCACCAGTTTAGAAAAATGGAACGTGACTAATACGGGCCTATTCATTAAGTATTAAGATTTCAGTTTACTTAACAAGTTTCAATTATTTATTATATATTTTTTCTAATAGCATGTCTGGTCAACGCCATATATCGTAGGATTAGTACATATTAAAAACGAATAGATGTCACTACAAGGCTCATTAGGATTGGGCTTGATATCAATGAACGATAACTCTTGATAAAAACGTTATCAAAACACTTTTTTAACACTTTTGTTTTTTAAGAATAAAATGTTAATAGAATTTTTACATTTATTTCAAAACAAATCATTTTAACTAAAATTTAAAACAATTTCGGTATAATGCCATCTACCGGTTTTAACTTAAACTATCTTTTATGGAAACGCAACATCAGCTATTGGATTGAAAAAAACTAAACACGGCATTTATGTTGATTATAGAGGTAATATGCGTTTCGTATTATTTTATCAAATAATTTGAAAAAATAAATAAAGGAAAACCAAATTTTAAAATGTAAGTATATTTTTTAAATGAGTAATTATATACTCTCTGGTAATTAACGGTCAAAAGCAAGAAGCTTCAAAATAATGTAGCTTTTCGACAACTGTCAAATACTTGTTTGTAGGGCTACCAGTGTGAGTATTGTAGTTATATGGGGATTTGTTTTCATATTTGGGAAGGAATTTTTAGGAGAAAAATATGGATTACTAATGTTTAGCCAAAAACGTTTTCCAAAATATCACAACCCAACTATTTTACACAAATTTTCATTTGGCAAAAAACATTTGTCAAAACAACTCATCGCAATTTTTTAGTTAGCAAATCTTTTTTTGGGATATTATTGTTTAACAAATAATTGTTTGTCATGTTTCATTTAATCAAATGTTTCATTTGGCACAAATTTCTCTTTGCAAAATATTGCATGGCATACGATTTACAAGCTTACTCTCTAACTTTGAAAATATCATGCTGCATCGACTTTTGTTTTACCTAAGGTAAAAAAATAGTTAAAATGGCTAAATGGCTTTAAGCGATTTTTCTTTGATCCCAAAAGCAATATTTTTTGGAATAAATTCTTAAGGTTTATCTAAAAAAAGACAATTTGGTAACCCTGTTCCAATTTTTTTTATCAACTTTGATAAACAATAAAATTTATTTAAGGGCATTTGTGTGTCACGCACGTCCAAAGGTCACGTCTAAATGACGTATATATGTCATAAACGGTCGTTTCAAGCTAGAACCTAATTAGTAATTTTGTTATGTATTGTCAAGTACCGATGCCCAAAGTGCTAAGAATTCGGGCTAATATTCCATGGGCGCGACTTCGAATCTTAGTCGGCGACAATATTTTTTTGAAATCCAGACTTGTATAAAAATTGTTTATTCACATTTAAAACCATTTTTTATAACTAAACTCAGTACTGAACTTTTGATTATTTTTTTTTTACATAATATTCATAAAATAAATAACAAATAGAAAATGGGTCCCAGCTCGCCGTCATCAGTTTTCATAAAAATAAGGATCATACCTAGGTACTCTAGTAAAATCAGCAACCGACTAAAATGAAGATAAATATAGTACTTAATATCTTTAAAAGTTATGGATGCGCATAAAAAGTTATTCAAGATAATATAACAACTTGAAAAAAAAGACCGCATCATGTGGGATCCGAACCCATATCTCATAGAAACTACGAGCGAGTGCCTTTTCAACTAAGCTACGAGGACGTTAGAACGATTTTTGAAATTTGTCAAGTGTTAGTTTATAGTTTTTGACAGAGTGTGCAAACAATTGTAAACCTTATGGTGGTTTGGCATTCTCTGACGGACCGAAACAGAAATTAATGTAAATAAATGTTCTATTTTGACGTAGTATAATTCTTTCTCTATGGTTCTATGAATTATGGGCAAGTTATCTATCATTGCGCAAATAGTGCCATCTAGTCAGAGAGGGAAACAAACGATAGCGTAGTTATATTTTAGTTCCATTTGCTCACCACCTTCGCTGTCTTTCGCGCGAGTTAAGGTGGAAATTTTCAAAGTACCGAGACTGTCCCTCTGTTTTACGTAGTATTATTCTTTCTCTGTGCTAATAGTAAGTGAACAAGCACTGAGTAGGTTCATTAAGTACAAATTCAAAATAAAAAAATGAGACGATTGTTTATACTCGTACCTAAATATTTTAATCTGGATACTATTAATTATCCTTAATGGATTAATACTTGCTCGTATTCACACATTCTTTACTAACTAGCAATAATATTCATACGACTGGTAATAAAAATCGTAACATCGCTCATTAATAGCTCGCAAGTGAAATTATTCTTTTACAACTGGCGCGAGTGCTCTTTTTAATCAGATCAAGGTTACTCATAACAAGTATGACTTGTCGCGGGCGTGTGAGATGCAAGTCGGCACGATGACTGGGCCTTAATTTATTTATGAGACAAAGATCATTTGTAACATGAGTAATCCCAAGTCAATCTATTTTAGGTTTAGGAAGAGGAAAACGGTACTAAGAGAGTCTTGGTGGATATATTGGATATTGACACTATAATCATTACCGTTAGCGTAAAAGCATTTTGTCCACGGCAAATAAAAGCAATAGTTATATATCGTCTATGATAAGTAAGAATGGACGTCGATTGAATACGCATAAGTAATTAAGCAACAAATTAACGTTTGACTACAACATTTACTCCTACAACACAAGAGGTATCTTAGGTATATACAACGTACCTCCTGTTACTATTTTTTTTCAGGAAAATCTACAGCATGTTCTTACGTACTAATTCCTTACAAATATTACAAACAGTCTAATGCCAATAACAGGTTTTCCTTAATAACACGGTATAAAGTATTTGCAAGGCGTGTATTTAATAAGTTTTTTACGTTACAATACATGTTGTTCACTTTGTTGTAGTTTTCTCCACAGTGTTTTCTGTTTCTTTATAATGTTAAAAAGACCGCTTAATAAACAAGCTCACTCACACGCGCGCGTAGAGCACTAAAAGCTCTCAATGCAATAATTTATAGGCGATGAATGAAATATTAATATTCACTTGAAACAATACAAGCCTCACCTTGACATTACACGGCGTGGATAATGCCGATGTTATCCGCTGGCCAGTGGCCTCAGTGGGAGTCTAATGATTTTAACAGATTTTATCGGTACGCTGAGAAAATTAGCCGTTACGGCGACCTAGACCTTTCTCACCCACAACACTATGCATATGTTTATTGTCCAATTGCCCACAATGTTTCTTACGTTAATGAGTATATGTAAGGTTAAAGTTTTATGTATATACGAGTAGGTACTTATGCTTTCTTACCATTCTACACTACAGACTAATGAACAAGATGATGAAGGAAGATCGAAACATGTTCAGTAAAGGTTTTCGACGTCTTAGGGTTAAAATTAGGATTCAGGAGTCTGACAGATCGACTGGTCGATTTATTCCACTTGGAAGCTAATTTTAAGGAATCATATAAAAGGGTCATTTTCGTTTCGGTGAAAAAAAGTTTTGATGTAAGTAATCTGTTCTGTTCTAAGGAGAACCGCCACAAGAAGACGGGCAGCAGCGTCCCCTCTCCACCATTGACCAAACTGCGATCGCCAACCCGCCTGCCAAGCGTGGCGATTATGGCAAAACCCTCCTTTTGGAGAGGCCTGTGTACAGCAGTGGACTGATATAGGCTGGTGATGAACCTGTTCTGTAAATATAAAGTAATAAAGCCTTTATATTTATAAATAGCTGTTTAAAATCACATATTGTCTTGAATTCATAATATAATAAAGTTGCCAATTAATCATCAGAAATGAACTACGGATAAGAAAACCAAGACGAGCATTGTTTGTACCTTTTAGTACTTTTGTTTTGCTTTTAGCACAGATAGATCTTTAAAAATATATATATTTCGGATTTGGAAAAACTGCTTGGGTAGGTCATATTTCTTGAATAATAAGTGGTGTTAATATATGTAAGGGCTCAGACAGAATAGACACTAAATAATATTCTCTTACTTACTCCTATATGTTAAACGCACGTAGCATATATGCTACAGAGCTCGGTTTACTCTGTACAAAACCTTACGTGATTAAAACCCTCCCAGTATGCACCTAAATTGACATCAAGGGTCGCCATCCTGAAACCTGTTTTTTGTTATAGCAGTCCATTTTGTTACATTACGTTCTTTTTTCTATAAAGGCTACGTGAACAGGCTAGGTTCAAATTATTTACGAGCCTTGAATGCGTGGCTCTTTTGCGTAACACGATAGTAGAGCAGAGTTAATAGAAATGTCACTCAAATAATTAGAAAATAGAATAGGATGGAAAAGAACTGAAACATCTCTATTATAAAGTAAAAAATACTGAAACATATAAAATAAAACAATCTTCTTCAGTCTTTCAAATGTTCATATTAAAAAGACTATGATGTTCGTGTTCCAGGCTCCAGCAGTATCTGATTTAGCTTATTGCTTTTTAACGTCTGATTTGTCATACACACTGTTGTATAAATTCCCTGTCTACACACATAGACACATGCCTTTCCAGAAGGTCTTGGCAAAATGTCTGGTGGGGTATCAAAATCGTGAGTCATTTACATTAATTTCTGAAAGTATTTTTAGACACATTTTTAAAACCTTAATAAGGTGTAAAAACCAACCTTTTTTAAAACTAAAATTAGAAGCAAAATAATATATATCATCAGTGTCGCAGCTTATAGGTAGGTTTTAGCCAGATATATTTATGTTAGATATCATATCTAACCCTAGAGTCACGGTGTCAATGCGCAGGCGCCGGCCGCCATTCAAAAGCCGCCATAATAACTTCACCGAGCTTCGCCTTTGTGGGCTAATTGCGTATTCTACGTACACTCGCTGTTTCAATGACTCCCTAATTTATTAAATTGTCGTCTTTGATAGTCATATCAGAGCGTGTGTTGATTGAAAATATACTAAATAATAACCTTCTGCTTCTGTAGAGCTTTTCTTAATTGAGCAGCTTATTGTTAACAAACACTTTTCACTTTTATTAACCAGTCATATTCCATAATCTCACCCAATAGTGAACACATTTGTTAAATTATTTTTTAAAACATCCATAATTATACGTTTTTTTTTTGTCTCTCTATACAAATTTAATCGGCTATTTGTTATTTTGTTCGGAAGTCATTAAATTTTTATTTTAAATTTGCAAAAGTGTTTCACCATGATGTATAATAGAAAATGATAGGATTAGGATTTAGGTTTATTAAAATCAGCACGTTCAATCAAGCTTTTTTACTGCATTTTGCTCATCGATCCCTGATTTTAAAATGTTTTAAGGCTACCATCGCCTTTTATAAAAACTGTGGACTGCCTACTTATTTTTTTTCTGGATCACCTTAGCATAATTAATTATTTATAAATATAAACTACCTACTTATAATTTGGAAGCAGTGTATGATAACAAAACTGTTATTTATAAGGTCAACTACGAGTATACTACTATAATAAGTAGGTAAAGCCCTGAGCGAGCACCTTGGTCCGGAAGCCAGTTTTTCGAGTTAATCTTTTTATGGACTTGATATTGTATTAAATTAATTACTTAAGCTGATTGTGTAATACTGCTCTGATCTTCTTGCTGTTGTAAGATATAACTGAACGATGAGCTTCGACACATCAAATAGAATGGGAAAATAAAACCTGATTGGATTACTATGTGTTCGTTTTTCGATAGGTTTCTTTAGTAACAGCTTTGAGGTATCAATTTAAAATTAATAACGAAACTCGATATATGTATTGTTATTCATATAATCACATTATTCTGCTTTCATTATCCTAAAACATACACGGTCGGTGTAATCCGGTCGAATCGTCAGGCAAATTATGATCGCGTTAATTCCCGTTTCCGTCAGTTTTAATTATGCGTGCTGCTGGCTGGATATTGTTTTTTAGTTAATCTTAACTCTAACTCAAATAGTAGAAAGATATACCTTCCTACGAGTTACGGCTCTTGCAAACCGTATTTCCGGTATTTCCTATAAAAAGTCTACATATTTACCTACTTTTGTTCCGTTGACGTACAATTTTAAAAAGTTCAAAGGGAGGTCTTATAAAAACTTATAAGAGGCACACATTAAGATTATACATTAGTATATGAAAATTAGGTAGATATCTTTATTGCACACCACACAAAACAAACAGTACAAAGAAAAGAAAATACATTTAGAATGGTACAATTTAGGCGGTCTTATCGCTAGAAGCGATCTCTTCCAGACAACCTTCAGGAAGAGGACAGTTTAAAAAGTCAAGAGGGGAAGGCGGTGAAGAAAATTAATAAGTCGTTCAAGTCAACGAGCTAGCGAGCACTCCCTTTGTGGTTATAGGTGTCACTTTATAAGCTTGTCCTAAATAATCTCGTTTTCTAAATTAGGTCATACTATTGGACCTAGATCAGAAGCCGAGATTGCTCTTTTCCGGAGATTCAAACGCTATGGATCAGGCAAACTACGTGAATTAATTCTATGTGAATTCCTATATTTTTAAATGCATTTTATTATAACTTATAATATTTTTGTAAATGAAACAAAGTCTAATAATATGTAAGATTCACTAAATCGAAATGTTTCATAATTTTAGAAACCGTTTTTCGAAATTTTATAATTCGTTACTATTTTTTATGTGAAATTAAAACTCATGAAAACACACTTATTTTTATCCCTACGTACAAAGGACCGACTTTGAGTCTAAGTGCGGAAAAGGGAGTCGACTCTCATACACTTACATTTATATATATATATTACTTATATTATGTCATACTCTTACACTTATTTTTACAAAGTGATTCCGTTTAAAGTACATAATTCTTATTCCAGGGCTGCAAAGCCTGGAAGCCGCACAAGCGGCTGGGGCGCGGGCTCAGGGCCGCGTGACGCAGCCTTCTCGAGTGAAAGGGTGCGCCCCCGCCGCCGCTATAAAAGCTCTAAGCGCTTCTCATCAAGCATCATTCAACATCCTCGATCTACTCACACACTACACAATGGCATTCAAGGTACTGATACGTTCAGTGATGTGTGTATTAGTGCATCAAAATGTGTATTAAGTGATACAATCGTGATAATTAAAGTGTTTATTCTAATATCTCATTCATCTTTCGCAGTTTGTGGTTCTCGCTTGCTTCGTGGCCGTTGCCAGCGCTGGCGTAGTACCGGCTGCTCCCGTGGCCTATGCGGCCGCCCCGGTCTACCACTCCGCTCAGGCATACCAAGCAGCCCCAGCATACCACGCCGCCGCCTACCAATCCGCCCCAGTCGCGTACGCCAGCCCCGTCGCTTACGCTGCACCAGTCGCCAAATACGCCGCCGTCGCACCCGTCGCTAAAGTCGCCGTTGAGGAATACGACCACAATCCTCAGTACAGCTTCTCTTACGATGTTCAGGACGGTCTGACCGGGGACTCTAAGGCCCAGCACGAGACCCGCAACGGTGATGTCGTCCAGGGCTCCTACTCCGTGGTCGACCCCGACGGCACCAAGCGCACCGTGGACTACACCGCTGACCCTCACAACGGTTTCAACGCTGTCGTGCACAAGGAGCCCGCCCACGTAAAGGTCGCCGCCCCCGTTGCCTACGCCGCGCCCGTGGCTAAATACGCCGCCCCTGTCGCGTACGCCGCCCCCGTCGCTAAATACGCCGCCCCTGTTGCGTATGCTGCGTCTCCCGTAGTACACGCCGCCCCTGTGGCCAACTTCGCCGCCCCTGTGGCTTACTCCGCCCCTGTCTACCACTCTGCCCCCGTCTACCACCACTAAACTGATACCAAATTATAGGAATTAATTTATGCTTAACGGTAAAAGTATTATTTTAAATACACCGTTTTGTGTAAAAATGCTGTGTTCTATTAAGATATTTAAATTAAATTTTTCTACACCAAAATGATTATTTTATTTTACTAAGCTTATATATTTCCCTACCTACTATTTTCGTATCCAAAGTTTTGCAAAACACTAACGTATAAAACTATTTAGGTATCAGGCATTTAATTACAGTAGGGTTCTTTTGTAACATTTTCTTACACAAATCACCAAAACAATTTTAATAGCATCGTATGTAAATTATTTCATCTAGGTATACATCTCCATATAAACATACGGTACCTACATCCGACATACATAACAGGGTCCATATAATTAAAGGTTTGCTTGAAGTCCAGAGGTTAGAAGTTGATCTTTCTCACAGCACCTATTCAAATGTGAAGGTGAGCGGATAGCCTTTTCTGTCGCCTTATTATGCCCACACCCAGGGCCTACACCATAAAGTCTAGACGCCAGGACTCGGCACACACAAGCTGCGGTTTCAATCACCAGGCAACCTTGATATTTCCATAGTTCCCACGACGACGCGGCTGTCTGCGCCGGCGCAGTGTGTGTTACGCAACCACGAAACCCGGCTCATTCAAGCACCTACCTACGCCCTTAGATGTGGTTGATAGGATGAACTAAAATAATGACAATCAAACTTAATTTAGGTAGGTATACCTACATTACATACACACCTACTTTAATTTAAAAAGATAATATTTAGGATATTGGCGTTAAAAAGCGTCATTATATTTACAGCCCTGATTAATAATAAGAAATTTGATTGAACAAAACTGATCTTCAGCTGATTCCTGTTTTTAAACTCTTTAATAAAGTAAATTTTATATACAAGCTTAGGTACCTAAGTAGTCAATTAACTAACAAGTTAATTACATAACACTTACACCGAGTGAACTAATAGATTAATATTAACAAAATAATACATTTACTTGTGCATAAAAATATTATTTGCTCAGTATTATTATTCTTTCTCTATGGTATTATTCTTCATTTGCATAGGAACATTGTATCTCAAGACTAAGAAGCCTTTGTAAAAATAAAACGCCAAGTGCGCAAGAGCCTACTTTTTTGTTGTTTAAGGCACTTTATAGTAAAGTCTGTAAGTACTTTAAAGTACCTATTAAATAATGAATAATGTATATTCTATAATAGGGTCCTGTTGTGTTAGTGATGGTGCCCTTTATACTACCACTTTTATCTTTACCTTTGGTACACTTCACGCAAGCTAATAAACAGAGCTTTAAAATATCTATTAAAATACTCCTACAAAATAAGTACGGCTAAATAAACGGTCCGATTTATTTACGCACAGCATAAAAGTTATCCTCAAGGCGCTTTTATAGAATACCAAACATGATATAAAAATATTATGTCGCTATTGGTTATTATTATTTATTAATTATTATACCTTACATTGTTCAATTCAAAAGAGTGCTTCCTCTTAGTCGTAACGTAATTGACTAAGTACCTAGGATAAGCTATACTTTAAGCTATTTCGCTAGAGAGATAGTTTATACTATTTACCTACGACTCAGCATCATCCACGCAAGAGCTTAAAATTAAGCTATGAGAAATATTTTTAGGGTTCCATATCCAGCGGATAGTCAAAAAGGAATCCATATATGTACAGCACGTCGAACTACCCCAAAAGTCAAAAATTCTCCAATAGATTTTCAACTTAAGCCTGACACATAGAGTTCATTTTCAAATGAGAAAATTTGACATTTTGTGGTAGGTCGACGTGCTGTTGTCCGTACCTAGATTCGCCATGTCCGTCCGTCCTTCCGTCTGTCTCTTTAGGTGACCGCGCATCTATGAACACTGCAATACCAGCAAGCACCGCAGTATGGTCACTCCAGTAGTCAGTCACTGATAGCCTCGCGTCGCGCACCTAGCTGCACCGCACTACCCGTACTATTCGCAGTATCTGTAGTACGCGCAGTATTCTGCGATGACCGACGACCTCCGTACCGAGAGGCGAGCACGCCGGATTTTAAATAGCGCCGCACAGTGTGACGGATTTCGGATTTGCGGACATAGGACTTTTTTTGTTATAATTAACTATTTTCTTTATGCGAATCGATAGCGCTAATTGCGGCGATCAGATATTATTAGGGCAATTTTTTGGAAATATTATATTGCCGAGATAAATTAAATATTTAAAAAAATGTATGGGACGAAATCTTACATGCTCTATAAGTTCCAAGTCTTGGCAGATCTCGGCTTAATATTTTGTAGGGTTAATCTATGGGTGTATATATATAGAGCCACATACGTAGCATTGTCCCGGACTTCCCCGTTTTTCTGATTTATGAAGCTAAACTTAGGTACTTTTTTATTTTTTTCTTAGAGTTTATTTCGAGTACTAAATCCAAAATAGTTATAGCAATAGCCACCATCTCTGAGGTTCCGGGTTCGATCCCTGGTAGGGTCAATGTAGAAAACGAACTTTTCTATATTGGCTCGGGTCTGGGTGTTGTGGTATCGTCGTCGTTTCTGATTTCTATCACACAAGTGCTTTAGCTACTTACTTTAGAATCAGAGCAATGTATGTGATGTTGTCCAATATTTATTTATTTATTCTACGCACAACTATATTTAAAAAAGGGTTTTTAATGTCGTTGTCTAGGCGCACTATCTTTGTATGAAATCGTATCGAACCTCGCGCACCTAGGATCGCGCAGCGTGCGCAGCGCCCGCATCAGACGCATCTCTCGCAATCGCAACGCATGTGCAGTGAAAAGTCTTTTGATGACATCATCCGCATTTTGAGCATTATGCGACCGATGCGCTCGCTGCGCGCGCTGAGCTGAGCGCGGCTAGGGGCGAATTATTCTATAAGATATCATACAAAGAATTCTAAAATGCAAAGACTGCGGTGGTTGCAGGTCTTGCATGCAGTAACGTATTCTTAAATGCGTTCACTTTTTGTCTGCGGCTTAGCTCAAAGACTATATTATCTACCTATAGGTAGGTGATAGGTAAATATATCAATACGCCGATAAAGTGAAAAAAAAACTATCGTTGCTATTTAGGCTTTAAACTTTATAGAGTTGTCTTGCAAGTTGCAAATTGAATATAAAATTCTTGATGGATCGTCTCATCTGGATTATGTTCATTATGTAAAAAGGTAGTTATTATAAATACCGCATACTGTGACGGACTACGGAACTCTACATTGGATGGCACGACCGACACACAATAGGCCGGCCGGTTTTAAATAATTAAATAACCTAAATCAAGGTCAAGTGAGGAGAACCACAAAGACAGGCCTACACCGCAGGAGTAGTATGGTAAAGTAAATGCGGTATAACTAAATAATAACTAACGTTAAATACCGTTACGTCAAGTTTGTCTGTATGTTAAACATTTCTTAGATAAGGTAACAGCTCGACTATTAAAAAAAAAGAATGTCAATTTGACTGACAGTTTGCAAACAAACTTGGTGCGGTCGACGCCCAAACAAAAACATATTTTTCTATTCACAATATTTTAGTATTCCTTGGTAGGCGTTGGCTGAAAATTGCCGATACCTTGTAAACGTGTAAAACTTTTGTAGAGTGCTAAGAACTAAAGACTAGACAGTAGTAATAACGCAACACCTTAGATTTTGGCGGACACCGCCTTTCCCTGAATTTATAAAGATTTTAGGGCGTTGTATTTGATAACTTACGTAATTTAATATTGGCCTAGTAACCTTTAGCCTTTAAAAGTACCTTCACTTACTCAAATTGCTACAAAATGGTTTCAACCAGGGGAATCCGATATAAATTCAGTGAAGGCGAACGGGTTTTGTGCTACGAACCGGACCCAACAAAGGCAAAAGTTCTCTACGACTCTAAGGTAATTTTATTATTCTGTATTTTTTCTATCCATATGGATGTCCTATTGTTATTTACAGTCAATTTATTTCATAACCAAAAAATCAAAACAAAAACTTTCTGTCTAACCTTACACTTGGTCATTTTGGCACCTATAAAAAAATTCTTAATGTAATGAAAATAAACCAACATAATGACCATCGATACATCTACAATAAATATTACCAGCATCCTTTTTTTTCTCATTAACTGCACAGAGTTAATTGGTCTCAAATTCATTGTGCAGTCGAGTCAAAGTTTTGCAAGTATAATTACCAAATTATGCTTACATCGCAAAAATATGCATTTAAGACCAGTGTTTAATTAGAGAAGCATTTAATATAACTTATCTTCACATTTTTGAATGTCTTTGTTTACATGGGCGGGGTTGGGTGTGGTTTGCAGTAAGTGTAGGCAGAATTGTGATGTAAACAAATTAAAACAAACTGAAATGTTTTAAGGTATTAGATCATACTAGCTTCAACTAAGTAATGTACATAAATAAGGTTTTTAAGTCAATTTATTGTATTGAGTGGATGAATTCAATTGAAATGTGGCATTTATAGGGTGTGGTTGGGTGTTGCCCGACCCGACTTTGTCACTCCCAACTTTTTATTTATTTCATCACATTTACAAATTGTTTAGTAGAGAATATTAATTACCTGTAATATGCAGTTCTTAAATATTTAAGTTTGTACTTTAGTAAATATTTCATAATCTTTGTTTTTTTTAAATTAATGTGCAGTTATCAAAAGTTTTGGTATTAAATATTATTAATGGGTATATTTTATGATTGTTACATAATATAATGTCTTTATATATACCCATATAGTGTATGTATATTTGAGCTTATACAAGTACTTTTTTAAATCTTCTTTTGGCATTGAAATGAGATCAAAGATATTTTCAAAATTTGTTAATTATCGGAAAGTAGCATTAAAAATTAGCTTTTTGAATTCTTTATTATGTTTTATGGAGAATAAACAGTGGCTCATAACAAAACAGGTGCTAGAAGTAATAGAAAGTAAGGACAAGCGGGGGCGGCGAACAGTGGAGTATCTAATCCATTTCCAAGGCTGGAATTCTTCGTGGGACCGCTGCGTCAGCGAAGACTTTGTGCTTAAAGACACAGAAGAAAACAGACAACTTCAAAGAGACCTTGCTGAAAAATCACAGCTTCAATTGTGAGTTGTTAATAAGTAGTGTACCATCATTTGTATTAATAACAGCAAATACATCACTTTGAACATGATTTGAGTAATGTCTCTGCCGCATCAACTAATTAACTGGGTGCAGTGTGAGTTGTTTTTAATAAGCTACAATTGGTTCACCACATACTACTGTAATCTTTGTAGTTAATAAATGGTGTTAGACACCAACATATTTTAGTGAGGGTAGGTACAAAACACAGTGCCAGATGACTTCTGTGAATTAGTTTTATTTACTTGGCATAGCAAATATCTGTGTGATATTCCCCTATAGAGTAGCAGAATGGACTATAATTCTCTGAAACCTGTCATATCAATGACATTTAGTATGAAATGACAACTCCTGTCAACTCTTGCCCTTAATCAAACAGTACAGTCCCAGATTAAATAATAGCAGATTTTTTATCAAACAAGTGGTATTCAATGGTGAATGGTGGTTGCTGTGGGATCATAAGGTTTCCTAATTTGGCCATAAACAAAAGAAGAATAAATGACATTCCTATGCTACCTACTCTATAGGCCCTATGTGCTCCGGGTACAGTATGTTTGTTATTCCTAAAAGGGGTGCGTACCTATACCGGCGGGAACGCAAGAAGGGGAGCTCGGGCACGGCGGCTGGCCCTGCGAAGCGCGCGCGGCAAGGGTTCAGCGACGATGGATCCTCCAGCAGCACACAGCCTGATGGTTTGCTATTTTTATTTTATTTTGATAAATGATTTTAAATTAGTATTGGTTTTCCTTATAGTGTTTACAATTGTTTAACTGCAGTGTCTTGCATTATACTTGGGTGTGTGGTGTGACGTGTGACAGATAATAAATTGTGTACAAGCAAGTTTTGGTGCTTTAAGTGCTATAATTTTACCCTATGAAGACCCTTTGTCCCATAGCGACGACCTGACCTGACGATGACTTTAGGAACTCCTGCCTAAACTAATCAGCATGATCCATGGAGTAATATCTGTGACACCGCAAACTTACCTAAAATTAAACAAACAACGATTGCTGTGCGAATGTACAATGACGCTTCGGAGTGCACCAATTGAATTGCTTGAAGATATCATTCCGTGTAACATAACAACTAATAGCCGAAGAACTGAATTTTGTATGTTCAGGCAATGTGTATGTGACGACAGAAGGCGAGGCGGGCGACACGGACTCGTCGGGCTCGGGCTCGGGTTCGCGCTCGGGCTCGGGCTCAGGCTCGAGCGAGCAGCGCCGCTCGCCGCCGCCGCCCAACGCGCACGTGGGCCGGGCTCACATCGCGTTGCCTTCCGCTCTCAGGTTAGTTAGGGTAGCTATACAATTATTCGGGCCGGGTTCGGTTAGGCAATACATGAACAGAAAAGTCGACCCGAAGCACTACTACATTACACATATTTTTTGCCGCCCGATTTTTTGAATAATGCCTGCCCAAATTGAGTGTGTAGCAACCCTTGTTTTCACAGGTTACTGGCAATCGGTGATTATCATATTTTTAGTATGATATATAGTACTGAAAAATAATCTAAATGAACTAATGGCTTATGTTTAATTACGATAGATAAGCTCTTTAAGGAACATTGGCGAACATTTATTTGTCTTTGATATTTTTTACTAATTATTTACATTCGAGGAATTTAAAAAAAATCAGTTTACCCTACAATATTTTTAGTCGTGGAGTTAAGAATAGACTGAATTACGATTTTGTGATTTTATTTTGGTCTCTAAAGAGATTTTTATTTTAGGATTTTCCAAAAATCTTTTTTTAACACTGGATAAGAAAAATAAACCTATATTCTTGACTAGACTTGATGTTATAGTTCTTATAAGAAATATATTCTTTAAACCTGACTAGGAACATGACAACGACAACGAAGATCTATTTTGGTATTTAAGCGCCCCTTACCACCTGGTGCCTAGGCACCACCAGTCTAGACTGGCCCTAGTGGACAGGGCTAGAGCATAGAAAAATAATAAATAATTATGGGTATCGCGCGTTGCTCTAGCGCGCACTTGTCTATGTAGACATCACTCAACACGAAATCTCAGAACACTGGATCACCTGAGTGTTCCGAGTATTATTCCGTTTCGTCCGTAAGTAACTTGTCTTCTGATACCTATTATTTATTCTGTGACTCGAGTGTTGTAGGGCACATATTTATCGATCGAATGTTCCACCAGAGACCGCCTGACATTCGACTACCATCTGGTAGTGAAGCGCGGCCGGCTGTCGCGGCTGCCGGCCACACCGTGCGCGGCCGAGATCCTGGAATCATTTGTGAAGTGGTTCGCGCGCGCCGGAGCATGGCACCCGGCGCGCGCACGACACGACCCCCCGCAGAGACCCGACCTTCTTGACGTGTCCTGTCGGTGAGTCATCTACATCTACACGATGTTGACTACTGTCTGGTATAGAGCATGATTAGACCTGCTCCATCCACGTGTATTGTTTTGAAATATGCATTCCTGTAAACTCACGTCTGAAGTTCTGCGAAAAACGTTTGAATTGAAGTAGCCCTAGTTACACCAGCCCAGGTCACCCCAGAAGGTTTCAATTATCGACGCGAAAATAAAAACTCATTGTTACCCAGATTGAACCTAGTCCGCGAGGTGGCGGACGGGCTGCGCGTGTACTTCGACTTCGTGCTGCGCGGCCACCTGCTCTACAAGCAGGAGCTCAACCAGTACCACGAGATCTGTGGACAGTTCATCGAGGAGTGAGTACAGCCTTGTATTCAAGTAGCATGGTATTCAATGAAGAATAGCTTTGTATTCAATGAGGGATTGCCTTGTATTCAATTAAGGAGTAGCGTTGGATTTAACGAGGGATAGCCTTGTATTCAATTAGGAGTAGCCTTTGTATTCAATAAGGAGTAGCTTTGAATTCAATAAGAAGTAGCCTTGTATTCAAATGAGGAGTAGCATTGTATTCAATGTGAAGTAGCCATGTATTCAATGAGGAGTAGCATTGTATTCAATGAAAAGTAGCCATGTAAATAATGAGGATGAGCAGTATTCAATGAGAAGTAGCCTTGTATTCAATGAGGATTAGCCTTATATTCAATGACGGGTAGTCTTGCACACTCAAATTCAAATTGCACTCGATAATGCGAACGCCGGTTGAAGTTTTCTCTACACCGCAATGGTGCTGGAATCTTACTTCAAACTTGAAAACTAAATTAAATTATCAACAGACAAGAAGTAGAACTGAAAACAGAGATGGAAGAAGAGGTGGCGTCGCAGGACGAGGCGATGGTGTCGGTCGAGGAGGACCTCAAGAGCCCGAAGATACCCGAGTACTCGCACCTGCCGCCCTACCCGGGCGATGGGGAGAAGCCCGAAGGTAATAATTATAATAATTCAAAAATTCTCCACGAAGAGGTCGCCCTGAAGTACGATCTCGTGAATCAAAGACTACCCTATTATAAGTACTCGCCCGAGCCAGTACTCGAAAGTGACAGTAGCCGGCTCTACTGGGTCCGGCCCATCATCATTGACAGGACTATTCTCCCGAATAAGCCTTTTATAGTGCTGATGGACCAGGCGCAATCTAAGGTGTTTTTGGTGGTCGTCACTATCCCTCGTGACGAGAACCTCGTGAAGGCCGAGACCGAAAAGCAACCAAAGCACTTCGACCTAGTACACAAGGTTACCGAAATGTTAGAATTGACGTCCACTGAAATCATACCAATTGTTATATTGGCAAACGGGTTAATCTCAGCCACATTAGGTGTACACCTGAAAAGGCTGGGATTCGTCGGCGGCTCGCTTCCAACATAGATGCAAAAAGTAGTGATGCTTGATACCGCACGCGTCGTTTGCAGATTTCTTTCTCTTTTGCCTTAATCCCGGCCAACTGTGCAATTGCAGGTTATTACCGCCCAAGGAACGAGGTTTTTGGGTTTTCCGGGTAAGTATGGTTTCATCAATCCATCGATTAAGCAATAAGGTCGTTTTTTGAACGGATTCTCGCGGATATTAACGGATTCCGGCATTGTAAAGTCCAGGCCTAAAATTTAGCAATCAGCAATAATCGCGCAGTCATCGCGCGATTGATGTCAAAATCTATGGGCAGCACTGAGAGTTTTTAATTATGAAGTTAAAGGAACACGTTGAGATTATTACGAACGCCAGCGCAGCGGAGGAGTGGGCGCGGCGTAGCCACGCATGACTGGCGTACCTTTATCACCTATAAATTTTGCCAATGTGTGCGTGCGACGACGCATACGGACGGGCGCGCTCACAAACAAACCGCGCTCGCTACGTGAGTATGAAGTTGGCCTACTTCTTTGATACTACTACGGCTCCGCGCTCTTGCACTGCTCCGCATAGTGGATACGTTCGCGCTTCTGGAGCGTGCAACGTGCCTCGGCGCTCCAATCGATCGATGGTGGTCTTTCGGCGAACACTGTTCCATCTCCGTATCCATTGAAGCAGTTGCAGGAGCGCGGAGCGCAAAATGTTCACGAACATAGTAGATACAAGGCTTTACTTGGATTCGAATTCTAACTTTGGGCAGTTCTTACTTCTATCAATTACTTCACTTTAAAAACAAAATCTTAAGTAATTACTTTTACTCAAGTAAATACTTTCACTCGTCTAGGGTGTTCAATAAAAATAAATATTCTATGCCGAAGTAATGATTTCAATGAGTAACAACTTCATCAATCATCATCATTATTTCAACCACAGGACGTCCACTGCTGAACATAGTACGTCCCCAGTGACTTCCAGATCGGCCGGTTGGAAGCGACCTGCATGCAGCGTGTTCCTGCAACCTTAACAACTTAGCAGCAAGTAGATACTTCTCTCTAAATATGGATGTAAGTCACTTACCCTCGCCTGTGCTGCAGGTTCAACGACCCCCGTGAACAACACAAACACAGACGAGCCCATGAAGACGGAGTGCGCGTCGGGCGAAGACGCCGCGCCGCGAGAGCCGCGCTCTGCCGCGCGCAGCGGGAACGTCGCCAGGAGGTCAGAATCGGGATCTTTATTTGCGTGAACACATGATATTTGAGTGCACATGTTTTTTTATTATGCATAGCATTATAGCATAGCATTAATAACATAATTTCGAAATATTACTTACTTTATGATGTGGCCAACCATTTCATAAATTGGTCGTATTTCATGATGCGGCACAGTACACTGTACACGCTGGCCAGGTGTTAGGCGAGATCAATGAATCATTAAGCGTTTGTCGATATGACCGACTTAACGCCCGACTACTTCATGAAATGGCCAAACATTGCTGGTTATATCGTAAAACAGTTCTATTATCCACCGGTAGAGGCGCTGATGTTGTTTTGTTTTTGTTAGTGTCGTGTAATATCGCACTAAGTCTGCAGCGGGCCTAACATGGATTTACTGATTTAATATTTTTTTATTCTGCTTGCAGACTGCGCTCGCACAAGTCGGCGGTGTCGCAGTCGGAGACCGAGGAGCCCGCGCCGTCCACGTCGGCCGGCGAGCAGCGCACATTCGAAACGCTCTCTTCCAGGTAATTATATCAGAAAACTTTAACTTCATCGAATGGTTAGATTATATTTGACAGACGACCGCGACTTCTCGCATGGCGTTTGTATACACGCATAACTTTGAGTGTTTTAAATAAAATTAGTTTAGAGCATGTTCTAATCCAGGTCATAGGTATATCAAGTGTGCATCTAAATCCATTTAAGCTATTGATGCTTGATTTAGTTACAATCACAGAACAGGAGCGTAGCGAGTCTTACTTGTTCTGTGGTTACAATAGTCAAAATTTCCAAACTCGGGCATCATTTTCCCAATACATCTATCGCCTATCTAAAATGAAGCCAGATATTTACCACTCTTTATTAGATAACTTACAAAAAGTTACAGTTACACAATGTTTTATGGTTTTTTGTACAAATTTGTATCTATCTATCTCTCTATGATTAATTAAAAACATAATTAGTAAACAATATATAAACGGATAGACTATAGACAGAACTAGTATCGATTGGTTATGATAAATGTATAAATAAGCGGATTAGAGACTAGCGACACTGATGCTGAGCGCTGGATGAAAGATGCGCAGAAGACCATTACGATTACGTGATTAGCTAGTAGTGCGACGCGCCCCCATTGCCGGCCATGATTGATTGTTAGCTCCGCGTATACGCGTCTCTGTTACGATGATCGTTTTGTAAGACCTCTCCTCCACTAGTCTTTCGAGCGTCGACGTCGTGGCAGTGCCAATCAGCGTTAAGTAAATGCCGCTTCGCAAGCGTTGCGTCAACACCGATTGGATGCTGTCACGATGTCGACTCTCGAAAGACAGACTAGTGTGTGGAAGGCCTAAGATGCGCCACGCGATCTCCACTCTTTGCCCCAGCCACCCTAGCATGACCAACAAAATGATATGATATAGCTATTTAACGACACCCAACTGTTAAAGTTCAAGATGGCGGCTATGTATATTATATTTGACAGTTTAATCTCTATATCATATCGTGTTTTGTCGGTCGTGGTCAACATCCGTGCCGGGGATAGTAATGTATGTGTGTGTTCCCCGCCAGCGTGGGCAGCAGCGGCTCGTCGCTGAGCGAGTGGGCGCGCGCGGCGCCCGCGCACGCGCCCGCGCCGCCGCCCTCGCGCACGCCGCTCTCGCTGCTGCTAGACAAGGTCACACACTTTAAAATTTGATTCTTTATTTTATTTTATTTCATTTATACAGTACACAAAACAGAAGTACAACAATTACAAGACAAGTTAGAAAATATATATAACATTAAACAATGATAGGCTGTAATTCCACAGACATGTGTACATATCATGGTAAAAGGAAAAGATCGAGATTTACAATATTAAAAAAAGGAACAAATATGTTATAATCAATACAATACATACATGTTGGTACACCGTACAGTCTGTACGTTTAGTAAATAAATACATTTAATAAAATAGACATGCGTAGGTAATACGCGTGTATGTAAATAAAAAGAGACAAAACAAATCTAAATAGAATAAATATGTCAATAAGTACCTACGAATCATTTAATGATTTTGTTGAGGCAAGATTTCCATTTGTTTAGTGATGTGCCAAATATGTCAGGCGACAGGCACATCATTTAACTTTAATTACATTTTGTTCAGAGAACAGTGTCTAAACAAACCCAACATATGCTTTAAGATACTATTAACCAAAATTATGTATTTACTTTCTGGAAATAAATTCAATTAAATTCAACACACTCGCTATACTACTACAAGGTGTAACATAATAAACGCACAGCCTCATAAGGGCTGACTGTGGTCCTCAAATACAATTACTTTTACTATGGGACCAACATCGAAATCGCAAAAAAACACCCCCCAATTCAAAATCGCCGATCGGCTGACATCAGTTTGTATGAAGTCATTTTTTTTTAGATTTCGATGTTGGTCCCATAATAAATGTTATTGTAGTTGTGTGTTGTTGTTGTATACATGTATAATAGGATGACTTCAAAGTCATCCTGAAATGTGAACTGTCATCGATGACAGTTTACATTTCAATTCACATCATTGGTAAATAATACTAAAATCGATTAAGCTGCTTAATTCAATTGAATTGCATGACTTGTGTAGTTCTCTTGACCTTTACGATAATTAAATAATAAAATTAAACAGATTTTGTCACAGTACTCTTGCTGATTCGAAAAGACTATGGTTAGTTATTTGCAATGTAATGTCTAATGTGAGACCATAAGGTTTAATTGTTTTTTTTATTAGGTAGCGAAATGGCAGATAATTCCGCGCGAAGGCACCGAGCACCTGCCGTGCCGCGTGTATGGCGCCATCCACCTAGCTCGCCTTTTTGGTAATTTTTGTTATATATTCTACTAATTAACTTACAGAAACGAATTGTCAACACGTTTGACAATAACTGACAGTTAAAGAAATTCGCGAACAAGAAAAATAACCTAACAATAGGTATTTAAAAGTAAATTACACACAAACATAAAACAATAAATATACATACAATATACAGCAGGGTGCTTCGGTTGTTGGCAGAGCGAACACAGGCTAGTAGACACCACCAATCAATTGATATACTTTTTATGCGAGTCAAAAGTCATCTCCCTTAAAATTTGTATGACGGTACCGAACTATGACGTCACTGTTTAACTCTTCTCACCTGCCTGACTTTTTATCGATTTCGTAGCTATCAAAAATTTGATTCTTATAATAAATAATATTGTTCCGGGTTATTAGGCCTAAAATAGGGTGTTAGTTTTGAAGAATAATACTTAGAATTATTTAAGAATGGAGTCAACATCCTAAAAATTAATGAATAATGTTAATCGTTTTCCTTTCCAGTGAAACTCCCAGATTTTCTAAACGCAACACAGATGCCCGATTTTAAGCTCAAATTAATTTTGAAACACATCGACATGTTTGTCCAGTAAGTATTAATATAGTGTAACGATTTTAAAATTCACGATATATAAGGCAAAAAATTGCGTTAAAAAATAAATACTCTTTTCACACGCAGGTACTTGGATGAACACAACGAATGGTTTGGAGAGATGTACTATGTGGCCGATAATATGTCTCGTTCTCATTAAATATGTATACAAAATAATTTCATGTCTACGGTATTATTACTCAGTCAATGCATTTCAGCAATAAAGTGTTTCTGTAGAAGTTAGGCATTGCATTATGTATTCATTGCAAATGCACTTGAACATTAGCTATTTCAAATGTCTAACATTAAATACAGTGAAAGCATTCCAATAATGTACTCGTGTCAAAATTACATTTATGTACGAAATCATTAGCTTAGAAACCGTCCACTGGTATCAAAATTATTAGAAAGTGATTTCGTCGTTTAGAAATATTTTCAAAACAAAATGTTTGAGCTATTCATATTCATCGCCTTTTCTATGGTTAAGAAATTGAAAACGAGTGACTTGCTATAAGCCTTTTATCAGTAGACGTTGGGAATAGTTTTAGAAACTTAATCGATATTATTAGAAGTACATAGGGTAACAAGTATAGTATTATTATTATAAGCTATATTTCCGACCAATATGTCAAAAACGCATGATCTCACTAGCTTATTTCCGAGACTATCTAGTTTTCTAAAACGTGTTAGCTCTTTAATTTAGCGACCTACTGAATGTACTATGTAAGCGATATGTTTTAAATAAAAGTTATTAAAACCGAATGCGGTATTTTATTTCCATAGAGGACACCTCTTCCTATAAAGCAATAAAATAATCAACGACATTCTTCGTGTAAACTTATTGTTTTTAGGGTTAATATTACTTTTTTTTTGCCCGTCTGTCCAAGATACTGCGAATTTTAGCATAATCTGCGACTGTGAGACTAGATCGTAAGCGACTTTTTGTTAAGGATGAATTTCAGTGGCAGTTTTGATTACATATTTCTAATCTTTCTTAAAGATGACCGCGTAACTATGAACACTGCAAGACCCAACTACCGCAGTCATTGCATTTTCGAATTCTTTGTATGAAATCGTAGGGAACCCCGCGCACCTGCTCAGCGCTCGCATCGGTCGCATAATGCGGATGGTTGCAGGTCTTGCAGTGTTCATACATGTGCTATCACCTTAATATTATCACAAATTACGTATAGCGGCGGCGCGCTATTGGAAAATAGAGCAAGTAAAAGTATTTTTTATTACAAATCCACATTTTATTATCAAAATTACATCCTATCTAACATTACATAACAAAAACAATTTTTAGAGACACGTGGTACCAAATCACAATTACTTATTCGTGAAAATTATTACATAATAATCTTAGAAGAATAACTATTTCTGTTTAAAAGGATCCTTCCTATTCTCATAATATGAATAATAATGTAATTGTTAATGACTTTTTGTTGTATGCAACAATAAACAACATTAGTGCTGTATAATTTTCAATCTTAGCACTTTAGTGCAGTAATTAAAATTCATTTATAGAAACAAATTAAAACAGAATATGTGTATTTTTGCACCTGACTGTACAACACAAATACATTGACAAATATGCATACCAACATTACGAAATAATATAAAAGGATTATATTTCCATGGCTGCTGTATCCAGTCCCTTTTGCTACTTTTATATTTGCTGATTGATACATCATTATGATTTAACCATGATGAATCACAAAAACTAAATAAGTAATTAAAAAAACTCTTAGCAACGAGATGAATTTTAAGTACTATGAGATTTAAAAGGACAATGGGGTTCAAAGTCTATCGCACTTGGGTCTCAAAAATAAAATTATTATTTCTATGAAATGTTTAATTCTGAGATCAAAAATTGTATAATACAGATGTTAAAATATTTAGAAGGTATTTATAATAGCTTTGGATCCGATTGGGTCAATATCATTTTACACTAAAAGACCCAATACGATTGAGACAATGAAATAGATACATGAAATGGATTCCCTGACAGAACAACTCATTAAAATCACTTGTGACTACTTGTAATGAGAGTCAAGCACAACTAACTAATAATTATAGTAAGTAGAAGTTACCACACAGCACCGGCGACATGAAACACTTAGCGAGACAGCCACGGCCTGAGCAGCACATAGTAATGGAACCAAGAACTTACCTTCCAACAAGTCTTGTTTACTGAATTCGAATTAGGTAAACATAGCAGCGATGGAGAAAAAAAAAATCGATAAAAAAAAGCATTTTTGTAAATATCGAACAATTATTTTCGGCGTTCTTGTAGTAACGTCGCGTCGCCAATTCTCCGCGATTCTGTAAACACAACATTAGGAAATGCGCGCGATCTGCTACCAGGTTTTCTACACAGGTTTCCATACTTGTTTTTGTACGGCTGTTACTTAATCGGTTAGTCACAAAACATAATACTGTGCTATGGTAGTTTGACTTGTTGCTAATCCACGGTCGTGAAGTGTAGATGGGACAAACAGATCATCTAACCAGCGTTGCTATATGGTAGCTGGAGCAGCAGCGGATTTCTGGTCATTTTTTTTACTGACAAAGGACGTTTGTCTATATCAGCCGTCATCACAGAACAAGACGAGATGGGCGACATGTACATCGAGTACTACGAGAGAGATGACGGATGCCGGGGACAAGCGCCCGAGGAGAAGTAATTTTGGTGTTTAGCACAATGTTGTAGATGAGAACCAAAAGCGAAAAAAACACTAGCGAAACGGCGAAACGCTGTCTTGCCGATTTTGATTGATGCGTCTCATCTCACATAGCAGGCGGACTGAACGCGAAACGGATCATTTTGCCTTAGATCCGCGACAGGTTAGTATGTGTAGACCTATTTACGCGCAAAGCGTCTTAGAAACGCATATAATTATTAAATTAGTAATTCCAATAAGTAAGCATATTAAATATTTTACAGGAAAAAATAATTTAAGCTGTGATGATTACAGTTCAATCAAACCCCGCATTCTTTGTAGGTACCTTCAGATATGTTTCTGAAAGCGAACAGAGTTCTACATTTCGTTTTCATGTCTTGCTATGGGGCGTCTGTGCATGCAAGCTTGCTAATAGTGGTCCATTCGCCTTTAATAGTAGTCCATTCGCTGCTAGTAGGCGTCCAGTCGCCGCTAGTAGTGATGCATTCGCCGCTAGTCGTTGTCCAGTCGCCACTAGTAGTGGTCCAGTTGCCGCTAGTCGTGGTCCAGTCGCCGCTAGTCGTGGTCCAGTCGCCGCTAGTCGTGGTCCAGTCGCCGCTAGTCGTGGTCCAGTCGCCGCTAGTAGTGGTCCGGTCGCCGCTAGTCGTGGTCCATTCGCCGCTAGTCGTGTTCCATGCGGTGCACGACGCGCCGGTAGTCGTGCTCAAGCGCGAGGTACTGCGAGGCGAGGCGGCCCTGCGTCTCGGCCAGCCCGGTCGCGCTCACGGTGGCGGCGTACTCTTCAGGCTTTAGGACTTTTTGTAACTTCTTCATTTCTAGCTTCTTTTTCTGTAGACCAAAAAAAAAATTTTCAACTACCAAAATAATAACCACAGCTACAAACTATAAAATACAAAGTTTTTAATCGAAAAAGCTAGAGGTCTACTACAAAAACGTTTCGTTCGTCTGTAAGCGCAATAAAAGAAACAGCTTAGTTAAAATATTATAAAATAAGGAGATCTACTCAGGAAGTCTACTCGGATAAGGAGTAATAAGGAGGTCTACTCAGGAAAGCGATTACAATATCTTTTTAGAGAAATAGTGTAGCATTTATTTGTAACAACTTCAGGCAAGGCCTACAGAATTATGTAGTATGTTTCTTTCCGTAATAATTATGCATCAGAAAAATCATTGATGATAAAGTTGCTAATGACATTTTTTTATTAATATTGACATTAAAAATTAATTTACCTGGTAAGGTGCATTCAGCCTATTTTTAACATCGAGTCTGTAATTTAGGTAAGCAGTTTTATCCGAAGTATTTGTGTTCTTCAATCGTAGTATCTCGTAAACTCGCCGCGCTTGCTTTTTGTTGATTTTGAACTTGGAACAAGCTTGGCTAGCCATTTCTGATGAGAACCTAAAAAGATTTAAAAAAAACTAGTTAAATTACATTTTATGGATTCTAACCGGCTATACTTTCCTCATAAGTACCTTTTTATCTCAATTTTTGTAACAATCAGTACTAACGACATATTAATTTGTTCAGGGTACAGGTACTGGAGTTGTTTACTCCAGCTAAATCTAATCAAGAAGAATGCTAATGACGCAGTTAAAACTAAAAAATATCTCACCCTTGAATAAGCTTAGCAGGTTGGAAGGCTGGCAATGTTTCACAATTCTTGGCGTCCACATAATCTCTTATCCTTTGGAAGTCCTGAGATGGATCTTCTACTGTTATGTCTACGACTTCTGGTAATATTACAAAATGAGAATATATAGCCTGGAAAGAAGACACAAAAATATTACTATTAGAATGTTTTTTAAACCAGACAATAACATTAAATAAGTGGTAAGCATTGCATAATGTCAGTAACCGCCAGTCTAGATTAACATACCTACAGCATTCTCGGTAACATAGCAGCACCATTTTCAGATACATACCTGCAGCATTCTCAGATACATACCTTCAGCATTCTCAGATGCATACCTACAGCATTCTCAGATACATACCTGCAGTATTCTCAGATACATACCTACAGCATTCTCAGATACATACCTTCAGCATTCTCAGATACATACCATCACTATTCTCGGGTACATACCATCACAATTCTCGGGTACAAATCTGCCCCATTCTCGGGTACATACCTGCACCATTCTCGGGTACATACCTGCAGTATTGTAGGGTACATACCTGCAGAAGGTTGGCGCAGATGCCGAGCTTGCGCGCCGGCGGCAGCGTCAGCACCTGCGAGACGCGCGGCCGCAGGTGGCGCGGGTACGCGTAGTAGCGGTACACCGTCGCGTACGCCGCCACTGCATACTGCGGTGTGCCTTCGGAAGACTGGTACTTTTCGAAACTAGAATAAAATAAAACAAAATTGAAATCTGATATGAATAAACAAAGGCAATTAGTGTATTTAAGACTTATACCTACATTTTTTTTACAGGGTGATACTGGTTCTTACACAAAATACCTGTTTACCTGGCAATACAAATCGTAACAGGTGATCCGGTTACTAAGGTTATTAGTATGGAAAAGTAAAAATACTTATTTGAGAACTATATGTTCGTCCAATTAGTTTAAAGTTAGTTTGAGCACAATAAAAAAGGTATTGCATTAGCAAAAAATTATGTTGTGTACCTACTAACAAATCTTATATTCTTATACAAGCATGAACTATTTAAAAAGTGTGCTTTGCAAACCACAGGCAAACACTAATACATGTTATATGGAAATTATATTTTATACTAAATTACAAGAAATTATTAAATATAAGTAAAATGCTACTTACACCGTGAAAAAGGTCCATTGGTCATCATCCACATCTATGAAGGATGCTGCATCTACATACCACAGCAAGAAAGTTTGCAATCTTTCATGGAAGGCCAGAAAACCAGGTGTCGATGTCTCGCTGTAGTAAACTTCAAATGTGCGCTTCTCACCACCTTCATCTAAAAATTAAAATGTTTTAATATACACTAACATATCGAATCGAAAAACAATAAAATTAGAATGTTGAGTAAGTTTTAACATAACAACACTTACTAGGCGTAACAGAGAATGCATGTACAAGACGACCATGGGGAGTAAATGATTTATCTTTTTCTAGCAAGGACACAAAACGATCCAGATTTGTGACATAGCTTGGTGCCAGGACTTTTTTCAGTGCACCTTCCACATCATCTGCTTTCATTCCATCTGATTTGCTAGGGTCAATCTAAAAATATATAAGGAACAAATAAAAGAGGCTTTGATTCTACAAATGGAAATGCTGTTATGTTATCTAATTGGTTAGCCGATAAAAACAATACTGTTTTGGAAGTAGCGCCACTTTATAATAACCATAATGCAACGATTAAATAAAAATAACAGTATTTTAATCTATTAAATGAAATAATATAGTAAACAAATTAAACAAACCTTATCAGTATATTCAATTCCGAGGTATGTCTGTAAACTCCCAGCACTATAGTAGAGGCGTATATGCAAGTCTGTGTAGCCAAATATGTTTTCATTCTCTCCAAAGACCTGGTGGCACATCTCTGGTCCAAAACTAACAACATCATTCTCTAGATCTTCTATACTCCTAACTGAAATCGAATCACAAAAGTAGGTAGGTACATTGAAAAAAAAAAGCTGACCCACCAGACAAAAAATGGTGGTAGATTAAATAAACTAGATACTAAGGTTTAAGGAAGGTAAATATACACTGGATATTAATCTAACCTATGGCCATATTAGAGTTGATCAGGAATTAGTATGTAATAAAAGTTTTAGTGTATACTAAAAATCTAGTTAAGTTGAAGACCTAAGAAATAAATAAATGCATGAATATGTACACATATTATATCTACAGCTACATACAATGGGTACAAAGTCATGAAGTTTGATAGTGCAAAGACTCACCTAATTTAAATTCTAATATATCATTTCCGTCGACAACCAAATGGCACAACTGATCAGTCATTTTGAACAATTTTTACAGGCCAGAATTTCGATTTTCATACCAATTAAATTGTTGAGTAAAACAGATGTCTTTCAATTCCCGCGCAAAATGTGTTCTAGCGACGCCAGTGAATATGATCACTACCGAACTATCATCTACCTCTACGCTTTTCAACTATAACCTTTTAATGCCTTCGTGTTACTACACCAAATTACAAAGATTTTAGTAACGAGAACCAAAAAGTCAGTAAAAACGCGGTTCAATTGCAAGAATTTTAAATTTTTACAGAACGAAGAAATTCCAAATTTGCACGCTTGACAGCTGACTACTTTTTTGACGTATCAGTATTTTAACGTTTGTTGAGTTGAGAGGTATAGAAATCGGGATATTTACCGGTTGGACCTAACTTAATGGACATCTCTTTATAAATGTGTGCGGTGATGGTGAGCTACACTACACGTGAGCTGCCATAACAGTTAAAGCACAGATTATAAAGGTAGCTCAATATAAATGTAGTAGATTTTAGTTTTTATTGATGGCAGCATTTATTACATTTATATTGTGACGTCATTATGGCCTGGTTGGGTTAGGTTTGCTTGGAAATTTTTGTTAAAAATCTTGTATTTTAATGTAATATATATTGTGCTACTTATTTTAGATTAGTAATTTAAATACCTCATAGAGTAGCAGTAATCCTGGTGCCAATAAGTGTTTGTTTCGGCGACATTCTTTGGCGAAAATGAATCGCCATGAAGGTGGGTAATGATAATCAAAATTTGTTCGATGCTTTTGTCACCGTGAAATTCATTGCGAAAACATTTTGCCACTGTTATAATAGTCTTATTTCGTCGTAAATTTCGTTAAAAACACTAAGATTAATATTATGGTGCACCCTTGCAAATTGTTATTGTACATTGTATTGACATCTTTTCAGGAGTCAGCTGTGATTCTTGTTTGAAAAATAACTTCAGAGGACGACGATACAAATGTTTGATTTGCATCGACTACGACTTGTGCGCTGCATGCTATGAGTCTGGCGCTACCACAAACCAACATACAACAGAGCATCCTATGCAATGTATTCTTTCTAGAAGTGATTTTGGTGAGACTCTTTTGTAGCCTCCATTGGCCTAGATAAAGCTAAACTGGATTCTGTAGTTTTAAGTCTCATTAATTTGTGTCTAAAGGGATGCATGTTTAGAAACTAACACAAAATCTAACCATTTACCCTTAGTCTTGATTATTATTTTATAAATTCCAGTAAGAATCTAAATGGTTCTTATGTTTTGGTATACAATCTACTTTTGATGTCTAGAAATGGATGCTAATCAAGTTCTGTTTTCATACTATGAGGGTTTAGCATCAAATCTCAAATTTGAACTAGGTAATTATGTACAAATAAAATACTGTACACAAATGTTATATACTTACTAAAAATATATGCAAAGTGCAGGCATCTGAATTCTTAAAATATTATAAAATTAAGTGTAGCAAACTGATTTTCTAGGAGTTTTAGTGCCTTTTGCTGAATACTATACCCTTATATCGTAAGTGAATTCGGCATTAAATTAAAATGAAGAGTTGATAATCCAGTGATGTATTAATGTTTCAGATTTGTATTATGGAGGTGAAGCATTGGCCCTTGAGCAGCCTCAAGCATATACTTGCCCTTACTGCAACCGCATGGGTTTCACAGACACCGCTCTCATGGAACATGTCACTGCGGAACATGCTGACACTACATTAGCTGTGAGTATATAACCTGTGGATTGATTCTAATATAAACCACAATTGTGATTGAACCTCAATGTAAGCTCTGGCAAGAAAATCATGTAAAACCATCCTCAATTCTTTATTTTTAGCTAAAAGCAACTGGCCATGTATAATTTAAAGTTATTGAGTAAAGCATTTTTATATTATTATTTATTGCATATTTGAAAATGAAGCTTAACTTTGAGCAGCTATAAACAAAAACTCAAGTATATTTTCCAGAATAATGAAGAATACCATTGTGTTATATGCAGGGGCGTGCATAGCATATAAGCAATTAGGCAGTGCCTACCTGATAAATGAAATAGAATAGGCAGTAGGTACTTACAAATGTGTGTTATTGATGAAAACCACTAATTTTCATCAATAAAACACTTTGGTAAGTATCTACTGCCTACCTTGAAATATAACCAATGCCCGCCACTGGTTATATGCATAATAGAGTATCTAATTCTATCTACACTTGCAACTGCATGCATTTAACAGCTAAATGTACCTAGTAAATTATTTGTATTTGAATGAACATACTGTTCAAGGCAAACATATTCTATTTGAATCTAATCCAGCTAATTATCTATTCGGTAGATGGAAGTTTTTTTTGTCTTAAATTGTATTTAACAGACAGTAGGTGGAGTAGTTCCTCCCAAAGTAATTAACTAATAATATTAGTATGTACCTATGTATTTAATATTTTTCATGTTTTAAACAGAATATTTTTTTGTTTTAGGTGGTCTGCCCAGTATGTGCATCAATGCCTGGTGGCGAACCCAATTTTGTAACTGATGACTTCGCTGGCCATCTCACACTCGAACACAGAACTGGACCTAGAGATCTCATCTCATTTCTGATATCCTTTTCAAACAGATACTAACTATAAATTGTAAGATAGTTACTTAAACTTATTGCATGGAGAGAGAATGGTGAGGCTTATGTGTAGCAATAGGATGCTAGATCGATAAGACATGACTTTAGTTTTCTTGTTTTTAGGGTTCCGTACCCAAAGGGTAAAACGGGACCCTATTACTTAGACTCAGCTGTCCGTCTGTCACCAGGCTGTATCTCATGAACTGTGATAGTTAGGCAGTTGAAATTATCACAGATGATGTATTTCTGTTCCTCCTATAACAAACCAGAATAAAATTAATATTTAAGGCGCCTCCCATACAATAATGTGATTTTTTTTTTGCTCGTTTTTATAGAACCCTTCATTTGCTTGTCGGACTCGCACTTGGTCGGTTTTTTTATTGTAGTACCTACCATAAATGTATTTTACTATCTCCTATAAAAATAGGGAGATGGGCTATCAAGGGATATTTATATACATTTTTTTAAAAATAAAAATATTGATAAAACCTACTAATTTGAAATGTTGATACATTAGACATTCGAGACATATTCAATTGGTTGAATAATATTTAGACAGTGTTTATGTATCTATCTTTTTTGTAGTAAAAACAATTGTTTAACAATTATCATGACTCAGCCATGAGGTACAAGGCTAAAAAGAAGTTATAATTAAACTTATTGTTAGGCAAGTTTATAAACTTGATAGTGAAATAATTTAGTTAGAATATCCTCCTTAACTCCAATGCACGATGAACCGAGCGGCATCAGACACGGAGGCGTGCGCCGCATGCCGCAGTCGGGTCGCGGCGTCAGTCGCACGCGCCGGACCAATATGCAGTTTAGGTGAGTGGACACTTTAGAATTTGTTACATATTTAGTGAATAGGCATCTTCTGGGCAAGCTCGCTCCAACGTAGATCCCATCTATGCTCTAGAGCAAGATTGGAGTCAAGAGTAAGCCAATCTCAAATAAAAAAAATAAAAAATAAAATATTTCCGTTTCCAATCGACCAACCTGGAAGTCATTAGGAGAAACCTATATAGGGTTACATTGCAAGTTAGTGCCAATTTTTCAGGGACTACTCAGAATCAGCAACTAATTCGATCTAAGTAAAAACAAACTTTTTTTATATGTAATTATTACTATCAGCTGTTAAGAGAGGGTACTGGTCGACAATCTTGTCTCATTCATAAAAAAATATGCTCGCACTATCTCTGTACAACCTAGAACTGTAAAGCTTAATGTATTACTACAAAATAGTCACAATGGCGCGCAAAAACAAACCCTTTACGATGTAAAGTACATTTCTATCAGCAGGAGCGCCCGCGCAAGCTAGATGACCTTATGCAGTGCACATTCGGTGCACCGTATGGCATAGGGTTGTTGTTGGCTCTGCGTCGGCGCCGCGGCTTGTGCGATCAAGCAGGTGACGTTGTCAATTTTCCCGGATATTTTAAAGTTAATGTTACATAGTTAAAAAAAACGATGAAGACGCACTTTTATATTATTCTCTAGATCTTATTTTTAAAATTTGGCACTACCTTGCAATGTAACCCTGTATTCAGCAGTGGACCTTTGGCTGAAATGATGATGACGGTGGTAAAAGTTCTAGATAATATATTAACGTATGTTTTTACGGCCGGCAGTCGTTGACTTCGAGAACATGGGGTATAGCAGAACCAAGCTAAGAGTAAAGTTGTGCTTCACACTGCCCCAGTGTGAAGCACAACTTTACTTCCGGGACTCTTCTCTCTACCGTTAGTTGATTAAAACTGCATAGCTCAACACCGCCTTAATCCGCCTGAATCACAAGGTTCAATTTTGAGTGCCAAATAAATAATATTCTATTCTATTCTATTCTATTCTATTCCTTAATCAAATCAAATAATTTATTACATAATTTGCTTAGATAATAGGTACAGATTAATGGAATTTGATAGCAGATAAAACTAGACAGCTCCAATGAGGATTAGAGTCTCATCCTAATTATTTCAGCATATGGGCACAGCTTTTGACCCTTGGTTCTTGCATTCACAGCTCAAGGATTAGCGCCTAAAAACGAGGAAATGCGACATTAACGGGACAGGGAAAAAACTGATACTTTATGATAATCTGCTACTTGTAGTTATTACGATCTGCGTACAAGAGTTTTTGTGCTTGAGTTGACGCATTCTTGACGTTGAAATTGCGTATTATGAATCATTGTGAAAGAAGTAAAATTATTAAGTACTTTCATATTTGGCAACAACAGTACATTTTTCTGAGTACAAACAAGTAACCAAGCGATATTTGTATAACTAGAGATCGTGCGCGCTAACGAAAAAGAGTGTGTATATTCTGCGAATGAGTCCTAAATGAGTCATCTTATGAATGATGAAATGCCTATAAAATCTTTAAGATTTTAAGAAGATTTATGAGCTTTTAGAATGTTTTAAAAGTCACTACAAAAAAGTATACTACTGCCATTTTACTATTCAGTTACATACCGTACCAACTCTCTTGGCAACAGCTATTTAAACGACCCTGTGATGTTGTTTTTCTGCCAATATTTTTAGACAGACACACTAGACTTTTATCACATTAACGCGACGGGACAAACCTATGAATTCAATGAGTTAAATTCTTAATAAATTCTTGTGTCAATCAAATTACCAGCAGCGGTATATTAATCTTTATTTGTAGTGTGTTAAGCTTGATATTAATGCAACAGCAGTATCTATTATTTATTTTACATTTTGAAATGCCGATTAAACATATTCTTTTATAAACTTAGCTTGAAGGCCTTAAAATTTTAAATAAACTAAATCATTTGCCGAATTGCAGAGGCATGCACTGTTATATAACCCTAAGTAGCTGAATCATAATTAATTGTTTATTCATTATTTGGGTTATTGAATCGTTATTTTCGTTGGCCTCCTAGTTTCAAATTCAATCATTTTTAATTGCAGAGTGTACTTGTAGGCTGAGACAGGTCTTAAAAATACTTCTGGTTTAGGTTCATCCTACCTTAGTGGCATGCAACATTACTTATTCCGTATAAATTATCTCTTTATTTAGGTTTTGTTACTATTTCTTGCAGCACGGGCGGCGGTATCTCGTCGCTTTCGCCTTCATCGCGCGATGCGGTGGTGGACCCTATCGCCGAGCTTCTCTCGCAGCTGTCGGGCGTGAGGCGCGGCGCCGGCCAGCCCGGCACGCCCAGCCAGCTGCAGCAGTTGCAGATGCAGCTGCAGCTTGAGCGGCAGCAGGCCTCGGTATGTGCTTCTCCCGTACCCTAGTGCCGTGCGTGTGTGAGCAGGTGTCGGCACGCCCAGCCAGCTGCAGCAGTTGCAGATGCAGCTGAGCTCGAGCGGCAGCAGGCCTCGGTATGTGCTTCTTTCGTACCCTAGTGCCGTGCGTGTGTGAGCAGGTGTCGGCACGCCCAGCCAGCTGCAGCAGTTGCAGATGCAGCTGCAGCAGGCCTCGGTATGTGCTTCTCCCGTACCCTAGTGCCGTGCGTGTGTGAGCAGGTGTGGGCACGCCCAGCCAGCTGCAGCAGTTGCAGATGCAGCTGCAGCTCGAGCGGCAGCAGGCCTCGGTATGTGCTTCTCCCGTACCCTAGTGCCGTGCGTGTGTGAGCAGGTGTCGGCACGCCCTGCCAGCTGCAGCAGTTGCAGATGCAGCTGCAGCAGGCCTCAGTATGTGCTTCTCCCGTACCCTAGTGCCGTGCGTGTGTGAGCAGGTGTCGGCACGCCCAGCCAGCTGCAGGAGTTGCAGATGCAGCTGCAGTCCGAGCGGCAGCAGGCCTCGGTATGTGCTTCTCCCGTACCCTAGTGCCGTGCGTGTGTGAGCAGGTGTCGGCACGCCCAGCCAGCTGCAGCAGTTGCAGATGCAGCTGCAGCTCGAGCGGCAGCAGGCCTTGGTATGTGCTTCTCCCGTACCCTAGTGCCGTGCGTGAGTGAGCAGGTGTCGGCACGCCCAGCCAGCCATTAAATAATCAGTTAGAAAGTAAAAAAAATATTTTTAATAAAATTCGATTTAATCTTCTCTTAAACAAAACAAACAAATTCAGTATAGCTGGACAGTGTTTATATTGTGCTGTATTACCCTCTTTATAGAACAAGCTAAATAGTAATTCCACAATGATGAGACATCACCTTTTTTATTATTTACTTCTTAACTAACCTTAAATGGTAAAATGAATAAGTCTGTACATTAACATAACCTCTCAGAATGTAGAATTTAAAACCCGATTTTAACGTGTATACATTTGTAAGAAATCAACAACTTCGCACGACTATAAAGCTAACATCATAAACAACAACATTTGTTCTACGGCTTGATAATTTGACACATTTTACTTTCATACAAAAATAAATATCAACTTAATTTTACGTCTGAATGTTCTTATCTCTATGCGGATCGCATTGCGCGCACAATCGCGCTCTCCATCTTTTCGTAGTGAATGGAACATAGACTTACAAATGTCACGACAGTACAATAAAAGCTTGGAAAGTCATATTTAATTGATAAAACTCGTAGAACAAATGTTGTTGTTTATGATGTTAGCTAACTACTCGTGCAAGGTTATTGTTTTTTTTTTTCAAATAAACCTGCATAGAAATACACAACTTCTAACAATTCAAAACAAGTGTTATGCATTAAATACCATAAAAAAAACATAAATACTGCTTATCTGGCTTCTGTCGAGCGACTTTTTATGCACCTTTTCACAATGTAAACAATGTGCAAACGCGGACTAATTAAATCAGCTGGCAAAAAAAGATGGCTGACAAACTGTCAAGCTAAATGAGTGCGTTTCGTTTGTTAAAAAAAATTGTATTATTTTTTAATATTTTTTGTTAAACCTGAAAATCCCGGGATATTCAAATTTAATCACGAAATTTTCGGGACTGTACGTCCAAGATCCGTAGTGTGGACTGTGGACCCATTCGGCAGTCTAGAGTGTCAATGTTGTATAGGCGCTGTATCCGCAGGCGGCGCGCCAGCAGCTGGAGCGGCTGCCGCGGCGCGCGGGCGCGTCGGGCGCGGCGGCGGGCGCGGCGGGCTCGGCGCCGCCGCCGCAGCCGCAGCCCGCCGCGCCGCTGCCGCACGCGGACTCCTCAGACTCACAGTTCCTGCTATCGGGATTTTTAGGTGAGTTGCGCAGCCGTTTACGGTGATTTTATGTTTCTTTGTTCATTAATAGCGTGGTACACCGAAAGTAGAACATACTATACCTACATAAGGGAAGACGATTTCCGTTTAAAATATGTTTGTTAATTACATAACAGACATTTTAATTATTTAAAACAGTAAAACAAAAGTGAAAAGTGTCGTCTCTTGTATAGTTTAGGTTATTAAAGAATGTGTTTGATGTAGGACTGCGAAGGAAAGAGCTTCAGTACTTTTGGAAAATGTGCTATGTATGTACTAACAAACGCAACTTATCAAAATTTCCGTAGACGCCGAGAATAAAAACAATTTCCACATTATACATATAATAAACGAATTATTGCCTGTCACAGTCTATAATAGGTGAAAATCGGATGACAACGGTGTGGAGATGAAACTACTTATGTTTTATTGTAGTTATTACTAAATGATAAAACCACCGAACTTCGTTCCTTCGGCTTGATCATTGTCATTCAGTTTTTTAATGAGAATTATTTAAGAGTATCTTTTGACGAGTATATATAGAGCGACACCATTGAGCGATGTTGTAATTATCCATTACAACATCGCTCAATGGTGCAAGATTACATACTCGTAGACGTTAGCTACAGAACTACAGTGTCTACTTCTGCGCAGGAGCATCGAATACCCCCGCGGCGGCAGAAGCGGAATCCCGCGCGGCGCTCTTGCGCGGGCTCATGCTCGCGTCGCTGGGCCGGCCGCCGCCCGCCGCGCGCGCCCCGCCGCCCGCGCCCCGCGCCCCGCCCGCCCTCGCGCCCCCCGCCCTCGCCCCTGCGCCCGCCCCCGACGCGCCAGAGGCACCCGCCGCGCCCCAGCCGCCCGCCGCCATGCTGCGCGTCAAGCCGCAGCCGAGAACCAAGGTATGGGAACCCCTTCGCCTATTTAGCGAGGTGCTTGCGAGCCCACACGAGTACGACCTGACAAACAGTTGGGCTTTAGGCGAGCGAATGCGCGGCTTGCGCGCTGCTATGTTCGTGAGCCGCGCGCGCGACCTGTGAGCTCCACCGGCTTCCTGGAATGTAAACTGGAACTGAACATGTGCCGCGCACCAAACGAATGCAGTAACGGAACGCGTGCAACTCGCGAGCTGCGCATTCGCCATATCTGGACGTACCCTAGCACTTGAGTTGCAGTGTCTTTGCCTGTTTCTAATGCTTGCGTGGAAACAAGACTACGACCTGCCTGACAAACAGTTCTGGTTGGTGTGTAAAAGAGTCCAAGCTGCCCAATAGTCAGGCAGTCATAGTACCCAAGCTGCGTACCAAAGTGCGTGAACGCCTGCACGCGCGCGGGTACGAACCTAATAAAAATAAAAAAACGTGTTTTTTTTAATGTTTTTTTTAATTAAAATAAAAAAAATCTTGATATTTTTTCAACCCTGGGCCCTGCCGCTGGTCGCGCCAGCCGCCGAAGAGTTCCGTAAGATTGGAAGGTAGCGGGAACGTGGAGGCGTCCCATTGGCTGGAGCCAATGGCGTGATCTCTGCGCCTTCTTATTGGTCAAGACGCGCAGTGTCGCGTAGACAATAACTTTCAAAGATAATTATCAATGATAATGATCACTTCGAACCCTGATGCAAACCCTATTATTTTACAAATGTGACCGTATACATAGTGAATTTTTACCGGTTGTCTTTAGGCTGCGCGTAGAAATGTAGTCCCAATATTACAATCCATTCGTAAACACCTTTGTTGAAAGTCAAATAATTGCTGATTTGTAAATTGTGAGAAATGGGACTCGAAATCGACGAGAATAGTAACTCCGGGCGCCGTCGCGACGGGCGCGGGGTGAACGACCGCGGCCGTGAGACGTATTTTTGAAGCATTTGTAATGAATCTTAAATTCAAACAAGAATACGATACGATTCGTGTGCGAACTCTAATTCTATTGCTCTCGATTTTACGCATTTTTGAAACACTCGAATAAAGTGTTGCTATTATAGTAAAATTCTTCTAACTATTTTCGTTTCACGCAGAAAATATTAAAAACCGGAATGCAAAAACTTATTGATTTTAAAAACCGTCAATGAATCGCATAGAATGGAACGAAAAAAAAGTTTTTAATCTGTGAACCATAATTATGTTTACTTTTCAATTTCATATGTACTTCCGAACTTTCTATTAATAGAATCGTAATACAGGTGGGTAAGACCACTCGTAGCAGAATTCACGAAATTAATTTTCAAACATAGTGATTTTAGTCATTCGCATGCGAATCTTGCGATTTCGTATTTGGATTGAAATTCGAATGATTCAGAAATACGTCTCCGTGTCCCATTGTTAAGTACACCCTGTATGATATGTGTGTTGTTGCTTGTCCCGCAGGAGGCGGCGGCGCGCGCGCACGCGGCGGCGCGGCAGCTGCCGGAGGGCAGGTAGTGTGCGCGGGGCCGCCCCCGCCCCGCCCCGCGCCCGCACTGTATAGACATCGGTAGATGAAACTATTTAATGTTCGCTCCCTAGGTATTACGGTAGTCTATCTAATTTTATTTATCCGAGGCCGCGTCCGCGCGCTGTACATACGACCCGACGCTCGACCCTCGCGAGTCCCCAGTGGACGCTTACCTTTGTTTTGTTGGCTTTCTAAATATCAGTGTGGTTTTCTTATCGTAGAGTATGATAGTTACGGAGTGTTCCGACCGAGTCGCCGAAGTGGCCGGCTTATCGTTTGACCGCACGAGAGGAGTCGCTCCGCGTCGACCCGGCACTAGAGCTTCTTAGAGCCGCTCCGGCGATTGTACAGTGAGGCGTAGTTTTTGTTCTTTTGTTATGTTCTGCATAGAAATGAGAGTTAATTATACGCGTATAGTTACCCTTGTAATTGTAAAATAATTAATAATTGTGGAGACTCCTCTCAAAAATTTTAATACAAATGAAAAAGCGACATACCCACAGATTCACTAGCTATATTAAGAAAGTGCTTATTAGTTTGATTATTATACTCCAACATTACAAAATGTTTGTATGTACCCTAATTAAATTCTATAATATTAAAATATGCATTTCATTATTTAATTTCACTAAAATTACATGTAACTTTATATCTTGTAAAACACATGACCCTCCGCTGCAATATGGAGTCGGAAGAGCCTGCTTTGTTTGCAAATTCTGGTTAAAAGTCGCGTTCTTATTACTGCTTGATAAGAATAATGATTAAAACTTGACTTTTCAAACAGCAATGATATCTACGGGCCCTAACAATTATGTCCGATTTACATTTTGACAAGTGCAAGTGGCAAGTGCAACTCACTTGCACGCATGACTACCGGTCCAGACGACCTAAGCCTTAAACTTGCCGCTTGCACTTGTAACTAATAAAAATGTAAATCGGGTTAGTAGGCTTAACACAGTGTTTCACTAAGAGCCAATTCCTGCACAACTCAATGCAATTAGCGTTAAACATATTTTAAACATAATTCTGTCTGTCCATTGCCTGTAATGATAGAATGATCTTTAAACGTGTTTATAGCTAAGTTTGGAGAGTTGTGGTGAAATTGGGCCTTATTGTTGCTTATCATTTTTGTTATTTTAGATTAACAGTAACATAATTTTATTAAATCAGCAAAACAACAATGTAAAGCACTTTATTCTTAAATAAAAACATATTATACAATAATGTAGTTTAGATAAAATTGCATCTAAAATGCTTTGACACCTATCTGCAATGCAATATATTTTATCTCCTTAAATTGCCGCTCTGTTAAACTTACGCCTAGTAATAAACGATATTGGATTCTAGGGTGGGCAAAGGGGTTGACCGTATAATTTACCGACACTGTCCTCTAGAAAAACACCTGTTTAACATAGGTGTAACAGAAAGCCCCACATTTATAGGATGCATGTCGGCAGGAGCGTGGCAGAACAACGGGCACCGACCATAACTATGTGGCCATGTGGCCCACCAGAAAACCACAAATTCAACTGACCCAATTCTGTGCTATGTGCTCATACCCCTTATTTAAAAATAAAACAACACTTAAGTAGTGTGCGTCCACACTGCATGCGCGATGACCAAAGAGGATTTAAATACTACGGCGGTGACTGAGGCCACGTTCAAGGAGACGCAGGGCGTCTAGAGGCGCGGCGTGCGACGCGGGTTGCGGTGCGTCAAGCGTTTTCAGTTCAATGTTTACGCCACTTCGCTCGCGGCGTCACCCTCGGCAACTGTCAGTTACAGAGTAGGGGAAGAGTGGGCAAGATGGGGTACTTAACATTTAAAGCTTCATAAAACTGACAATAAATATCCGTTTTATTTTAATTTAATAATTCTTTGTAATCGGCGTTTACAAATATTAATTATTTAAACTTTCTCGTAAAAGATCCCATCTCCCCGTCTTGCCCCCTGGGTAAGATGAGATGTGGCACTAATGGGTAGGGTAAGAATTTTATAAACCCTAATACATTATTTCTGACAAAATTCGCACGTAAAAACTGCATCTTAATAATTTTCGTCGTTTACACGCACAGCTGCTGTGGGTCAATTGACCAAATTCAAAACAACGCAGTCAACTATTGTTTGAATGGAACTATCGAGAAAAACAGAAGAAACAAGACTATTTTCAATTGCTATTTTATCGCGAAGATCTAGCTTACTTGTTTTTTAGTTTTTAAATTAGCTGATTTTATACAAGGTGTTTTAAAATCTTTTATTTCTTTCCTTTTTATATAAATACGTAAAAGATATCCTATTTTGCCATCACATCACCAGCCTATAACAGTCCACTGCTGGACACAGGCCTCTCCAAAAGGAGGATTTTGTCATAATCGCCACGCTTGGCAGGCGGGTTGGCGATCGCAGTTTGGCCAATGGTGGAGAGGAGACGCTGCTGCCCGTCTTCTTGTGGCGGTTCTCCTGTGTATTTTGCCATAGCGTGTGTATTTTAGTTTAAAAACTGTATGACGTCATTACCACAGACTTCCTAGAGTCAAACCACTGTTTTTCTTTGTGTTGATTGCTTTTCTTTACAGCGCCATTCAGAATCTACTCTATTTCTGAAACATCCTCGACGCCCCGCGTCTCCTTAAACGTGGCCTTAGGCACCTTAGGGCTAAGGCCACGTTCAATGAGACGCGGGGCGTCGTGCGTTGCGGACAGCCGGCGTTTGTTTGTTGAGCGCGTCGAATGCCACGGGTGATGCCGCGGGCGAGGCTGCGGGTGTTTTGGCGGGGACGCGTAGTTGGACGCAGCGGGCGAAGCTGGATCGGACGCGGCGGGTGCCGTTCCCTACCCGACTCCCGACTTTAAAATTAATCTAAAAAGCGAAAAATAATAATGACACAATGCGAATAAGCAGAAATTAACACATTTGGCACCGACTCCAAAAAGAACTGATTAAGTTTGTTTAAGATATAATTTTTTGCTTTTAGTTTAATTTTGAATCGGGCTTTAGTTTTTTATAAAAAAAATATTCCACAATTTTACACCACGCACGTACGCCGAACGACAAGACCGAAATGGTTTGCAACCCCCGCCACCCGCGCTTTAGGCCGCTCGCTTAATGCTGACTAGGCCCGCAGTGTGGTCAGAACGCGCGGATAGGAACGTTTGAAAACTACGCTCGCTGTCTGGCTCAGTCCGTCGCGCTAGGCTTCCGCCTCAGTCGCTGCAGTATGGACGCAATGGCGCTTTTCATGGATGCAACCGCGCTTTTCATGGATGCAACCGCGCTAGGCTTGCAGTGTGGTGGACCACCACTTAGGCTCGGATTTTACCCAGCCGAAAAGCGGTCCGGGTGAGTATGATTTCAAATTCAATCCATCGCATAAGCAGAGGTCGTTTTTTTAAAGGATTCTCGCGGTTTTTATCGGATGCCGGCAGCAAAATGTCCGAGCCTTAACCGCACCTACATAAAACAGTGGTTTAACTATAGTCCCGGACCAGAAAATGCACTCTAAATAAGACGGTAACTGATGTAATCAAAGTCACTAGAAATATCCGCTAGCCACTAAATCCAATATTTATTCGCGAAAAAGTAGTCTAAACCACCAGCCCCTCTAGCATTATGAACAACAAAACATTATTATTAACATATAGCGATTTATCGCAAATTTTTTGTCAAAATATTAACTTTTATCGAAAAAGTGAGCATAACTGGCACGGACATGCTCACTGTTTCAATAGGAGTTCAAGATGTGGCGGCTATGTTATCATATTTTGAAAGTAAAGAGGCGATAAATCGCTACTTTATATCGTGTTTTGTTGCTCGTGTTAGAGGGGCAGAACCAGTGGAAAATCGTAGAGCACGTTGGTTGAATGCTCTAAGTGGAAAATCCACTGAGTTGGCAACACTGGATTGTTCAATCACCAGGATCGCCCTCGGAAGCTTGCAAAAGTCTGAAGAGACTACTTCTTTTTATTACTTTACTCATGCTACTGCCCTCCCTGAGCTGGTTGGTGTAAAAAAGAAGATGCAGCACGCACCATGCCCTATTTAAGAGGCTAAGTGCGGAAACAACTCAAACAGACCAGCCAAACTAGGTAGGCGACTAGTCCGTTAACGTTCGGTTGCTTGCAAGTTGAAGTTGTAAGATATTTAAAGAGTTTGCTGCTTTAGGCTACGTACTCGATGAAAATGATACGTTCAACACTAGTAAAGTCAAATCAAATTAAAAAAAAAATAAGTGTCAAGTCTGTCAAAAACTAAATATCACCCACCTCTTAATTCCACAGATTAATATATGTCTATTAAGTTCTGGTAGTAATGTTCCTTGCATATATTAATCTGTGGTTCCTTGATTAAGTTTCTACTCTGAGAATATTACAGATACTTTTAATAAATAATAAACACATTTCGATAAATCAAACCCCTGGAATCTGCGATGTGAAAAGTATTTTTGACAAATGGCCAGCGAAGAACATAAAGCTCTTGCAAGTTATCTGAAAAACGTTCATTCTAAACTCAGAAAATTGTCCTTTAAGCATGGTTCTGAGAATGCATGGCTGAAGCACTGTGCGAATAAAGATATTTTAGAGGAATATGCTTACTGCATGGAAAAATTAGCAACTACTCACTGGAAACCAAACTGTGCTAGTGAAAATTCGCGAATACAGTGGACGGCTGATTTTTGTTTTAATTATTTTCTAAATAAACAATATCTTGAATTTCATGAAAAAGAAAAAGTCCTTTCTGAAAAAATTAATGTAGATCTGGAAGAAGAATACTTTTCAAAGCCAATTCACTTATTAGATGTTGGAAGTTGCTACAATCCATTTAGAGATTATGAATATTTGAACGTTTTCCCTATTGACTTATGTCCTGCTAACAATACCGTTTTACAGTGTGATTTTCTCTATATACCAATAGGTTCAGAAACTATCATTGATGGTAGAGAGGTTAAACAAATACAAACATCCTCATTTGATATTGTTGCATTTTGTTTTTTGTTAGAATACATTCCAGATTCTGATTTAAGGATATTGGCATGTGAAAAGGCATACATTCTTCTGAAACCAGGAGGATTATTAATAATAAATACTCCAGATTCAAACCATGTTGGAGCTAATTCAAAGCTCATGAAATGCTGGAGATATACTTTAGCATGTATGGGTTTTACCAGAATTAAATATGAAAAATTTAAACACATGCATTGTATGGCATTTAGAAAGACACTCCACAAGGATATAGCAGTAAGGTGGGCAAAACTACATAAAGAGTTGTACATGGAATATGCAATTCATATACCTCAAGATTTTTATAACAAGGACGATGAGAATAAGATATCTCCACAAAATAATGTAAAAGCAGATATTGAAGATTTTAAAGCACTGCCATTTTTTACTAATGATTAATAATCAAATATGTCATACACATTGTTATTTTATTGTATTCTATATGTATAGATAACCTATATTTAAGAAATAAATGGAAATCTTATTGAAATTTTATTTAATGTAGTAGGTACACTTATTGTTAAATTACAACTAACATTGTTAGAACAAAATATGACAATAATAATGTAGATCATCCAATCAGTCAAATCTATTTATCTGTGCCAAATTTGGCTTTGCGTTTTTCAAGCTTTTCTTTATTTTCTATATCTGTCATTATTTTGGATACAGACTGTCCAAACCTCTCTGCCCTTTTTTTCAATTTGTCCAAGTTTTCTGATAAAGACCCAGATGTATTAGTGCTGACAGCCCCAACACTAGCAGTTGTGGCAGTCTGCCCGAACCTCTGTTTTCTTGCTTCCTTTCTATCTGCGTCACTCACTGTAACTGGCAAGCCAAATCTTTTTGCTCTCATTTCTAACCTTGTTTTAGGATCAATTTCGGCAGTAATCCGGACCTTGTTACTTTCAGATGGTTTACCATCTTCCTCAGGTTTATTAGGTGCTGCTGCTTCTTCTGCAATCTTTGGCTGAGCAGATGTGATTGAAGTTGATCGGTTTAGTACAATTTTCTTAGATCCTGTGTCTTTGTTTTCTCCAGATTTGTCTTTTTCCGTCTCTGACATTGTTATCTTCCTTTTTAATACTCTGTGTTTGGTTTCAATGACTGGTTTAATAGCCGGCGGGTTATCAGCTAATGCTAATTCCTCGTTTAAAGTATCAACTGCAGAGTCGTCAAGGATATCAGTCTGGCTTTTATCATCTTCATCTTCAAGCACTCCATCTGAGTCTATTTCATCAGAATCAAGGTTGATGTCGCCGTGATCATCTTGAGATATTGCTGTTTGAAGCCTTGCAACCAGTTCCGCTTTGTCTCCTGCATAGGGCAAACCTCGTGACTTCAATTCTTTTCGCAAGTCAACTACCTTCATTTTGGACACATCAGTTACTGTAGAATCTGCCATGATTTATTATAGTAGGTAGGTCTAGACTCGAACAAACAAATGATGGGAAAATAGCTATAGAGAGAAAACACCCAGCCCGCCAGCGCGCTACAATAATTCTGACCACAGACTACTAAGAGGATTTTCTGATTGACATTGATTCAATTGATTGACTGACAGCGAAGGAATGAATGACACATAAACCACAGATACAAAATTGGTTGTTTTGTGGTACTGACACTAGGCAAGTGGCAATCTTGACTTTATTGCGAGTGCCATAAATTGCATCACCTTAATTCGATCGAAAAGTTATTGTCAATTTGTATTACTTTTTGACTTTGATCAATTTAAAATTGTGTGCAGGACAGCAGAATGCTGAATGTGATTACCTTAGTGACAGTTTTGATTGGAATTCAATCCACAGAGTAAAATATATTTATTTCAATCAAAATTTTTTTTTATTCTTTCTGCATTCATGTTTGTTTGTTTGTGCTAAATAAATGTTTTTTTTAAGCCGATTCAGCTTGATTGTAACAAAATGAATAGCATACTACTAAATAGAACGATGGATTTAGGTGACTCTGAGCATTTAATTGATAAAATGTGCAGCGATTATGACGAAACTGTAATGCCTTTACCGGATATTGAAGCTGAACCTCACTTATTGATATCTAAAGTAAGTTCCAATCCAATACCTACGTAAATAACTAATTACTTAATTTCTATACTAATTACTTAATTTCATTATTTACATTTCAGGTCCGTAAACACTATTTAGAATATGTAATAAGATTATTATCTGTTAATTATGAAAACAACCAAAAACTTCTCAATAAAAACATTTATTTACCTAGCGCTATCTGGAGATGCGCGAAATTGATAGAAATGAATGCCGCTCAGACATGTATGGCTGTGCAATTATACAGAAACAGCATTGTTGCTGAGGTAAGTAAATATTTTCAATACCATTCAGTCTAAAAGTTTTCGTTCCTTGGAAAAAACATTTTTTTTCTTTATTCGGTAGTTTATGTACATACCTAGGATGCTTAATAAAAAAAGGATTCTTAAAAATAAAAAATAAATGGAAAATTGGCTTGTGGATGGGTGTGCTATGCACTATGCAAGAAAAACCTTGTCTGATGTCTGGTGCCTTCTAACACTAGAATGGTTAGCTCCTTATTTAGTTTAAGACCATGAACATTTTTGTGTTATCTGGTGCATATTTATTATCATTTGTTGCAATAATTATAAACATTTGGTTGTAGATAAAAGAACTAAAATGTGATACAAAGAATGGCAGACTCTACAGAAAATTGTATGATTGTCTTCGAAAACCACCTGAAAATGAAAAAAAAACTCAAACTGTACCAATAAATACAAATGAATGCATGTGTCAGTGTGCCTGCAACTCCCGGAAGAAGCGTCGCAAAATGACTGAAGCTCCAAGTTTGAACAAGACTGAGAAGCAAACCTCCGAGAAAGATACAGAAAACCAGTTGAAAATTAATCACCCCATATTCACTATACCAGTGATTGAGAATCTGCATGTGGATAGTCCACAAATGGCTAAGGAAAAAATGTATGCCCATGAGCAAAAACCTCAAACTCAGAATATACAGAATGAACCAAATATTTCATCAAAGAATCAAAGTACAAGAATGTCAATTGAATCTCAAGACTCTGATGAATTAATGCTGCAGTTAGAAAAGTTATTTCAAGGTGATTCTCATGAGGATGATATTTTTGATGGTGGACTGTGTGATGCATATGATTCTATTTTACATGATGATGGAGGGAAAAAAAATACAAAAAATGAAATTGCATCTGCCCCAATTCCTGAGTCAGTAATAGAAAATCATGCAGCACAAATAAAATCATTGGATGAAAGATTGGCATCTCTAGCAGGACTTTTGGTCAATAACAATGACAATAATGTTCCACAAGAAAAACCTGAAGAAATACCAAAAGCTAAAAAACATAACTCAAGCAAATGGATTTGTGAAGAATACTTTCTCAAATCAAAGTTATTTGAATTGTTAGATGAAATTGGGGATAGCAACAGGAAAAAGCTTGCTCGGGTAAATAAACTGTTATTATTATTTTCTAATTTTAGTAATTTTATTTAACTTTTTAAATTTTTGTTTTTTAGCAATTTCATGCAAGGTTTAATTGAAGATAAATAACACTTGAAAAAAATCATCGACCTCAGGTGGGACTCGTACCCACGTCCCATCGCACGTAGGGCGAGTGCTTTTTACCAACTAAGCTACCGAGGACGTCACGTTACAAGATGAAATTCCTCAAGTGTTTTTTCTCGCTGTCAAAGCCAGCTTTTCAAAGCCAGTTTATCTTCAATTAAACCTTGCATGGAATTGCTAAAAAACAAAAATTTACAATGTTTAAGCATTTATGATCTTAACCAATAGTCAAATATTTGTAAAAATATTTCTATAGGGTGTTGACGGTAGTATACTACTCAGCTATACATATAGCAACAACATTGATCAGAATACGCTGGCTTTGACAGCGAGAAAAAAAACTTGAGGAATTTCATCTTGTCACGTGACGTCCTCGGTAGCTTAGTTGGTAAAAAGCACTCGCCCGGCGTGCGATGGGACGTGGGTTCGAGTCCCACCTGAGGTCGATGATTTTTTTAAAGTGTTATCTTCAATTAACTTTTGAAATTAAAATTAAATTTGATTTTAATGCATTTCAGATAAAAGAAATGTTATCAAATTTATTTGGTGATGATAGTGATGATGAAGGGGTAATGTCTCCTTTAGAAGAAACTCCTGAATTTGTAATCAGCTGCAAAGAGCGTATTGCGCCTTGGGTCGTGAAACTTCTTACACCCTTCTATATAAAAGGGCGTATCAGAGGCAAGGCACTGTTCAAAGCATTGGCTAAACACCTTATTAGATTGATATATCAATGTAGCCGCTATCCACGTAAGTCACTCATAAATACACTAAGTAATTTTAGAATGTTAAAATTGTAATTGTGTGCTGTAGATTTATCATTATTTTATTTTTTCAGATGAATATGAGGTTCACAGTTTTGTGTCAGACTTCTTAGAAAATCATAAGATGATAAGATGCGAAGCTGACTTTAAGCAATTTAGAATTGAAAATTTGTAAAAATCTTGAAAAGGTTAAAACTTCAAATTGTAAAAGCGATCAATAAATCACTGGTATTTACTGGCTTGTTACTTGTGAGTAAAAATTTATAACCTACATATACAGGGTGTTAAAAAAGTCTATAATGCAGGAAAAATATTTATCTCTCCTTATAATCGGAATTCCGAAGGTTCAACAAAATCGGCATCTACTGTGTGTAGGAAGCTTTTAGGCATAACTAGGGTGCGAAACATTGTTTTTTCAAACAAAAAAGATTTTTTTTTATGAATGATACCCATGTCAAATTTAAATTCTTTTATTAGCAGATAGCTGACTTCATACACAACAACATTGTTTTACGACTTTAGATAATTTGACACATTTTACTTTCATACAATAATAAATATCAATTTAATTTTGCGTCTGAATGTTTTTATCTCGCGCATCTTATCCTGGGCCAAATGGGGGGGCAGACATGATCGGGCCTCGGGGTAGGGCACCCACGAAATGGTCGGACGGGGTGAGGAAGACGGTAGGCGGAAACATGCATCTTGCGGTCCACACAGCCTATGATCGCAGTCTGTGACACTTTGTGTGGTTGTGATCCTCATCAGTGAGGGACCGAGAAAGAAGAAAAAATGCTTTTTTTTTTAAATAACACTTCTTTCTGGATAACTTTTTTTTAATAATGTGGCGGGTATAGTTTCGTGCCCGTCCGGGAACGGTCCGATAATTTCGCCAATGTCGGGTTCGGGGAGGCAGAGCATAGATATATAATTATACAATATTTAATCAATAGTACTATTAAGGGAAAATTTCAAAACAAAAACGTAGACTTTTCTTAAAAACCAACAACAATGTGGACCTACGTATTTAAGGTTGCCATCCGTCCGGGTTTGCCCGGATTTGTCCTAGTTAAGAGGGCGTCCGGGGTGCCGGCCGGGGTTTAATTTGAGTCCGGGTTAGTCTTGGGCCGCCGCTGGCTGTCGTTTGCTAGAATCACAGTCACAGTTGTCCGGGTTCTGGGCTCTAAAATCCAGGAGGGTTTTCAGTCGTCTGGCAAGGCAACCCTATACTTAAGTATACAGAAATAAATTAATTTGAATTTTAATGGTCCGGTGGAATTTAAATACCATTTAACAAAACCAAAGATTCAAATAAGAGTATTTAAATGTTTTTTTAGTATGAATAAACAACATTAATACGATCAAATCGCCTCTATTCTCCTAAAAGTTACTTAATGAGTAAAATTGCCACAGTGCCTATATTCTATTCATCTTTTTTGAACATTTTAGGTACAGATCCCTTGCCTTCTTCACTTTTTCGTTTAGCAGCCGTATGGAACCAGGAAGTTAAAGTTTTCTGCTTGTTCTTGCTTTTCTTTTCTTCTAGTAACCTATTGTTGCATTCCTCCGATTTATTTTTCGAGTTGTTAACAAGGGTTGACACTGGATGCCAAGACAATATGGTCACAGGTTTCAAAAGAGTAAGAGCCATTTCTGCCGGTACATTGTCTATATCCAGCCAAGCCTGAAATTCATATAAATATCATTGGTTTGGAAGGACTGTTCCGGACCTGCCCCCCTAGCATGACTAACAATGATATGATAGCGACTTATCGACACCTAACTGTCAAAATTGATATATAATTATAGCTGCCATCTTAAACTTTTATCGAAACAGCGAACATTATTTTACATATCCGTACTGGTGACGCGATGACACCACGGTCATGCTCACTATTCGGTAGAACTTCATATTTTGACAGTTGGCTGTCGATAAATCATATCGTGTTTTGTTGGGTCGAGCTTTGGGCTGGACCGGATATTTTAATCTGTCGACTTCTTTTACATTCCCAGCACGGATCTTAAGCGCTCTAGCACAGGTGGAGATTCGCTTTGCGCATCTAAAGACACGATCATCGTATCAGGAGACGTGTTTGCGCGGAACAAACGATCAATCACGGCCAGCGATGCAGGCGCGTCGCGCGACCAGCCAATAACGTAATCGCAATAATCTTTCGTTCAGCGCTCAAGATCTTTGCCACTATTTGTACAATTGTGCAGTCATCTAAGACCTAAACTCCTACTGTCTTATTCAGAGTGCATTTGCTAGTCCAGGATTAAGGTTAACCCATTGTTCTATACCTTAGTCCCGGAATAGCAAATGAACTCTGAATAAGACATTTATTAGTTTACTTCCTTACTACTGCTCACATACAGCAACTTTTTAATGGGACCAACATTCAAATCTAAAAAAAATAACACCTCCATACAAACATGTAAATTGGTAGGCAGTTAGTATGGAGATTTTTTTTTTGTTATGGGGTTGTCCATTAATCACGTGATCTTTTTTTAGCATTTTTTAACCCCCTCTCCCCCATTGGTGATACGTAGTGAGGTTTAAGACCACCCCCCCTCCCCCTTCTCAACATCACGTGTATTTTTAGTACCTACAACTACAACGAATCTTAAAATTTTCTGAATATTATCTTAATTTAAATACAGGTATAAACTATAATCTTATTTTATTCTGAAATTAAGGACCATAATAAAAATGTCTACACCAGGTTGCAAGTTTTTTTTGATTGCCATAACAATAATAATAACCGAAGAGTGTAATCATAGGAAAAACATGTATTGTACTAGTACATGAATATATTTAATGTATATTGTCCTCGGACCACGGATTAGCAAGACATTCTTCAACACTAACAACTGGATAAGCATCTTGCAGGTCAGTTGTTGGCACTGTGCTTTGTTGAAAATCAACATCGGTTTCATCAACCCACACTACACGCCGCGCCGTGCCGCTTAATATTTGTTTAAAAATGGCGCGTTTGACGAAAAAATAAATACACGAGATATCTTACTACACCCCCCCTCCCCCTTGTGTTATTTTCGTGATTTTTATCAAACCCCTCCCCCCCCTTTCAAGCCTCACGTGATTAATGGACAACCCCTATGACAAAGGTTGCTGTAATTGAATGCTATAAAAACTTAATAATTACCTCAATTTGTTCTTGTCGAGATAAAATAGCCGGCATTCTGTGATGTAGCCAATTAAGTGTGCTATTTGATTCCATTGTGATTACTGAGTATGAATATATTATTTTGTCTTCATTTTGCCATATACTATACAGTCCTGCCATATGTAAGAGTTGTATACCCTTCCAACCATTTTCTTCATCATAATCATTGCTCCATGTCTGTGGATCTTCGACCTAAATGTGGTGTAATTTTTCAATAGTAATTGAAAAGTTTACTATACAAATCCACCTCCTGGGCCAGCATCAAATCAGGTAGACGGTTTTCAGACTACATGAATTGTACTGTTATCAATTTGAAACTTTGTAAAGTTTCAAATTAATAACGTTCATATTTTGGTTAGAGAGTTCCAAATAAAGCTAATAAAAGTATGTTGTATGTATGTCATTAAGTATAAAGAACCAATAACATCCTTATATTACAAGGTATTAGGTAACACACAAGCTTTTTTGTGAGGCATTTTCCAGCTCAAATAATAATAGCCTTTATTTTATATAGCCTACCTTTATATTTTCTGGCTGTGGAGCGTAGATATAGTAGGGTTGCTTTGTTTTTGATGATTTATTTGTTGTTTGCCATTCATAAAAGCCTTCCACAACAATTATACATCTACCTCCATCCTTTAAAATGGGACTGTAAAGTTTCGAAGATTGGATATTTTCTATTCTACAGTTGTTTGTGCTTAAGTTGTGTGTCTTATAATCACCCTGTAATACCATTTAAAGAAATTTTGATGAATACAAACATTATTTTATTAAATTGGATAGTGTGAATTTGATAATCATGTAATTCTGACCTTATGCCAAGGGGGTACAATGCCCCACATCATAGGTTTTAATATACGGGAAGATTTTATAGCATTTTGAAATCTACTAGCAGGTACAAGTACCGGAGTAACATCAGTGGGAGCTATGTTGTATGAAGGAGTATATTCCTTTCCGTCATTGTGCTCAGGTAACCAGTCTGGTTTTATGAAAGTAGACTCATTTTTTGGTTTATAACTACAAGCACATTGCAATTGCGTTTTACTTAAACATCTGCAAAAAAAATGCAAGTAAAATGTAAAAGAGGAGGTAATGCAAATAAAGTTTTATTTAAAAAGTTGCTTTGAATAAAAAAAGTAGGCATAATAAATCTAATATAAAACAATATGATAACTTACAAACTAGTTCGGCCACACATCCTATAGTTAGAAACTTTTAAAAGGTTTGGTTTAAGAGGATTTTTTCTTTTGTTCTGCTTTTTGAAGTTGTATTAATTTTGAGGTGGCAAAATTTGCATTACAACAATGAATGCAAGGCAAGCATCGTAACGTTACCCGCAAGTAAAATTTCCACAGGTTAATTGAAATAATATGGTAATATATGAGCGTTCGTTACATACGTTTTACGGCGTTAAAGGTTACAATCAAACAACAACAACAACAAAACAATGTCAATTTGACAGTAGAAAGGTGGAGGGAGTGTAGAATAAAGGATCTCTAAATTTTTCTCTATGGGTTACTGGTGGTGGCCGTGGGTAGTGAGAGTTGCACAAAACAACCAACAGATTAGTCAGAGTATGCTAACCATCCCAGCCAGGCCCTAGCTACCCTTAGGGTAGGTAATGAACAATGAGAGAAAGGCAAGCTTGGCTGAGCCAAGCTTGCCTTTCTCTCATTGTTCATTGTTAAGGTGATATTAAATACGGTGTTTTTTTTTTTCTTATATACCTATTACTACAACTAGTAATTTAAACTCTTCACAAGGTCTTGCGGAAACTTTTTTGAAATCAAATGTCGAAAAATGTACATACTTCTATTCTAAATTTTAAGCATATAAATCCCGAAGTTATTGAAAACTTTTAAAGAGTTATATATGAAAAAAACAGAAGATGGGGCATTTCAGTTAATATAATCAACCATATAATTTATAGTATAGCCACGCCACGCATCTTGCTTGTATATTTAATCAGTGTATTGATGAAGGTTCGTTTCCTAATTTGATGAAGTACAGCAAAATCATGACCTTATTTAAATCCGGAGATAAAAGTAATCCCTCTAACTATATACCGATATCAATTTTACCAGCTCTTAGTAAAATATTTGAAAAGTTAATCTTCAATCAACTCTTATCACACTTCAGAATAAACAAACTATTGCATGAGAATCAGTTTGGTTTCACAAAGGGGAGAAACACCACAACTGTGCGGGAGTTGCACTTATTAAGCATATCTTTGATGCATTTGAAAGTAAGCAGGATGCTTTAGGGGTTTTTTGCGATTTGTCTAAGGCTTTCGATTGTGTAGATCACTAAACGTTATTAATGAAATTACGGCATTATGGTGTCTCAAATGAGTCAGGAAAATTGTTAGAGTCATACCTCACAGAACGCAAACAGTTTATGTCAATGGAACTGACTCATCCGGGGCTCCATTACGCATTGGTGTGCTCCAGGGCTCTATATTGGGACCTTTATTATTCCTGATATATATATAAATGACCTTCCTTACTTTAATAAAGATCTGTGTGAGATAGTATTGTTTGCAGATAATACGTCATTGATTTTTAAAACTGGCAAAGGTAAAGCAACCTTTGACGATGTAAATAATGCTCTCTCTCAAGTACTACGATAGTTTACTGCTAACAATCTTTTACTTAATGCAAAAAAAACCAAGCTCATCAAATTCACTATGCCCAATGTGAGGCAGGTCAGTACGCATATTAATATGTCAGACGATCACATAGATGCAGTCGATTCAACAACCTTGTCAGGAAGGCTTAGTTCAGCGGCTTATGCTGTGAGGAAAATAAGGCTTTTAACTTATGTCGAAACATTGTAAATTTTTGTTTTTAGGAATTCCATGCAAGGTTTAATTGAAGTAATTTTTTCAAGTGTTATTTATCTTCAATTATGTCGAAACGTTAAGACTAGTATATTTTAGTTATTTTCTTAGTTTATTGTCGTATGGTTTATTGCTATGGAGCTCAGCTGCTGACATCGAATCAATATTTGTGTTGCAGAAAAGGGCTGTGCGTGCAATATATTGTCTTGGGCCTCGCGACTCTCTGAGGGAGGTCTTTAAAGATATAAAAATATTAACAGTAGCGTCACAATACATTTTTGATAATATTATGAATGTTAGAAAAAACATTAGTTCGTTTAGCCTTAAATGTGATTCACATCATTATAATACTAGAAATTAAAATAAACTTGCTGTTCCGAGCTTCAGATTAAGAAAAGTACCTAGGTAATTCATATTTGGGGAAATGTATAAAAATCTTTAATAAAGTACCACAAACTCTTTTTGACTTGCCTGTTTATAAGTTCGAAAACCACATTATAAAAATCCTTAAGGAAAAAGGATATTACAAAGTTGAAGATTACTTTAACGACAAGAGTGCATGGACTTAATAACCTGCCTAGCTCGCACTTACACTATCTTGTTGTATTTCCTGTAATAAAACCAGGCTGACAAAGGTCTCATCACCAGCCGATATGTAGTCCCGAAGCGGTGGCAGGAAAAAAAAATGGGACATGTAAAAGTGCCATTAATGGCCAATTTGCAAAAATAAATGACTTTGACTTTGGTAGCACTGTATGTAGGTACTCGTTATCATTATTTATCACACAACAAATTAGAGCATTTGAATGCTCTAAGCAGAACAAGGTAAGACTCGCTACGCGTTATTTATCGTATAGCGCGCTGCAGTACCGTTGCCTATAATAAAGTTCATTGCCTAGCAGTAAGATAGATAAAACAAAATGTCAAAGATGTCAAAATTGGTCTTGCTGTGATTTGTGTCAAATTACGCTTTTTGGTAAATTTCATATAATGGGCTTAAATTAATTCAATAATCTTGTGTTCGAGTTATATTGATAAATATGTGGAAATATGTATCACGCCGCATCCGAGATACATTTGAGAGAAGTGCTAACCACTTTGATAAACGTGGAACCACTGGGGTAGTGACTTCTCCTGGGAATGTAAACGAAGAGAAAAACAAACGATCCACTCCTCCAAGTTGCTGGTTTATATCACGCAAATGTTGGAATTCTTCTCAACAGGGGAGTAATACAAATAATAACCACAAATGGAACTTCGAACACCTAACTTCCAGTTGGATTGGTGCCATAACCTGGGTATATTAACAAAATAACTTTCAAATTATTTTATGAATAACTAGTTTTATCCTTATCATCATTTCAGCCAAAAGGAACTGGTTTCGTTTATCTGTAATTTGTTTTTGATGTACTAATAACAAACATTTGTAATTTCATTGGTCAAGCTTAAATTGACAAAAGGTTTCTATTACAGAGCAGCGCCTTGGTGATTGGATGGTATACTAGTCAGCTTATCCATCTAAAATACAAATATCAAGCTAAGAAGTACCAGGAGAAATGTCCAACAGCTTTACTTTCGTCACTATCTCCATATATAAAATCAGTAAATAAAAACCCAGTGTACTTAAATTCAGTATCTAAAATTGAACAAATATTAAGCCACTTTGCACCTATTGTGCATTTGGTTTCTAATGATCAGGATGGAGAAAGAAAGGAAAGGGTGAAGAGCACCAGCAGCAGCTCAACTAGCCCAGATTCATCTGATGATGCATTGGGGGATGTATTAAATTCTATAGAGAATAAGTTGGGTCTGGCTGCTATAGAGAATGGTCAGCTGCAAGATGGGCTGAACTTACTAAGGTGATATTTTAGTCTCCTAATAGCTCCTACTGTTTAAAAGTATTTGTTTCTACATGTATATCATTTCAGATCTGCAGCAAATCGTAACCATGCCCCAGCACTTTATAACCTAGGACTTTGTTATGAAATTGGTTTAGGAGTAAATATCGATGAGAACGTGGTAAGTTTAAGAACCTTAAAAACAAACCTAGTGCAATAAACTTTTGACAAAAAATAAAAAATCAGTGTTGCTAGAAAAAGCTATCGTAATGATAAATGATTAAGATTATCTGAGATCTATCACTCTTGAGAGTTTTGTGATGTAACAATATTTTATTGTAAAAAACTAGCTTTAAGAAGCTTTTGTCAGAATTAAATTTAGGCACAATCACCCAACAGCAATAATCACAAAAGAAACACTGTATATTGCATTTTTTGAGATTGAAAACACTGAAGTTTGTCTATGTCCCTAATTATGACAAGTAAAGTGGTTTCCTTATTAACTGTTTTTAGTAAAATATCTGAGCATAGCCAATTTCAAATCTGAATTCTCTTCATGAGGCCACTAGCTAGATTTATTTACTGTATCAAGCTGATAACATAGATAAAAGTTATCATAACAATGTTTGTTTACATTTTACTAAACACAGGCTATGGAGATGTATCGTTCAGCTGCTGCCTTGGAGCACCCTGGTGCACTCTATAACCTTGGTATCTACTATGGACAAGGACGGGGAGGGTTGGCCCGGGACACCAACACAGCAGCACGCCTCTTACGTTTAGCTGCTGTTCAGGGACAACAAGATGCTATAGATGCATTGAATTCACTTGATTTGGACACTGAACCTCAAAGTAATAACAATATGGATACTTGGCCCTACACATTTAACCAACAATTTGCAGGAAACAGCAGCATTATACCAACCCCAACTACACTTTTCATGGAAAATGTAAATTACTCTCCTTCAAGGAAATATGAAGCAAGTGTGTACTAAACAAAAAAGATGAATAAATTAGCTGTTAGTGACATTTAATTTTGGTTTTTTAGTATAATGAGCACAATATTTTAGATTTTAAGATATAAAACTAAAAAATATATAACAATTTATATTTAAGAGTTCATAGTCATGTTAAAAAAACCTACTGATAGTATTGTTGGGGTACTCCAGAAATCCTGTTACCTACTTTATTTTGCGTTTTTTTTCGAGTGACCTTGTAATTGGTAATTGACATGTATAAAATCCTGACAGGACAGAGACCTTTCATTTTAAGATTTCGTGTTTGTAATATATTTATTTTTAATATTTTATATTATGCAAATAACATTAAAACAAAATGCTATTTCATTTAAATTGAAGCGTTATTTTGATTTTGGAGGAAGTAAAGTTCTCAGACACCCACCGAGACTTTATTGTAGCAATGCAAACATAAAAAAACCGTGTTGCTAGCGCTGGTACCTTCGTCCACTTGATTACAATTCTGTATCGATTTCAATACGCGGACACGACTTCATCAAGCGAAGGCGAGCCCCATATTAAAGGTAGCACAATCATGATGATTTACGAGCGTTGCTACACAAAAAGTCGTCGTGAGAAAAGGGCCTTGAAGAGAGTGTGCAGGTGCTATCGAATATCGAAGATAGGTTAAAAAATTTTGTTGTCCATTATCAAAAGATAGAGATCTCCACAAAGTTTGAAAACTTTATTTGATACATGCATATATTATTTACTTTTTCCTGGATGTGGCAAACCCTTTTAGGGTAGGTAACCAATTTAGGTTTGTAAGTAATGTTTTCAAATAAAAAATACATAAGCTATTTCATTTGTTTTTATTTTTTACCATACAATAATTAGTCTATAGATATATTTACCTAAATATATTACACAAAACGTCAACTTAATAATTATTTTGAGGCATTGCAAAATCAACTATCGATTTTTACCCTTTTTGTTGAATTTGTTAAACTAATGTAAACTTAATGCATCACACAATTTTAGCTTTTTTGTAAGTAAAGTGAATTTTACATGGAATGACGAGCGAAAGTATTAGATCCCATGTGTACATTATAGCTTCATTCTTGAATTTCAGACATACAGTTATTTTTATATTAAAAGTCTTGAACCCAACAATCTGCATCTTGATGGCCCCTTAAGTGTACCTGGAAACAAAATAATGTTTTAAACTATTGCCTTGAGGGTGTAAGGGGGCACACGCACATCTTCTGCCCCAAGTGCCAACCTCACCTGCCCGTGGTGCACCCTGCTGGACAACGGACGAGGCTCTGGCGACCGAACCGTCGGAGGTATAACCGACTAAACGCAGAGCCAAATATCTCTGGCCAGTGGCGGGCAGCAGCGTCACTGGTGCGAGGCTCTGTGCTGCGCTCACCAACCCGCTTGCCCAGCGTGGTGAGTACGGGCATATACCCCCCATAAATAGAAGAAAAAAACCGCGGCCCCTAGATCCGGGGTTCCCGGCCGCCTTACTATTCTGGGTCACGGCAGCGGCCTCGGTTACGGTAGGTCAGGGGGTGCGAAGAATCCCCGGGCTACGGACGGCTGCCACAAACCACTGACCTTGGCAACGTACAACGGACGCAGTCTACTGCTGGATAAAGTACTGGTTGAACTCGAGGAAGAGCTTAAACACATCAGATGGCATATTCTGGGGTTGTCAGAAGTTCGAAGACAGGGGGAGGACACGATGACCCTGGAATCTGGCCACATTTTCTTCTTCCGAGAGGGAGACCAACTTTCCAAGGTGGCGTAGGTTTCATTGTCCACAAAGATCTCCGTGACACAGCGTGTCGACCCGGGTAGCGTACCTTGTACTAAAACTGACCGAGAGGTACTGCCTCAAAGTCATACAGATATATGCGCCGACGTCGACAGGGCATTCGGATGATGTGGTCGAGGCCGTGTATAAAGATATATCTAAGGCCATACACCATACAACCAAGACCCACTTCACCGTTGTCATGGGCGACTTCAACGCCAACGTAGGAACAGGGACAGGAACGCGACGAATCGTGTGTAGGACAGCATGGCTATGGAACCAGGAACCACAGAGCTGGTAAACTTTCTGAGTATGCAGGGGCTCTTCTGTATGAACACCTTTTTCCAGAAGAAGCCCCAGAGAAAGTGGACCTTGCTAAGCCCCGATGGTAAGACGAAGAATGAGATAGACTTCAATCATGACGGACAAGAAGCATATATTTAGGGATGTCTCTGTGGTAAATAGGTTTAACACCGGTAGCGACCACCGACTGGTAAGAGGCACCCTAAATATCAACATTAAGCTGGATTGAAGCCGCATGATGAGGTCGACTCTTCGTCCGTCACTGGTCCAGGCCGGCCAAGACTCCAAAAAATTCCAGTTGGAGGTCCGAAACCGATTCGCTGCTTTGGAAACTACTGAGGACGTGGACAGGGACCTTGATGGTGTAATTGGAGTCATACGCGAAATGCGAAACAAGCACTTTAAGGGAAAGCGAGCGTGTCGAGACGCCAAACTTTCGGGCGGGACTTTGGAACTGATGAAACGTCGACGGGAAATGCCAGAGGAAGCTTTGTCTGGCACCAATAAAAAGATCCGGAGATTGGTGAGACGCGACCACCGCAGCTACATAAGGCAATTGAGAAGAATCGGGGGTCGAAGGTCTTCACTAAAATACTGGGAAAAAGTCACCTGACAAAGGTAAAAACCTCGGATGGCAGAAACGTCTCATCGGTTCCGGAGATTCTGGCCGAAATCGAAGGCTTTTACGGCCGATTGTACGCATTGCATTCCTTACAGCCGCAGCCCGACGCGAATGATCCAAGAGCCAAGCTTACCCGCCACTTCACTGAAAATCTCCAAGACGTGGAGGAGGATGAGATTGAGGCGGCCCTCGGACACCTTAGTAATGGGAAGCTCCCGGCGAAGACGGAATCACATCTGAGCTCTTAAAAGCGGCAGGCAACCTGTACTTGGCGAACTTAAGAGGCTCTTCAACTCCGTCATAGCCAATGGGACAACTCCGGAAGCGTGGAGTGGGGGCGCGGTGGCATTGTTTTTAAAGAAAGGAGACAAAAGTCTCCTGAAAAACTATAGACCAATCACGCTCCTGAGTCACGTTTACAAGCTGTTCTCGAGGGTCATCACAAACCGTCTTTCCACAAGATTTGACGCTTTCCAGCCACCGGAACAGGCTGGGTTACGCAAAGGTTACAGTACCATAGACCACATTCACACGGTGCGGCAGGTTATACAGCAGTCCAAAGAGTATAATCAGCCCCCGTGCCTGGCCTTTGTGGACTATGAGAAAGCCTTCGACTCTGTCGAAACCTGGGCTGTTCTGGACTCCTTGCAGCGATGCCAAGTCGATTGGCGGTACGTGAAGGTGCTAAGAAGCCTGTACAGTATGGCATCAATGTCCGTCCAAGTACCAAACCACCGAACAAAACCCATCCAGCTGCTCCGAGGTGTTAGACAGGGAGATGTTATATCTCCGAAACTGTTTACTAACGCACTGGAGGATGTGTTCAAGACGCTGGATTGGAACGGACTGGGCATCAATGTTAATGGCGAAAATTACGCATCTTCGCTTTGCCGATTACATAGTTATTATGGCAGAATCGCTGCAGGATTTGCAAAAAATGCTGCACAGTCTTAATGCTGCCTCGAGACGTGTGGGGCTTGGGATGAATTTGGACAAGATAAAGGTAATGTTTAACGAACATGTCATCCCAGATCCAATTTCCGTCGAGGGCACTACGCTCGAGGTTGTCCAAGAGTACGTCTACCTTGGACAAGTACTACAGCTCGGTAGAGACAACTTCGAGCGGGAAATCGCCAGAAGAGTGCAGCTTGGCTGGGCAGCATTTGGGAAATTGCGTCATATCTGAAAAGCCGGGTGTTTAACCAATGCGTCCTACCAGTTTTAACCTACGGAGCCGAAACGTGGAACATGACAGTCAAGTTGGCCCACCGACTACACGTCACTCAGCGTGCTATGGAAAGGTCAATGTTGGGGATCTCACTAAGGGATAAGATCCGTAACGAGGTCATACGACATAAGACTAAGGTGACTGATATTGTAAAATTTTGTTTTTGGCAATTCCATGCAAGGTTTTATTAAAGTGACTGATATTGTCCAAAAATGTAGCAAGCTGAAGTGGCAGTGGGATGGCCATGTCTGTCGCAGAACCGACGAGAGGTGGAGCAGGCAGGTTCTCGAATGGAGACCACGCTTAGGCAAACGTAGTGTAGGACGCCCCCCGGCTAGATGGACCGATGACCTGAAGAAGGCAGCTGGCAGCGATTGGATGCAAAGGGCGGGAGATCGTGCGCTGTGGCGCTCCTTGGGGGAGGCCTATGTCCAGCAGTGGACTGCAACAGGCTGATATGATGAAACTATTTTAAATGCGCGGCTTACACATTATACACACTTAATACTGTATTGAGTATTTTTCTTATGAATTATACAGGGTGTACAAGGGAATAGGACACTCCTTAGAACCACGTGATCAGCTAATCTACAAAAAAATTATATGGGAGCAACATCGAAAATGAGTTTTTTTTTAGCTGCTACATGCAAACTTACTCTCATACCTCGATGATAATGTACATTATTGTCAAAAGTATAGAAATTGGTTTTGATATAAAATTCATTAGTATTGAATACTGCGGTACTGCGGCGGGTACGTAGTGCCGCTAGTGGTATGTACTCACTAGTACTTGCGCGCGTACTCCCTGGCGGGCGGCGCGTACCGGTCGGGGTAGGGCGCGCCGGGCGGCGGCGGCTGGTACTGCGGCGGGTACGTAGTGCCGCTAGTGGTATGTACTCACTAGTACTTTCGCGCGTACTCCCTGGCGGGCGGCGCGTACCGGTCGGGGTAGGGCGCGCCGGGCGGCGGCGGCTGGTACTACGGCGGGTACGTAGTGCCGCTAGTGGTATGTACTCACTAGTACTTGCGCGCGTACTCCCTGGCGGGCGGCGCGTACCGGTCGGGGTAGGGCGCGCCGGGCGGCGGCGGCTGGTACTGCGGCGGGTACGTAGTGCCGCTAGTGGTATGTACTCACTAGTACTTGCGCGCGTACTCCCTGGCGGGCGGCGCGTACCGGTCGGGGTAGGGCGCGCCGGGCGGCGGCGGCTGGTACTGCGGCGGGTACGTAGTGCCGCTAGTGGTATGTACTCACTAGTACTTGCGCGCGTACTCCCTGGCGGGCGGCGCGTACCGGTCGGGGTAGGGCGCGCCGGGCGGCGGCGGCTGGTACTGCGGCGGGTACGTAGTGCCGCTAGTGGTATGTACTCACTAGTACTTGCGCGCGTACTCCCTGGCGGGCGGCGCGTACCGGTCGGGGTAGGGCGCGCCGGGCGGCGGCGGCTGGTACTGCGGCGGGTACGTAGTGCCGCTAGTGGTATGTACTCACTAGTACTTGCGCGCGTACTCCCTGGCGGGCGGCGCGTACCGGTCGGGGCAGGGCGCGCCGGGCGGCGGCGGCTGGTACTGCGGCGGGTACGTAGTGCCGCTAGTGGTATGTACTCACTAGTACTTGCGCGCGTACTCCCTGGCGGGCGGCGCGTACCGGTCGGGGTAGGGCGCGCCGGGCGGCGGCGGCTGGTACTGCGGCGGGTACGTAGTGCCGCTAGTGGTATGTACTCACTAGTACTTGCGCGCGTACTCCCTGGCGGGCGGCGCGTACCGGTCGGGGTAGGGCGCGCCGGGCGGCGGCGGCTGGTACTGCGGCGGGTACGTAGTGCCGCTAGTGGTATGTACTCACTAGTACTTGCGCGCGTACTCCCTGGCGGGCGGCGCGTACCGGTCGGGGTAGGGCGCGCCGGGCGGCGGCGGCAGGTACTGCGGCTGGTACGTAGTGCCGCTAGTGGTATGTACTCACTAGTACTTGCGCGCGTACTCCCTGGCGGGCGGCGCGTACCGGTCGGGGTAGGGCGCGCCGGGCGGCGGCGGCTGGTACTGCGGCGGGTACGTAGTGCCGCTAGTGGTATGTACTCACTAGTACTTGCGCGCGTACTCCCTGGCGGGCGGCGCGTACCGGTCGGGGTAGGGCGCGCCGGGCGGCGGCGGCTGGTACTGCGGCGGGTACGTAGTGCCGCTTGTGGTATGTACTCACTAGTACTTGCGCGCGTACTCCCTGGCGGGCGGCGCGTACCGGTCGGGGTAGGGCGCGCCGGGCGGCGGCGGCTGGTACTGCGGCGGGTACGTAGTGCCGCTAGTGGTATGTACTCACTAGTACTTGCGCGCGTACTCCCTGGCGGGCGGCGCGTACCGGTCGGGGTAGGGCGCGCCGGGCGGCGGCGGCAGGTACTGCGGCTGGTACGTAGTGCCGCTAGTGGTATGTACTCACTAGTACTTGCGCGCGTACTCCCTGGCGGGCGGCGCGTACCGGTCGGGGTAGGGCGCGCCGGGCGGCGGCGGCTGGTACTGCGGCGGGTACGTAGTGCCGCTAGTGGTATGTACTCACTAGTACTTGCGCGCGTACTCCCTGGCGGGCGGCGCGTACCGGTCGGGGTAGGGCGCGCCGGGCGGCGGCGGCTGGTACTGCGGCGGGTACGTAGTGCCGCTTGTGGTATGTACTCACTAGTACTTGCGCGCGTACTCCCTGGCGGGCGGCGCGTACCGGTCGGGGTAGGGCGCGCCGGGCGGCGGCGGCTGGTACTGCGGCGGGTACGTAGTGCCGCTAGTGGTATGTACTCACTAGTACTTGCGCGCGTACTCCCTGGCGGGCGGCGCGTACCGGTCGGGGTAGGGCGCGCCGGGCGGCGGCGGCTGGTACTACGGCGGGTACGTAGTGCCGCTAGTGGTATGTACTCACTAGTACTTGCGCGCGTACTCCCTGGCGGGCGGCGCGTACCGGTCGGGGTAGGGCGCGCCGGGCGGCGGCGGCTGGTACTGCGGCGGGTACGTAGTGCCGCTAGTGGTATGTACTCACTAGTACTTGCGCGCGTACTCCCTGGCGGGCGGCGCGTACCGGTCGGGGTAGGGCGCGCCGGGCGGCGGCGGCTGGTACTGCGGCGGGTACGTAGTGCCGCTAGTGGTATGTACTCACTAGTACTTGCGCGCGTACTCCCTGGCGGGCGGCGCGTACCGGTCGGGGTAGGGCGCGCCGGGCGGCGGCGGCTGGTACTGCGGCGGGTACGTAGTGCCGCTAGTGAATGTACTCACTAGTACTTGCGCGCGTACTCCCTGGCGGGCGGCGCGTACCGGTCGGGGTAGGGCGCGCCGGGCGGCGGCGGCTGGTACTGCGGCGGGTACGTAGTGCCGCTAGTGGTATGTACTCACTAGTACTTGCGCGCGTACTCCCTGGCGGGCGGCGCGTACCGGTCGGGGTAGGGCGCGCCGGGCGGCGGCGGCTGGTACTGCGGCGGGTACGTAGTGCCGCTAGTGGTATGTACTCACTAGTACTTGCGCGCGTACTCCCTGGCGGGCGGCGCGTACCGGTCGGGGTAGGGCGCGCCGGGCGGCGGCGGCTGGTACTGCGGCGGGTACGTAGTGCCGCTAGTGGTATGTACTCACTAGTACTTGCGCGCGTACTCCCTGGCGGGCGGCGCGTACCGGTCGGGGTAGGGCGCGCCGGGCGGCGGCGGCTGGTACTGCGGCGGGTACGTAGTGCCGCTAGTGGTATGTACTCACTAGTACTTGCGCGCGTACTCCCTGGCGGGCGGCGCGTACCGGTCGGGGTAGGGCGCGCCGGGCGGCGGCGGCAGGTACTGCGGCTGGTACGTAGTGCCGCTAGTGGTATGTACTCACTAGTACTTGCGCGCGTACTCCCTGGCGGGCGGCGCGTACCGGTCGGGGTAGGGCGCGCCGGGCGGCGGCGGCTGGTACTGCGGCGGGTACGTAGTGCCGCTAGTGGTATGTACTCACTAGTACTTGCGCGCGTACTCCCTGGCGGGCGGCGCGTACCGGTCGGGGTAGGGCGCGCCGGGCGGCGGCGGCTGGTACTGCGGCGGGTACGTAGTGCCGCTAGTGGTATGTACTCACTAGTACTTGCGCGCGTACTCCCTGGCGGGCGGCGCGTACCGGTCGGGGTAGGGCGCGCCGGGCGGCGGCGGCTGGTACTGCGGCGGGTACGTAGTGCCGCTAGTGGTATGTACTCACTAGTACTTGCGCGCGTACTCCCTGGCGGGCGGCGCGTACCGGTCGGGGTAGGGCGCGCCGGGCGGCGGCGGCTGGTACTGCGGCGGGTACGTAGTGCCGCTAGTGGTATGTACTCACTAGTACTTGCGCGCGTACTCCCTGGCGGGCGGCGCGTACCGGTCAGGGTACGGCGCGCCGGGCGGCGGCGGCTGGTACTGCGGCGGGTAGCGCGCCTCGTACGCGCCGTACCGCGGCTCCGACGACGCCCAGCTCTCGCCGCCTGCGCCGCTGCTACTACCTAAGGTGCGAATAACTAATTAGTTTGTGTTTTTTATCGCCCCCGAAACCCCCTGCATACTTAATTTTATGAAAATCTTTGGAGCCGTTTCAGAGGTTCAGACTATACAGGATGTCCCAAAATTTAACGACAAAACGGCACCAGATGGTGGCCCTCGTGACTACTCGAGGAATAAAAGAAACAAAAAATATACCTCTTTTATTTTTTAAATTACAAACAAAAAGTTATAATCCTTGAAATTTGTCAGCCCTTATGGCTATACATACCATGACTACAATTTTTCAAATAATTTAAATATACATATTTTGTATCGGCAATCTGAATAGTAGTGCTTCTTCTACGTACCTTTGGAAGCGGCGGCCGCGTCGGGGTACCGGCTGGAAGCGTTCCAGCTGCGCGGCTCGGGCTTGCCGGGCGGCGACGGCCGGTACGAGCGCGTGTCGCGCGACTCGTACGAACGACTACAATCACAAATAGAGAAAGTAAATTTTGTTATCTTGACTACCATCCACGTCCAAATTTTGAAAGCCTTTTTATTCCTAAGTATTTTTCGTCCATAAATTTTTAACCGCTTGTATATTAGGTTACTAATTGAAACGATAAACTCTCTGTGAATTATCTATGGTATATTGTGCTAGAAGAAAATATTTTGTATCTGTAACAAACTACTTTTTTTTTAAACTGTTTTGGATTTTTAAGCTATAAGGAAATTCTATCAATTAATCACAGTATTAGGGGAAGAGATATCTTTCTGGAGTTTTAAGTTAGTTCCATAGAGAAAGTTAATCTAATTGAAAAGCAGAACTTCTATTAAAATTTTCTGAAGAGACCAAAAAACTGATGGGATAAGAAAAATTATTACATATAGTTACTTACCCAGGCTCTTTAGGTCTTGTGCCAGGAGGCATTGGTTGCCGTGAATCATCGTTAGAACTGCCATTACTAGGATACTTCATGTTTCCAGCTAAGAACAAAAATAGTTTAATTTAGCTAAGACGAAATTAATTAATTAATCAAATACAATACATCTAATGAAGTGCATTGTAAATTAGCCAAATATGAGTCTGTTTAAATATTGTATGTCTATAATTTTACTAGCTGTGCCCTGCGTGGAATACGGCTTGTCTCCCCTATTTCATTGCGTTAAGAGGTGAATAAAACCATTAATTATACAGGCGGTATACTCACAGGAGACGTGTCGCGGGTAGTCGCGCTTGTAGTCGCGCTCGCGGTCGCGCTTGTCGCCGCCGCGCTCGTAGCCCGCCGCCAGCTCGAAGCGCGGGGGCGGGGGCGCCTCGAACGGCCCTCGGCTTGATGACTGGAACGTGCAATTTGTTATAGAATACTCATAATGTAGCCAGCCATATTGTCCAGTCTGGAATAGAGACCTCACTGAGTGTAGGGTTGCCATCAAATCGGGGTGGTTTCCCCGGATTTGTCCTATTATGGCAACAAATTAGAATTGAAAGCGTGTGAACATTGTGTACTCTATTAAATAATTATCTAAACAAATTGCTCAAATAAATTGATATGGAACATACACGATAGAGCACACGAAATCGTCGAGGCCGGCTAGTCTGTTCGGTATTTGACAAAATGTCAAACAACAAAGCCGACCCGAAGCATGTACTACATAAGGGACACCTTCTATCTATATGTATCGACCACACATAGCGTCGACGTCGTGAAAGTGTCCAATCAGCGTTATATCGTACCATGGGCGGCGGCTGCACGCGCTTGTGCCTCGCGTCGCGCTCGTAGGCGGGCTCGGGCGGCGGGCTGGCCGCCTTGCGGTACGCCGCGCTGCCCTCGTAGCCGCGCTTGCGACGCTCTTCCTCCAGTCTGATGGGTAGGGAAACTTCTTTAGAGATAAGCTGCAATATTTTTAGTTCACTTCGTTCTAAGTAGGCAATTCGATGACTAAAAGGTGGCCCCGTTAACTTTTGATTTGTATGATAGCCATAGAAAAAGATTGGGTTATGCTGAGCTTTAAAGTACAAGAAAATTGTATGTATGAGGTACACATACCATTAATAGTAATGGCATGCAATTTTTCTTGAAAACAACAGAGTTCTTATTTATACAAAACGCCGCAATGAGAATTGCAGAAAAAAATTGACACAACGATTTTTGACAGAAGCAAGACTATTTAGGACTGCTATGTTAGCAACGAAGACAAAACGACATATTTTTCTCAAAACTAGATAAAATGCCACGACAAAATTTTGTCGTGTTGCGCATGCTAGCCCTGCAGATCTTTACTTTTCATGTACTACAATCTGATATTAAAATCAAACCTTAGTTGAGCCCTCTTGAGTTCCAATCTCTCCAGCTCCAGCTTTTCCCTTTCAAGTCTGTGTCTCTCGCGTTCGAGACGAAGGAGTTCATTTTTCTCTCTCTCAATCTTCTCCCTGTAACAAAATTATATGAACATGAAGTTACAGGCCAGAGGCATAGAACTTTGAGCATTCTGCATGTTATGTTGTAATGCTGAGTTGAGATTCAGTTGGCCGTATTCGGTCGTAAGCGACTAGTGGAAACGCATTCGTGATCACGGTCGCGATGCAGCAGCTCAAGCATCTCGCATGTTGTCAAGTATTCGCTCACTGACCGATGTAATCAGGCCAATTCAGTTAACCAGCCAAACACCGATCTAAGGGTGCGTCCAGAAGACGTATTTTTGAATCATGCGAATTCCAATTCGAATACGAAATGGCAAGATTCGCATGCGACAAGTGGTCCGACCCACTCGTATTTCGATTCTACTAGCAGAAAGTTTAGAAGTATGACTTTTACAAGTATACATATGGTTCACAGATTAAAAACTTTTTTTTTCGTTCTGTTCCATGCGATTCATTGCCGGTTTTTAAAATCAATAAGTTTTTGCATTCCGGTTTTAAATATTTTCTGAGTGAAACGAAAATAGTTAAAGAATTTATCATAGAATTCGAGTGATTAAAAAATGCGTAAAATCGGGAGTGATAGAAATAGAATTCGCACGCGAATCGTATTCGTGTTCGAGTTCAAGATTCATTTCGAATGCTTCAAAAATACGTCTCCAGATCTGGCGAATGCGGAGCTTGCGTTCCGTTACTGCATTCGTTTATTGCGCCTCTTTAGCGCAACTCATGCAAGGCTAGTACAGGTGCGCGCGCCTTTCTTCTTCCAGTTCAGTTCTAGGATGTAGGTGTAGCTCACAGGTCGCTATCATTGTCTTAGATAGCGCTAAGGGAATGCTATACTACCATCGCACAAAGGGCAAAAAGACAGCGCCGCAGGTGCCCGGCGGGCACTTTGTGTTCGCGGGCATCGACTGGTAGACACTGGCATCGACGATCAGACGCCTCGAAGTCTAAGTCTTTATTGCTTTACGGTCAGTCCGGCCCGGCCCGCCGTCTGCAAAGCGCCTTAGGCGACGCGAAAGGGCAAACTAGTAAGTGAAATCGGCATCGACGACTGTCTGGTCTATTAGTTCGTGCTGCGGACTACAAAGCTAATGTTCGTATGATGGGTTTCGGTAGTGTTACCTCTCGGCGCGCAGCTTCTCCCGCTCGAGCGCGAGGCGGCTCTTCTCTATGCGCTGGTGTCGCTCGCGGCACGACGCTGCACTGTAGAGACTACTCGGCAGTGTTACCTCTCGGCGCGCAGCTTCTCCCGCTCGAGCGCGAGGCGGTTCTTCTCTATGCGCTGGTGTCGCTCGCGGCACGACGCTGCACTGTAGAGACTGCTCGGCAGTGTTACCTCTCGGCGCGCAGCTTCTGCCGCTCGAGCGCGAGGCGGCTCTTCTCTATGCGCTGGTGTCGCTCGCGGCACGACGCTGCACTGTAGAGACTACTCGGCAGTGTTACCTCTCGGCGCGCAGCTTCTCCCGCTCGAGCGCGAGGCGGCTCTTCTCTATGCGCTGGTGTCGCTCGCGGCACGACGCTGCACTGTAGAGACTACTCGGCAGTGTTACCTCTCGGCGCGCAGCTTCTCCCGCTCGAGCGCGAGGCGGCTCTTCTCTATGCGCTGGTGTCGCTCGCGGCACGACGCTGCACTGTAGAGACTGCTCGGCAGTGTTACCTCTCGGCGCGCAGCTTCTCCCGCTCGAGCGCGAGGCGGCTCTTCTCTATGCGCTGGTGTCGCTCGCGGCACGACGCTGCACTGTAGAGACTACTCGGCAGTGTTACCTCTCGGCGCGCAGCTTCTCCCGCTCGAGCGCGAGGCGGCTCTTCTCTATGCGCTGGTGTCGCTCGCGGCACGACGCTGCACTGTAGAGACTACTCGGCAGTGTTACCTCTCGGCGCGCAGCTTCTCCCGCTCGAGCGCGAGGCGGTTCTTCTCTATGCGCTGGTGTCGCTCGCGGCACGACGCTGCACTGTAGAGACTACTCGGCAGTGTTACCGCTCGAGCGCGAGGCGGTTCTTCTCTATGCGCTGGTGTCGCTCGCGGCACGACGCTGCACTGTAGAGACTACTCGGCAGTGTTACCTCTCGGCGCGCAGCTTCTCCCGCTCGAGCGCGAGGCGGCTCTTCTCTATGCGCTGGTGTCGCTCGCGGCACGACGCTGCACTGTAGAGACTGCTCGGCAGTGTTACCTCTCGGCGCGCAGCTTCTCCCGCTCGAGCGCGAGGCGGCTCTTCTCTATGCGCTGGTGTCGCTCGCGGCACGACGCTGCACTGTAGAGACTACTCGGCAGTGTTACCTCTCGGCGCGCAGCTTCTCCCGCTCGAGCGCGAGGCGGCTCTTCTCTATGCGCTGGTGTCGCTCGCGGCACGACGCTGCACTGTAGAGACTACTCGGCAGTGTTACCTCTCGGCGCGCAGCTTCTCCCGCTCGAGCGCGAGGCGGTTCTTCTCTATGCGCTGGTGTCGCTCGCGGCACGACGCTGCACTGTAGAGACTACTCGGCAGTGTTACCTCTCGGCGCGCAGCTTCTCCCGCTCGAGCGCGAGGCGGCTCTTCTCTATGCGCTGGTGTCGCTCGCGGCACGACGCTGCACTGTAGAGACTACTCGGCAGTGTTACCTCTCGGCGCGCAGCTTCTCCCGCTCGAGCGCGAGGCGGTTCTTCTCTATGCGCTGGTGTCGCTCGCGGCACGACGCTGCACTGTAGAGACTACTCGGCAGTGTTACCTCTCGGCGCGCAGCTTCTCCCGCTCGAGCGCGAGGCGGCTCTTCTCTATGCGCTGGTGTCGCTCGCGGCACGACGCTGCACTGTAGAGACTACTCGGCAGTGTTACCTCTCGGCGCGCAGCTTCTCCCGCTCGAGCGCGAGGCGGTTCTTCTCTATGCGCTGGTGTCGCTCGCGGCACGACGCTGCACTGTAGAGATTACTCGGCAGTGTTACCTCTCGGCGCGCAGCTTCTCCCGCTCGAGCGCGAGGCGGCTCTTCTCTATGCGCTGGTGTCGCTCGCGGCACGACGCTGCACTGTAGAGACTACTCGGCAGTGTTACCTCTCGGCGCGCAGCTTCTCCCGCTCGAGCGCGAGGCGGTTCTTCTCTATGCGCTGGTGTCGCTCGCGGCACGACGCTGCACTGTAGAGACTGCTCGGCAGTGTTACCTCTCGGCGCGCAGCTTCTCCCGCTCGAGCGCGAGGCGGTTCTTCTCTATGCGCTGGTGTCGCTCGCGGCACGACGCTGCACTGTAGAGACTACTCGGCAGTGTTACCTCTCGGCGCGCAGCTTCTCCCGCTCGAGCGCGAGGCGGCTCTTCTCTATGCGCTGGTGTCGCTCGCGGCACGACGCTGCACTGTAGAGACTACTCGGCAGTGTTACCTCTCGGCGCGCAGCTTCTCCCGCTCGAGCGCGAGGCGGTTCTTCTCTATGCGCTGGTGTCGCTCGCGGCACGACGCTGCACTGTAGAGACTACTCGGCAGTGTTACCTCTCGGCGCGCAGCTTCTCCCGCTCGAGCGCGAGGCGGCTCTTCTCTATGCGCTGGTGTCGCTCGCGGCACGACGCTGCACTGTAGAGACTACTCGGCAGTGTTACCTCTCGGCGCGCAGCTTCTCCCGCTCGAGCGCGAGGCGGTTCTTCTCTATGCGCTGGTGTCGCTCGCGGCACGACGCTGCACTGTAGAGATTACTCGGCAGTGTTACCTCTCGGCGCGCAGCTTCTCCCGCTCGAGCGCGAGGCGGCTCTTCTCTATGCGCTGGTGTCGCTCGCGGCACGACGCTGCACTGTAGAGACTACTCGGCAGTGTTACCTCTCGGCGCGCAGCTTCTCCCGCTCGAGCGCGAGGCGGTTCTTCTCTATGCGCTGGTGTCGCTCGCGGCACGACGCTGCACTGTAGAGACTACTCGGCAGTGTTACCTCTCGGCGCGCAGCTTCTCCCGCTCGAGCGCGAGGCGGTTCTTCTCTATGCGCTGGTGTCGCTCGCGCGCGCGCAGTACTTCCTCTGCAGCGCGACGGCGACGCTCCTCTTCGCGCGCAGCGCGGGATCGCTCGCGGCTGCGTGCCAAGTCGCGTTCTTTCTGCTGGCCGAAGAACATAATGCTTATTGTTCGTTCGCATTAAGATGCATTCTTAATGATCGAGTGAGTCACTTGTTCACCGGCCTAGCCACGCCCCCTAACCAATCAAATCGTTCCTAATAAGAAAGTTAATATCACAGTGACCAGTTGAACGCATACTTTCGAACGAAACGGTTATGAACACTACAGTGAATACAATTTTACCCTGCATACTGATGACTCATCTTAACACGAACATACTATAGTGATTGTCAATCTTAGGGTTGACAACCACTTTGCAAAAAGGTTCATTTTCACGTTGTTGTTGTGTTTACGCGATACAAGTGCTGTTATAAGTTTGACGTGTATCTGTCTATCTATTTGTGGCATCATGTCTGGTCAACGCCCTATATCGTAGGATTAGTACATCTTAAAAACGAATAGATGTCACTACAAGGCTCATTAGGATTGGGCTTGATATCAATGAACTATAACTCTTAATAAAAACGTTATCAAAACACTTTTTTAACACTATTGTTTTTTAAAAATGAAATTTTAATAGAATTTCTACATTTATTTCAAAACAAATCATTTTAACTAAAATTTTAAACAATTTCGGTATAATGCCATCTACCGGTTTTAACTTAAACTATCTTTTATGTAAACGCAACGTCAGCTATTGAATTGAAAAAACTAAACACGGCATTTATGTTGATTATAGAGGTAATATGCATTTCGTATTATTTTAACAAATAATTTTAAAAAATAAATAAAGGAAAACCAAATTTTAAAATGTAAGTATATTTTTTAAATGAGTAATTATATACTCTCTGGTAATTAACGGTCAAAAGCAAGAAGCTTCAAAATAATGTAGCTTTTCGACAACTGTCAAATATTTGTTTGTAGGGCTACCAGTGTGAGTATTGTAGTTTTATATTATGGGGATTTGTTTTAATATTTGGGAAGTGATTTTAAAAATCAATTTTTAGGAGAAAAATATGGATTACTAATGTTTAGCCAAAAACGTTTCCCAAAATATCACAACCCAACTTTTTTACATAATTTTCATTTGGCAAAAACACATTTGTCAAAACAACTCATTGCAATTTTTTAGTTAGCAAATCTTTTTTTGGGATATTATTGTTTAACAAATAATTGTTTGTCATGTTTCATTTAATCAAATGTTTCATTTGGCATAAGTTTCTCTTTGCAAAATATTGCATGGCAAACGATTTACAAGCTTACTCTCTAACTTAAAAAATATCATGCTGCATCGACGTTTGTTTTACATAAGGTAAAAAAATAGTTAAAATGGTTTTAAGCGATTTTTCTTTGATCCCAAAAGCAATAATTTTTGGAATAAATTCTTAAGGTTAATCTAAAAAAAGACAATTTGACCCTATTCCAATTTTTTTATCAACTTTGATAAACAATAAATTTTATTTATAGGCATTTGTGTGTCACGCACGTCCAAAGGTCACGTCTAAATGACGTAAATATGTCATAAACGGTCGTTTCAAGCTAGAACCTAATTAGTAATTTCGTTATGTATTGTCAAGTATCGATGCCCAAACTGCTAAGAATTCGGGCTAATATTCCATGGGCGCGACTTTGAATCTTAGTCGGCGACAATATTTTATCGAAATCCAGACTTGTATTAAAATAGTTTGATGAAAATTGTTTGTTCACATTTAAAACCATTTTTAATAACTAAACTCAGTACTGAACTTTTGATTATTTTTTTTACATAATATTCACAAAATAGGGTCCCAGCTCGCCGTCATCAGTTTTCATAAAAATTAGGATCATACTCTAGTGAAATCAGCAAGCGACTAAAATGAAGATAAATATAGTACTTAATATCTTAAAAAAGTTATGGATGCGCACAAAAAGTTATTCAAGATAATATAACAACTTGAAAAAAAAGACCGCATCATGTGGGATCCGAACCCATACCTCATAGAAACTACGAGCGAGTGCCTTTTCAACTAAGCTACGAGGACGTTAGAACGATTTTCGAAATTTGTCAAGTGTTAGTATATATTTTTTGACAGAGTGTGCAAACAATTGTAAACCTTATGGTGGTTTGGCATTCTCTGACGGACCGAAACAGAAATTAATGTAAAATGTTCTATTTTGACGTAGTAAAATTCTTTCTCTATGGTTCTATGAATTATGGGCATGGTTATTCATCATTGCGCAGATAGTGCCATCTAGTCAGAGAGGGAAACAAACGATGGCGTAGTTATATTTTAGTTCCATTTACTCACCACCTTCGCTGTCTTTCGCGCGAGTTAAGGTGGAAATTTTCAAAGTACCGAGACTGTCCCTCTGTTTTACGTAGTATTATTCTTTCTCTATGGTGGCATCGTAGCTCCTAAATAAATGGACCGGTTGATGCGATTTAACACTAATAAAATATAAAGGAGAATACGATTAGCCTGACCTGAAATAAATATGAACTGGCTGCTGTCTAATTAAATTCATGCCTATATGATTATCGCCATTTTAACGCTGTAGGCCTATTGGGCACTGTAAAGTAGTGCTTAGAATGAAATAAAGAAAGTTGTGCAAAATGAAGCAGTGAATTTATTTTAAAGTTTAATAATACCATAAAAATACATAATTATCACCTATATTACCTAATTTATTAATTACAACGTCAAAAATCAAAAGTAAAAAATCTGAAAATAAGTAAACTTTTGGCTCATATACGGCTGCATCCAAATCTGGCAAATGCGCAGCTCGAGCGCGGCGTACCGATCTGCGCGCGTGTATTTTATGTTTGTGCGCCACGCGCGCACGAACTCTGAGCTACACTTATTTCCTGGAACGTAAACTGGAATTGCACGCGCTCAAATCGAGCGCTCTGTACAAGCCTTGCATGAGTCACGCTAAAGAGGCGCATCAAACGATTGCAGTAACAGTACGCGTGCTGCGCATTTGCCAGATCTGGACGTACCCTTAGATTTAATGACAAACTAATAATTGTATAAAACACAGAATTCTGTTTATATAAGGTAAAGAGTTTAAAAACTCACCCATATTTTGGTAAACGACAAGACTTCTCTTGGCGACCGTTTACGTTCCCGGCTTCTTGTGCTGCGCTTACCCTTGTCCTACGATTCGATAAGAATAATCAGTATTGTATATTTCAATTAATAACCAACTAAAAATGTTAATGAAAACGAGGCATGCTAAACTAACTTTATCGGAGCGATGGGATTTTTCGCGCGTTCTCGAGGTAGACCGCGTGCCCTCTTCTCCCGATTGTTCACCTTCTTTCTTTGGTTTTGATTCAGTATTTTCACCTTCTTTACCCTCCTGTAAAAAAAAACAATATTTGGCGATCTAATTTTCAAAGGTCAGTCCAACATCTGAAGCTACTAATTTACAAACTAAAATTTTATTAAACTTATAATAAAACAGAAACACATACAACAGATACACAGAGCAATAATATAACTACAATCTAAGTTTAAAGTAACATACAACAATTAAATATAATTTATGATACAAGTACATAACTAAATTACCACTACCACTAAAATAAATACGTATATTGTAGCTGACAACCACCAGATTTTTAATGAAATAATTGCTTGGCTTTATAGCAAAATCATTATGAAACCAATATAATATTTTGCCACTTAGACCTTCGCTTCATTATGCAGTAGGCATGGACGATATCATGAGGAGCAGGTGAAAAATCATATGACTTGAAAATCATTTGTCACACCTGCTACTTTTTGTCATATTGACTGTTACAAATCACAGACTGTGAAATCATATGTCATGCGCAAATTTCTTTTCATTCGTTGATGACATGTAGCAGAGCGGGTCTAGCGAGCGCAGGCCTTGAGCGCGCGAGCGAGTAGGAATGATTTGCTACAGATGCGTGTTAGAAAAAGACAAACATGCTGTGCTATTTTTTATGCCATCATAGGTGACGAACGATAACGATACCGAGCATTTTAAGAGCTTTAAACTTATGAACGTAAAGTTTAGATTCGTTTGTCATGATTTTTGTTACGAGTGGCAGGTTGAAACCTTCTAGTTTGTTGAATTTTATGCTGAGCGCCGTAAGGTTTAGATTATCTTGTTATGATTTTATAGTAGGGAACGTCGAACTCGTTTTGTTTACAATGAAATTTCGTTTTATGATGTGTGAATAATGATTTTATGATGTTGTTTTTAAATTCACTAGTCGCCCGGTGATGAGTGTATAGGTGCATACGCCAATGTAAAAATAAGTTTACTCACATTCAGGATTTAAAAAAAAATCACATCAAAAATTTTACATTGTCAGTCCCAAGCCTGTACAAGTATGAGGGGAAGTTAATTGTTTAAAAAAAAAATGCTTAAATAATACACACAAATAGCACATTACGTAGCGCACGAACTATATATGACATTTCATAAAAAAGTAGCAAAGTAGCAAGGAGCAACTGTTCACAATAAATCATATTTCATTTTAAGTAACAAATAGCAAAAGTGTTACATTATGACACTGTGACAAAAAATCATTGCCAATGATTTATCACAGGTGATTTCATATGACAAAAAATCGTCATTTTGTCATATGACAATGACTGAAAAATAGCAATCATTGCCATGCCTATTATGCAGATATTTTTTTGTGTATTGTGCTTGTTTATATTTGTGCAAATTATGTGCAGTTACTTTGTTGGTTTGACTTTTGACCAAGACTCGGTGAAAGATTGATAATAATGTTCTCCCGACAGAGGTGATATGTTATTTTTGTCAGCTTCCATCATCAACTTACCTCATTATCCTTGCCTTCCTCTTTGCGCTCGTTGCTCGGGCGCTCGGGGCGAGAGGGCTGGCGTCGGGACGATGATTCAGACTCCGACTTGGCTTTTTCCACAGATATCAAACGGCCATGGAGCTCTGTCAATTTAGAATTATTTATTGTAGCATGACCTTGTCATGTTTCATGTTGAGCAGGAGCGCTAATCAGTTTCAATTTTAAAACTGTGTTGTTTTTGTATCATATTGTACCTTCAAATTTGTTGTTATTAATAAAAGATTAAAAAAGACAGCAGAGGAATATAAAACTAACTTTAGTTGACTGTTTTTAAGCTTAAAATCTCATTCTAATAAGCCATATACTGTGAGAAATTAATTTCAATGAATATCTTACCAGTCCTATGCAAGTTTTTGATACAGTTCTCTGCATCTTGTGCACTAGCCATTGTTACATAGCCATAGCATCGGGATCCTGGAGTCCTTGCGTTAGTTACGACTTTAGCACCGATTACCTGCATAACAAGCATTGTTAAACAGATTATAGACCACGTGATAATTAAATCAAACCTATTTTTTTAGTATATAGTAATTTACCTTGCCATGCTTGCTACACAGTTGCTTTAAGTCCTTAGCGCGAGTGTCACCCGACAACCCACTGACCCAAAGGTTACGGGCGCCACCTTCCTTACTGTCATCTTTCTTTTCCTTTTTATCACTTTCGCCCTCTTTATCGTTATCATCTGTAATATACATATTTTTATTTTAGCTATCTAGCATTTCATTATCTTATGTAGTTGTTTGTAGAAAGTCATCATCAGTACCTTTTTCATCCTTGTCAGCCTTTTCACCATCATTGCTGAAAGAAGAAATTTTATTTTGTAGCAACAGTAGACACAAATTGGTTTTATCCTTCAACTCTCAAGCGGTAACCGGTTACCATTGTTATCTATTTTCAATTGAATAATTGTTATCTATTTTCGGTGGGAGTTGAAGGATTATATTAGCATTGTATCTCTAAACTGTTAAATTGATTATTAACTTTACGGTGTGATTATCATAAACGCACTCGGCACTACAAAGTTTTGCACCAGTACTCCTCTGCTCAGGCCGGGCGGCGGGGCGGCGACGAGGTGAACATGGCACGACGAATTCTGTGGCCGCAAGTTGTAGCCGGCGACTACATGTTGTTTCGGACGTCGACAGTGATATACCGAAGTCCATCTTCTTCAGAGCTATGACGTGCAGACTGACAGCAGCAAATGTTGAGAATCCAATTCTTCAGAGAAACAGTGATTTCCAGACAGCTAGCGTAGACTCCTTCCATCCAAATGACATGGTGCAAAACTTTGTAGTGAAAACGAAATTAAAATGATGGTTCGGAGAAGGATATAGTTGCGCGTAGCGGCGTCGCGACGGCCGTTCGACGTTCACCAACCTAATGGCAGGAGCTTCGTTGTTTACTTGTTCTTCGTCGGCAGGGGTGGCGTGCGAGGGAGCCGTGGAGTCAGCAGGCGCCGAGTCCTCGCCCGTTGTCTCGGCCGAGCCTTCGAGAGCAGCATCATCTAGGTCAGTAGCAGTTATCAGCTGAGTCAGCGCAGGTCGCTCGTCGAGCCTGGACGGCGCCTCGACGGCGGCCTGCCCTGCCTCTTATCATCTTCTTTGAGCAACAGATGGTTGATCTTCATAACACATTTCTCACTTGAATGTTGAAAATAAAGTGAATCTTGACCTGAAAACTTGATTGGATATTAGCACCACTGTCTGGTTATGGAGCAGCAGTGGCTGTGAGCCACAATGTTCTTGTTACTTATGGACTAGAGATAACCATATTTGTTGAACACCTGAAGGTCACAAAGCAACCAAAAATGTCCCGCAACTTTATTACATCAACCACATAACATTTAGCATTCAGTGTGTGTATGTAGATGTTTTCTGCATTTGTTGCATTTCAGCAGACTTCCTCTCAGCACTTGGTCCTGTATTGCAGCTGACATTTTTTTTTATCAATGGTAGTGTGGTGCCTTAAGTGCCATCATATTTATCTCTTCTGATCAAATATTTCCAGTCTTGTTGCAGGATCACTTCACATTATTTCATGATTTAACCAATTTGATTAGGATTACAAACAATTTTTTAAGTCTCGTAACAATAGGCACATGTTATTTATGTATTTTAGTTCAAGGAAAAGATTTCATTTACAATATTTTTTATCTGTTTATGTAATGTTGTGTAATATAAAAATAAACTTACCTTTGTCATCATTTTTCTCCGTATTATCAGTCTGAAAAAAGTAAAGAAATCTTTAGGCAATATGAAAACTAACTACTGCATTCTGGCAAACTTCCAGAACATTACTTATTGACTAATTTATAAATAGATTACTAAATATATAAAATCATAACTCCATGTACTCTTTTCATGCAAGTATGTACACTAATAAACTAAACCTAGAACTAAAAAAAAAAAAAATATTTTGAAACAATTATGTATTTATGACAAAGCTACAAACATGTTATAAATAATAAACATAACAAATATCTATCCTACAAGAGATCTTCTAATCTACATCCATTATAAATCCATTGGCAATTTTGGTGACAACTGGTGGCAGATTTACAGTAACCCTGAAGAAATAGAAACATACCTCCTCATTGAGTAATTCATCTTCCCCAAGGTCTAAATTGATGCTGTCTTCAGCATCTGTGTTATTTTCAACTTTATGGTCTTCTTCACTCTTGTTTTCTGATTCAAGGCATGGTTTTTTGGCTTGAGTTGCCTCAGGCTCCTCTTTGCTTTCACGTTTCCTGTTCATTTTCTCATCGACTTCCATTTTCTCTTCAGTAGTCTCTTCCGTTTCTGTTTGATCGTCGGTAACTTTGGTTTCCTCGTCAACTTGTTCAGTTTCTTCTTCTTCGCCTGCGTCGTCTTGTACGATCATATCTTCCATAGCAGGAGTCGACTCTTCAGCCTCCTGCTCTTGCTCGACAGTACTTTCTGACCGACGTGTCCTTTTACTAGGCGTTTTACCTTCAGGGGTGGTCAACTCAAACTTGAATGTTGCTGGATCATGTCCCTCCTCCTCTAAATGCTAAAAACGTATGTACAATATAATTATTTATTAAATTCATAAACGTTCTGAAAATGCGACTGTATAATCAATGATAGTAACAATTACCTTTGTGAGACGCTGGATAAGCACGCCGCGTACACCACTCTTATCTAGGTTACGCTTCTCTAATTCAGCGCGCAAGTCTATTACCCTAAGGTCGTTGAGTAAACGTTTTCTATCCGACATCGCCTAAAGTTATTTTGAGACGGTTCTAATAATATCCGCAAAAGTAAAAATTTTCTAGACGCACAAAATTCACACGAGTTTATTCACCACAAATGTCACCTACAACAAAATGGCGTCACATCTCGTCCACAGATTAGATTAGTCGTCACAACCACTGATCAAATAATACTAGTCACAACCACTGATGAAATAAGTCACAACTCACAGCCATTGATGAATGAAGTAATTACTACGTTTAGTCAGTCACAGCTTCAGCAGTGACCTAAATAGCCTGCTGTCAATGGGGAGAAAAACTAACTTTTTATCACGCCAGGGGCGCTTATTGTCTTGTACCTAGATCTAACATAACATCTGTCAGATTGTATGGAAATTTGCAATCATTTCTGTTTGTTTACCATATTTTCGAGGATTAAAGTCACAATGCAACAGTGTGGTGCTTTAAACTGTAAAATTAAATTAGTTCATTTATTCCCTAAGGACTATAAACGCAGAAATCAGTTGGAATCTGCTTTACGGATTAAAAATTGCACGATTCCTCACAGCATATTTCATAGAAGAAGACTATTTTGGAAAAAGTATAATATATTATACGGGTAACAGTTTAGTGAATTCACTGGCACTGAAACAAAAGTACAGAAACCTAGAAAGCCCAAATCATGACAAGTTTCATGTAGCAGTTTTAAACATACGACGAATACCTACTAATACAATGAAAATATTAGTTAATGCTTTACCCTGTCTTCTTCTTGAATTTATGAAGGACTTTACTACTTGCCTGTCTCTCTACTGTAGAGTGCTATGAACTTTTAACTAAATGACAATGCGGAGGCAATATACTCACTTATAATGGACTTACAAAAGAGACAAAAAGAAATGTAATAGTTAGAACAGGTACCTCCTTTTTATAATGGAAAATCTCAATTACTTACTAAGCCTGACTATAATGAAGAACTGAGAAACTTTCAAGTGCTGTTATTTTAGGAAATCTATATAAAAAAAAATAAAAAAAAGTCTAGGAAGTTATATCTGTTTTTTATTATTATTTTCAAATAACCTTCAAACATGTTACTTACTATAAATATATACTATTACTTCATAATGATGATTATAAAAAAAATTAACATTTCACACATGCGAGTATCATACTTATTAATAAAGAAATAGTATCACGACTACATGCTATGCATCAATCAAATTGCAGAATTTCCTACCAGTACAAAATAAATATCTATGTGTTTGTGTGTAGTAAGGAATTTTCTTTTTAAAGGACAACTCTCTAACACTAATACTTAACTAAGGCACAGTAATTTCATATATCAAGCTTTTTTTTTAGCTTTATACGGGTGCTTAATTTTATTATTGTGTTTTTACTTAGAAGTTCATCAAGACTCCTTAGAAATTCACAATCCAATCCACGCTTGTCCACCACATATCCTAAATACACTTCCTATAATCTGGAGAACTTTCATGACCTCTGGTTGAATTAGAGACACATGTTTACATCATGCATGCATGCCACTACCCGCAGCGCTCACAATGATATAAAAGCAACTTTCTCCATCCTTGCTTTACATTATCCTTTCATGTACGTGATATCACAAGCAGAGGAGAGGTGAACAGTTAGATGACATGCTGCATACAGAACTTTTTCTTGCTTGCTGTTGTATCTATGAAACAAAAAGCATCAGATGATGAATACTTATTATTTAAAAAGTGTATTGAATAAATATCAGGAAATTATTTGAATATAAGTTCATACCTTTCTAAATATAGATGTATTTCATGTTTCCTTAGGCTAGGGAGTGGAAAATCGGCATCAATGTCTCTGAATTTCTCTATCACCAGAGAGGCATATGCAACATCATCTGTAATGTTATAGTCAGCGCCAAAGTTTCGATTCCGCTCGTAAGCCTCCAATCTAGAAGAAATAACAGATATAGTCCAAATTAACCAGAATTATGCACAGGAAATAGAATGTAACCTTCAATATTTTCAATGCTTACCTCTCTATCAAATCACAACTTTTCCGTTAATTGTTCCGGTCCGTTTATGAAGTCCGCTTTAAAGCTCAGAAAAAGACATTAATGAATACATTATAAACGCTGAAAAACTTTTAATGCGAAAAAATCCCAAAAACACACTTGACACTAGCAGTCAACAGGGTACAAGCGCCGATCGCGCCATCTACAAAAAGCTTTGCGTGTTCCTCCCCATTAACGTTATACTCTAGTGTAAGTGGCTATGCAAAGATATTTTATTGTTTTAATGCAATTTCTTACTTGAAAATGGCAAAAGTAATCCTCAGTCAACCAGACTGAAGATGCGTCGGTTGCCAGTAATATAAAAAGAAGAAGAATGCAATGTCTTTGGGTATAGGATACTTGATACATACATCATCATCATCATCACCAGCCTATATCAGTCCACTGCTGGACACAGGCCTCTCCAAAATGAGGATTTTGCCATAATCGCCACACTTGGCAGGCGGGTTGGCGATCGCAGTTTGGCCAATGGTGAAGAGGAGACGCTGCTGCCCGTCTTCTTGTGGCGGTTCTCCTGTAGTCGCCTCTTACGACACCCATAGGAAGAGAAGGGGTGGTGCTATTCTTTTAACGTGCCGGCACCACACGACACACGACACGACACTTGAAATATAACACATTAATATACATCTATAGTAGGTTTCAGTACTCAGGGGTCTATAGAAATAAGCTTAGAGCATGCTCTAACCACTGATCAAATAGCTCTAACTAAGGAAATAAGTGAAATACATTGTCTTTGAGGTATAGGCATAGCATCTACGTAGTGTATTTGATCAGTGGCATAGCATAGCATAGGGGTACGTAACTACGTAGTATTATTTGATCAGTGAGGGGTACATGCGCAGTGCGTACTGCGCCTGATCCAAGTGGAACGAAAGTTTAAAAAAAGAAAGCAGTGCGTACTGCACTGATCAAATAATACCGTACTGCACAACATCCCAAGCAAAGCAAGTCATGTGACAATTTTGTGTTGAAAAACAGATTCGTCCATGCGTGAAAATAATTTTGACATTAGTTACAAAAACATTTTTTTTCTGAATAGGTACATACTTCTGAATTTTCAATTTAACAATAATTTGATTTTTAACACTTAATTCTGTCGTAACTTAACTTGATTTAAAATGCAGGATGGCATAGGTAAATTGTTACTATTATTTTAAAACATTTAACCAGGATCTCTAATTAAATTAGACCTTTGAAATGGAAATGAAGTGGTATATATTTTTTGTTTTAGATAAACCAATCGTCAAAGATCTACTTGATAAACTTACCTTAAACCAACTGTATTTAATGGAGGAAAAAATGCGCTGTGAGATGAATATAGAGTCTAGTATAAATAATGGAAGTATTCACTTGGCTAAATCAAGATATATAATGGGTCAGAGTTCAGTGAGTACAGCCAGGTTACCAGTGGAAAATAGTCCTGAATTTGCAGCCTCAGTTGTGTGTGAGACAAAAGACGAAGATGGAGTTGTGCAGCTTACGGTATCAGAAAGCAATGCTGAAAATAAAGTCAATCCGTTGCGCTGGTTTGGTGTCCTGGTTCCGCAGAATTTGCACAAAGCCCAAGGTATATTCCAAAATGCAATCAATTTTGTTGTTGAATGTGTAAATGTACAGTTGCTACTTCTTGAAAATATGAAGAAAATTGATACTTTAAAAAAATGTTTGTGTATATTAGAAAAATAAACATCATCACTTAAATAATTGCCACTCCCACAAAACCTAAAATTTTAAAGAAACTATTCATTGAATTTAAGTTTAAAACTAGATAAGAAAATTTTACATTTTGTTTGATAAGCTGTTGACTGTATCACTTTATTTATTTGTATAATAAATGTAAAGTTTATACATTCAAGATTATGATTCCATTTTATTTATTGTTAACTGCAATCAGTGGAGTTAATCTCTGTATGATAGAATAAAAGACAGTAGTTAATTCAATTATTTATTATAACAGTGAGGTGATCACTAGGTATCAAATAAATAACTATTATAGTAACTTAACAATGTTTTATTGTACTGCAAAAGCATTATCATAAGTTTGCCTTTTTAATACTTATCAGTTTTAGAAGCCTGCCTTTAATGTTTCAATGATTTACTAATACTTAAGGCAATTTCTAATGTTTGTTGACTCCTTTGTCTGTTTTGGACACATATAACACATTGAATATAATAATATCCATAAATTCCTGAGGTTAACTTTTGTTAGAAAACTGACTAAAAATTTTACAATAGCAATTTTATTATACTAATTTATTAAGATTGGTGTTCTGAATCTGCATTAACTGCTTAATTATTATTGTAACAACAATTAAATTTAAGTTTTGTATTTCAAAATGATTATTACACGGTAGGTAAATATGATTATTATTATTTTAGGTAAGTACATACATTTTTAACATTTAGGTATTCTAAATTTCTATTACAGAAGCTTTCTGGGAGGTATTATTAGCATTTTTTTTTTACTTGAGTCTTAGATAGGTAGGTTAGATGTTGAACTTATCAATTGGCCTCTTGTGTTTACGATCTTATATCTGACAAAATATTACAAATATTATTACTCAAATAATGATTTAAAAACATTAAGTGATTCATTTAGAATCAAGTAATAAGTACAAACACCTAATAAATGCATACATGTCTTTTTCGATTGTAATCTATGATTTTTCTAGACACTTATTAAACTGATTTCAATGTTCATCAAATGCATTTAATAATATTTTATTAAAAATATATATACTTGTACAATAAAGGTAGTACTATGTAGATGTATCTGTCTGTGGTAACTAATATGATTCACGGACTACGTTATTATATTAAGTGTATAGATACCCTGCTAAACAATGAGATAATTATCAGCACTCAACTCAAACACAGATATTTTAAGTTAGTATATAAGTTAACAAAACTACTAAATTGATAAAAATATAAATGCAGTAACATTACAAAACAAAGTGTCATAAAAATAATTTCACATAAAACAAAATTGCTGGAATAAATTAATGATTAATCAATTTTTGTAGGTAACAATAACAATTATTTAACATATAAACATGGGTTGTTTAAGCAGGTTAAGCATATTACTTTATCAAATGATTATCACAAACGTAACAGCAAAATAGGTGGTACTTGTAAGAATTAATAATACAAAACTTCTTACAGAAGATAAAATACATACCTACAAATTCAAACAATGTTTATTTCTATAAAAAAACAAATTTGTGCAGAATGTGCTCCGATCCAAAAATATGGCTGCACTGGTATTTGTGCTAATTTTTGTAACTTTTCGATCACTGCCGTCATGACTAGACTTTATTTGAGCTCCAATGGTTAAAATTAAGAACACCAAATATGAGCATAATATTCTTAGGTGTAGAGTGCTAGTTACGATGACGCGTGTTTTCTTTAACATATTATACTTCATCACACACTTTCAAATAATATTGACAGTCTTTGAGACACATTTCAAAATATCTTACATTAAACTTAAATCTATCAGTACCAGGAACAGGGTTGGACTGGACAGGTTCAAAAAGAAAAATATAAGTAGTCGCTTATGATTCAAAGTTTATTGCCTGCCTACCACAGTCTTCTTTTAGATGTCTAACATGGATCAGGTCTCGTTCACATTTTATTATATGGGTCTCATGTACCACGTCGGGCGCCAATTACGGTAGAAGTTGTGAATAGCATTCTTCTAAGAAATTACACAAGGAATCATGGACAATATGAATGTTTTAATATTTGACAGTAGGAACGTCACCCATGTCCTAAATTTTACTGTTTTGTACGACCACCTAGTGACCACAATATTTTGTTAGTCCATCCATATTCCTTAATGCCACTACTTCGACGTTTCCGACATGTTGATACGCCTTACAAGTAATTTAAATAAACTAATCGCGCTACGGTTACTTTATAAAAGTAACTATACATTATTTATAATAACTTGGTATTTATGTAATGGACGCCATACAAATTACAGTTCGTAAATTGTGATGCTTTAAAACGCTGACAATGTTCTATCAACAGAATTATTTGTATGAACTTTTCGAATAATAACGACTGTCACTGATATTGCATTATAGCGTCATAGACACGTTTGTCCCACAAGAGGAATATTTCGAATTAATGTTTTTCTAATGTATAAATAACATTGAATAATTAAGAGATATCCACAAACAAAATTCAATAGTTTTACAACGCACTCTCAAGCAACGATAAAATTTATGCTAAATTGTAGGTAACATTGTGCGAATGAAATAAATGCCGCGTCCGTTCTCGAAATCAGACGTCGAACGCAAAAGCATCGCGATATTGCACCACCATTGTGCTAGCCATTTACTCAATCGAAGAACTTGAGTAGTTAGGTCTACCCGTTGTCCCGCTCGGTGGCGCGCCAGTCGCCGCGCGTGCAAGCTCCCTCGCGCCACCACGACTGCACGTCGGTGTAGTGCGCGTTGCGCTGCCGCCGATCGTTCGCGTGCACCATCGCGCATACTCGGCAGAAGAAGTACGTGTTTATAAACTCGCCTGTGCCCTGCAATAAGGTATATATATATATATATATATATAACTTGAAAAAAGAAATGTAAAAAATAACTGTAGTTCGTAACATGCAGTTTCAAACAAATAATGGTCAGCAACCGTATGGTCTTGATTGAGATACATTATTCTATTCTCTTGCTTTAAGAAATGCTTAGCATAAACGAGTACCTATAAAACCAAGAAGTAGATTTTATATGCACCCTCAAATTCATCATCGTCATCTCCTAAATTAAGTAGTTCTCATTCAGTACGTCGACATGATATATACTCGAATAAGTTTCCCAAGTCTTGGCTCCTCCTCTATATGTCATGCGTGATATTAGCAAGCAATCGTTAAAAAACTTTCGTGATCATCTTCCGGTTTGGTGATGGACGAAAAGATGTAAAGAAATATCCTAAGTGCCACCCAGGCTGTATGTATTCTTTTAAAAGACCTAAGAACCAATCCTGAATAAAATGTATAAATCTACATCAGATCAAAAGACCAGTCAAAACCTCACCTTCCACTTGAAGTAAGAATTGTATAGGTTGTCGTCATTGTCGAGTCGGTGCAAGTAGGTGGCAAGTTCCTCCGCTCCAGCGAATTCCTCCACGTGGATATACGAGTTGTGTGGTGCGGCAGCCGCGTACTCGGACGCTTTTGCTCCCATCACTATCGGCAGGACATTGTGTCTGGAATCAAACCATTACTTTAGAACTTGTCTCCTAAACGACATAAGTATTATATCAAGCAAGACTTATGGAAAATTGAAGCAGCTCTAAAGCGTCTTATTATGTCGATTGACCTTGTGGAAACAACTGTAAAATTTGTAATGCGTGTAATGTGTTAATTTTGGATGTGAGTATGTTGGTTTATACAATTTACCTACACAAGATAATCACGAATACTAACTGTAAGCCGTTGACAAAGAATTTCTCCGTGATATAATCCCGACAATTCGAGTTCTCAAACGCCAGATAAAATTTGTAATCTTTGTCCAACATTTCCAAACAGTTGGGGTCGGTGCGCGGGCAGTGGTGCGATCCACATGCTCCGTAGATATCCACGGATATGTATTTTGATAGTTGGCGAGCGTATTGCAGGCGACGGTTTCGGGCGTGACAGTTTGATACGAACCATGCGACCTGAGAATAAAGAAAAATAATAATTTCATCTTTATCTTTTTGTAGGCTAAATTGCAAATGTCACGTCGAGAATATCTAAACCGGCATATTTATTATATGTCCTGTTTAAAATATTATTGTTTGCATAGCCCGATGACGAAAGTTGATTCGTGCGATTCAATTCCTGAGGATGCCAGTATTGGCAAAAAAATATTTCAATGTCCATCATACGTACTTTCTTGGTTTTGTTGGCCGCATAGTTTCTATCAAGATCTTTTCCCGTGATGTGCGGATCATGATAGACAAATTTTTCGTAAGGTGCTACGATATCCGAGCCGCGCCGGTATGTAGACGTCCAATTAAATACGTCCAGGGATGCCGGCCGCAACGAAGCTGTGTGGTATGGACACTCGAGGTAGTACAAGATCCAAATCTAAAAATGAAATGTATTTTGAACGTTATTTGCGTATATAAGGTCCGATTTTATTAGTGTTCATCCTGTTAACCTGTGACTATATAGGTGAAAAGCAATCGTAAAAACCAACTTTCAAATGTCTATCATAAAAACTAAAAAAGTTAAAAATAAATTACAAAATAACAACATCGACTTCATATTGCATAAACTACCTATCAACTCTTTCTTGCTCTGTACAAGGGGAAGGAATAAGACGGATAACCAGATGGTTAAACGTAGCAAAGATAGGACGAGTTTATGCAATATGAAGTCAATGTTGTTGATTTTTAACTTTTTTAGTTTTTATGGTACACATTTGAAAATTGGTTTTTACGATTGTTTTCACCTATATAGTCACAGGTTAACAGGATGAACACTAATAAAATCGGACCTTATATATTATGTTAATTTAGAAGTCTTCTACTTACAACTACAACTATTGTTCGTTATTCGTTCCAAGTAAGTAAATTAAGCTGAATAGTCTACTGTGCCTCCAATATCTGGTCTTAAATAAGTAGGTATGGAGGTGATAAAAAGATATGCGTCATGTTTTTTTCATAGCTAATAATTTGAGATAAAACAATAGTCTGCTTGTAAAAGCGTTGATAAGAGTTTATAAATAAGTTTACTATTTATTAATTACTTGGTTTATCGGGCGTCTAACGTTGAACGGTGTGTGGTGATCTTTGAACAAGATGGCATTAGCGTTGCTGGCCTCTCTCGCGTCTGCTGTCAGCGAGCAACGATCCACAGGGCACTTGTTCCTGATGAACTCCGTTCGGCCGGCTGGCACACCCCATGCTCCCAATCCGTTTGCAAGGAGTATCTTCTTTATCGGTACATCATCGTTCTTCGGGAGAGTGTACATCAATTGTTGTATAATTCTAAAACAAAAGCAAGAAATATTTGTTACATATCTATACTTAACCCAGTAGAGATACGTTTTTACTTTACGTTTAGGTTTATGTCAAAATATATTTAAAAAATGGCTCTGCTATACAAAGTGCCGATAGATTTAGTATGGAAGCCCAATTTTTTTTTAAATAAACCATTGCATGTTTCTTTTGTGGTTTAATTTCATGAGGACATTACCATACGTATGTCGTACAATATTTAAACTTATTTATTTATTTATATTAAAAGGTACACCAACAGTACATATATAGCTACATTTTAGAAACACGACATAATTAAAATCATCTTATATATATACCTATTATAGGCATACACAACATTTAAAATATATAAAAAACAACAACATAGAAATTCGTAACTTAAAACAATTAGTTACAGTACTTATTGTATAATATTTCAAACATGAATATAGCGATTTATAAACTTTTCATTAATGTTATACCATATTTTTTTCTCTATGGTTATACATAGGTACGTTGTTTCACGATAAAATCAAAGTACTAATCTGAGGACCATTGTTTTTAATAACAAAGAGTTCTACCGAATCAGAATTCAGACCAGAATAGGTACCAACCAAATACCAGCACCCAGTACGATGGGCTGACCTAAAGACGGTGGTTGACAGAGACTGCATGTTTTTGCTGTGCGTTGCTTTCTTTGCCTTAAGTATTAGTTAGAAGTCGGAGAAGTATTTTCCAGCCTTACTTTTTGCGGGCTACAAAGCCGAGTGGTTGCTAGTTTGATTGTGTGATGGTAATCATAGGCATGGGCATTTATGTTACCATGGTCATGGAATGGATTATTTTATGTTATAGAGACCTTCACTGTATAGGGGCTAGTGGTGTAAGTGTTTGAAGAATGTATAATTTTATCCATTAATGACGGTAGGCTGATTTGATTGATTATACAGGGTGTTAGGTAAATGGTATATCACGCCGAAACTAGCCTTTGTTTACAAATACGTATTTAATAAATATTATGGTAAATTCAGTAATTTGATAGGTATCATCATTTTTATTTTTTATACCTAACTAAAAAAAAGTTAAATCCGATTAGTATGTATTTTTATTTTTTTCATAAATGAAGATATCAAAGTGTCTGATATGGTATTATAACATAGGCTTGTTTCGGCTTGACATACCATTAACCTAAAATCCTTTATAAGTAGGCGTATGCCATGAGTTAGCTAACATACCTATCGTCACCAGGAGAATCCTCAGGGAACATGCCATCGTGTGGGTCGGTTGACTTTGGCCGTGCCTCCCCACCTCGCATGAACCATGGCCTTTTCGCAATTTCATCTACTTCATTCGCGACTGCATCGTTGTTTTCTGTTATTATAGCCTGAAACTGACAAAGTAAACAATAATTAGTAAGCATAGCTAGCCGATTACGAATCGCATGGCACCGTATGAATGTCATTTTCTGATAAGATGCCAATACGTACCCCGAGAAAATCATGTACTTGAAATCGATTAATGAACCCAAACGCATAAAGATTATAATTTATAATTTCGTACAAAAATATAGAATTTCGTCTCACATTGTTCTAAATTGAAATCAGGAAGACTACGAATCATCGAGACTATCTCAGTAAAATCCGCTTACGACTTGAAAACAGGCAGATCATATTTCATGGCTTCTAAAAATATATTGAGCGCCTCATTCAGCACCGCCGACATAATGGTATTAATACTAGAAATCAAATGTGCACTGTTTGAGACGTAATCGACAGCTAAGAAAACAATCTATTCCGGAAGAACTGTATTGAGTAAGAACTTTCGAGACGGTTGAGAACCGTAAATTGGGCACACTTTTGAGGTGTTTTGAAATAAGTGATATCAGTGCTATTTTAGTTTTTACTGATGAGTAAATATTGAGTTTAACACCCATATCGAAGAATTTTGACCTCTGACCCAAAGTTACAGCATTAAATACTTGGATTTAGGGACGAACGAATCAATAGTCCTCCACGTGGTATAGACGAAAGCGACGACCGATGTATGCCAGTCATAAGCGTGTGCTCGAATGAGACTTGCAAATCAGAATTTGGTCACAAACACTCTGACATTGGACATAAATAAGTAACTTATGTTAAAAGAGATATATACTAATAAGGTTTTGGAATGGAAGCGTAGCTTGGGACGTCCACCGACAAGGTGGACAGACGACCTGGTAAAGGTTGCAGTAAGCCGCTTCATGCAGGTCGCTTCCATTGCAACCGGCCGATCTGGAAGTCACTGGGGGAGGCCTATGTTTAGCAGTGGACATCCTGTGGCTGAAATGATGTTAGAAGAGATGCAGGTGTGAAGGGCAAGAGTATGACGCACGTCATCCGAGGTACTTACCTGGCTTTTGATGTGGAAATTAAGTCAAAGTCAATTATTGCATTCATGAGTACAAAAAGGTAACAAATAAAAATAAGTTAAAAAAAAGTTCAAAAGTGTGTGATGTCAGCAGTTTACACTGTAGGTAGCAAATACCTACAGTGGGAACTGCTTACATCATGAAGCCCATTTGGGCATGGAAAATTAGAATAAATATAATTATTAGTAGCTATTAGATTAAGTAGTAGTAGAACAAGGGCTCTCTCGAAAAAAGTGTCGATGCTTTTCGCTAAGTTGTCGTGGCCTGTTCAGAAAATGGGCAATAATTCGATCGAATCCTACTCAAAATTATTAAAAAAATATGTTGGTTGTCTGTAAAGTCGGTTTACGGACGTAAATTTTACGTGATATTGTCATGAGAAAACATTGATGCTACTCGGGCAAATCGGCCGATGTAGTGGAAGAGAGAGATGCGTCACACACAAGCCGAACGCTTAGGCCGATCCTGCCTCTCTATCGCTTGTTCCGTGCTCTCGCTCGCACGCGGAACGTGATATTTTTTCGTGCGTGCAGCCGTTCATCGATTTATTAGATGTTATAACGTCAAAAACGAGCCCACTTCATTTAGTTCCCTTTAAAACTGTGCGACGTAGCAGCCGCAGAAGTGGAAACTAATCAACTCGAGGTTACATAACCGGGCAATGGAAATCGTCTATAGCTGCACCATCCTGAAGGACTAAGGAGGTTGACGCTACTGGTATTATAGACTTAAGGACCCTAGCGTCTTTCAAGCATGGACGCCCTGGCAGCGTCCAATCAGTTTTTTACTCAACGCTGATTAAACACTGCCACGACGTCGACGCTCAAAAGGCGCTAGTGTGTGGGAGGCCTTACTTGGTGCACCGGCGGGTCGTCTCTGACAGGCGCAGGCGGCGGGGCAGGCGTGGAGGGCGGCCGCGCGGGCGCGTCGAGGGGCGGCGGGCGCGGCAGCAGCAGCAGCGCCAGCGCGGTCAGCAGCAGCGGCACGACGAGCGCGATGCGCCGCACAGCCCGCAGCGCGCGCGCCGCCCGCACCCGCATCGTCGTGCGCTACCCGCCCGAGCCGTCTGACCCACCCTCCGCCGCGCCCATCGCCTTACTATCGTGATACACAGCTGTTTGCTGTGGACATCTGGAATTGTTTACATATTTATTGTAACTAGCCATCACATAGCATAATATGCGCCGAGGGAATTCTTTAAAGAAAAATATTACAGTTTACACGCAAATGGACTACTACGTTAGTATGGTAGTAGGGTAGAGGTATTGTTTAAGTTTATTCAATTTGCTTCTTTGCACTAGAAAATTGAGGACTAAGAGTTCCCTAAAAATGTCTCCCCTAACTTGGTGAAAATAAACTTAGGTAAGGGGATGACTTAAGGGTTCACTTAAGATAAGAGTCCCTTACTAAGGGGAAGATATAGGTATTGTTGGTAAAAATGGGCATTAAACTTACAAAAGATTGTTAGCAGGTACAAAATCATAATACTTATTTATAATATCTAGGTAATGATCTAAGTATAAAGATTCCTGGATTGGGTTATTTAGCGTGTTTAGTGTTTATTTTACAATGTGCGATTGTATTATTAGCTAGCATCATAGTAGGACTTCATGAGGTTTACTCCTCCAAAAAAAAAAATACCTTAGTATAAGTAGGCACAAACCTAAGCTAGGCCACAGAATAGATAATAGTACAAGTAGCTATGCCTGCAATTAGAATTTCCACAAATATTAAAAGGAGTACACTTTATTCCAGATCGATGTTAATGACGATTCCAGTTGAAAATGTAAAAAAAAAACCACCTGATTACGAGTATTAGCCTAGCTAGATACTACAAACTACACCTACCCACGTAACAACACCGGTTACTGCTAGGCCTGCTCGGTACCAAAGGTTTACTGCGCCCTTCGCCCATCAAACAAGGTATCCTCATCGATTTCATTAATACATAATGTGCTATAATCCACTGGGCCATTTACTAGACATTTTGGAGTTCAAACAAGCAGCTAATTTTACAAAACTTTGGATATATGGTCCATAATCTCATATAAACATTAATAAAACTTTATGTAAAAGTACTTTAAACCCAAACAAGTCAAAAAAACTTTGACAGAAGGTTTCGCATCCAAGGAGAATGAAAACAGAAAAAAAATAAGATAGAGCGTGAAAAAGCATGAAGAATGGATGGATTGCATTTTTATTTAGTTTAGGGTAATAAGTTAAAGCGTGAAAAAGCATGGAGAATGGATTGCATTTTTATTTAGTTTACCTATAAGAATTAATAAACAGTCTCTGGAAGTAGTTCGCGGAAGTCATTTCCGAACATTTTGGCTCGATAAATGTAGCTAGGCTTTATTTATAACGCGAAAAAAGTTGTGATAAAAACATTTTCATTTTTGTTACACATGCTTGCTAGATGATCAAAATTACTTCCTAAGGAATGGCAAACCTTTCATTTTAAACAAAAAATGAAACTGTTCTCTTTGATAGTTTGTGAACTTCGTTTTAGCTCTATGCCAAGTTACGAAATAAACTAAGTTTTGTAAAAAAATAACTAAATACCGACTTTAAAAATAAACAAAAATCGAAATATATTATTTAGTAAAACATATAAGTAGGTAGTAACCTAATCCATAGAGATTTAAAATTTGTAAATTCGCAAACATCATTAATTTTACTTTTTGTTTTAAAAGTCCTTACAATAAATCCAAAGTAAATCATTTGAATCCAATTGAGAATTTCCTTTGTATTCATAAGGTCTTGCGTACCTAATAGTTGCGATTTTTCTAGTTTCTGGTATCACCAACGCTATGCGCCTGTTCGATTCGATCCATACTTTCAGGGACTCCTATATAAAAATCATCATCATTATTATCATCATCATCTCAGCCTATTGCAGTCCACTGCTGGACGTAGGCCTCCCCCAAAGAGCGCCAAAGAGCACGTTCACCCGCTTTTTTCACCCATCCACTGCCACCATCTTCCTAAGGTCGTCGGTCCATCGAGCTGGGGGGCGTCCTACACTAAGCTTACCTAGTCGTGATCTCCACTCGAGAACCCGTTTACTCCACCTTTCATCGGTTCTGCGACAGATGTGGCCAAATTCCAAAAAAAAATAGCGGAGTTATTTATTACAAAAGAGCACAAAATCATACATTTATTTATTTATGGTAAATAAATGTATGATTTTGTGCTCTTTCTTTCTCTTCTATTTATGGTTTATTTCTCAGACGACATAAACGATAACCAAATCCTTAGTTAAGAAAAGACTATAATAGTTTAGGCTCTAGTTACTTATAATAACATGGTTATGGTGGGCTGAGTTCCCTTAGCCAACTAAAACGAGACACAATATGTATTTTATTTATTGAATAGAGACCGATACACTTACTTGTATCTTACCGGATACACTTTTAACTTATACTTGCCCATATTTTACATTTAGTTACATACCTACCTACATAACATGCTATTTGCTAGGGTAACTGTACTCTATAGATGCTAATTACGTACCGTTGTGTCGCATTGCGCTAAAACATGTTAAAAAGTAACGTTTCCAAGTATCTACCTATTTCAATAAATATTTCTGTTGACAAATAATTTTAACACTAGGGTTGTTTGTTTGAAACTGTATTGCTTCGCTGAGAGACTTTACCTACGAGTGCCATCTGGATGTTGGAAATAAATTTGTAAGGACTTGAAATGTATTGTACCTAATAAATAAAATACTAACCAAGTATCAACTAGTACAAGTTTTACATTCATTGAAAGTTATTGATTTCTGCTTTTAGTAGGTAAAGTAGCATGCAGGTATATCTACGGACGTAATCACAGATTCTATAAACTGCATACCTCCTCCTCTGTTCTTCAGAGTTCGGGCAAGGGCACGAATACACTAGCATGACCAGCATGCATACCCGTTTCATAGATTTCGACGTAAGCTTTGTTTTTACTTTACTATCGGTTAAATGACAAAGGCAAATCCCGTAAAAATACTTAACAAACCCGTAAATGAACGAAAGTACTCTTTCTTAATGACACGACATGATAGCTAAAATACAAGCAAAGATGACAAAAAATAAATACTGTTATTTATTTATCTAACTCAAGGAATTTATTTGTAAACACTACACCCATGATCTAACTACACACTACATAGGTACAATACACATGCAAAATCACTATCAACTGAGGTTATAGAACCAAACGCTTAAATTGTCGATTACCGTAGTTCAGATAGACTCAACGAAGAAATCTTAATTTTCGCATGTCCAGCTGTCCAGCTGCTGTAGGCAGGTAATATATGTATCGCTAATATCTAAACAACTGAAAAAGTTCTCATAACATTTTCTTTAATGACAGGAAATTGCTACTCATAACTTTATAAATAATTACTTATCTATCGTACGAGACGCTGGCGTCTGCAAGCGGAATACAAGCCAATGAAATTAAATTTGCATCTATTAGTCTCAATATACCAGACTACTTTACTTTTGTGTCGCATATCATCTTAATATGCAAGATTCAACCTAATTATGGTTATTGGGTAGGTAATAACTTTTGCCCGCGACTTTAGACAGTATTAAAACAGTAATAAAGTTACTTCATCATCAACACAAAAGCGGGATCAAAACTATACAGGATGGCCCTGGAAGTATAGATCGAACAGGTGCATAGCGGCGGTGATTCTCGAGCTTATTGGCTCTATGAATGTGGCTTCCATTTTCGACAGAAAAAGTATTGATTGCTTTTTCATTTTTCTGTAACATCGCAGAGAGCTTAACAAAGCGCAAACAAACTATCAAACATGTTCAATTTTTTGTTAAGAATGTTGTAAGAGGGTTTTCCATTCCCTATGAAGTTAATCTAATCAACTGGCTGGTCTTGTGGTTATGTGTGACAAAAATGTTACTTTTTCATACTTTTTATTAGATTCATATTAGCCAAAAAGTTATTCCAGGGACATCCTGTATTTATGTGTGCGTATTGAGACTTGACACTTGAATTGACAACAAACATCCAAATATACACTTCCATAATAAAAATACTACATTTAGTAAGATTATTATAGTTATCTTATTTAACTAACCTACCCACATTATATCAAAAACACAATGCAATCTATTTAAATATTTGGCAACATGCAAATTGTTTGGGAACAATAAACAATAATGTTTTCCGTATTTCATCACGGACACTTTGTTATTGTTACAGTAGTGTTTTTGTGCGATGAACATTGTTTGTGCAATAGAGTAAGTAAATAAGTACTTTGCTAGCCTAACGAAGTATGGCATTTGAAAAAGGGAGGACTTTCACGGGCACATTCATTCGGTAGATTACTTATACCATTTTTTTTTCTACTCGAGCCTTAGACTAGGTTATACTTTGCTCCCCCTTGTAACCATGAAACAAAACCTAGCTAGCAGCTAAATATTATTGGCAGGATTTATTAAATGTTTCATCATCATCATCATCACCAGCCTATATCAGTCCACTACTGGACACAGGTCTCTCCAGAAGGAGGATTTTGCCATAATCGCCACGCTTGGCAGGCGGGTTGGAGATCGCAGTTTGGCCAATGGTGGAGAGGAGACGCTGCTGCCTGTCTTTTTGTGGCGTTACCTACCGCCATTAAATGTTTATTCGAATTAATTCCTAGATATCAATAGCTTTTGCTTAGTTTGCGATGAATATATTTTATCTAAGCCTAGCGATTTTTCGTGTGATGATAGTTTTTTCACGTTAAAGAAGTAGGTAGGTAGGTAGGTAGGTTTATTTAAGTATGTGCAAAACTTTTAAGATAAATATATATTAAAGATAAATAACACTTGAAAAAAAATCCTCGACCTCAGGCGGGACCCGAACTCGCGTCCCATCGCATGCCGGGCGAGTGCTTTACCAACTAAGCTACCGAGGACGTCACGTGACACGATGAAATTTCTCAAGTGTTTCTTCTCGCTATCGAAGCCAGCGTATCTCTGATCAATGTTGTAGCTATATGTATAGCTGAGTAGTATACTACCCGTCAACACCCGATAGAAATATTTATACAAATATTTGACTATTGGTTAAGATCAGAAATGCTTAAACATTGTAAATTTTTGTTCTTAGCAATTCCATTCAAGGTTTTATTAAAGATAAATAACACTTGAAAAAAATCCTCGACCTCAGGCGGACTCGAACTGACGTCCCATCGCATGCCGGGCGAGTGCTTTACCAACTAAGCTACCGAGGACGTCACGTGACACGATGAAATTTCTCAAGTGTTTCTTCTCGCTGTCGAAGACAGCGTATCTCTGATTAATGTTGTAGCTATATGTATAGCTGAGTAGTATACTTCCCGTCAACACCCGATAGAAATATTTTTTTCAAGTGTTATTTATCTTTAATAAAACCTTGAATGGCATTGCTAAAAACAAAAAATTACAATGTTTAAGCATTTCTGATCTTAACCAATAGTCAAATATTTTAATAAAACCTTGAATGGAATTGCTAAAAACAAAAATTTACAATAAATATATATGCTTTGATAAAATAAATAATCGTTAATGGATAACATTGAGAGTAAAAAAAACAACGAACATTATAATATTTCTAATTTTGGCACAACCCTTGCATATCTGAACAAAAGCGTCACTCTTACGTTACTGGTAGCATTGTCGGACATCAAAGGCGATACCCAACTGTTACATTGCTAATCTATGCTAATATCAACACAAATCCTCTTATCGAATAATATAGATTATCGAACCTATTTGTTTACATCCTGTCACTCCACTCCCCTGCCCCCTAACCATGAACTGTTAAAACAATCACAAATCTGTCAAAATCTGTCAATTTCCTACCATGAAGTCGTAAAAACAATCACATTTATTGGATTTTGACAACAAACAATTTTGCCTATCATTCACTCATTTCAGTACAAATGACGTTTATTATGACACTAATGACAGCTAGAAATTGATTTCATATGTCAAAATAATTTGTATGGAAAATTTATTTTTTATTGTTTTCTTAATTTCTAAATGAATGCTGTAAAAATAGTAGCAAGATACAAAAATAGGATTAATTATATGTATATATTTGCATAAAACATTATGATACTTTGCTTGATTCTCCGGAAATCGTAAAAGCAATTATGCTATTTAGCAATTTTGATTTTTCTTTTTTTTTATTCGTACCATGAACTGCTTTAAATGTGTTTGTTAAGTGATGTGAAAGAATGAACGACTTGTCTATATCTTGGTCGTCAGAAGAAAAAGAACGCAATATCCAAAACTACTGTCAACAGATAACTTTGTCTCTTTCTATTGTTGTATCTGCCTAGTCTATGCCTAATGTCATATCCATGAAAAACACGGAGCAGCTGTCCGAAAACAAAATTAAATAAAAAACGAATAGAGCAATATACTGTGAAATGAAAAATTTTAGGCGAGAGGTAATGCAATTATGTTAAGGTTTTATGGTTTTAAAAACTGAGATTGTACGCCAAGTGCTAGAAATTTTTGTATGGCACAAAATTGAATCCGAACAATGAGCTAATTGAGCTATAAATTTTGACCAACGTTGAGACCTTGTTTCGGAATAGACTAAAAAGTCAACATCTAATCTATATTTGTGACAGCTTTCAAATTATGACATTACCAAAATTTTGAATCGAAATCAATAACCGTTACATAAATTTATTATATTACCGGCTTTTTGGAAACCATAGAACTTAGTAGTAATACGTAGTGATTACTTCTTGGTAATACCATAAATACAAGGTACGTTTCACTATGCAAAATCAGATAGGTACGCATTTTACGAGTAGTACCTATCGTGTGTTGAATTTCTCTAGAGAAAGTGATTATGTAATGTATATTTTATGCGATTCAAGGGAAGAACAGCGTGAGCAAAAAAGAAACGCTTCAATAGTCCAACTAGCAAGTTACATGTAAAGTTATCATTGCAAGGTAGGCAAAAAATTCTTAAATCCATAACGTTTAGATGTTTGTCTTAAAACTGTATAAATTCTATTTTATTTCTAATAGAAAATCATTTATTTGGTACAAGACATAAAGAAGTTGTTTAAACATAGTCAAGTATTGAAATGATATACCTATCCGCTCTCGATGAAATTCGGTGCATAGATAAATCATGACCTTCCTGGCATCACCAATCACCATCATCATCATCACCGTTCGCGTGCCATGTTCCAAGTCTTTTTTCACTAGTTTCTAGTCTGTTTTCTCTTCCATGCATTCTGCATTTACTCATCATTGAGACATAACATCCCTTAGCATTCCTACCTATATTATATTTTTAAACTTTATATTGTACAAACTGATGTAATCTGGTCGGCAGTTTCGTATGACAATGTAAGTTTTTTTTAAGGTTTAAATTATCTTCTGTCGATAAAGTTGCTGTATGTGAGCAAGAGAGCCTGTCCCAGACAGACGCGGCCTGTTGTGTAGTATGAAAGTCTCAGTACTATTTCAATCCACGCGACTTGCGCGACCGGAGCGCGGCTAGCCGCGGCCGCAAGCTTCGCCCGATTCTGCTCAGCAGCCGGTATGTGCGCTCGCGTGGGGTGCGGCCAGTTGCAATTTTATACAACTAGCCGCAGCGGCCAATTTAAAATATAGGTACGTTGGTCGTTCGGTATTTCATTATGAAACACACTCGCATAGTAAGATATAAAGAAATGACTCTCCAGGCCGCGGCCGAGACCGCCATTTCTTGCCTACTCGTCATCGCGGATGGATGTCTAAACTAAGTCATTTAGAAGACAAAATTCTCCTTTTGCTGGGCGGAGCTTGCGGCCGCGGCTACGTGGATTTGAATAGTAAATAAGACCTTCATACCACACAACAGGCCGCGGCCGGGGCCGCCACCTCAGGCCGCGTCTGTCTGGGACAGGCATTATCCCCTATCCCCTAAGAGGAAGTCAATTAATATCATTATTATCTTAGGAACTTATTGATTATTAACTTTATTTTACTTATATATATAATAACGATTTTTTATTTTGGGTTTAAGGTAACCGGGTACGTGTTTTGTTACAAACCGAAGAGTACGGATCCACAGGCAATCGCTTGACATTTTGTAAATAATTTTCTAAGAACAAATTCATTCAAATATAAAAGATGGGAAGGGTCAACAAGGTAACACTGCCGTGGATACAAGGGCATAGTAATTCCTTAGGCAACGATGCCGCAGATGTACTGGCGAGAAGGGGCTCGGACATGGTCATAGAGGGGCCACCCTCGATCCTCCCCTTACCATATTCCCAACTGCGCGCCTGGATTAGACACAGTGCTTTATCCCAACATAACGAACGATGGACTCTGAGTACAGCATGCAGACAATCGAAACTGACCATCTCAGGGGTCACACCCAAATTGACTCGGCGTATACTCAACCTTGATAGATAAAATCTGCGCATAATCGTGGGGACAGTGACCGGTCACTGTCTCCTAAACATACATATTTACACCATAGGCAACACAGACAGCCCTCTCTGCAGGGCTTGTCTAACTACAGATGAAACCGCCGCCCACGTAGTCTTGGAATGCGAGGCGGTAGCATCACATAGTAATGAAATCCTTTAAAACCGAAGTTCGCTCCGCGAAGTCTGTGAAAAACCCAGGAAACTTCTGCGCTTCTGGGCGGAGCTAGGCTGGTTGCAACCGTAACCATCACATCCCCCACGTATAAAGGACCGACTTTGAGTTTAAGTGCGGAAAAGGGAGTCCAATCTCATACTCTCATACTCATATGGGAAATAACATATCCTATTACAATAATTCCTATCTGACTTTTATTCCAATAAACCTAAACTAAACTAGGTCAAGATATTTTATTATTTTATTAATTTTACTTACTTTTGTTGACTTTGGTAAAAGTGGCGTCACTATCTGTCTTGTTCACTCATGGCAAACATGTCCACTATCCTTCTTTCTCATCATTTTGCCATAAAATTAAGAACCTACCAAGAGCTTGGGCGAATAAAAAACCGGCCAAGAAACCGGCCAAGTGCGAGTCGGACTCGCGCACGAAGGGTTCCGTACCATTTTCTATAAAAATGGCAAAAAAAACACGTTTGTTGTATGGGAGTCCCCTTAAATATTTATGGTATCCTGTTTTTTAGTATTTTTTGTTATAGCGGCAACAGAAATACATCATCTGTAAAAATTTCAAGTCTCTAGCTATCACGGTTCATGAGATACAGCCTGGTGACAGACGGACAGACAGACGAAGAGACAGACAGACGGACAGCGGAGCCTTAGTAATAGGGTCCTGTTTTACCCTTTGGGTACGGAACCCTAAAAACATTTTAACTGGGTAAAATGGGTTAGCAAACATCGGGTTACTTCAGGTTTATATTTTTGAGAGGAGGAGTCAAGGCACTCTAGTACATTTTTTTTAAGCAATAAGCTCGGGTCGCGCGCAAATGTTTGAGCATACAGGTTAAAGGAGGGGGCCTTCCAAAGTCGACAAATTTAAAAAAAAAAAAACATAGTTTAACAAATAGTCTTAATTCTCGGAAACTTGGGGTAATTGTGTCATTATTTTTGACTGTGATTCTAGAAATGTTATTTAGGGTTACGGTTCCAAAGTTTAAATGAACAAAAATAATAAAAATTAACCACAGTAACCGAAAAATGGTTACAGTTTGACCAAATTTCTAGGGTTTTCTTAAATGCCCATAATTTTCAAACTGCAAGGGAAAGATTTTTTTCTGATTTTTCTCATGATGGTTACAATCAATCATGTCACCCCGTTTCGGCTTAACGTTGAGTTCTGGGACACCCTGTATTAAACGTAAACGTTTTCTTGTAGGTATACGAAAACCAAAACAATGAAACCCTGTTTTAACCCTCAATAAATGACAATATTTAAGTTTGAGTATTATAGGCCTAGACTAGCATACACTAGCTATAGGGACAAAAGTCCGCGCGCCGGGCGCGAGCTTCGTGTTCGCGGCGCATTCGCCAGATCTGGACCATATGTAGTCTGGTCGCAGCCTTTAACGTTACAACAATCAATGAAAAAAAAAACATATTTACAAAGTTTTTTTTTCATGAAAACCTCATTCCTACGAGAGATGCCGTCATAGTATAAAATCACCAGCAGTCGAGATCTATTAACTGAGATACATTTGAAGTCTGCTGGTGGGTAGGGTCGATTTTTTGCATGGTCTTTTCTGTCTTCACGATAGAATTTAATGCATATTATAGTGGTAACATGGGCTAGTTTCAGCTTGAAATACTATTTACCTAACACCCTATATATTAAACACGTCTTATTCAGAGTGCATTTGCTGGTCCGGGACTAAGATTAACCCACTGTTCTATACCCACTCACCGTACGTTAGTTAGCACCTTGGTCCTGGTTAAGTGAGTAGGTTTTAGTAAATGGTTCACTTTATAAAACGGTCAAGGGCGAGTCGGACTCGCGCACGAAGGGAACCCTTCGAGCACCATTATCTATAAAAATGGACAATTAAATCGAGTTTGTTATATGGAAGCCCCCTTAAATACTTATTTTATTCCGGCTTTTAGGGTTCCGTAGTCCTGACAAGAAACCCTTATAGTTTCGTCATGTCCGTCTGTGTGTCTGTCTGTCCGTCCGAGATTTTGCTGTTGACTCTAGAGAGCTGTAATATTGTGAAGATTTGTTAATCAATCACGCTGACAAAATGATAGCATAAAATTTTGCAATATATAGTTTAGGGTAGCTCCGATACTAGATGAACTCCGTAGCCGAGAGGCGAGCACGCCCGAAAAGATATGTCGCCGCCATCTCTGAGGTTCCGTTCAACTGTTAATAAATTGTATTTTTTTTTTGTTTTTAGCAATTCCATGCAAGGTTTAATTGAAGTTAAATAACACTTGAAAAAAAATCATCGACCTCAGGTGGGACTCGAACCTGATGGTGGGTGCTCAAGTGTTAATAAATTGTCAAATCTTCGATACGGGGGCCATTCCCGTTTAAATTTGATCGGATAATACGACCGACCGAACGATGCGCTTTCGTATTAGGCCTCCTGAGCCGCTTGCATCAAACTACCTGACGACCTCCGTAGCCGAGAGGCGAGCTTGCCGGACTTGATGTCGCCATCTCTGAAGTCCCGAGTTCGATTCCCGGTCGGGTCGATGTAGAAAAAGAACTTTCTATACTGTCTCGGGTCTGGGTGTTGTGGTACCGTCGTTGTTTCTGATTTCTATAACACAAGTGCTTAATCTACTTACCTTAGGATCTGTCCCTATAGCATGAGCAACAAAACATGATATGATATAGCAATTTATCGCATATCTTTTGTCAAAATATGAACTTTTATCGAAAAAGCGTATAACATAACCGTGACGTCGCCGGCAAGGACATGCTCACTGTTTCAATAAAAGATCAAGTTGGAGGCTATGTTATCCATATATATATTTATATTTTGAAAGAAAAGAGGCAATAAATCGCTATATCATATCATATCATATCGTATCGTGTTTTGTTGCTCGTGCTTGAGGGTCAGAGCATTGTATGTGATATTGTCCAATACTTATTTATTATACGTGTAACGTGGGGGTGATTATTTTTTCATCGTCTAACCCATCGTTGAATAGGTCCCTTAAAATGGTTTAGGGGTTGCTAAGACTACTTTTCGATTTAGAGTTCCGTTTGCCAAATATTAAACTTTAAAATGCCAATTTTTGTTCGGGTAGGGCGTAAATAAAACTATTGGTTTTAAAATTCTGGAAAAAAACATGGTTATAGTGCTTTCCATGAATTTTTAAGGAAAATTATAACGGTTAAGATAGACCTGTTAGTTTTACGAGTAATAATCGTTTAATTTTGTCGTCGTTCGAAAATTTCTTAAAGGGATACTTTTAAAGTGACTTAAATGAAGACTTAATTAAAGAATTGCTGCAATATATCGTGGGAACTACCACGGGCAACTATGAAACCCTATACTGCGCGTGGCACGACGTGCACTAGGCTGGTTTTTAGATTTTTTAGAACCCTAAAAATAGTATCGTTATGTGGTAGTATACATACTTTGAACTATTTATATATATAAATGAGAGATAGCCGTAGTGTAGGACGCCCCCCAGCTCCACATGGACCAACCTTAGAATGATAGTTGGCAGTGGATGAATGAAAAATGCGGGTGATCATGCTCTTTGGGCATTGTCAAGGCTTGTGTCCAGCAGTGGACTGCAAAAGGCTAAATAGATAGACAGTATGTATAGACTGGCTGGCCGGACTTCCCATAAAAATCTACGCCGTACAAATGGGCTCCCGTCGGCGTGAACCTGCTGGGCTCATCACACCGACTATCGTCCGGTGGCCAGTCATGTAATAGTATGATGTTGAGGAGATGGTAGAGGGCCCCCTACAATCGAACATGCAACGCGCCAAACTAGTTTACTATTCCTTTACCGGCGAGATCCGCATGGTTTGGGAAACAAAATTGTGACGGACGTATCGCTCTGCTCCTGGTTGCTGAGATGGTGGAGCATGCTTGCTGGCTAGGGAGTGGTGAAGTCAAGATAAACAAGTACCTACATTCGAAGCAGCAATCGCTCGAGCAGCTTTGCTGCGTAAGATGAAGCACCCCGCTTCCTATGCCTCTAAGATGTGGCCGTTGCGGATAATTAATTGAATACCTAGTTTAGTAAATGCCACCTTTTTTTCAATAGCAAGTGAAGTACTAAAAGACAAAGTGAGTAGCTGTGGATTAGTATAATTTCAGAGTACCTTGTGTACCAGTTTGTATTATTAAAATATTTTAATGGGTATACATATATTAACACTATTTATTCTTAACGATTGGCTTTTACAATATTTTTAGAAACACGGATAATAAACACTTGTGAGGCTCTGTCTTCATCGAATTTTGATTTCAACGACTTAGTATCTTGGATGCCTAATCATGACACTGCTAGCATTCTTCTGCTCCGGTACCAGGGGTACCTTATCCGGACGCTGTTAGCTTTTTTCCCCTCTGGTATATATAAGGTACTTAAGATAATTTAAAGTTTCTCGAAATGAATCAAGAAACCCATTAAAATGATAATTTATTGTGTTATGTTGTCCATGCAAACATCGTTATACAATTGAACTATTATAAGTGTTACCTATAAATAAAGTAAAATCATAAATTAACAGAACACATTCTTGAAATGTGCTTTGGAGTCTAGAAAAAAATAATTGTAAAAAATTGTAAATACGAGTGCTTACATCAAATACTGACTTTAACTTTTTTATAATTTTATCCAAAGAGAATGGAACCACTGCGCTTGAATTTGATTATTCATGACGTATGACTCTTGGTCCGAAATGATTTTTAAAAATCAAGAGCTCAGTCATAGCTCATTAAGAAAGGCTGATATTTACGCTAAAAATAGGTAAAATTTCTACAAAAATAACTCCTAGTACAAACAAAATACATTTTTTTTATATTTTCAAGTAATTAGCAAGCAAACACAGGTATTTATTGTGTTCAATAATATTTCGTTCATTTAATTTATCTAATTCGGACCGCGTGCATCATTTTTGGACATTATTTCAACGCATAGACAATTTTTTACAGTTCACTCGTTCTTTCACAACACTAAACAAGATCGTTTTAGGTAGTTCATGGTACCAAATCACGTGACCAAAATTTTGTGCTCATATCAAAGTGCTGCCAAACAATCTCGGTCGTGAAAAAGTTCATGGTTAGGGCCCCCTTATCGTGCATGAATGAAATTGTTTGTCAGTGATTCTTGAGTCTAGTCCCTATTAGTATGACACTTCATATTTGCACTAAGGAAATAAGTTGTAAGATATTTCAATTATTAACAAAATCTCCTTCATGTTTATAATAATAATAATAATAGTAAGTTCGTAACAAAACAAACAAACAAGAAGTGGATGCTTTTTTTTAAATTCTTTATTGCACGAAATAAATGTACGATTGGCGGAGTTAATGCCTTAAGGCATTCTCTACCAGTCAACCATTGTGCGAGGCAGAAACATTGAATGGCGGAGTGGTAATTAACTACATATTAGAAAGAAAAATATTTAAAAATATACTTAATATACAATAAAAATAATATAACAAAATATATTCATATATTTATTATACACATATATGTTAACTAGACATTGAAAGTAAATATAGATATGCATATAGATAAATATATAGATAGGTACGCACTATATACAACGGGCGAACAAATCCAGAGCTGAACCAGAAAAAAAGGTCAAGTAATCAGCGCATCGGAGCTGACTACTGGAGGCAGAAAGATACAATTCGCTGATGGACCTTAAGTTTAAAGGTGAATTTGGAAAAGGAATTTTTTACAAAGTCAGGAGTCGAATTTCAGAGTCTAATAGCAGAAAGAGTGAAAGAGTTGGAAATATACGCAGACTTGTGAAGAGGTGTACAAAGCTTTAAAATACAATTTGAACAGAGATTTCGGGAAAAACGTCATTTTTGAATTGAAATTTTCTTTTTAAATAATCGGGAGAGATACTGAAGAGGGTGCAAAGTATTCTTCGCTGACGAATGTTGTGCCATTTGAGGCGAGAGCGAAAAGGGGAAATATGGTCGTACTTGCGTACACCGAAAATAAAACGAATGCAGTTGTTTAGGAGACGATCGAGTTTATCGAGAAACTGTTGGGATAAATTAGAGCAGCACACGTCAGCGTAGTCTATCACGGGCAGGACCATAGACTTAGCATTCGCTACGCTATGGGCAGGACCAACGACTGTGTCAACAAAATTTTGGTGCTGAAAGGAAGAGAACTTCTAAACCTGTAAAAGGTGCGTAGAGTATACAACACCTTCCTGCTGGTCTCGGAGATATGTTTGTCCCAGATTAGTTTGCTGTCCATGATTAACCCAAGGTTCTTATCTTTTCTTTTTCTTTTCTTGGTTAAAGGGAAAGATTTAATTGTGAAATAAAAAACATTTATAGTTAGGTTGATATGTTAAGGTTTTATATGCGGCCAGAAGGTATTTACCACTTCTAGTGATATCAACCATCAAACCGCGAAATATGTAGAGTCGTTTTTAAGTGAAAGTTGAGGTACCTTGATTCTAGATTGTTAATAAAATTAATTAATTAAAAAATTAAAATACCTGACTGCGTAATAATAAGTGAACTTAAAAGATGAAAACAAGATTTAAAGAAACAATTTGCAGTCTGAGGCATCAAATCCATGTTACTTGTTTCGACTTTTTCTACACGGATTTAAATTACTTACATACCTACTTAATTACAAACGCAGCGCATACCAAGTCAATTATCATTATTCTGTTAATAGATTTGATGCATCCGACTACAAGTTGTTTCTATAAATCTTGTTTTCATCTTTTACGTTCACTTATTACGCAGTCGGTTTTTTTTATTTTTTATTTAATTAATTTTATTTTTAACTTTTTAGCTTGTAGCGTTCAACTCCTACTTTTCAATGAACTATAAAGCCTTATTTGGAACTCTTAATAAATAAAAAAAACCTTTTTCCTCGGGATAGTAGTACCAGTAATCGTTTTTTCCGTTTAATTCCTGTACTAATGGAAATTCCGGGTAATAACAGCCTAAGCCACTCCTACAACTCAGACGAATCTAATGTCATATCATATCTTGAAATTCATTAAACGGTTTTTCCTTCCTATTTTTTCAGTTTTTTTTTCCCTGTTCCCCTAGGAATTTTGGGAAATAAAGTATTGAATACTGTTAGCATTGAAAATATGTGACCCATAGGTAATATAAGAAAATTTCAAAATCGGTTTATCAGTCTTGCAGATCCGTTTTTCCCGTGTAAGTCTTGTTCCCACGGGAATTTCGGGAAATAACATACCCCTTGTCACTCCCACAATTGAAACGAATCTTTTGATATATTATCCGTTAAAATCCTTTAAACGGTTTAGGCTGTGGGGCGTGCCAAAGAAATAGACTTACATACATACGCTCGAAAAACATAACCCTCGTGTGGCAGTCGGGTAAAAAGCCCTATTGATAGGCTTTTTTTACGATTTTTTTAGTTACTTGGAATACCTACCTACTTTTCTTAAAGAGAACATTGATTGATTAGACTGACCCCGCAGGAAAAAAAACTAAAGATAAATTTATTAAAAATGGAACTCTAGAAAAAAGTTCCTGTTTTATTAACTTTCTTTCTATTATCGGGTGAATATACTGTTTTAAAAATAACTTTTACCATGAAACTGTCATCGAAAAAACACATACCTACTTTTTTGGATTTCAATGCTGTATGTTCAGTAGAATCATCATTTATTCCCTCAAATGAAGAAGGCGTAAACCATATAAAATATACATATTTTCGTGGCGTAAACTGACTTCTAAGCTTTTGCTACTTAGGAGGTACTTACTATTTTTAGATCTGACCGATTCAAAGTCACCTCATGTTGGCGGGACAGGGGTGGAGGTATGAGGTATTGACACGACGAAAGGTCGGCCCTCTATAAAATCATTAACCCGCGAATTGGGTCAAAGAAAATTATTACATTTTTGATACTCTGTCTAACCCTTTGTTGAAATATATTATTAGCTAAGTCCTTAACTCTATGTACGTACGTATCTACTTAACATAACTAACGTACACATAACTCAACACTCAGGAGCATTTTTACTTAATAACTATTACAAAACTTTAACTAAAAAGAAAAAAATAAATGATTTTCGCAAGATCAATACAAAATTTATAAAATTTTGTTGATTATATCGTTTGTGTTTCTATGTTGTGGTTAATATTTAATACTAGGTATTTGTGTTCTATTATGACGACCTCCGTAGCTGAGAGGCGAGTACGCCGGACTATACATGGCGCCGCCATCTCTGAGGTTCCGGGTTCCATCCCCGGTCGGGCAATGTAGGAAAAGAACTTTTCTAATTGACTCGGGTCTGGGTGTTGTGGTACCGTCGTTGTGTCTGATTTCTATAACACAAGTGCTTTCGCTTCTTACCATAGTATCAGATCAATGTATGTGATGTTGTCCAATATTTATTTATATTTATATTATCAATTTGTTGATTAGATCATTTGTGTATCTGTTACAGGAAATGTACGAATTCTAGGAAAAATTTGAGGTTATATTAAAAAAATAGGCTCTCATTGAGACTTACAAGTTACAATAATAAGGTATAATATAATATACCTATTTAAGCTTAATAAATCAACTATTTATTAATTCTTAAGGCCCATTTATCACAAAACCTACTATATTTTCAAATAAAGCTCAAAGCACCGCATGTCCACGCGTATTTATTTAAAAAGTATATGACATTTCCGATTGCTGTTTAGGAAATGTATAAATTTCCTAGAAAATGTGTCTAATATAATTTACATCACACATTTCCGGATGATTTTAGGAATTCTATACAATTTCTAGGAATTGTATACAATTACGGATTTCATACATTTCCTGTAACATATCTATGTTTTTTTACTATTTAATTACATAAATACATACAAACATAGTACAGGTCAAACTGAGAACCTCTTTTTTAAGTTGGTTATAAACCGGCTTTGTTCATTTAAATATCGTAAAGTAGGTACCTAAGTCATCGACTTGCGTGAACCTAAATTCGGATAGTAATATTCTTATGCATCTTATCGTTATTATGTTAACCTCTGTATCCCACTAAGTATACTCATTCATTCAAAGTAATCAGCTTTTAAATGAGTTATTAAGCAGGTGACTTAGTTCGTCAATAATGAAACATTTTTCTACACTTTTCACCGATTTTACTACCATTACAAATGCAAGATAGTCAGAAGTCTGATACGAGTATTACTTAAGTAACGCGTATCTACAAAGTAACGTGTCTAGTGACTTATTTTAAACCACTGACGCAAAAAAACTACGTCTAAAAAGACAAAAATCATCAAAAATAAATGTAACTTACAACGAATTTTTTGAGAACCCTGATCTCTCTGACTCAAGTTTTCATTATTCTTTAAATTGAGCGAGAAAATTTGCATCTGTAGATTTGTAGTAAGTACCCTATTTATAGCTACCGCTAGACAAAATAACAATATAGGACGGAATGACGAAAGTGATCTAAAATTAATTATTTGTTTGTCTGTGAAACGTCGATTGGTGATTAATGTCAAATGTCAGAAGTTATGTGTACCTAGTACCTACTTACATACGTGATTACAGTAAAGTGATTAAAAACTGTTTTTGGTGGTAGGAACAACTGATGACCTCCATCAGATCAATTAATGCGTATCTATTTATGAGTAGGTAAAATTCTAAGGTGCAGTTTAATAAGGAGCTCGTCCTGACTCGCCTGAAATCCAGAACTAGCCCAAACCTGGATCCGAAAATCAGTCTGATAAAACAAATAATGTAGAACGACCTCCGTAGCCAAGACGCGAGCACACCGGACTACATATTGTGTCGTCGCCATCTTTGAGGTCCGGGTTCGATACCCGGTCGGGTCAATGTAGAAAACGAACTTTTCTATATTGTCTCGGGTCTGGGTGTTGTGGTACCGCCGTTGTTACTGATTTATATAACACAAGTATTAATTTAGCTACTTAATTACCTTAGGATCAGAGAAATGTATGTTATGTTGTTCAATATATTTATCTTATCTTTATACAATAACACACTCAAGTGAAAAGTCATACAACCTAAACTTCGAACCTAAGAAGATTGTGCAAGAGGCTACAGAAGCTCTGTTCAGTAGGTAATTTGTCAAATTTCCATTGTGTGTGTCTCGTTTCCGTGGTCTGACGGGAATCATTTAATAACAAAAATCTATCGATCATTTATATTTTAAAACCAATCTTGAAAAAAAAAACTTTAAACTCGGTATCGTAAATTGTAATGTACCTTGGCAATGCGATTTAAAACTCCATTAACTGCCGTGCTTATTTCGTAAAACGTACCACGTGGAGCTAGCTAGAGGTGTGACGTGTACGATAAGAAGGCGTAAAAAAACCGACCAAGCGCAAGTCGGATTCGCGCGCATAGGGTTCTGCACCATTATCTATAAAAACAAGCAAAAAAAAAATATCACGTTTTTCGTATGGGAGCTCCCTTAAATACTTATTTTATTCTGGGTTTCAGTATTTGTTTTTATAGCGGCAACAAAAATACATCATCTGTGAAAATTTGAACTGTCTAACTATCACGGTTCATGAGATACAGCCTGGCAAAAGAGGGACAGACAAACAGACAGACAGACAGACGGACAGCGGAGTCATAGTAGGGTCCCGTTTTAGCTTTTGAAAAATGATCTCGCATTACTCATATATATACATATTGTCATGTCTTAAAGAAGACACATGTCCAAAAGCGTCTGCGTCTGTCCTCCAAGATCAAGGTCAACATATTGTTTTGTTTACAATCCATATGTGTACTAAGCTAAGAAGGCGCCACGGAAGTCGATATTTTCAATAAAACTCATCTGCATTCGTTTTATACTTGTTATTTATTAATAATTAGTTACAGCTATAGTTTACAATCATCCCTAGGACCAGTATGTATTGGAGAATTTTAAACAGAATAATAAAAGATTTTAATGAAATTACTTCGGTCGTGTCAAATATTAAGTAACAATAAAAAACAACATTCAGTGGAATTCAAAACCTCCTCCTTTTTGAAGTCGGGTAAAAATAGTTTTTTCTTTTTTAGCAAACTGAGTTCAATATTTGCAGCAATATGCTTATCGGATGTTGACAGTGTTTACTGAAACATTATTGAGACAAAGCTAAGCTTGTTTCAACAGCGAAACACTTTGAAAAATGGACGGGTTGAAAGAGCAGTCTCTTGGATAGCGAAGACGTCATGGATACGATAAAAGACTTGAATTTCTGTGTTTTATTCCCCTTTTTGAGTTTCAAACTACATTACATCAATATTTCGCCAAAATGTTTATCGCTGCGGTGTCATTCGACCGAGTGGGTTTCACTTGAATGAATTTTCGCTCCAGCATAGCATGCTGAAATTTTTCGCTACTGTATCACTACGCTCAGCGTTATTCGAAACTACGTTCAGGACCCAAGGCAAGGCAGTCAGAGCAGCAGGCAGGCAGAGTGAGAGCACCATAGGGTAACATGACTACGGCGAGAATAATTTGTCATAGCTCTTTTAGTTAAAAACCATTAAAACCAATTTATTTCTGTAAATAGGCTTAAACTAAGCGCTTTTACACGTCCCAATATTTTTTTTCCCTACCACTGCTTCGGGACAATTTTGGGCTAGCGCCGAGAAGAAGTAGCGCAAGAAACTCGGTCACTATTGTCAGCCTCTTTTTAAATAGTATATATTTTACATTACAAGATAAATGTACCTGTGCGAGCAGGGCAGTATTTGTTTCCAAATATTTTTATCGTTTATGTAATCATTTACAGTATAATATCCTTTTTTCATTAAAGTTGTTTTAATATGCGATTTAAATTTTAACAGGGGCAGTTCTACAATAGACGCTGGTAATTTATTAAAAAAGCGAATACATTTTCCCATAAACGAATTACCCACTTTATGCAGTCTGAAATTGGGAACGGCAAGCTTATTCTTATTCCGTGTGTTAAGATTATGAATGTCACTTTTCTTAAGGAATAAGGACAGGTTTTGCGGATGTACATTATATTTTCATAAATAAATTGGGATGCTACTGTAAGTATATTAATTTCTTAAAACAGTTCTTTTAAGGAGTCTCGGGGTCCAAGGCCGTAAATTGCCCGTACAGCTCTCTTCTGCAGTACAAATATAGATTCAATATCTGCTGCTGAGCCCCATAACAATATTCCATATGACATTATACTATGAAAATAGCTAAAATACACCAATCTTGCCGTTTCAACATCAGTCAGTTGTCTTATCTTTCTCACGGCATAAGCAGCAGAGCTAAGTCTTCCCGACAGAGTCTTGATATGCGCACCCCATTGCAAACGGGAATCTAAAGTGATTCCTAAAAATGTAGTGGAACTAGATGTATTAAGTTGTTCATCTTTTACAGTAATATGTGTTGAGATAAGTTTTACGTTGGGCATTGTGAATTTGATGCACTTTGTTTTATTTGCATTGAGCATAAGATTATTGGTGGTGAACCAATGCAATACTTGCGAGAGTGCATTATTTACATCGTCAAATGAGTCTTTACCTCTCTTGATTTTAAAAATCAATGAAGAATCATCTGCAAATAACACTGTCTCACAGAGGTCTTTCGTAAAAGATGGAAGGTCATTTATGTAAATTAGAAAGAGCAGAGGCCCTAATATCGCTGCGGCACGCCCATAGTAAGAGGCGACCCAGAAGACTCAGCTCCATTGATACAAACTTTTTGTGTTCTGCCTGTGAGATAAGAGTTTACTAAATCTGAGGCATCGCATGAAACACCATAGTGTCTAAGTTTTTTCAGTAAAGTTTGATGGTCCACACAATCAAAAGCCTTAGAAAGATCACAAAAAACTCCCAAAGCGTCCTGCCTACTTTCCCAAGCATCAAACACGTGTTTCAAGAGTGCAACTCCAGCATCTGTAGTGCTTCTACCTTTCGTGAAGCCATATTGTTTGCTATGTAACAATTTATTAAGGACAAAGTGTGATAAAAGTTGATTGAAAATTACTTTTTCAAAAACTTTACTAAGTACCGGTAAAATTGAAATTGGTCGAAAATTTGAAGGATCATTTTTCTTGCCTGATTTATATAAAGGAATTATCTTACTAAATTTCATCAAAGTAGGAAACTGTTTATCATCAATACATTTATTAAAAATAATTGTAAGATCTATCGTATTTATAATTGTATTGATAATATTGACTGAGATCCCCCATAAGTCTTCAGTTTTTTTCATGTTTAATTCAGTGCATTGAAGCACCGAATTTATAATTTTAATGACGTGTAAAATCAACAATATACCTACCAGACTCAACATGACATGTCAGAAGGCGTTTTTTTGAGTGTGAACGTATAAAAACAATTAAGTACAAAACAAAATATTAAAAAGACGCGAATTCTAAATTGCTGCTGCAGCTGTTGTAATATATTTTGTTTTTAAATTGAAATTTTTGCTCTTTATGACACTCCTATGCCCAGATATTATTAATCAATAATTAACAAAAACTTATTACTTAGCTTAGCTGAGAGTACAGAGAAAGTACCTACGACCCTTTTTTAAACGTCTATGCTAACAAATCTCAAAACGTTTCGTTTTCTTTAATTTGATCAGCTCTTTAAGCGACGTTGATTAAAATAGAAAGTTGAAACTTATTAATAGCCCTAACGTTCCCTAACTAATAAGTAGGTAAATAATATTGCGTGAAAGCGTGTCGTGTTAAAAGATATTCGTCTGTCTGTCCGGCACCGTTTTATTAGGTATTCTAGCAATTTATGGGAGCCAAAAAACTAAAAATAGATTAAATTAATCAAGTAAGTAATTAATAAAGTACATATATCTACGTTGACTTGTCCCGATCACATCACAGTTACAACAAAAATACTTTATCCCTTACTCGATTCATAATCATAACAATACGTAGTTACAAAGAAAATAAAGTGCAATAAAATCGATTTATGGCATGACGATCCAGACTGCTTACGTAGTGTGTCTGCTTGACATAACACAACAATGCTGGCCTTCTGTCCGTAAACGAATGATCTGTTTTCCCAAACACGCACTTGACAACACACTCATGAATTCTCTGAGAGAAATGCAAAACAAAGCAAAACACAAGCGGTTAGTTTTTTTGCCTTCCCTAAGTTAATAATGTTTATAATACTACATCAGTAATCTTAAGCTTGTAACAATTTTGACAAGCAATTTGAAATATTTACTATAACAAAAAAACTTTAGATTGTGCTAACAGTGTGATGTTTTTGGGCATTCTACTGGACAATAACTTAAACTATTAAGAGTCATGTGGACAATATACGAGTATGTTGCGAAATAAACAGATTTATTTACGTCCTCAGAAGACTGACTAGGGTCACCTCTCTGAAAGTTTCGCTAAATGCATTACGGCTACGTTGCTGCCATAATACGCTATGGACTGATACTTTGGGTCAACAGCACAAATATACAGAGGATTTTTATAGCCCAGAAAAAATGTGTGCGAGCCTATGTGGTAAAGGGCCTAATGAAACATGTAAAACACTATTTGTAAAACTAGGTATACTTACTGTTTCTGGGATGTATACATAATTGAAATCTATAAAGTAAGACAACATTCCTAAAATATTTAAAACTGCTGCTGAGATTTACCAAAGAAATACAAGAGCTCATTATAGACTTGTGGTTGATTTCACTCCAAATTTAGGACTATGTAAAAAATAGCTATTGCATGAGTATAAAAAAATCTAACAAAATTTCTGACAAATTTAAACATTCAATTAATAACCAAAAAACTTCGGAAATGGCCGACCATCTCCTGCTTTTACAATGTAAAGGAATTCCTTGACCAAAAAATTTTTTTACAGAATAGAGCACAACTATAAAATGTAATGAGAACCTGTAACACCTATTGTCAGCAAATGAATATTTATACCTTTATCTTTATTAATTTTAAGTTTGTATTGAAATCATTATTTGTATTATGAATAATTTCTCACGCTTCATTACAGAGTCAAAAAATATATTTTTTACCACCTGCTCTACAATATGTAGAATTGACAGCATGCAAACTTTACAGAAAGTAATAAAACCAGCCAAGTGCGAGTCGGACTCGCGCACGAAGGGTTCCGTATTATACTTTTATCAATAAAAACGGTAAAAAAAATCACGTTTTTTCCATGGGAGCCCTCTTGAATAAGATTTATTATTTATTTTATTCTGGTTTTTAATATTTTTTGTTAAAGCGGCAACAGAAATACATCATCTGTGAAAATTTCAACTAACTACCACGGTTCATGAGATACAGCCTGATGACAGACGAACAGACAGACAGACGAACAGCGGATTCTTAGTAATAGGGTCCCGTTTTACCTTTTGGGTACGGAACCCTAACAAAGTACAAGAAAGATATATGACTACTAATATCCTTACACACAAACGCACCTCATGATTGAATTGTTTTTGATTGTTGTTGGTAAGTACTGAATAACATTGCTGCCTGCCAACCTGCTGGTCAATGAATGAGATTTTTTATTTCCTTATCACAAAGCGAACGTACAATACACGATCCTGTAGCTCTATTTAAGTAGTCTGTTTCAACGTCTACGATCTCTTGCAAAAGGGATAATAAAGCGTCTCTACTATCCTATATTAAATGTACAGGAGTGTTTAATATTAAAGTTTTCGTCTTACTAAGTGGTTTACCATTTTTCGGCAGGATAATTTTATTATACAGACAGGTACATACAGTACATTATCTGCCCTAACTAGCAACGGGCTCATTTTTAAAATGCATGTAGGTAGGTGTGTAAACATGGCGATGTCTAAATTAATTAGCAATGGTATTCACGTGAATCGAATAGCGTCTTAGTTTTTTAAATTAATTTATGGCCAGTAATCGCATGCACAACAGAGTTTACTTTTATTACAATATTACACAACAGTTTTCTAGGTTTGATTAAACACTCGTTAAATCTAATAGGCTATTACAACCTTTGAAAATTTTGTTTTACATTTCTCAATTTAATTACTTATGTTGTTATGTAAGTTTTACGATACAAAGTACCTACTTGCCCGTGTATTTTATTCGCTATAGCGATAACAATTTGTAAGTAACATATGCCCATGTTATTACTGATAGTAGGTCGTAGCGTAGATATAGCGTTAATTCAATAGGACGGTGCAGAGAATAGACTGTATTATAGCGTTGTTATCAAAGAATATCTATTTTACCCATCACATATCCTATTGCTCATTTAAATTCAATATGTTGAATGTCACGATGCGTTTGATGCGTGTAAATTACTTTCAACCGACTTTCAATTTCATTCAAATTGTTAGAGCCGTTTCCAGGATTCGCGATATAATTTTAATCATGAATATACAAAACGCAAAACCTTTTTTAAAGAAGACTGGTAATGTAACTCACTGATCAAATAATACTACATGTAACTGTTTTGATATCTGAACAAAAATCTCATATAACTATATCTATTACCCTAAATCACTATAACAAATAGGTTGTTATGGTTACGGCAATTTGTTATGCTTTGATAGAGAATGTTTTGATGTCCCATGCGACTAAAAAGTCCTCACATTTTATCATAATGGTAAGTAAAACCCAAAAGTTACCCATGAGATGGATAACTAATTAGGTATCACTTATGAAATGATAATTATCTGTTGCACTACTATACCTTATTCAGTATCTACTCGAAAATACTATTAATTTTTATTATTTATTAATAAAAAAAATAAATTATGAAATTTTAAGCGAATATTTTTTGTAAAACCCGTAAAAATTCAGAGATCACTGCTGTTTAGGAAAGTAAATTCATTATGTACATTTTTTTTAAACCTCTTACGTTTATAACCATGTACTTAGCTTATAAATCTAAGTATCCATCTATACCTGTCCAATAATTAACCAAAGACACAAAACAATATTGTACGATATCAACATTAAACATTATCAGTGAAGGTAACTACTGCATGATGGTCGTAGCAAGCAATGTTTGAAATGTATAGGTACTTAAACACTTAAGTTGGTTTAGTTATTGTTATGGCAAATTGAAACGAACGACATACGGTGACGCATTCCATAGAATAATAACGTTAACGTAACTACTTACCTACTTATTAGATGTTATAATATGTGAGAAACCCTCTGTGAGAAGACTCAATAGTCCCTGTTTTTTTAAAAACAAAACCAAAGCGCCTCTATTTCGGGTCAGGGTACCTATGCTAGGAGGCGCCTTGCAAAATTTCTTGTTACAGATACTAGAAAATTTAAGAATAAGAAAAATACAAAACAAGGATGTTAAATAGGTGTACCTATTTAACATCCTAGTTGTGTGTACATACCTACATACCTAGCTACGAAATTAAGACAATATGTCAAAGTCTGGCGCATATTTATTTATTTATTGGTCACCATTTGTGCACCAAATGTTGTGCACTCCTTAAAACTTCTGTCTATATAGAACTTATTTTAACAAGTTTAGCGAGCTTAGATTTGAGCATTCATTTGGGTGGAATTGGGACACTTGAACGAGTATTTGTCATAGAACCATCAAACGAATCCAAATAAACAGGGCTATCTCCCGGTTTTCAGCATGTATTTATTTCCTGTCGTATTTTTTTCAGGTACCACCAAATATCACCATGACACCCTGATTCTAGATCATGCATCGCGTCGGTGTAAATGAGAAGCAGTATTGGAGGTTATGTAGCCGAATAATCAATTGTATTATACCCATCTGTTTGCTTGCAGTTAATATTGTGGGCTGTTTTGATACGTAATCAGTTTTTTTTTATCCGGGCTGCCATAATAATCTATAACCACACACTTGGATACATATTTAATAATCCTGATATAAAATATTATATTACTTCATTTCAAGTGGACACGGTAGATCTTATCTAAACATTGATTTATTTATAATTTAACTGTCACTCTTCTACAGGATGTTCTAAGAAATACTTTTTATGCATTTACTTTTTCTAAATTTATTACTATTTATTTTTACTGCCTGTAGATACCATCTCCGTCAGGTTGACTGGATGAGAATAAAGTTTGCGTTAACACTACCTTTTTTTACTTTTTATTTATCTGAGCAATACCTTATATTTACTCAAAAAATAAATAAATATGGGAATTTTAAAGGTGGATAGATACTCGCAGAATAAGCGTATGACTTTAAGTCTACTAATCTATAATCTAATGACAATAATGAATAATGCAAATGAACCTTCATGGCAATTGCTAATTGGGATTCTCTTGACGAGTTAGGTGTTAGTTACTCGTAATACCTATGCTAATATTGTATTAAATTCCAGCTTTCCCAACCTAGTGAAGACGGTTTTAAACATTACGAAATCTTCACTCAGTAGACAAGGCGAGCATTTTCTCGACTCATATGTATGTAGTCGACTGCGAGATCCGTGTAGCTGGTTTAACATTCAAAGACGCGATAAACAGAACCCCTTATCATTTGTGCCACTGCCATGAAAAACCTATTTGCTGTCTATCGAAAAACTACGGTCTTACGTAAAGAAACGCGGTCATAAAACTCACGATGGAATAGGGCAAGGTTCCGTATCGAAGAGGAACGTAGAGTTCCGTCTGCACTAGAAAAATAATCCTCTCGATGCCCTTTACTCCATCGGGTTGCATAAATGGTACATAAATGCATAAGCATTTTTTTCTCTTAAACTCGAAACTAAAGTATATATTTAGGACACTTTTTTGTTATATTGTCTTATATTTGAGCAGCTCAATTTATTGGAACCCGAGCGATCGCATGAGACTGCAAAACAATAAAATTTCTTTTGTCTCATTTTGCTGAGGGTCTCAGGGGTAAAGTTTTCTCCTTATTTTTAGACAGTGATAAATAAAGTACCTAGACGTTGAACAAACAAACCAAAAACCTGGATAAAGTAATCGGGCTTGCGTACCGAGGAATTATTAGAAAGGTCGGTACCACCAAAATTTTCTCCTCTTCATAACACGACAACGATATTAAGTAGGTAAGTACTCCAAGTTGTTATGGTTTTTACTATTACGCTCTACTCTAGGTACTTTCATACTACTATACCAAAATAGTAACTGAAAATTTTTTTAATATACTTATTTAAAAAATATAAACAACATTTTTTTCGGTGACCTTATAAGCTTATTAGTTACAATGACAAAAATAAACCATTTTCAGAATATTTCTTTTAAAAAGTTTGCATGTTTTAATGTCGTTGACGTAAAAGTTTGATTTTTTACAGCTTCAAGCCGGGAACACAATTACAAACAAGGGGTATAATTGTGAAATGCATACCTATTGTTTTCCGAGCTATTTTCTACATATGTCGTTATTTATAGTTAGCAGTCGGATGTTTTTAATAAATAAATAACAATAATAATATTGATTATTGTTTTGAATTCCAGTAAAGGTAGGTAATATACACGCATGCAATTGATTTCATTAGTCAATGGAACATAAATCGACACGGCAATTTCATTGCGTTTTGTTGTAAAAGCATAGCGTTTGATCTTATTTACTGATTGTAATCACGGCGCGGTTGTATGTCAACTAAACCATTCGTTATGGAGTTATAGAATGCACTGTGGATTATGTAGAGTACATTGTGTCAGTCCACACTTCAAGGTACGGTTGGAGTTACATAACGATTACGCCCTTAGCGCCTTTGAGTTTAGGGGTCAAAATAAGATCCACCTTTGCACTCTCTTAAGATCATAGTCTTTTTTTTACTTCGGTCATACCACACGATAAACCGTAACTGATAAAACATTAAACTAAAATGTTTATTCTTCATCATGTAACTGCAGTCGTGAATTAAAAGTATTAAAACCTCTCACAAGGTAGAGCTCCAACAGCAATAAAATAAAGCTGGTGAGTACACAAACATTTCGCGTCTCTGATAATATTTCAAGTTCGTGTTCGGTAAATTGGTAGGTAAGTACTTACATATTTGTTAAATGTCATAGAATATCATTTATAGATCCTAGATATTTTATGATTCGAATTCAATCTATTGATTAAATATTCATTTCTAATAAGCCTTTTAACACAATATTTTTCATAGCTTAACAAACGTGACAAGTTAAAATTTATAGATTTAAAATAATGAAGTAGCTATACCAAGTTAGTTACAGTCAGTCAAACGATCATTCATTCAGTGAACTTCACGTAGTTAAATACAGCTGTAGAATTTACTTACATGAGAAAATGCGTGTTGCGCTGTCCACTGATAAACTGATAACGTTGCAGGTACGGTTTTTATAGGGTGTATAATGGAATTATTTTTGGTGGTGTCAGAAGTCACGAAAACGAAGTTACACTGGGTATTTCACTATTAATCGAATGTGCGTTCTCGTTGCGCGTCGATATTTCGATGGACGGTAAAGGCGAGAGAGGCGACGCGCGTTCGCCGAGTTCCACCGGTATTGGCGGGCTGGAGGCAGTGCTGCGTGCGCATCGCCTGCCGCATATCCGAGCCGCATTGACGGGTATGCTACGTAGGCTCACCCGGCACCGGCACACACCCGACGTCACGCTTTCAGCGTTGTCGATGTACTATCAATACAACATTTTGTACACATCTTGTTTATGAAATATCTGAAAGTGCACGCACCGCTCAGTGACTCTGGCTAAGGGAGATTTAAAAAAATACGTAACATGATTACTGGAGTACAGGTTTATCTTGTTTACAACAAAAATATAATAGAGATAATTTTGCAGAGCTCTTATTATGATTACGAATAAATAAATTGGCACAGGACCGAAGATGTTGCTAAATTTTGGAGATCCTAAAGTTGGCGAGAGATAGCTATGCTTCAAAGACACTAGATATAAAGTAGGCACTTTCCTTATAAGAATATTATCTTTCTAAAAGGTTTGAAGATAGGACATTTTTGGGAAGGGATTTCATAATTTACTCGTGTTGAAGTAAAACTGTTTTAAGAATGGTATTTGAAACGTTACTTACTTTGTTCAGCAGTCAATTAAAATTACCTACATGAACTATTTCCAGTTTAGATACCTACCTAAGTTCAAGAAACATTGGGTTAAGATACGAGATAGCTAATAATGTGGATATGACGAAACGAACTTTATTGATAAGTGTGTACATTTCGACGTAGCCATTTAGGTATTTACCAACAACTATTCATAAAGATAATGCAAATTGCAAACTAGTTAAGTGTTATGTATTTATTGTATTTCCTAAGTATATTTAACTTTACAAAAGGACAAAATTAACTAGTATAGCTGGCATATTAAATAAGGTAATAGATCTGATATAGATTAGATTTTAGTAAACAACGGTCATCGTATCTAAAATAAAATAAAAATTATTAGCTTGATCGATGGATGAGACAGTATAATGTGTTTCAAAAATATCTGCCGCGGCTGATATGGATAGATATTACTTATATAGTTTACAATAGTGAAAAAAATTCATGGAACGGACGTCATGTATTTTTTATTTTAATAAATAATAAAGACTTCATTTTGTTTAAAACCATCCACTGTCCAACTAGCGCGGGACGAGGCAGCTAGTTGGAACTTGGACAGAATGTTGGTACTTACCTCGCCACCCGCCACACATAAAATAAATACGATCGAATGGAAAAGATTCACACACTTTCATCGTTGGATGTCGTTGGTATTTATAACTCCAGCTTGTGCATCCGTCCTACTGCCAATCACATTGCGTTGCGACTTGCAACATCGGTAACCAAAACAAAATCTTCAGTCACAAAATCTGCATGCCATCCGTTTACGACTTAAGTATTCTTAGATAATTAATTATGTCTGATGAAATGAGTTCAATCTAAAAAAAGCATACGGTTTTTGAAAAGTATTTAAAAATTCCCCATTACTACTAAATACAGGATGTCTCAGAAACAACATCGATTATAACATAGCAATTTGGTCACTACCAAACTTTTTGATCTTACGAATAAGTTTATGATACTTTTAACAGATCTTAATACATACATTAATGTACATAATATCATGAATAACAATCATGACATGGGCCGTAAAAAAAACATATTTTTTGAATGATCAGTCAACTTTTACCATTGCAGTCAAAAAGTTGAATTCTCTCATTACCTTTGTTTCGGTATTAAATTTGAGCACTTAATTACTAGTGGCCAAACATTAAGCTTCGTTCAATCCATTTAAACTTTACCTTGCTAATTCGCTGAGCTACTCAAACGGATGACCTTTATTATGACTAGTTTTACTACGGGATTTCTCTATCATCCATCATCTACTTACTTATATTTTTATTCCGTGTTTGGGGGTCAAAGAAATGCCGAACGATGATGATAAATCGAAAATTGTTATATGTAAGTACATATTTACTGCTGCGCTCGTGACATGGGTGGTTAGCCTTCAGATATAATCTTTGAATACATAAAAGGCAATATTTAACAGAGCGGAACGCATGAATTTTATAACAATTTTGAGGTGCATGTGTTAACAATAAATTTATTAAGTAGAGTACCAACATGGACGTGTACCTACCTATTTGTGGAACTTCACATCAAAATATATTGCCTAATTTTAAGTGGGTATGAAAATAATACAACGACAATGACAAATTAAGAAACTATGATTCGCGGCTTAGAGTAAATCTCAAGCGACATTGCTTGCTACGAAATTCTACGAATCTACCTCAGGGCAACCGTATGAGACAGGTCAACCAATGTATGGTTTATGCGTAAGTAGGTAATTAATAAAGGTAATTTTCATTATTAACTAAACAGTTATTTAAGATTTATGAAACTCATAAAAACCTAACACCTGTTTGGAAACATCTCGTGGTCCAATTAATTAATTTAGCGCATCTCCTCAAGTCCTCATCATAGCGGTGTGATCTAATTCTAAACGGACAGTAACAACGGCGCTTAGTTCCAGATTAAAAACAGAACTGAAAATTTTAGATTATATTAATCAATAATAAAAATAGTTAAACATATTTAATTTATTTAAGAAAATTATCAAATAAAAGAAAACTATTGTCAGCTTGAAGCTGGCTGGTAAATAGAGGTCCTAACTTATGAAATTGCCGTTCTGTATCAAAAAAGTAAAACAACTTTTTTAATTCATCGCCGTTGTTATCAATACACTTCCGCCATTTTATAGGCAGATCATTGATCCCTTTGGAAAAAAAATCTGGGAGCGAGAGTCCATAGTATTTAAATCCTCTTTGCGAGAGTCTATGAACTGTTTGAAGGCGGTTTTGACTGCCTCATCAGATTTGATTTTTTTTACTTGTAAAAAGTTATTCTAATTTTGTAAAAAGTTGTAATCGGTTTGGGCAAGATCTGGAGAGTATGGGGGGTGACGCAGAGGTTCCAGTCGCTGGTCCTCTAACTTGGCGACCGTTTGATGTGCAATGTGTGGTCTAGCGTTATCTTGAAGGAGCAGTGGGCTAGAACAATTCACTAGTGTCGGTTGTTTAATGGCGAGCTTTTCCATCATGGCTTGCAATACAAGTCTGCAGTAATCGTCTGCCCTGATCTTAAGAAGCTGTTGTAGTGGATAACACCAGCACTGGTCCACCAACACTAACCAGAATCTTCTTTTTGGTCAGTTTTCGCTTAGGACAAGGTTTTGCCGGTTCTCCAGGGTTAAGCTTTGCGATAAGCAGGGTTGCGATGATCAATTCCGATTGTACAGGATCCATTTCTCATCACAAGTCACGAAACTATACGGTTCAAAATACCCTCATTATTGTGACAATAGAGCAAAGAAACGCAGCAAGCGACGCGTGATTGTTGGTTTGCTTCAGTGAATTCGTACGGTACCCACTTTTCGAGTTTTTTTACTTTTCGGATTTGGCGCACTTACGCCGAAGGCTGCTGCTAATTCAGAAGTGGTTTGAGATGGATCCGCACTACAATCGCTTTCAATTCTTCATTATTCACTTGAGTATCAGGTCGTCTACGAGGCTCATTGTTTAAAACGAAATTTCTAGAACGAAAACGTTGAAACCCAAAAAAGGACCGTTCGTTTTAGTTAGCGGTGCCTGGTCCGTACCTACACGTCAACAAATGATATGAAAACAAATAAAATACGAATTTTAAAATATTATTTTCCTGGCTTTACTTACCTATTTCGAAATAAATTTGAATTTAGAATTCCGAATCAAACGCAACGGCCGATGGGGGAGAAAGGTTCTGGAATGGAGGCCACGTACCGGCAAGCGCAGCGTGGAACGTCCACCCACAAGGTGGGCAGACGACCTGGTAAAAGTTACGGGACGACGCTGGATGCAGGCCGCTTCCAACCGGCCGATACCCAGACCCACGAGCCGCGACAATATGGAAGATATCGTTTCCTACATTGACCGACCGGCATGGCGGAGATGGCGACGCCAAGTCCGGCGTGCTCGCCTCTCGATTTGTGGACTAATATGAATATCTCTCTTCACGTGCAATCGCTAATTGGGATTACCGCTAGGTGTCTGCCACTGAGCAAGCAAATGATACGACCGCGTTCGTTGACACCTAGGTATTTAGCGATGCTTACGTGCACACTTAGGTACGCTTTGATTCGTCAAGTCTTCCGGGGTTCGCGCCTCGATTCCCTGTACAACACTACTTATTCTGACAAAAAATAGAACAAAATTAGCGGAACATACATAGCGAATCAGGAGGCGTATTTTTGAATCGTTCGAATTCCAATTCCCATAAGAAATCCTAAAATCGTATAAAATTTCCTAAGAGTTCTTATGCGATTCTTGTGCATTCGTATGCGAATTGTAATTAGAATGCTTCAAAAATACATCTCGAGCAATGCTAGCTCAGTAGAATCAGAATTTCACCTCACATGCGCAGATCGAGACTTATTTGTGAGTGTCGTAAATTCGTGCCTCACAGTTGGTGCTTCGGGATTCTTCGGAATCTAAGATTTAAACTACTTACTCGGGGTGAGGGAATCGACACAATCAGATACCTAACTCTGGATGGGTAGCCGTCCAAATAGTCTGGTTGACTTGTCTACCTCAGGATTAGAGAGGTCTGATGGCATTGGCTCCATGTACCTTATTGATAATCAGACTTACCACATCTAGGATCATGATCAAAGCGTACTCCGGCTTGGAACGGGACAAAGTGCTAAGAACTTATTTCAACAAAACACTATTACTAATTTTTATAACCTTCTTGAAACTAAACCCTTTGTGATCAATCAGACCTATTTCATACCGTGAATGTCACGTTTCGTCTGTTACGCTAGTACTAACTTTGATTAAATTTGGTACACTTTCCGATGTAGAACACGCTCGTCTACGTGATAATAAAACCTCTTAGTGTACTAGACACTAAAATACTAGATTTTGTCCTACAGCATGTTACAGTACAACACAACGGAAAAACAACTACTTCATCAGTACTTAATGAAATCAATTAAAAATCTTAACAAAACCGCACATTACCCAGGACAGGATGTCTTAAGAAAGGTACAGTCGCCATCAGATATATTGTAGCAGACAAGGTGACCCTGAACAGTTTAAAATATCAATAAGCTTCATACACTACAAGTTACCATTAATATCTAAACATACATTATCTCATAAATATCTCAGATATTAATGAAATAATTCATGTTCAGATATTAATGGTAGCTAGTGGGTAGTGTAAGTATAGAACTTATTGACATTTTAAACTGTTCAGTAGTAGTTGGTCCCGCTACAATATATCTGATGGCGACTGTACCAGCAGGAGCCTGGTGTTATAGGAAAATATTACTGATCGATTTTTCTTTGTCAAACCCTGAAAAATAGGCCTCGGTTTCAGCTACCACCTCTTCATTAGATAGAAATCTTTGCCCACCAAGCCATTTTTTCATGTTTGGAAAGAGAAAGAAGTCACAGGGGGCTAAATCTGGCGCATATGGAGCGTGCGGCAATAATTCGTATCCTAATTCGACTAGTTTTGAAGTCGCGATTGCAGACGAGTGGGCTGGAGCATTATCTTGATGAAATAGAAGTTTTTTTCTTCGCTAGATGCGGTCGTTTCTTCTTCAACTCTTCATAAATCTTTCCAACAATGCAGCATAGTTAACTCCGGTTACTGTCTTGGCTTTCTCCATATAATCGATGAAAATAACCCCTTGGCTGTCCCAAAAGACTGTAGCCATCACTTTACCAGCCGAACACACAGTTTTTGCCCTCTTTGGTGCACGTTCGCCGCTAGAAGTCCACTGTTTTGGCTGTTGTTTAGTCTCTGGCGTGTAATGGTGGACCACGTTTCATCGACAGTTACGTACCGACACAAAAATTCACTAGGATTGCGATTATACATAGCCAGACAAAGACATGCCTCAGACTCGGAAGTAGTCACGCGTTTTCGCTTTCGGTCGACTGTCAGTAAGCGCGGCACCTATCTTGCAGAAAGCTTTTTCATACCCAAATATGACGTTCAGTTGAGATGTGCACAGCATCAGCAAATTCGCCAAAACAATATCGTCGATTTTGTTAACAATGTTCTCAGTAGTGACCTCAATCGGCCTTCCTAACGCTCGGAATCAATGGTTGTAGTCCGTCCACGACGAAAATCGGTGAACCTCTTATGTACCATTCCATGAGATGGCGCTGAATCCCCATAGTATTTTTTCAATTTGTCCTCGGTCTGCTTGATGGTTTTACCGCGTAAAAAATAGTGCCTAATCAATAGTCGATACTCGGATTTCTCTTTTTTGAAAAACATCTTCGCAACTGTATAAACTTCTCTAATTTTTATTTAAATACTGTTTTAACGCTAAATTTAAAAAAAGAATGGTTATAGTTCCAGCTTCGTAAGAAGCTCCTTTTCAAGAAAAATAAATAAATTATAAAAAAAGTTTCTTTTCCGCCTTAAAGTCACAGACTTATCAAATCGCCCTAGCCTAAGTCAAATAAATGTTTCGAAATCTAGGTATCCCTATTTTTAGATATTCAATAGTTAGGACAGAAATGGCGAATTTTATTTAGAGCAAATTTATAGTAAAACAATAATTTGTCATATAACTTTAATTTTTCCAAAATGCATGATTATAGAAAATGACTTAACACCTATTCTAGACTGGCTAGATAAACATAACATGTGCCAAGATTTTCATGAATCATTAGGAATATGAAGTAGTCATAGTAATAATATAATGTCCCTTTTGTTATAGGTACAAATCATCACAATAAGTTAACATTACCTTAATTGTACAGTAACACAGTAAATTGTAAGCTAAACATATCACCAGAGAATATTTGAAGTCTAAACTACCCCAGTGAACCTGAGTCTAAGAGTAATATAATGCAGTTGGAATCATCTATGCACCGCTAAATACTTCATAAATATTCGCTCCCAATAATTTAAGTTTATCATTTAGAGTAAGCTGTTGGGTTAGCATGTCTGGAATGTTAGTGTTGCCTTTGCAAGTGTTTTTGGTGATGAGATCATTCATCACTGGCAGCAATTTAACAAAAAACATTTCCACTTTATTGACATCCACAAAAGGCTCAGGGGTTGCACCTAACTTCAAAGCTCCATTAGTTACCACATGCTCATCTACTTCTAAATGGTTTTTTGTCATGGGAGTTGATTTTGTCACAAATAAATTGGCTACTTCATCAATAACAGATGAAAAACTACGACTGACAGAAGAGATAGTGATTGAAGTTACTTCATCACTCTCCAAAATGTCCATTGTTTCCTTTACAATAGTATCTAATTTAGCTTCATTTATCTCAGCGTGTCCAACCAAGTAGTGCACCATTTTCTTCAAAGGGTCTCCCTCAGTGGTATCAGTGCACAGTATAGTCTGTACTGACCAAAACATCTGCTCCACTTCTTGAAGTGTTATCTTCTTTTTGAGAGAAATAGGTTCAACCACCCTTTTCACAGCTTTCTCGATCTGTTTAACCAAATCTTCTACACCTCGACCAACAAAGTGGTGACACAAAGATAAGTACTTTGCTTGGAGCTCACTGTCAATCAGTGGCTCATCTTCATGGACAGAATCTCTGTAGAGATAACCACCAATCACATTTAACTGTACCCTCAAGGTGACTTGCAAAATGCACAAAGCATACACAATTACACAAATTCTTGTAAAGATCATAATTTTTAACTGTTCCCATAGTTCTAATTTATTATCAGGATTTTCTTGCAACTTTTGCACAATTTCTTCAGTATTTAAAACACCAAGAATACTTTCTGAAACTATTTTCGACAGCGAAAGTATTGTTTGATTGCAGGTTCGTTCTGTACTTTCAAAATGTTGTTTTTTGCGAGTCATCTCAAAAAACCTTTTTGCTTCTTTCTCCTGCCATTCTCTTAGTTTTTTCTGAGCAAAACTGGTTAGTAAGTAAAGCCCACCCACTACGGCACCTGTCACTATGAACTTCCTCTTGTGGCGGTGTAAGAAGTTTCTGATGCTGGAAAACATGGTTGTTTATTTACTTATTTTTTTCCTACAATACTCTTGATCTTAAATTACTGGAATTCCAGGGGAGAGTCGGAACGGTATTTAGTTGTGTTCATAAGACGTTTAGTAATGAAGGTAGTGGCGTCAATGAATCTTTCTACACAATTCATGATGCACACTTCAGTCTTGGTGTCGAGGCGCGTGGCCGGCCGGCCCATGCAAGTGTCCCAACATGTGTCAGTTAAACCATGGACAAGCACCTGAAATGTTTAAGAAAAAAACGTCAAACACAATACCTACTGTATTAAGTTTAAATTAGATGATGAGTAATTCGTAATACTTGAATTAGTAAGCAATAAGCACTAAAATTACCAACGAAACATTAAAACTGAATTATTCATATCGACTTCGTTTTAAAACAGGCCAAAGGTCAGAAACTACGAGGTTATAATTTTCGTAGCAAGTAGGAACCCACTGCAGATGATGTTTATGTACATACAAAGTACAAACTGATTTTATCGCTTAATAATATAATTTAAATTACCATATTACCTGAAATCTTTGTTTCTGCGTTTCAGCAAGAATGAAATCTTCTAACTGTGGATCAACACTTTCCTTATCGGTCATAATCAGTTAAATACAATTTTTTTTTAATGTGATGCATTAAATTGATATTCTGCTTTAGAGATTTTATTGTAAACTATCTATTTACGTATTTTATTCAAGCTGCAGTACTTGCAAAAGGAAAATCTAAACGATGAAAAGAAAAACTGGCGAAATACCCTATCCAATTTCTACAGAAGAAATTGTTACAAATGAATGACAGTATGAACGAATGACAACACCAAAGAGCTTATAACTTATTAAAGGGTGACATTTGTCTATTTATCTTTGCTCGACCTGTTACCTTGATACGTCATCACTACACTAATCATAAGATACGAATCAAAGTAGGTATGTACGTCAACAGCACGTCGACCTACCCCAAAAGTCAAAAATTCTCCAATAGATTTTCAACTTTAAACCTGACATATAGAGTTCATTTTCAAATGAGAAAATTTGACATTTTGTGGTAGGTCGACGTGCTGTTGTCCGAATCACACAACGTGGCAACCAGGAAACAAAGTAAAATTTAGGATGGGACTATACTCAGCCGGAAACCGGTCCGGGTAAGCACGGTTTCAATCCATCGGCCTCGCTTAAGCAATAAGGTCGTTTTTTGAACGGATTCTTGCAGATTCTAACGGTACGGTACTTCGATCAAAGTCAGTGACGTGATTATTTTGTGGCACTCGCACTAGGCCCTCGGCTGTTTGAGCTGGTTCCGGCTGGATTTTTTAGGCAAGGTCTATACCAAGCCGGAGTACGTTATTACAGTGGGTTAACCTTAGTTCCGGACGAGCAAATGCGTTTTGAATAATACATAAAGTGTATACTAACTACGTACGTATAAGGGAGTACTTATGACAAGCACCCGGGCGGGGCGCGTGCACGAAGCGCTGCGTTTCGCGCGCTCTACTAAATTGTATGAAGTTGTATGCAACGGATTATGTCAATCGTCGGGCGCGCGTTAGTGGCGCGCTTCTTCTGGGTAGGGGTGCCATCCGTCCGGGTTTCCCCGGATTTGTCCTAGTTTGGAAGGCGGTTTATTATTTATTCTATTTTCTTTCTGTTTTATAATAGTTCTAGTAGTATTTTATTGTAGTTCTATTGCGTCTTGTTGATTTAATAATATACGCGTATTAGCGTAGTAAGTCTTTGTTCATCTCCTCTCCTGTTGGTTGTAGTAATCGTTTATTTTTTTAGCAGCGTACTTCGAAGTTTATCAAGCGACTAGACACTCTTACGATAAACAGTGATTTTATAATAGCGCGCCCGATACGCAGCGCCCCGGTTGCGCCTCTTATGCGCTTGTCATAATTACTCCCTAACACCTGGATTTTTAAAGTCTGAAATAAAAGGATTTATTAATAGCTTTTTAATTACCCGCATTTTTTACTTGTGGATGATAAGATAGAAAATACCGGTCTTGCAAGTGTATAGTTATTAAAAAGGTATAACTTGGTTTTCTCACTACGTGTTGCGTGCGTGGCCTTGGAACTTGAGCTCCGTGTACTAATCTGTGGTGGAATGATTTGTCAAAATGTACATTTTTTCCCTGGTGAAACTGACAGTGGTGCTGTAAAACGTAGTGATTTAATACTCCTTGGTGCTGGTGACTGTCAAATAAAATTGCCGGACAACATAACATAACCTAAAATTATATTTACAAATTATGTTTTAAATCAAATAGCATTGAAAATTGAAATATGTCTGAAATGAATATTTGGAAATTTATAGAAGACGGTGATTTGTCGGGTTACACTTTCATTGTCCCAAGCGTAGCTGTGGGTAATGTCGGTCAACTCGCTTGTGACTTGCTAATTTCTTCCTTGGATATGGTGAAAATAGCTTCGGTATACAGTCCTGCTATTATTCCAGTAATAGGATATGATCCGTATGACTTAAATTCTTCAAAATTAACCACATCTTTTGAGATCTACAAATGTGCTCCGAGAAACTTAATTGTTGTACAACTAAGGGCTCCGTTAGTTTATAACTATGCACGAGCGTTTTTAGAAGAAGTCATAACTAAATTTAAGGAGCGAAATGTTAAAGACGTTGTTATATTGAGTAGCAGCTTTGCCCATGAAAATAAACATATATCAACATCACCATTTAGATTTGTTGCAAGTGACTTATCCTCATTTAAGTCTAAAGTGAAGACCTTGAATTGGATGGAGCATGAATCACATGATACAAGGCTCAAAATATATGGTGGAGGATTTGCATCATTATTATATGAAATATGCAGAGAAAAATCATTGCCTTGCCTAATTCTTTACAAATACTGTTCTGAAGGAAATAATATACCTGATGCGTATGACATGATTTACCATATAACAAGCCTGTTGCCACTATTTTCAGAAAAGTCTGATCTAATGGCACAACTTATTCAACCTGTGTCTTGGAAGTTTCTTTTTGGAAGACCCCCTCCAAAGGATATTTATTGACAATATTTTGTTCGTTATAATTTAATAAAAAAATTAAAATAACATTTTTTGTTTTATTTTTCTGTGGGTTTATCAGGTGGCTCGGAACTGAAATCAGGACTAGGATATTTATTTTTACAATACTTTATGACCCGGCGCCGAGTCTTGCTGGAAGGACCATACTTGGTTATTGAACATGCTGTTGATAAGGGGCTTAACTACCTTCTCAAGAATGGTATCTTGATACACTTATGCCGATGTTTTGATACCTTTCACAAAAATATGGCTCAGTCACTCCTTCATAGCTAACTCCCCATCAAACCATTACTGAAGTCGAATAATGCCCACGTTGCACTCTGTCGACTAATTGGGTAGCTTCCTTAGAGCTTTGAGCATAAATACGCTCATTTTGTTTGTTAAAATGTTGCTCAATTGTAAACATTTTCTCATCCGTAAACAAAAATTTTCTGTGACCTCCCTTTGTGTACCGCTTCGGTAGTTGTTTTGATTTTACCACCCTATTCCTTTTTTAATTATCAGTTAAGAAATGACTAGTACGTCTCTTAAATGCTGCAAGTCCTAAGTCATCTTTTAAAATACGCAACATGGTTCTAGGTGCTATCTTCATTTCCCAAGATAAAATCTTTTGCTTTCGGACAGGATTTCTTCGAATTCTTTCCCTTACTGCTTCGATCACCTTTTTCGTACGAACACTAAGTGGACGGCCAGACCTTTTATTGTCACAAACAGAGGAAGTCTCATTGTATCTATTAATAGCCCGGTACACAAATATTTATTTATTTATTTGACAGTGATGACATGACAACACTGTCTATTTGGCTACGGGCGGATTGCCCTCTACCAGTGTCGAGTAAAAAACGGGGAATCAGGGAAATATTAAGGCCTAAGATCGAAATTTGGAAAAAAAGGAGTTACAACGAGATCAGGAGACTAGGGAAAGGTAGAATAACTTCTATTACATGGGAATAAAATAAATATAACATTAGGTTTGTGCCACGTTTCTGACAGAGCAAAAACAAATGGCTCATACATATTAATTAAATAATAAAAATCACTCTTTTTGCTTAAAATACTCTGGCAATTCCATTGAATTACTTTGGCGTGTAAATCCATCTTGGAGGAATCGAATGCAACTTTCTATTATGGGGGCAGCGTTGGACGGTGAGTTTGAATTAAATTGGGAAACTAAATTAATTAGGACTACAATAAGGTCTGTAAGATTCGATTTTTGCTGATCTTGGGGCTGGCTCATAATGGCGCAACCATCCCTTGGGGAGGGGAAGGAATAATCCTTAATTAAATCACTATGAGCTTTTTTGTCATAGCCCTTAGAAAACGATGGTGAAGGGCGAGGGGTCAAAAGAACTGTTTTTTTATAAGAATTTGTTGCCTTGGAAGTTTTAATTTTAGCAGAAGTATCCCGAGGACTGATCACTTGTGTTACATTTTCAGGACTGGAGGACAAAATATCAGCATATGACTTGGAAGCCGGAGGGTGAAGTTTGGAAGCTTCTACATAAGAAATTGAATTTTCAGCCATATAAGTCTTAATATTTTTTTGGCGCATGAATTCTGGACAAGACTTACTGGTTGCAAAATGTGAACCAGAACACAAACAACAAGAGGCATGATGATCATCAATAGCATAAGAATTTCCAAAATGGCTCTGTCCACACTTAAAGCAACGGGGCTTTGATCTGCATTGTGTTTTAGTATGGCCAAACCGGCAGCAGTTAAAACACTGAATTGTAGGGAAAATGTACAAATCTACTGGTAAAGCATTGTAACAAATGAAGACTCGTTTGGGCAAAGTTTGTCCATCAAATGTGATAACTACTGTTTGGGATGGCTTCCAAGATGCAGAACCATCAATAGAAGTTTTGAAATTAAGGCGTCTTACTTTCATTATTTCTCCACATCCAATTGGTACAGACATGTTAGCTTTAACTTCATCAGGTGACCAATCCGCAGGAACACCACGAACAAGACCCATTCTGGTGACATTGAATGTAGGTACAAAGGCTTTCAATTTGTTAGATTCCAAGCTATAATGGCCCATAAAGAAGTTAGCATCAGAGAACTTCAAGAATGATACTGATATTTTATTACGGCCAATACTTTTAACACTGCCATCAATTATATTTTTGAAGGAATACTTTTTTAAGAATTTCCCAACCTCAATCGGGTGCAAAGTGGCTCCGTCATTAGGAGAGGCTAAGACTTTTTGCACATGAACAACATATGGAGCAATATCTGAGTCATTGTAAGTTTTACGCCCTATAGGTGTGTTATTATTCGGCAAGTCTTGACTATTGGCAACTGCATGTGGAACTAAAGCAGGCAAATCATTCTGGCGCGGTACAGATTCTCGGTTTACTTGGCCTAATTTTTTACGCTTTCGTTTAATAATATGCTCATGTTCTGTAGCTGAAGTTGAAATATCGGTGTCAGAATCGTTTGTAATAGTTACAAAGTATCCTGCCGGAGGTGGAGAAAGGTTAACATCAGGAAGATCGGCAAGTTCGTCGGATAAAAGTGGAGGAGGTGACCCTCCCGGATCATCGGGAGGATCATTCATTTTCAAAAGAAAACTGTGCAACTCACCTACTTTTTCCCAAATAAACACTACTAAACAATAAATATATGTATACAAATAATAGTTATCTACACAAACACTACCCTCCTGAACGCAATCTCTTAAATATAAAAAATAAAATTCAGAAGGAAAAAAAGACGCCCGTCGAGTCTAAAGATTCCCGCGCTTTTCTCTACACAAATATTTAACTAAAATCAAGTGTATGGAGAGTTTTAAAAATTGCCAGATTCCAAATTCAAATGTAATATTTTTTTATTTTTAATTGTACTTTATTTATGGCCAGACTGTGTATATTAAGATATGCAATTTCCTGCAACCTTTACCCAGGTCGTCTGTCCACCTTGTGGGTGGACGTCCCACGCTGCGCTTGCCAGAAGCCGCTGGATGCAGGCCGCTTTCACATGGTTTAAGCCTAGTCTATTTTTTTTATAGTAAGGCCAATGATGTTTAAGTCTATATCTATACTAATATTATAAAGAGGAAAGATTTGTACCTATTTTTGTATGTTTGTAATGAATAGGCTCAAAAAGTACTGGGCCGATTTAAAAAATTCTTTCACCAATAGAATGCTACATTCTTCCAATTTGACATAGGCTACATAACATTTTGAAAAAAATTAGGGATCCTTGGTAAAATTTGAACAATGTAACCGAAGGTGTAGAAAAATGAGTCTTAAAATGTCTTTCGTCGAATGCGCTGCCGAAACTATTAGCGATAATTGTCTACCCCGTGCGAAGCCGGGACGGGGTGCTAGTATTATATATATATGGTAACTATGACTACAAAATTGAGTTCGGCCGTAATTTATTTGCTATGACCCTTAGTTTTTACAGCTATTAATTTTAGTGGCATAGAAGAAAACATTAAGATCTTAGTGGTAGGTATACCTACCTACTTGGTAACTCTGAAAGGCTATCTTACACAACAGTGTCATGCATAATTCACTCATCACCAGGGGCATTATGTAAGTAGGTTTGGAAAGCATGGGTACACTACTTATTTCCCTGCGAAAAAAACGGTAACATTTATTCTTATTTGAAATGTGTACCGTCTGAGCCAGAGTCCTAGAGAGATCTCGCATATCTAGGCTGATAACGACTCATAGTAAGTACCAAGGTTTCATCGTTTGTGTGTGACGCAATAGTTTTTTTTAAAAATGAAAAAATCCAGGCTCAGATAACCAGAATTTCACCTTTTCGGACACTCTGGATCTCAACTTCCAGAGGGTTTCAGGGCCCTGTTTCTTATAAAAAGTATAGTGACTTGATATGTGAAGGCATCTAAAGTAGTAGTTTCATCATGTTTCAGTTTCATCGCGCATGAAGGGTTCCGTACCATTATATCTATAAAAACGGCGAAAAAAATCACGTTTTTTTGTATAAGAGGCCCCATAAATATTTATATTATTCGGGTTTTTAGTATTTGCTGTTATAGCTGCAACAGAAATATACCATCTGTAAAAATTTCAACTTTACAGCTATCACGGTTCATGAGATACAGCCTGGTGACCTAAGTCATCTTTCTGGTGACAGACGGACAGAAAGACAGAAAGAAAGATAGACAGACAGACAGACGGACAGCGGAGCCTTAGTAATAGGGTCCCGTTTTACCCTTTTGGTACGGAACCCTAAAAACGTGTGGTCAGATAGCCTGATATCCAGCCGTCTAGTGAGTAAATTTGATTTTCTAGAAAGTATTATTACCTTAATAAATAAAAAATATTATCTTTACAAACTGAACCTAATTACAAAGTAGAATGGAGCCTCCATTAAGCAAAACAAGCCTGTATTTGAGGCCCCGCTTTTCCTTAAATAAGTTATATAACATTTTTTCCTCTAATCATGTAAATTAAAAGTTAAAGTTAGTGTTTGTATATATATAATGTGTGTGTGTTACTCTTAACAGCTAAGCAATGCTATTTAGAAGAAGTTAAATTTTATCATATTATATGTTTTTGGGCTGTTTATTTACTATTTTAATAAAAGTTTTTTATATTCGAAATAAGTTTTATCATAAATGTATATTTTACAGGACTGCCGAACCCGAGTTACATTGTCTACTAGCAAACTTAGTTTTTGTTACAATCACCATGGCTACAGAATCTTTTCGACGTTTTTCCAATACACGCGGGTAAAATTTTAAGGAATTGTGGGTTTTAGAGTTATTATAATTATATATAATTTTCTGACCACTTTTTCATAGGCATAGGCATAGGTTTCATATTTGATACAATTTTTCGATAGAGAACCGATTCTAGAGATATGGTTTTTACTTTAGTGACGCGATATTTGACAGTTCTCGACCAGATTTGAACCTTTGTTACCCACGCGTTTAGAAGACATTCTAAAACTGTTGGCTCAGACAGCCGGATGCTGGCTATCTGAGCTAGCCAGTTCTACCACATCTAAATATTCTACTTAGCTGAAAACTCATCTAATCCTTAGTCGTTTGTGACGGCTTTAAGTGCCGGCAAACAAAAGAAAAAAACATCTCAATTGTTTTCTATACCGTCACCTACAATTCGTTATCAGTCTAGATATGCGAGAGATCTCTCAGAGGCTCAGACGGCCAGCCGTACATCCAGATGTACAGTTAGAAATGGGATAAAAAGTATTTAAAGAATATTAAGTACTAACAATTACTATAACCGGTATTCTCTCATTTATTTATTCATTCTGACATGTTATTTATCAGGGTTGTAAATAAGCGCATCGTGATTAAAGCGGGTCAGTGATTCAGAACGCCCGGCGGGTTGGCGTACACGCTGCTACGCTGCTGGAAACTGCTGACCAGAGTCGGAGTTAGGGCATACTATATGTTTTATCTCATGGTATTAAGAATTTTTATCAAGTTGTATCAAGTATCGTGATAACATGGCGCAAGGTTCGTTTGCGCTCATTTCGAATTCTCCCACACACTTTCCAAATCCCCTTCATTATTTAAAGCTTTAAGGACATAAGGTGCCTAGCTAGGTACCGTTTTACGGTTCCGAACGTCCGAATAAAAAATAAAGCCGTTATAAGATCAAATTAGCTGTACATGACCTAAGAGACACAGTTCATGCACAGCTAATTTGTTCCGAAACTTAAAGTATGAAACACACATTAATATTTGTGACCCAAAAACGGACATTTAACCTGAATAAGTGAACTTTAGATACGTTTTTTAAATTCTACATTACTGTAAAAACCTAATGTACGAAACCCTTATCTCGCGAGTTCAACTTGCTCTTGTCCGTTTTTTTTGTTTTCATATTTCTGCCTTTAGAGATTTAATTAATATAATTTATTTATTTAATTCAGGCAGTACATTATAAATAATACAGGCCCATATTATAAATACCTTATTATCTAACATACATAAAATAATAAATTTAAAAATACACTATAAATAAAACATATCTAAACATACCTGTGACCACGAACGCTGTAAAGTGTTCGAAACGTCAGGTTAAATAAAATGTTAATAAATCGCGAAATAATCCGTAAAAGTAGTTTCATTTAAATGTATCGTGTTCGCGTAAATAAAAGACAACAGTAAAAGACAACAGTATATCTAAGGAGCACAGACTGGCGCTAGCTAAATTACAGAAAGCATAATTTCGTAACCGACATTCGCGTGATACAACATCCCGACTAGAGTTAAATCATTGTCGCACCAAGTTGCAGTACATATTGAAAAAATGAAGACCGCGTATTCTAATCCTTTTTCAAGGACCTTAATAGCATGCATCTTTCTTAGCGTATGAAAACCACATATAACTTTTACCGAAGATTTAAAACAACGGAAAAATACAGGAAGAAGACCACATATATACCTATTTCTAATTGGGAAAAGGAACTATCAAAATCTTAAGGTCCAGCCATATCTCTATGTAAGAACGGGAATATAAATGACCTTTGCGAAGGCCCAAGCAATGAAGAAGTTGCTAAAATAATCAATAGTATGCGGCACAGCACCAGGTATTGACCAAGTAGTCACGGAACTATTTAAAGCTCTACCTACGAGATGTTCACAGACCCAATGGAGCACTTTAGGAATGCATGGCAAAGCAATATCATACCATCAGCCTGGACGCAAACCGTCCAAATTCCGATACCAAAAAAAAACGAACCCGAAATCGACTAACGAATATGAGCGCATTTCGACATGCTGTACTGTACTGGCTATAGAATATATGCCAACTTTATTCTGTCCCGTCTTGATAAATTTACTAAAAGCCTAAGCAACTATCAAGCAGCCTTCCTAGAAAGTAGATCTACCGATGATCATATTTTTACTCTCCGTAGAATTTTACTTTTTAATTTTACACGTACTCCACAGCGCTATAAAACTCAAAGCGAAAAGGCTAAAGATTGGCAGGCCCATATTTTTGTGGAAGGACTCGCTCTAACATGATCTGAAATACTTTAATAAAACCCTAATAGAATGTAAACACCTAGCCGTAAAGAAAAAGGAGGTGAGACAAGCAGCTTAAACAATATTCGAAATAGAAGAAACTGACAGTGAATCCGACGCCAGAAGCTCATACGAAACAACAACACTCATGAAATAATGACGCAGAACAACTAGCAAGCCAAACCAAGTAACAAGATAACATAATCATCAGGAAAAAACCACAACACCCAAGGCCAGATTGCCCAACCCATCATCATCAACGCTCAATCCTTACAACAATAAACCCGTCTTTACCCATTTTCCTAGACCAGGCTCTGGATACATATCTACTTGGTTGTGGTCGATTGGTTTCAGCCGACTTGTGCTTGTCGGTTGGCTGGTCGGCCGTCCTATCCCATCCCAGAGCGTGTCCCTCCTTATAAAATGTGCTACCTGGTATGCCGGTTTGACCGGAGCAGGCTTTGATCCTGGCTGGGCTAGTACCTCGTATCGTATCGTATCGTATCGTAAATACACTATAAATAATATAATAATATTTAGGTAATCTTTGATAGAGACTTTTGCAAATATAGTAGGTATAGGTAGTAGTAGAATAGGAGTAGGTATTAGTTTTTTCCAAAACACTGTAACGGTATAAGATTAAGAAAGCTGTTATCAACATTTTATATTGCTCGGTCTATTAAGGCTTTCGGGTGTTGTCTGTTCGTTAGACAATCAATGCGCCTATTTAATTGTAGGAATTTTTTCAACGTATAAATAAATGTTCTTAGAAGTAAAAAAAATAGCGCATCCAACTAATACTTTTAAGGATATATTTCCTCATAGAAGCAGAAAAACATATACCTTTTTTTTCATTTCACTTTTCCGTTGCAGAACCTAAAAAAATAAACAAAGCGCATCGCAGTCCGGGTCAAGTTTACTGTTCAGCGTAACCTCGTTTGACTTAACTTTTAGCGAAATTGCATTTTGGGTTAAGTGCACAGCTGCGTAACGGGTAAACCCTTACGACACAATTTTTATTGTTTCTTTTGGGATTTATTCGAAAGAAACATGCCCGTATTTTACGAAATTATGTCTTCACTTTTTTAAAGGAAACAGGAATGACAACAACAGTCTTGAGCTCAGTCTCTAGTCTAGGAAAAAAAAAACTCAAGGGAAAAATAAAAACACAGGAAGAAGCGAAAAATAAACAAACCTATTCCGCGAAAAACAATTCTACAGAAGGTAATCTGTCGATTGTCCAATAAGGGCGGCACTGAAAGATGAATCCTGGCTGCGGTAGTGACGGCCCTGGATGAATCTCCTTTAATTGATTCGACGCAGGATTGCTCTGCACCACTGCCCAGAGATAAGCGGACATTTTTAACCAGTCCATTGTTTAAAAAATGAAGACTTCGCCCGCTGGTTTGGGGCTCGGTAAATAGGCAACCCTTTTTTCAGCGAAGCTTTTAGGAGTGTTGTGAATAATTTGTTGGCTCCGGAAATTTTCTAAATTTTAATGGGTATTTATTTTCGTTTTCGGGGATGTTGGGACTTCGTTATCTGTTGTAATGTAATGTATTTATAGGATTCGACATTTCAATGGCCTATGGTTGAGCAATTTGGATTGTGTACTGTGTACTTACATTTAAATAAGTTTGTTTTTAAATAATCCAGATAACGCAAATGAAGAATATTCTTATATAAAATGTTGCAGTTTATGAAGTTATTGCAGTTGCAGTAAGTGAAAACATTCGCCATACAAAGTTATGGACAAAAGTAGGTTTCTCCGCGGTTTTATTGAAAAAGACACTAAGTTTATCATGGCAGATACCGTCCATCAAAAATTTCAATAGGTCCCTTTTCAGCGGGGAGGAGCAGTTTGTCCACTTTATGAGTTGTAAAACATCTTCAGCGCTAAAATGTTGCACATTGTTTATATCCAGCGAGGACTGTAAGCGCTATTTACCTTTAATGGCGGCTATATTCAGCAAATGCGTACATTTTATGGTACTTCCTTTCACGGGTTGCTCCATTATTGTGGTACCAATCTGTAAAACAATTTCCAATTTGGAAGGGTAAAATTCGATTAAGGTGGGATAAAGCGGTCGCTGTAAACACCAGAGGACACAAAGGCAATTTGGGCAACACATTTGCGACAAATATTGAGTTCCGATAATGGTATAACATCTACGATCTCGACGATATGAAAATCCAATTTGTTATATTAATTAAACATGGGAATTCTTATTTCAAAGAGTTGATACTGTAGTTTCTTAAGAATGTTAACACATCCTGCCTTTATTGAGATTGTACAAGAAGTAAAAACGTATTTAATATATTTATTTAATACACACGTCACACACATATAAAGGAGCATAATTACCTGCAAAAATATTGCATTATAGTTTTAATCGAAGTTCCAAACAGAAATTCCATTACCGCATTTTTCTCGGAAACTGTGTATTTTACAAGACAATGTAATATTTAATGACCGACTAGTAAAATATATAGCTTTGTTCATTGACTTATATATTACTTCGTAAGGACAGGGCGGACCACACGTCTGGGTGTTGGACCTAAAGAGACCCGAAAATGACCCGACCGAGGCCGATGTGACGTAGTCAGTGGTCGGCGGTCATCGGGATCTGACATTTGTATGAAAAAATAAAAATGCCTAGATGTTCACTGAAAGGTTGCTTAAATTACGACAGAAAGGTCATTAAAAAAAATTCTAATATTACTTCTCACCAATAAGCCGCATATTTGATAAACACTAAACTTATTTACATTACTTTAACAATTTTCTAACTTCTTTGTCAATTTTACGAAGCAACGCCATATTTACCGCGCAAAATCGATACAACTTTGTAGCGGCGTGCATTAGTTGTATGGTTATAGTATAGCCATAATAGTGCTCACAGTGCACTAAGTGCTGTCCAGTACATGCGATTTAATATAAATATTTTATTTTATGATAATTTATTGAATACTTATTTTAAGTTTACGTGATGCACTATGAGTTAAAAATTTAAAACATGCAAAAATAACAAAAGGCAAAAGTTTAAAAAAAAATGTTTTATTCGAAGGACAGTGAAATGTAATAAATAAAAACATAAATTATCTGATATAGTTTTTTTTTAAGTTTTAAGGTATGATTCCGTATATAAAAATAAATTGTATCCACAAACACTCAATTATCTAGCCAAACTAAGCAAATCTTGTGCTATTGCGACTAGATACAGATAATAAACATATTTAAATACATTTATAAACATACTTAAATACATTTACAAACATACTTAAATACATTTATATTTATTAATATTCATTCTATAGACACGAAAATTAACGAAGTAAAACAAACGAAGTTCCTAGGTTTAACTATATAACAAGACGTGAATTGGAAAACGCATATAGATAATGTTTGTACAGCAGGCAAGAGCTTTGGCAAGAGCTGCGCGCGAGCCGCGCGAACGCGACCTTTAAACTGACTTGAATGTGAACCAGAACCGCACGCGCGCAGCTCGCGCGCACTGTACAAGTTTTGCATGAGTTGCGCTAAAGAGACGCACTAATCGGTTGCAGTAACGGATCGCGTGCCACGCGTGTGCAGCTCGCGCGCGACCTGCGCATTCGTGGCGCGTTCGCCAGATCTGGACCTATCCTTACAGAGTCATCAAGTTTATTTATGCCTTAAAGCAGGTTAGATCTGTAACAAAAACTGTGATTGCTACCTATCATGCATTGTAGGTTCTAAATTACGCTACAGTTTACTGATGTGGGGCAATAGCACTAATATAAATAGAGCTTTTATTGCCATAAAAAGATGCATAAGACCAATATGCGGTGTCCCTCCACGAACATCATGTCGTCCTCTATTTGCACAATTTTAATTACTAACATTGACGTCTCTGTATATATTTGAAACATGTGTATTTGTATATTCTTTTAAACTTTCATGGTCACTAACATTAGAATAGTTTGTTACGGGATTGCTACCATGTACCTTATTTTTGAGTTCCCGATATTTCGGCACTGTTGCAAGCGCCATGATCACGGAGTAACTGAAGATCTTGCGGGTAAGTTGTTAAGGGCAAACATATCGGTCTACCCTCTTTCGCAGTCTTTTATTGCACGCGTCGGTACCATTGTCTACAAACTCACTATTTTCTCGCACCTGTTCTCGACACACAACACTAACAGTATCTGACCGCGACACAGCAGGTTGTTGTTTTTTCCGGTTTTTGCACATACGAATCACTGGATTCCAGAAACTTGACAATTTAAACCCATCCTCACGATTGAAATTTTTGTACTTTGTAATTTCAATCGCTTCCCTGACCATTCTTGGTATGTAGTGGCGTTCTGTCGAAATGATCTGAGGGTTGTGAAACTCAATCCAGTGATTGAGACCTGATTCCAACAAATGTTCCGCGATTGCCGATTTCTGTTTGTCGTTGTTTTTGACCGCTTTTATGTGTTCCTTCATTCGGCACGCTATGGTACGTTTTGTTTGGCCGATATATGAACTGCCACAGCTGCAGTCAATCTTATAGACACCCGGTTTCTCCATTGGGAAACTATCTTTTGGAGATCGTAGACATTGTGTTACTTTTCTTAATGGAGTGAAGACAGTATTAAGTGAGTATTTATGAAGTACGTTTGAGATCTTGTCTGTCACTCCTCTTATGTATGGCAAGAACACAGGTTGCCTGTCTACTGTGTCTTTAAAGTGTCTTGATTTGTGTCTAGATGGTAGCTGCCCTCTATATCCATTATTCTGTAAGACTTTCTGAACATGTTCCAACTCTTGGTTTAAGTGTTCAAGGTCACACAAGTCATAGGCTCGATTTGTCAGTGCAGTTACTACAGAATTAAGATGTCGAGGGTGGTGATGCGAGGTTGCGTTGAGATAGCGGTCAGTGTGAGTGGATTTTCTATAGACAGAGTGACTCAGTGAACCGTCACTCCGCACTTCAATCTTCACATCCAAAAATGCTAGGCTTCTGTTTTCTTCTATCTCGCAGGTAAAATTTATTTTTGGATGGATACCATTTAAATATGACAGGTGAGTTTCTACATCTTGGTTGTTTCCTCTCAATACACAGAATACGTCGTCTACATACCTCTTCCATAGTTTGATTTCGGTGCGGGCGGTGGCCAGGGATTTTTCTTCGAAAAACTCCATCCAAATATTAGCTATAACTGGAGCTACGGGGCTGCCCATCGCGACTCCGTCTATTTGGAGATAGTATTGACCCTGGTATACAAAGAAATTCTTCGACAAACAATGATGTATAAGTGTGCCATATTCCATCGGGATGTCATTATCTTCCAACTTTACCTTAACCACTTCAAGACAATCTGCTACTGGGACATTTGTGAAGAGTGATTCTACGTCAAAACTGACCATCAACTCATCCACATCAACCTTGTTTTGGTGCAGGATTTCAATGAAGTGACGAGAATCTTTGACAAACGATGACGTACGGCCTACTAATGGTTGCAAGACTTTAGCTACGTGCTTGGCCAGGTCATACGTAGGTGAGTCTATCTGACTCACAATCGGTCGTAGTGGCACGTTCTGCTTGTGTACTTTAGGCAAGCCATATAGTTTCGGGGGCTGGACATTTCTAGGCCGCAGTAAGTATTTAAAAGTCTCGTCGTCGAAAACGTCCTCGCACTGTCTAATGAGTGAGCGAGTGCTTCGATCCGTTCTCGCCGTCGGGTTGTAATTTACCTTCTTGTATGTATTGACATCACTGAGTAGATTTTGGATCTTTCTATCGTACTCAACGACATCCATTATAACAGTCGCGTTCCCTTTATCAGCTTTCAGAACCAGTATTGTTTCATCCTTTCGGAGGTCATTCAGCGCAGTTGATTCAGAAGAAGTGATATTCGGTTTTGGTGGTGCTACGTGGCGTAATATCACGGCAATATCCTGTCTTAATGTATCCGCGTCTACAGATGGTATTTTATTACGCACGATACATATAGAAAATCCACTCACACTGACCGCTATCTCAACGCAACCTCGCATCACCACCCTCGACATCTTAATTCTGTAGTAACTGCACTGACAAATCGAGCCTATGACGTGTGTGACCTTGAACACTTAAACCAAGAGTTGGAACATGTTCAGAAAGTCTTACAGAATAATGGATATAGAGGGCAGCTACCATCTAGACACAAATCAAGACACTTTAAAGACACAGTAGACAGGCAACCTGTGTTCTTGCCATACATAAGAGGAGTGACAGACAAGATCTCAAACGTACTTCATAAATACTCACTTAATACTGTCTTCACTCTATTAAGAAAAGTAACACAATGTCTACGATCTCCAAAAGATAGTTTCCCAATGGAGAAACCGGGTGTCTATAAGATTGACTGCAGCTGTGGCAGTTCATATATCGGCCAAACAAAACGTACCATAGCGTGCCGAATGAAGGAACACATAAAAGCGGTCAAAAACAACGACAAACAGAAATCGGCAATCGCGGAACATTTGTTGGAATCAGGTCTCAATCACTGGATTGAGTTTCACAACCCTCAGATCATTTCGACAGAACGCCACTACATACCAAGAATGGTCAGGGAAGCGATTGAAATTACAAAGTACAAAAATTTCAATCGTGAGGATGGGTTTAAATTGTCAAGTGTCTGGAATCCAGTGATTCGTATGTGCAAAAACCGGAAAAAACAACAACCTGCTGTGTCGCGGTCAGATACTGTTAGTGTTGTGTGTCGAGAACAGGTGCGAGAAAATAGTGAGTTTGTAGACAATGGTACCGACGCGTGCAATAAAAGACTGCGAAAGAGGGTAGACCGATATGTTTGCCCTTAACAACTTACCCGCAAGATCTTCAGTTACTCCGTGATCATGGCGCTTGCAACAGTGCCGAAATATCGGGAACTCAAAAATAAGGTACATGGTAGCAATCCCGTAACAAACTATTCTAATGTGTATTTGTAATGCAAATTATGCATATTTTTAATAGGGCATTTGACATTTATCCACGGAACACAAGAAATCAAAATATCCTGGTACTACTAAAAACTTCAATAACAATGCAGTATAAAAAAAGCTGCATGACAATGAGTATAAAAAAATCTTCAATAATATACCTACTAATGAATTCAAAACATTGAATAATAATCAATTTAAAACAAAACTGAATAAGTGGCTAATCTCACATACCTACCATAAAGGAGTTTTTTTAAATAATAAATTTTAATTTCAACATAATTATGATATGACTGACATCTATGTAATTTAATTTAATGCAATTTTAGACTCAATTTTATATTTAATTTTAGTTCAATTTTATATTTAATATGCATGCCTTGTTTTGGCTAAACATGCTTGGCACGTTCATTTTAAAACACCTATGCATACCGTGTTTAAGCATATAAAGATTATTTTATTTTATTTCATTTATGTTGACGTATTTAATACGAAAAAGCAAAAAGTTATATTTACTCTGACACTACTTTAAATATAACATCTGTGCAATAAAAACTTTTTTCTTAGTTCCTCTTTCGTTTTAAGCCGCTCTTACAAGGTTGCTATTTGACAGTTGACATCAAAGTCTAACAGATGGGGTAAGTGTGTCATGTATGGAGGAAATGCAAGGCGATTTGTTCTGTCAGCCGTATCTTTACTTTTAACATCAATGGCTTTGTTACTAAAGGATAATGTAGAATTATTCTAATGGTAAAATATTTTTGAAATCAGACTCTTAAAACAATCTCAAATCTGTCAATTTCGTACGTCAGTATACGAAATTTGACAAGAATTGACAGATTTGAGATTGTTTTAAGAGTTCATGGTTACCCCTCAGGAGTTTTTAGGTTGATTCGTGTCAAACATACAAAACCTTTCCCCATTCATAATATTAGTATAGATAAATTTATTCTTTGTGTAGTCGTCGTGGTAGGTACGGACAACAGCACGTCGACCTACCACAAAATGTCAAATTTTCTCATTTGAAAATGAACTCTATATGTCAGGCTTAAAGTTGAAAATTTATTGGAGAATTTTTGACTTTTGGGGTAGGTCGACGTGCTGTTGACTGTACAAGCTTTGCCTAGTTTTAGACTGGTTAATTAGTGTGATTGTTGGAAGAATCTATACTTAATTCTATCTCAGTTCGAGTACTAATAACATACCTAAACATTAAAATTTGTTATTAGGTCATAGTATATGATTAAGTAATAAATAAATAAATAAATATTAATTAAACAACATCACATACGATTACCTAAAGTGCTCTGATCCTAAGGTAAGTAGCTAAAGCACTTGTGTTATAGAAATCAGATACAACGACGGTACCACAACCACCAGACCCGAGACAATATAGAAAAGTTCGTTTTCCACACTGACCCGACCGGGTACCGAACCCGGAACCTCAGAGATGGCGACGCCATATAGTCCGGCGTGCTCGCCTTTTATTATGCTTAGGCGTCCAGCCCGAACCTTCAAACTAAGAATTGGTATTGAGATTGTATGCCGCATTCCACTATTTGTACTCTAAGCCGACATAATATATTGTTTAGATAGGCTGCGATCAACAACTAGGCCAAGCCTATAAAGTGGATTAGCAATTCTATCAGATTGTACATCAGGTGAGATATCGTTCTCTGTTTGCTTACTCGATTTCAGGATTACCTATGATTGCCGTAATGCATACCTACTATCCTCTCCATGAAAATAATGTTAAAGAGGTATAGACTAGATAGAGAGAGGGGCTGTATAGACATCTTGTCTACTTAGTGTCTTGGAAAGTCACAACAAAAATATTCTTCAAGTTTGATCGCAAAATTCTTAATGACTTACAAATAATGTTATGTATAATGTAGCATCAATCAGGCAGCAAATCAACCAGGCAAGAAAAATGTACATAGTACTTCCAGAATGAGGTAAACCAGACTGCAAGCAATGTATGTATACAGCATACTGCTTTATATGTACCTATAACATTTTCTACTTACAATTTAAGACGCTTGAGCAGCTGCGTACACAAGTACGTCGCATCGCCTACATCCTACTAAGCGTATTATATTAGATCCCAAGTCGATTGAGAGTCAATCGGATCGCAACACGCTCAAATAGAAAGCTTCCGTCAACATAGCCATGTTTATAGTGTATTGATTGGATTTAAGAGTCTTCAAAGCTAGCTATATTGCAACTGCCAATCCAGAATGATAATAAGGTAGGTTACAAGGTACTCCGGAAGTACTCTTCTAAACATATACAAATCCTAAAACACAATGAACTATTCTTATTTGACAAGTCGATAGGTTGTGTGCCCTTTTACCTTGCCGAAACAATATAACAGTCTTTGATAATACCTACATTGATACAAGATAATTGATTGTTTTAGTTTTTTAAATAATAATATGACTATGATATTCAATCCGTCTTTATTTTCTTCGTAACAATTAAAGTTGAAGAAGTGATTTCTTCAAGTAATACTCAATAATACCCGTACTAGCTGTTCCACTTTACGTCGAACTTTAGAGATGGCGACGCCATATAGTCCGGCGTGAAGATTCTTCAATCTTCGACATTTCAGGAAAAAAACAGTTACGCGAAACCCTAACCATCAAATTCACCCATAACCCCGTGTTTCTGAATCGCACTCGTAAAAAAGATATTTTCACAAGTTTTAAACATTTCGCGTGCGCTTGTAAAAAATCTCTACGTCTCTCTGTATGTATACCCTGAAAGATAACGTAACGTTGTCTTTATAGCGCCATAAAGTAGTTATTGCTGCGAGGCGATAACGTCGATTTATAACACTTTAGTTGGTTCTGGGCGCCCCATTTTGAGGGCCCCGCTAGCACACATCTCGTCTTTTCCTGTGTCCGTTATATACACTCCTGCTTATCTGGATGGGTTCTAAAATACGGGTATAAACTGACGGCCATTCATGCGGGGTATCAAATTATTTTTTCATGCTTGCTATCTCTACATAAATGGGGCGGTGACTTGCACTAAATCTGAAAGAGGTCATAGTTGTGAATTACCCTAGCTGATTGAAGTTCAGCACTTATATCTAACTAAAATTGTATATTGTCTGGCCCAAACCATACTTTATAATTTTTATAAGATATATAATCGCGATTAATGATTATCTAATAAAAAATATAAATTAAGATAAGATAGGTAGGTGGTTTATGTAAATAAAACCTTCGCAATTATAATTTATCTTTAAATTTTAAATTATTGTTCGAAGGATTGTTAAATAGACATTAAAAATGCGTATTTCAATTTTGTGTAATAAGCTGAAAATTACTGGCGAAGTGGTAAGCACGTTATATTTAATTGCAACGTGGGTAGGCCGTAAAGTAAATTTTTATTGCGGTGCGGTGACGTAAATATGAATTGTCCAGCGAAATATGAGTGTCCATTGTTACTGTGCAATATGAGTGTCCAATGCCTGCGCCGTTACTATCGTGTTTGTCACTATTTTATTCCTAGAACTATTTACATATCATTTAACTCTTTTTTCCCTAGTTACTTATTTCAAAAAGATTTCAAACAACCTCTGACTTTGAGCTAAAAAGATAAGATTACATAAATTTGCATTTTTTGTATTCCAGATTGAGAATTAAACAATTTTTCGGATTCCTTACCTCAAAAAGATTATTCTAGTGGTTTAATATTGTGGGACTGTCAGTCATGAGTTTAATACTCACGTTATTTCATAGTCTATTTCGAAATAATAGTGCTTATATAAAATTGTTCTACCGAGTATCAAATTCATAAGCAAGAGTTTGAATCCCTTCTTCAGATGTTTTGCTTTAATTCAATGACACCTAACTTTAAACTTCTAGCAAGCGACTCTGAAATTACTTGACCCCAAAAGGCAAATTGCGTAGGAACTAGTAAAACTCAAGTATCTACCGTAATCAACATAATAGACGGTCAATAACGCCGCAATAGTGACCAGGAGGCGTATTTTTGAACTGTACGAAATCCTAAGAATCGTATACGATTTCATAGGAATTCGTATGAGAATTGGAATGCTTTGCAAATACGCTTTTATAACTGTATCCTTAGCCCTACCGTACTATCGAGGCTAGGTACTAGTATGCCGTCCCAACTCACGGCATCCCGTTAGATTGTTTCAAGTTTTTTGTGTCCCGCTCCAGGGGGCGCTAAATAATGTCACTCGGTATTAGGCGCCGCCCCTTGAAAATGCGGTTACAGGTTGAAACAAATGTATCTTATTATATCCACGGAAACGAACTATTAGGAAATTGAAAGTATATTGCTATAGATTCAATTTTAATGGAAATTATAAAAGTAAACAAATAGCTAATTTTTGACTTTTTATATGTTGCTTTTTTAAGTCGAGGGTTTTTAAAAATTTTAATTTTATTTTCTCTAAATAATTTTAATTAGGTAAGAAATTTTCTAACACATAAGTTGTTGACATATATCTTACCCGTTATGATTTTCCTTAAAAGTTCATGAAGTATAATATATTATCAAATTTTTCCAGATTTTCAAAGCCAATAGTTTAGCTTTTAGAGGGGGGGGGGGACGTCCTACTCGAACAAAAATTAGCAATTTAAAGATTAATATTTCGCAAACGTCTCCCTAAATCGAAAAAATAACCGTCGTCGTAACCGTGGGGTAATTGCAAAACTATATATATGATAAATAAATGCAATTCTACAACATGCAAGACTGTTAATCTTGGTCGTTACTCGAACCTCAAAAATCGATTCAGTAATCCCATCCCTAAACAAAAATAATAAAACTTTATTTTATTTGTAAGTTTGACCTTTCTTCGGACGTAAAATAAAACACTTTCTGAGGCCACAAAGTAATATTGTGATTTATTTTAGCTGTTTAAGTGCCATAAACGGTTCTTATTTTTATATGTGCGCCTTAGAAATCGACAAGAAGAGGTTTAATAATACAAAAAACACTGCAAAAAAGTTTTATAGGAAAATTGAGATTTTTCTAAGCTCCTCGTTCAGATCCTAATTTAGATAGGATTAGTTAAACTGTAGGCGGTGGCTTAAATAAATGTTTTCATCAACTAATACAGACATCTATTTTAGAACAAACACTTTAATTTACGAAACCCAATTTAAAGAGATACAGTTGATCTAATTAGCCGAAAACGACTGGATCTCAAACATTTCAAAGGTTTATATAGAGGGCCTAATTATGAATTTAATTATCTGTTTTTCATTTATAAATTTCATACGTATTTGTCGTTTCAAATAATATTACGTGAGCATTAAATCAGCGACAATCGAATTGGCCTCGTTGATTTAATATTTTTGAATTAATTGGCTACGATACGTCTACGATAATGTTGTTATTAGTGTGTTACTATAAGATTATCTAATAGTATAATATTGTTATTATTCGTTTTTAATATCCGAAAGGTTGTTTTACCCTTTACCACAAATTACGTATAGCGGCGCTATTTTGTGCCTTTACTATTTGGACTTGGTTCTGTAAACTTTTAATAGCGTAATAATTAAATAGTTTTCAAAAGTGTATAACTAAATACATTATGTTAGTACATAAAATTGTATACAAACCGCGAAAATTCGTATAACGTACGTTAAGTACGTTTTTCCGTATAGATTCATGTAAACATACCTATAGTCGTTACTCTCCCTCGCAGCGATCTTCGAGCCATCATTTCGCAATAATTATGACATGAAATAATCCCCATTGTTCGAAACTCCAAGTTTTGAGGAGTTAGAATCACTTACCGTATTGGTTTGATGAAGCACTTCCAAACAAAAGCGGATTTACTTTAACTTGTGTGTTTGTGTCTTTGGCAGGAGAGAGTTAATTTGGAATCGAGATCGTTGTTGGAGTCTTTGCTTATTGTCTTTGTTTGCTTCATTTTCAGTAATTTTTGTTCAGATTATCTCTTTATATAAAAATGAATTGCTGTTCGTTAGTCTCGCTAAAACTTAAGAACGGCTGGACCGATTCGGATAATTTTAGTCTTGAAATATTCGTGGAAGTCCAGAGAAGATTTAAGCGGTGCGAAAATATGAAAAAAAGTGAGGAAAATACTAAAAAATTCAATATTATCTTTCACTTGTTTTTCGGTATTAATTTGTTTTTCGTAAAGGTCTAAAATGAAATCAAATAAATTTAAAAAGTACTGTTGGACAATGGTGAATACGTCGTACGTATATTATATTCCTGTGTTGTAACGTGATGAATATCTAAAGCAAATCCGATAAGTGCGCGACGGTAATTTGAATCGCATACCAACTAAAGTGGTGCCATCAATAATTCCACCCCGCCCCGATTTATGAGACGCGATGACAAATGCAGGACGCGAGCGACATCGGAGCGACAGCGCGAATTTAGCGCGACCAATTGACTGACAAATCGCGCAATTTATCGTGAAATTACTCGATATGGCAACGAAATTTAATGCCCTTCCCTCAGCCAATATTGGCGTAAATGCCGCGCTTACGCTTATTTTGTAAGTGGGATAAGCGGTTCACTTCGTTAGCTCTGCAAATGATGTGATGACCACGCTATTATTTTTTGCGTGCTAGCTAACTTAATTGGTTCTTACTTTACTTTTGGTTCTGCTTAACCGTGTAAAATATAGAAATAATTACTACTAACTTAAGTTTTGTTAACACAATGATTGTCGATGGGATTTAGGTACAGGGTGGTATGTAAATTGTATATCAAGCCGAAACTAGCCTATGTTAACATACACATAAAAATACTATGGTGAGGTCAGAAATTAGATATTATCATTTAAAAAAATATATAAATCGGATTCTAAAAAGAATGTTTAAAAAATTATGATATCAAATTTCTGACTTCACCATACTATTTATATGCATATTTTAACATAGACTAAGTTTCAGCTTGTATTTGTTTGTTAGTAAACTTGGTACTTTTAATGTTTTCAGTAATGAACTTTATGCTTTGATTAAGCATAGTAACATATACAGAGAGATAAGGGTCATTCACTTTGTTATCAGTTTATTTTGTTGATCAAAGATTTTTGTTAAAACGTAAACGCAAGGTACAGTTTTCTTCTTCAAAAATAAGTGCACCAACTGTTTTTAAAACATTTGATATCCTAGACATGTTCTTGAGTTGTAATAAAATCACTAAATGCTAGAAGCAGTCATTTCACAGTATCCGAATCTCAAAGCCAGGCTACTGGGGCAGAACCTAATACGGCTTGAGTGTATACGCGAGTATTGCTAATGTCCCAGGCAGAGCGAGGAGAAGATTGTGCAGTAAGGCACAAAGTTTCCAGTAGGTAAGCTGATTATTTACAGTACTGTTTATAGGTTGTCTGGAAGAAATCGCTTCTATGGATAAGACCGCCGAAATTATAATATTCCAAAATGTATTTTTTCTGTATGCTGTTTTGTGTGGTGTGAAATAAAGAGTATCTATCTATTTATTGTATTTTTTTCTTTTTGGACGTGTTCTGCATTCCTTCAATATCGTTAAAATTATGTTAGACCAAGGTTTACAATTTTATTTTACCTAAAATAAAATAACGAATACCTATTCGGATGTTATTTCACGATGACAGGTGAAAAATCAGAGCGTTTACTGCAAGGATACTTCCAAGCTATTTTTATATGTAATAAGCTAGTTTATTTGATTATTAAATTAAATACAACCTTTTCTATAGTCCCACTGCACCTGGCAGTCTGTGGCGCGCGTGTAATTGCGTTAGTCGGCGGAGTTAGCGTCCGCCCGCGCCATGTCTGTCGCCTGATTAAACTGCCTCGAGACGATCGCGACTCTATTTCATTTTCATCTCTCCGCTACATTTCCTTATTTGCACTAAATTGCTTTTTCTGCAAATCGGATTACCCAGCTTATAGGTACGGTAATCGAATGGTGAATGTTAACGGCGCCGTGAGCGGAATATGTTGAATAAACTCGCTATCGTGAGTTTTTGAATAATTAACAAAGCTTATGTTACTTTGTGAATTTGTTTTACTATTATAAAGATTAGCTTATATTTAATTTAGAATATGGATGCGATATAAAATCAGGGAATATAAGATGCCATCCAACGCAAGCGAAGGATACACAACAATGGCAATATCACTGGGCACATAAAAAAAAGAGAATTACCAGAGCGAGAGAGTAATTAATTTTAGCCCGTATAGTATTTAAGCTCTTTTGATCTGTTATTTTATTTATTTAAAGGCACAACTACAGAATACAATTCAATACATACATATACCTACACAAATTTGTAATCTAGGTCTCACTTTAAAATTGCACTCAATTTAATGCTGAACACATCGTTCATAAAGAAGAGAAATCTGAAAGAAAAAGGATACTTGAACAGGCTCTTAAACTAAGATTAAAATGGTGAGAGTGTCCTATACAATTCAAAATATGTTATGCATGTAAACTAACTTCTAATTATAAAACCTTTTTAACGAATTATATTAGTTGTGATATTAGGATACAGCATGGAGCTGTTTTAAAAATAATTTAATGTTATGAAAAATATTGTAGCATAAGGTATCAGATTATAGAGCAAAAAGTTGCCATAATATCTATTCGAGGATAAATCCTAGCATCGCGTTACCGTGATATCCATGTTAGTCTTAGAGAACCAAGGATTACAATGTTAAAGTAGTTGGTAAACGGTCCACGGCCAAAAAATCCATAAAGATAAAATCCAATTCTATTTATTTACTAAAGTAAAGTCCTAAATCACTGTGTAAAATTAAAAGTTAGCTTTTACCAGAATGCTAAAATACGTTGCTGCTCGGTTTTATAATTGACGCTCTGTAATACTTCGTCAGCTTAGCGCCAACTTTTAATTGAACTGTTGAAATGCTTTCGTCATCAATTTATGCATACGCTCACGGGAATACTTTATGAGCATCATTAAACTAAAGTAAGAACATTTTTTAAAACCCAAAAGAAGTGCGGAGAACATGAAAAAAGGCATTTTTGCATGTAAAGTGCAAGAAGAGATTATTATGCATATGTGACATCGTTTAACTTTATTGCGATATGTCTGAAGTTTCCTTGATAGTTCTTAAACTTAAGGTGAATATGTAGTTTGTATTTTGGAGGTTAATTATATGGATACAGGGTGCGAACCTGCATATTTCAATTAACTTAATGAAGATAGTCATTAGGGAAGGTTATGTTCGCCAGCCTGTAGACGTCGGGCCCTATGGCTGTAATGATAAAACCAAGATCATTATTTAATAACTTATTCATTTAGTAAATTGCTCTGACCTAGAAAATGTCGCTGTTTAATACACAATGAGGATTTAATCTTGGCTTGGATAATATTTCAGAGTGCAGGCCGTCGCCCACATCTTTCAAGATTACTCAAAAAGTGAAACAGTGGAGCTCCTGGCAGCGACATTATTTGATGGATGAACAACTTAAATATTAATCTCAGCGCACAACGGATCGCGGGCATAAATAACTAACAAAGTTACAAATGCTTGTAGAAATACAGACGTTAGGTAAACATGCAATAAATATGAATGAAGAGAATCTCAACATTTTCATACAATTCAATCAAGAGGACCTTTTACACGGAGTCGTAGCAAGATGTAAATTGTTTGTTGGTTTTTGGGGCATGTGTGCGCGGCGGGAATTCTTGAGTTCTTCGGGACTGTGACTCGATTCATTATTAAAACAGGATGTCACCAAATTTATTAAGCACTCAAAAGTGTTGTGATTTGTTTTAGATTCTTCTTATAGCTCCATTTCCATATTTAAATTGTATTGAACTTTAAAAAAAGGTTCCAAAATGTGTTCATGGAATTGGAATAAGTATCTACTACTTCTAAACTGTATTTCGTCGTCTATAATTAAACATCGAAACAATAAAAATTCTTTAACAATATTAGATTCACGAATGTTCCTTTATCTTTGTGTCATATTATCATCTTACGTGAACTTTATAATTAAAAGTAGAGAAATCTCAATGTTGCGTGTATTTTAGAATAACTATTATGTATTTATCATGTCATTACGTTGTGATTTGCAACCCGTTATCGTTCTGTTTTGTGATTTATAGAGGTGATCAAATATAAATATTTGACTGCCTGTATATTTGTTATAAATTGTACAAAATATTATGTCACCAAATAAGTAGTGTCTACGTAGTTTTTTTGATCAGTGGTTTATATGGATGTTGTCATGTAGGTAAGTGAAAATGTATTTTTTTAATGAGAAATAGATGTCTTTTATCACAAGACAATACAGGTTTTCACATTTACAAAACAAGAATGACAGACAATGCAAACGCGAATAATGTAGTTGCTGCCATTCAAAAGTTCGAGACGAGAGAATGACTATATTTATGAGTCCCGCAACTTAGAGTCGCCTGGCCGGGCGTCATTTCCCGAATCATATAATGTCTTGAGGCACTTAGCAGCTGGGCGGAGGCCGTCGCGAACGCATCAGCCTTGGAACCTTTCCAAGCAGCGCCGAACAGATTACGTACATACAAGAAAAAATGCGACCATAAATCCTGGGGATTTAGTAAATGGGTCAACCCAGAAAATAGATAAATATCACCCGAAATATATTGAATAACAACTTTCGCAATGGTTCTTACGTTAAATTGTTGTTTATGTTCGAGGTTTTTGTTTTTTGGTACTTAAGTACCTACCTACTATGTCATTAAATTACTATACTAGCATATAGAAAGATTTCCACTACTAGATTAATTTCATTTAAAAATACCATTATTTGTACCAATGCATTGTGAATTGTATAATAATTATTTATTGATAAATAAATATTTTGTATAAATTTATATATTATATTTTGTATAAATGCATGTTTCTCTTGATTAAACGTAGAGAAATATTTACAAATATACTTTAAAATGACATTTATGTGGTTTTTGCTAAAGTTTACTTGTAACACTCATACAAAGCCGGGTAAGTGTCAATAGTCACAACAAAGGCAACAAATATTATAATATCACCAGGGGGGTTACCATGAACTCTTAAAACAATATTATCTCTGACAAATTTCTTAGATAATGCGTATGAAATTGACAGATTTGACAGATTTGAGATTGTTTTAAGAGTCCATGGTTACCCCCCAGGAATGTTTACCTGCCTCCTAACTATCCCATATCAGCTTAAGTAACCGCATACTGATTAATAAGTGCTCAGTCACTGGAACGGAGATAATTTGTAATAAAATAGCAGAATTTATTGTTTTAAGTAGTAGAAAAGTGGTACCTTATTACCAAACGTGATACGGATCGTACAAGTTGCGAGAATTTTATCAATTTTTTTATAAAATCACTATCGCCTCGACATGAAAAGGAAATGAACTCGTCGAAAATATTTTATCCATGATATGACCACCATGCACGTTATTTTACATGGAATAAAAACATAACCATATTGCTGACTTCCTCCTGCGGAATTTGTATCACAGCAGTGTCCAATGTAATTTCGACGCCCACACAATCCCGTTGCAATTATTTCGGCAAATAGAATCCACAGAATAAAATGCACACACAGCAATTCGCAAGTTTCTTCCCTGGGGGCGAATATTTTACGTGTGTCACAGGCCACAGCACGTTTTGCTGAGTGTTAAAAACTGGCAACACCAGACAAAGGATTTTTTGAATAATTAAGTATCGCTCTTTTACAATATAAATCTACGTTATTTTTTGAACTGCGAGCTTATTACGAAATTATTTTAACTAATTAAAATTTGTTCATTAATAAATATAAAGCAGCATCAAATAAATTATTTGCTTGCATACACTGTAATTACTTGATTGTAGCAATTCTGTTGAATAAAGTCTATCAAAGTTTCAACTTGTTTTATTCCGTAGACATCGTGTTCGAGCTGTAAGTTTTTAAGTTCACACGTTTCTTTAACCGCCTGATAATGTAATTCTTGTCGATAACCGTCAACACTCGCTAGTCAAAGAAGGCTGGCAACGTCATTATCTGATATCTGTGCCGAACCGATGAGTAATGTACAGCGGATCGCGCGGGCAGCGGGCCGCGGAAATTGCCAATTAATGTGTCGGCCCGGCCTCCCCGCCTCGCAGCCGCCACAGCCTGGACGTTATAGCCGTGTTTTCCTTCTTGCCAGTCACGAACAACCTTAGTCTATTTAAATAAAAAAACGTATATATATATATATATGATAACACAAACATTATTGTTTACAAATATTACTTGAACCACCTAGCCTCTTACTATTAACATTTTGCACTATAACAAGATAATCCTTAACTGACAGAGGTAAAGCTGCCTTTGACGATGTGAATGATGCTCTCTCTCAAGTAGTACGATGGTTTACTGCTAACAACCTGTTACTTAATGCAAAAAATCCAAGCTTATCAAATTTACTATGCCCAATGTGAGGCAGGTCAGTTCGCATATTAATATGTCAGACGATCATATAGATGCAGTCGATTCAACAACCTTTTTGGGAATTACAATAGACTCCCGACTGCAATGGGGTCCCCATATAATTGCCTTGTCAGGAAGGCTCAGTTCGGCGGCTTATGCTGTGAGGAAAATGAGGCTTTTAACTGATGTCGAAACGGCAAGACGGTAAATACTTTCGTTATTTTCATAGCTTGTTGTCGTATGGTCTATTGCTATGGGGCTCAGCTGCTGATATTGAGTCAATCTTTGTGTTGCAGAAAAGAGCTGTACGTGCAATATACTGTCTTGGGCCTCGCGACTCTCTGAGGGAGGTCTTTAAAGATATTAAAATATTAACAGTAGCGTCATAATACATTTTTGACAATATTATGTATGTTACAAAAAACCTAAGTTCGTTTAGCCTTAAATGTGATACACATCATTATAATACTCGAAATAAAAATAAACTTGCCGTTCCGAGATTCAGATTAAAGAAAGTGGGTAATTATTTTTTGTTTATGAGTTTACTTACTTGTTTATGAGTTCAAAAAACACATTAAAAAATCCTTATGGAAAAAGGATACTACAAAGTTGAAGATTACTTGAACGACAAGAGTGCATGGACTTAATAGCCTGCCTAGCTCGCACTTACACTATCTTGTAATTGTATTTCCTGTAATAAAATCAGGCTGACAAAAGTGACTGAGTTTCTTGCGCCGTTTCTTCTCATCACCAGCCGATATGTTGTCCCGAAGCGGTGGTAGGGCTAAGTTATATTTTGGGACGTGTATAAGTACCCGGAAGAGGGCCTATATACAGAATAAAGAATTTCAATTTAACAATACAACAATACAAGTACCCTCGTTGCACACATTTGCTTCGTATGGGATTCAAACCCGCCAGCCCAGAATCATTTTTTCAGACTTTCAAGAATGAATGTGTCTTAGTAACTAAATTATTTTGCTTTATCTTTTAAATGTGAAATGCGTTCTTGAGAGTTTATACATAAACATATTGATATTATTAATTTATAATGTTAAGTTTGGCCGTTGATAGTTAGGTAGTGCAAAAGGCAGTATAGTTGGTATAGTGTTCCCCTATAAGGTGGTACTGAATAAATTTTTACTAAAGATTTTCATGATCGTCCTGATTTTTAAAGATTTCTTTTTTCTCCATACGTCATGAACGCCTGACACCTTTGAGTTAACTAAAATATGATGAACATTTATATACTTGCATGTTATACCTGCATCTCGTACATTCTAAAATCTTTAATTGAGTTGAAGTGAACTGGCTTTCCTCCGCAATCTGTAGATCGACTTAGGGTAAAGACACACTATGCGGTTCTGCATTACGATATTGAACACCGCAAGTAAGTAGAGACACCTCCATCATACCCCGTCGGCCACTAAGCCTCACCTTAAGAACTCCTTCGCTTAATGGAAACAACGGGGCTAAGGGACAAGATTTACAGTTGTTTGTTGTATATGACACTTTAGTGCCTTAATATATTACGGATAGCGACCGCAAGGATCGGAAGAAAAGAGATTGCCTTTGTCTAGCGGACGTAGGTAGGCTAGTTAATAAATAAATTATATAAGATACATAAACTATGACCTGCGGGTCTAAAACGGCCGCATTGGATGTTTCATTTTTAATTTGATTCATTTAGTGAAATGTAGCGGAAATGCTTTACAAACCCTGAAACCGCTACATTAATAAATGAATCATATGCAATTCATGTCATCAAATGGATCATATTTGATGACGATGTTGCTACGTTAAAAAATATAGTGACGCGTCCAATCTTACTTTACGGTTTTTGTGAAAATGAATGTTTTTAACAACACAAAATAATAATAAAAATAACATTAAAATGGTAGTTCACCAATTTGACATTTAATATGAATTACTCATTTCATAATAAGTGGACCATATTACGAATTTCCATACAAAACTGTCAAATTAGATAAACTGCAAAAATGAAATGTTCGAGGCTCATTTTATGTTTCATCAAATAACTTGTCATTTAAAGATTTGCTAAATAAAACATATTATGAACGAAATATGAAAGATCCAATGCGGCCGTTTTGGACCCGCTGCGGCCAAACGGCAGTAATGGTCAAACGGCAGTAATGGCCAAACGGCAGTAATGGCCAGTTGTATTCAATCAGCAAAATGTGTAGCCAGTTCCCGATTGATCTTTATGTGTGTAAAGATGTCATAATCATCATCATCATTTCAGCCACAGGACGTCCACTGCTGAACATAGGCCTCCCCCAGTGACTTCCAGATCGGCTGGTTGGAAGCGGCTTGCATCCAGCGTCGTCGACCCACCTTGTGGGTGGACGTCCCACGCTGCGCTTGCTGGTACGTGGCCTCCATTCCAGAACCTTTCTGCCCCATCGGCCGTCAGTTCTACGTGCTATGTGCCCCGCCCATTGCCACTTTAGTTGGCCAATCCGTTGGGCCATGTCAGCGACTTTTGTTCATTCACGCATCTCCTCATTCCTGATTTGATCTCGCAAAGAAACACCGAGCATATCCCTTTCCATAGCGCGCTGTAGTGAAGTATAGTGTAAAGATGTCATTAATAGACAATTAAAAGAGAAGATTTGAATTTAATACTTACCAAATATCGTAGTACGGTAGCTACGCATTTGTAGCCACAAACCGTTTCGATGTAAAACTCATCGAATGCCTTTGCTTCCATTTGACCACATTCGTCAATTGGACAGTTATAGGATAGCAATCGTTTGGATATACGTATATTCAACCGATCAAAGGTTAAGATTACTGTAGCTTGTAGCTTAGTTATTAAAGCAATCTCATAGTATTATTGTTGGTGGTTTGAGACATATACCTGTTTAAAATAATATCTATAACACCAAGTTTACTTTAGACTGTGTTTCACAGATAGGTATGATAAAACTCGCTGGGATTCCAAACAAAGTTCAAAAGAGTACATTAGACACATAAGAAAAGGAACTTAAAAAACAAGCTCCTCTTTGTCTGTAAACAGAACCAAAAACACACAAAACAGTCAGTGTTATTTTGTAATCTTGTATATTTGTAGAAAGAAAAACCTCGTTCTTATTTTAGCTACCAGTGCAGCACCTAATTGAACCTGCATCAAAAGGCATGATTTATTAGAAGCCCCAGTCTGTACCTTTAAACCTGCAGTAAATAGAGTGCTGAGTAATGTTCTCATGTCCAAAGAATTAGTGCATATTATTCCAAAGCCTTTTCCTGAGCAAATTCGCATGCAGTTCTTTTTAAAGGTTTCTTCATTTGAACAAAATACGAATGCTTCTCAACTGTGAGAAGTTAAATTAAGTTACCCAAAGTTTCCACGTACAAAGACAAAAGTAAATGACGTGAAATTAATTACTGAGAAGTAAGAATAAGTTAAGATCAGTTGAAGTTAGACCGTAATTTGAGTATAAAACGCGAGCGGTTTTGAATAAAGGTAATATGCCTTAACTTTTCTATTTCATTTAAAAGTTTTAAACTCACTATCAATTTACTATTAGTTTATCTGTGATTTTTTGTTAATAGGCTAAATTTGATGAGTCAGTGTGACCCGAGCTTTACCAATATCCCTGGATACCTCCAGTCGGGAGATTTATTCCGTTCTTTTTTCTTCTCTGAATACATTATTCTTATTTGTAAATAATTACTACTCTTGCCACCCCCACCCCTTGGGACTGAGCTCGTGACTTTTTTATGTAAACATAGACCACTTGAGCGTTTGCTAATTAAGCTTAATGTGTGTATCTGAGATAATGAGTCTGGTATGTATAATGCATCAAGCGCTTACCTTACGTAGTACGGACTATCTACCGGAAAGTGATCAGTAAATTTTCACTTAAACAAATTATGAGTTGTTAGTCTTGTCAACTTTAGCCTAAATTTATTAAACGTACGTTACTAATCACATAATTTCGAAATTAATTTGACAAACAAACTAAATATCACATCTTCTCTAGAAATAAATGAAAATAAACCGGGGGAATAAACACGGGGAATTTCAGGCCTATGTATCCTATAAGGTGCTATAATAAATGCCGTGGTATAATATTAGTAAATGGTTTTAGCATCGAAATAAGGTTTTAATATATATGAAACTTTATATGTACCATGTCTTAATTGTGAATAGATCAACAGATTTTTTATTTAATGCACAATAAAATACTAAAATAAAATGTTAATGAAGGCTTAAACACTCGAAAACTAATATTTACCAGTTAACTAGCTCCAACGAGATATTCGTTTTTGTGTATTGCTTATAAAAATATATTTAGAACTTTTTCACAAAAAATAAGTTTAATAAAAAACTAAAAACCGACTTCAAAATGAAACTAAACAGCCAAAAATAATATTGACTAAAACATACCTAATTAGTTCTTTTTGGAGTCGGTGCCAGACATCTAGAGTTAAAATGTGTTCATTCGCACCGACTCCAAAAAGAACTAATTAGGTGTGTTTTAGTCAATATAATTTTTGGCTTTTTAGTTTCATTTTGAAGTCGGTTTTTAGTTTTTTATTAAACTTATTTTAATTCACAATTTTAAGTGTTAAGTCCTCCATTTTTCCCCTCCTAACTCCGCCAAAAATGACTTTATAGCAAAGTGACCTAGACAAATGTTGGTCTTCTGTGAACCACCCACCTAATGGTATAATAAAAATAGGGTGCTATTAATGATCAATTTTTCGATGAATTTATTTCAAGTCCCAGACGCCTTTAAAATAAGCTTCAGTTTTCACCTTCCAACTCCGCCAAAAATGACTTTACAACAAAGTAACCTTAACTAATGTTGGTCCTCTATGGACCCCCCATCCAATGGTATGATAAAAATAAGGTGTTATAAAGGGTCAATTTTTCGACGAAAATTTGTAAGCCTTAAGGATCGGGTTTACTACACTCCAACCAGAACGGCGGCTATTTTGGTGTCGTAACCATAGGATAAGGTCTTGCGTTAAATACCAAGTCAATTTAAGAAAGGAACTTTTAAATTTTTTTTCGTTACAGGGTGTGCGGGTGCGCCCTCAGTAAATAAAAATTGGCGGTCTGGTACCTCATAATCTCCGCGTCTGCTCAACACACTCCGAAATACGTTTTGTCGACAAATTGCAGTATTATCTTCTAACTCCTATCCATTAAGGAGTTCTGTGGCTTCCATCATCAGGTCAGCAACATGACATGATGATTACCAGACCCAAAAGTCAGCGTTGCGTCAGAAAATATATGCAAAACATTATGGGTGCATATAAAAATTGAGGGTTGCCCTCGATTTCCCAGGGATCCCATCATCAGAATCTGACTTGGTGTAAATGGGACCACTTCGGGAGTATACCCTTTCAAACTCGAAATAAATTTTAAAATCGGTCCATAATTGACGACGTTACGGAGTAACAAACATACAAAAAAAATAACAACATTCAGACGAATTGAGAACCTCCTCCTTTTTTTGAAGTCGGTTAAAAACAAACCAACCATTGTGCCAAATTATTGTACTTAATCGCCTAGGGAACGGATACAATACCTCGGTTTCTATAGTTGCTGTAATTGCCAGAGCTTTTAAGATTTACAGCGCTCCACAATGCAGCATTAATGAGAGGCATATTAAGCACAAAGCAATAGACACATTAATCTTCACAATAGCCAGGTAATCCACTGACTGACAACAGACTTCTCTCAGCGCGATATACTCTTACCGCGGCGGAGCGCCGACGAGACTTCTAAATCGTGTTAGGCGTACAAGGCTCGTTATTTATGCCACCGCGTTTACTGCTAGGTATTTCGGAGCAGCAATATGAACGATACATCATAAATTCAATGAATTATTTGCCGCGATCCCGGTCCAGCCAGGTTCGGGAATCCGCCAAGCTACGGGCTACGGCAGTCTGCTACGCGCCGTAGACGCGGCTGCTACCGTGTAGACGCCGCCGCTACGAAGACTACGCGCGGTTCAATGAACACGTGTGCGAAATAAACTGTAATTTCATTCATTACAACTGTAATAAGTCGTTCAAAAATTTTTACCAATTAATTTAAAGAATATTTATACAATGTTTGATAAATTTTAGGTATTTTTGTTGGTGATAAATGTTTGTATGGCGTCTTTAATAACAGTCACTTAAAATGTAAACTAGATGAGTTTTAATTGAAGATAGATGAGTTTTGTTTAAATTTGATTGTGACAGAGTCGTAATTTATGTTTTAGGTGTTAATTTAAATATTTGAATAAATTTGACGCAGGGCGGTGCAGACGTCGCCAGGCGTATTAAAGGTGCACAAACAATGAGGACCCTTTATATCTTTTGTACTTTTACATTGTTTACGCCTAATGATTATTAATGTCTTACATAAATCATTGTAAGTAATCAAATAAATATCGTTCTTTCAAAAATCATTGCGATAAATTCTTAAGTACTTATATTTTGTAATACTACTCGTATTATGGTTAGCAAACTTGGTTATCTAAATAATAACAATATATTAAACTGGTTTTAATTTAAAAACATCTAATTCAATTATCTTTACTATTTTTTAAATCTATCAAACAAATTTAAATGGAACTACTTTTACGGATTATTTCACAATTTATTAACATTTTATTTACCATGACGTTTCGAACACTTAATAAAATGTTAATAAATCGCGAAATAATCCGTAAAAGTAGTTTCATTTAAATGTATCGTGTTCGCGTAAATAAAAGACAACTATATCAAACAAACCTAGAATTATTAAAAAATAAAAAATATCAACGTGTATTCCATAAAAATGAATAATTACAGCAAACAATCATTGAGGAAATTGATACTGATATAATAGTGAATTGTGACGTAATCAGAAAGTTGAATATAATGCTTCCCTCAATGTGGTTTATGACTATAATCGCGCTTCTTGTTGTGGATGTCCGCACTGGAGCGTTACAACAAAAGGGTGAGTTTATTTCGGAGACAATAATAAAGTTATACGGCTTAGGGCTCAAATACCTCACAATCGTCAGTTACAATAAATCACGAATTAATCATACTACGTTAACAATTTGAAACAAAACCTTAATAAAATAAAAAAAACTAAGTTCATTACTTTGCAAGGTCTCTTAGATAAAAAAACGCGTTACCATATTTTAAAATCAGTAAAAAACATTAAATAAGTAATTGATTTGAAAAGGTTTTTATGAATGAGGTTTTTTTCAAATGGTAATGCAATTATCGGATTTAATTTTATTTGTCAGGTAGTTCTTAATTGACGATGTGAATCAGGTCATATACAGCCTTCGATACAATATCACACTCGAATATAAATCACATGTTTATGGAAAGAAAGTCAGGGCATTGTTTAATTGATGAAGTGGGATAGTTTTATTTTTAAGTCATCATTATCTTAGCCTATTGCAGTCCACTGCTAGCTGTAAACCAAAAACACGATATATCGCTTTTTCCATCTAGCTACTGCCAGCAATCTTTATAAAGTCCATCGAGCTAGGGAACGTTCTACATTATATGAGAATGTAGGACGCTCGTGGTCATTTACTCCACCTTTCAGCGGTTAGGTGACAGATGTGTCCAGCCCACTGCCACCTTAGCTTGCTATATTTTCAACCATGTTCATTACGTTGGTCTTCTACCGGATGACCTTGATCCGATTTTTAACCATTAACGTGATCCCTAGCATAGACATTTTCTTAAAGTCGATCGACCCTTTACTTTTACACGTTTTGGATCCGTAGACCGGTAGAACTAACTTAAGTATACATAAAATGCCGATAAATAGCCAAACAAGGAGATGTCGTGTCTTTTTTGTGTTTCTCTTAATTTTACTAATGGTTGATTTACTGTTTATTCAACATAAGGAAGACAGATATTTTCGTGTTTACGCAAGGGTTTATCTGTTCTGTAATTATTGCGACAATATCCATGAATGTACTCAAATAGAATAGCTACAATGTTCTACGGTAATAAACTTCCTTCCGCTTTATGATAGACACAGGTACACACATATAGGCGTCTTCATTTACAAATAAATAGATCCATGAAAACTGTTTACTTTCACATTTTTGTAGATCTATTCAAATGTGTTGCTTTTGAAATAAAAAAGTATCGAGTAAATTACTCAAAAGCATAGATATAGAATCGTAGCGAATGCTAAGTCTATGCTCAAAAGTTCGTCATTTCCTAATCCTGTCACATTGGCACTCTTTCTCACAACTTCTATCGATCTATTAGCTATTTTAGTATTTCAGGAATTATACCTGCAACTGGAATAACTGACGATCGCTAAGAAATCTTTTATATTGCATAAATACTTGCTCTAAAGAGTTTTCAATCTAATCAACATTTTAACTACTTTTAATCTAAACGACGGTGTATAAAATTGTTAATGTTGTCACTTAAACGCTGCATTGATGAATAATTAACTAATCCATATGCATTTCTTCTGTCATTTTTTATAATGTATGCTATTTTTACACCATAGAGCAATTGCAACTCTGAGAGTTGGCGCTTGGTAAATATCATAAAGGATAGATATTGAATTTTAACTTTTGTCTTACTATGAACGTCTCTAAACTACTATTATTGTTCTAAAGTTTACAAGAGAGTAGAGAACGCGATTTAATGGAACAAAATGTGATTTAACGGTTCAATATTTAGACCTATTGTGGTAAGACCGCAGTAGTATCAGTAACAAATTAATTTAACAATTAATTCATTGCCGTTATTGCATTAGTAAACCTGATTTTTGAAACCACGATTGAATGGATACAAAAACTGATGATTTAAATGTTATTTTGAGACTACTTGGCATATTGTTATAGTTTGTACATTGTTAGAGACGACGAACTACATACCGCTGTACGAGTCAACCTACGAGTTGTTTGATATACATAAACCATTGACTTATATACTTTTTACATTAAACATTTATATTAGGTTGGGGAAAAAGTCTTTTCGCATTATAGTATGTATGAACTTGTAATAAAATAGTACAGCCAAAGAGGCTGTACTATTTGTATCAGACTGGTTTTGGTATTATTATAAGTTTAAATTTTAAAGAAGATAATTCCAAATTCAAATAAGGAAAATGTGTTTTTCATTTGTTTTTCGTACTGTCAAGATGAGTGATTCTAATGTAGAAATTCGATACATTTTAAAATTTTACTACAAAAAAGGTAAAAATGCAACGCAAGCCGCGAAAAAAAATTGCGATGGACCTAGTGCAGTGTCTGTGAGAGTAGCACAAATTTGGTTTAGGCGTTTTCAATCCTGAAATTTTGTTGTCAAAGATGCACGTCGCTCTGGTCGCCCTATTACAGATAAAATTAATGGCATTTTTAAAAAAGGCATACAGTAGTTACGACGTAACTGAAGAACTGGGAATTGACCACAAAACAGTATTCACGCATTTGAAAAAAACTGGGTACACAAAAAGCTCGATATTTGGGTACCCCACGAGTTCACTGAAAGAAACCTAATGAACCGTGTACTCATTTGTGATTCTTTATTACAACGTAATGAAACCGAACTATTTTTGAAGAAGCTGATAACTGGTGATGAAAAGTGGATCACGTACGACAAGAACGTGCGAAAAAGGTCGTGGTCAAAGGCCGGTCAGGCTTTACAGACTGTGGCGAAACCTGGGTTAACTCGCAACAAGGTGATGCTGTGTGTGTGGTGGAATTGGAAGGGCATTATTCATTATGAGCTGTTACCACCAGGCAGAATCATCGATTCTGAACTCTACTGCGAACAACTGATGAGATTAAAGCAAGAAGTTGAGAGAAAGCGGCCAGAATTAATCAACAGAAGGGGTGTGGTTTTTTATCATGATAACGCTAGCTAGACCTCACACGTCTTTAGCCACTCAGTAAAAATTAAGAGAGTTTGGCTGGGAGGTGTAAATGCATCCGCCGTATGGTCCTGACCTTGCACCTTCAGATTTCCACCTGTTTCACTCACTTCAGAATTCTCTAGGCAGTGCCATGTTAACATCACGAGAGGACTGCCAAAACCACTTGTCGCGATATTTTGATCAGAAGCCCCAAAATTTATATAGCAATAAGATCATGTCCCTACCTACAAGATGGCAAAAAGTTATCGAACAAAATGGTACCTATGTAGGTAGGTTAAGTTTATTTACAGTGACTAAAGTATGTACTTTAGTTAAATGTAAATAAACTATATTAAAAAATGTTTTGAATTTTCTTTAAAAATGCGAAGAAACTTTTTCCCCAACCTATTATTATTATGTTGTTCAAAAGAAGTGTCAAACGTCAATAATGTTCAAATCACAGACATGTATTTATACAATGAGGATTTAAATACTACGTCCTACATAGCTCTAGTTCAAATATTGTTCAAATTACACTTTTCTAATTTCGATTTCGGGTTCAAGAGTAGTGGGGCTAAACTTTTGCGGTACAGGCAGGTCCTTTAGTGGGAGTTCAACCTTAAATGGAAATATATAGCTTGACTTGTAGCGTGTGATTTTTTATAGATCCTTTATAAAATATTAAGTGAACTACTTTGTATGATGTGTAATGAATACCTACAATATTTATTTAATATAACTACCTATAAATTAACTAATATTTGCGTTGTTACTAAATATGTCCTATTTTTGAAAAAGCCTCATCTCTATCTTAAGGGCATGCCTTATAAAAGCAACGAATGAGCTTGGAGGGTGCATGTCTATGCGGTATTTCCGCTCAGACAATGGCTCATCTTCTAACATGCTCTGCGTGTCCCTACACCTGCACACGCGAAGATCTTTGCAAGGCCACGGATATATATTTATACTGGTCCTAGCCGATTTCGGCTACAGCGACCGCTTCGTGGACAACTGACGCAAGTGCCCTGCTATTCCGCCCTCTCGTGTGCACGCCAGTGGCTGATGTAGCCGATCTTGGCGAGGAATGTGCGATCGCACTTTGGGCAGGTCAGGAGACCAGCGTTATAATTATATAAGGTCCGATTTTATTAGTGTTCATCCTGTTAACCTGTGACTATATAGGTGAAAAGCAATCGTAAAAACCAACTTTCAATTGTGTACCATTAAAACTAAAAAAGTTAAAAATCAACAACATTGACTTCATATTGCATAAACTCGTCCTATCTTTGCTACGTTTAACCATCTGATTATCCGTCTTATTCCTTCCCCTTGTAAGAAAAGAGTTGAAGATAGGACGAGTTTATGCAATATGAAGTCGATGTTGTTATTTTGTCATTTATTTTTAACTTTTTTAGTTTTTATGATAGACATTTGAAAGTTGGTTTTTACGATTGCTTTTCACCTATATAGTCACAGGTTAACAGGATGAACACTAATAAAATCGGACCTTATATGTAACAGCAGCTGGTGCATGGTCGTGCTTTGAGGTCATCGCGCTTAGCGTCGAGCTCCTCAAGTCGTTTCCTTTCGAAAGCGTGGATTTTTTCTTTAACGACTGCTCTCCATTCTGGCCGATTCCCTGCAAGCGACTCCCATTCAGAGTAGTTAATACCACAGTTCTTCATGTGGCGTTTTTGCACATCTTTGTAACGCAAGAGTTGACCGCCTTGCTTTCGCTTGCCTTCTTGAAGCTCGCAGTAAAAGATGCGCTTGGCTATTCTCTCGTTAGCCATACGGGAGACATGACCACACCAGCGTAGTTGTCGCCGCATCAGGTACGCCTCTATGCCACCGATTTTTGCGCGACGTAGGACTTCGGTATTTCTGATGCGGTCCGAAAATGTATACTCATGATATCCCGTAGGCATTGCATGTGGAATCGGTCCAGCGTGCGTATATGTCTCCTATATAAACACCATGTCTCCGACGAATACAACAGGTTTGGCAATACGACCGCCATGTAAACAGATATTTTAGTCTTTAGCTTCAGGTCATGCGAGCGGAATACTTTTGACCTAAGTTTACCAAAAGCTGCTGCGGCTGCTCCAATCCTAGAGTTTATTTCGGCGTCTAGATCGCTCTTTGTTGTTATGGTGCTGCCCAAGTACCTGAACCTCTCCACTGGCTTTAGCACGTCCTGACCAAGGTAAATTTTTAAAGGTTCGTCGTGCAAACCCATTGCCATTACTTCGGTTTTATTCACGCTAATCTTGAGACCGAACCTTTTACGCGCCTCATCAAGACCAGTCATAAGCCTTTGCAATGAGATTGGGGAGTCCGCCACGAAGCACAGGTCGTCAGCATACATTATTTCAGTGATAATATCGAAGGAGACCTTGGTGTGAGCTCTCAACCTTCTCAAATTAAAGAGCCTTACCCCAGTACGGAATCGTATACGAATACCATCGGAAACAGAACCCATTGCGTCCTTAACGACAACAGCAAAGTATAAAACAAACAGAGTAGGCGCTAGAACATAACCTTGCTTGACGCCACAGCTAACAGAAAAAAACTCTGTCTGCTCGCTGTCCACTGACACACAGCAGGTCATACCGTCATGCAAAAGCCGTATCAGACGCACGAATTTATCAGGGCAGCCCAACTTAGCCAATATCAGCCACAGGGCTTTCCGAGGAACGCTATCGAAAGCTTTTTCTAGGTCAAAAAACGCCAAGAATATTGGTTGACCTTGCTCTCGGCTTTTTTCCTGTAGCTGACGTACGAAGAAAATAGCTTCGCGTGTTCCTCTACCCGGGCGGAAACCAAACTGGGACTCTGGCAGTAGTTGTTCAGAAACTGGTATGAGTCGGTTTAGTAAAACTCTGGCGAAGACTTTTCCTGGTGCAGATAGGAGTGACACACCACGGTAGGAGTTACAGTCAGATCTGTCACCTTTATTTTTATAAAGCGAACAGATACGCGAGGTCTTGAACTCAGATGGAACTCGTTCTTCATGCCATATCCATACAAAAAGTCTCCACACAACGCTGTGCAACTCCTCACCTCCATACTTAAGCAATTCGCCGCTTTTTTGTTTTCTAACTGTTTATTGCAGTGATTACCGCTTCCAAAGTTGGGGGCTCATCGAGCTCACCTATTCGCGGAATACCAGGAATGGAACTTATGTACTGAAGATCAACTGATAGGTCAACACTGAGCAAGTCACTAAACTGCTCTTCCCAACGCTTCAACACGTCTTCCTTCGCTGTCAAGCATCGTGTTCCATCACGAGACTTTAGCGGTACGCTATTCCTACGTGTCGATCCAATCAGCTTCCTTACCTCTTCAAAGAACTGACCCAGTTGCTTTGTGTCAGAGAGCCATTGAACATATTCTGCCTTTTTAAGCCACCAGTTGTCTTTCAGCTCTCTTGACATTTTACGAAGCTGACATCCACTATCTTTAATCCTCCGCGACAAATCTGGGTCCCGGTTCGAAAGGTGTAGTTACCCTAAAAGATCTCGATGCTTTTTCAGAGCTGCTGAGTGGTATATCGGTGGCTAAGTTTTGGTCTTCACATATATGAAAGCCTGAGTCGACACGCAAAGAAGAAGAAGAACAAATTTGTAATACGCCGCCGTTTCTTATAACTAAATAAATAAATATAGGACAACATTAAATACACTGCTCTGATCGTTAAGTAGCAAAAGCACTTGTGTTAAAGAAATGTTAAAAAAAAGAAACAACGGCGGTACCACCACGTACGGTACCAACTGTGTTAAATTAACTTCCACACTTGCCTTCGTTCTGCGAAGTATATTCATTCAAGTATTAAGTTACTGTACTATATAAAGATGAATTTGTATAAAAAATATTTTTAATAACGTGCCTACCATCGCAAAGTTGAGTAATATCGCCGGAACTCTGATTATTATTACAAAAGTTCGAGGTTCGAAATCCCTTAGCGTCGTCAAGTCTAGTAATATACAGGAGCATTCGGCGCCTCTGTGCCATTCTTATTTACACAGCCATAGAGGTTAGGTTTTAAAATACCTGAAATGGCATAATAAAACGTACTTGGAACGTATTCAACAGTGAATCCATTCTCTTCCTTTTCGTCGACCTACTTTAATGTAGTTACTACATTGTTTCAATGTGATAAGGACACAAAACTAGGTTGGGTGTAGGTCAGCGCTTGATGGAGACTTAACAACTTCGGTGAGAAGACGATTATAGGTTCATTTTATCAAGCTAAAGCTAGAGCCAGTACAGAAATAATTGTTCAATGATAAGACGACCCTGTAGCCGAGAGGCGAGCACTCCGGACTTAGTGCGTGTCCCCATCGATGTCTGGTGTCTCAGGTCCGATTCCTGGTCTGGTCAATGTAAAAAAACGGTATTTTTAATATGTTCTCTAATCTGGGTTTTGTGGTACCGTCGTTGTTCCTGATTTCTATAAAAACCTGCTTGCTACTTTTGAATCAGAACAATGAAGGTGATGTTGTTCAATATTATTAATGAATACCAATATATATTAGATCACGATATAATTTAAGTATTTTTGTTCAGGCTAAAACACTGTTTTGATCAATTTCGACCATTTCGTGGCTTGATATTCCTAAAAAAATACACCGCAAAATCTGACTTGTTTGATGGAGCACCCAGGTTTTTTCGAAATGTGTAGTAGCGCAAGTATTTCTGGAGATTAATAAGGGAGAAAGCCTCCCTCTATTTTGACTGGCACCTTACCTTTCAGATGAGCACAAAAATGGTGCTTGGCGTCTGAAATATGTGGTCTCTAGCTCTACTCAAATCTCACACTGTGCAATATCGGAGAAAAGGTGATTTAACGTGATAAAATATCTTCGTGATTTTTTTATTTAATATAATATCTTTCGTAAGCATTTGGTCGTAAACTTTAAGTTTTTTTAAACTTTCAGAGTACTTCCAGTTTATAAAAATTTACACAAAGTCATTCAACTTTTAAATAAATTTATGATGTGTTTTTTAAAGTACGAATATGTTATAATCAAAGGAATGATTGTTATTTTAATTATCTATACATTTTAAGCTAGTTTTAACCTAAGTACTCGAGAGGCGAGCACGCCGGACTTGGTGTCGCCATCTCTGAGGTTCCGGGTTCGATCCCCGGTTGGGTCAACGTAGAAAACGAACTTTTCTATTTGGCTCTGGTCTAGGTGTTGTGGTACCGTCGTTGTTTCTGATTTCTTTAACACAATAGCTTTAGCTACTTACCTTAAGAGCAATGTATGAGATGTTGTTTATTATTTAATTTTATTTATTTACCAACCCAATCTTTAAGTTATTTTGACCCAATATTGCATGGTAGTTTATGAATTAACAATTGTTATCCACATTTAGGCCAAATCGAGATTTTTGGAAACGTCTTGTACTAGAAACTCCTTAGGAGAATTCGCACATTAATATAATTGTGTTGTAAAAGATATTTTTCGAAAAGATTTTTGTTTAGATAAAAGTAAAATCAAAGATACGATTATTTTATATGTTCTTACCAAATTTTCGGTTCACAAATCGCGGTCATTATATTCCTTTCAGAATAATGGCGTTGGTTTTGAAGACTGTTTTTAGAAATCAGGAAGGCAAAAAGGTTTCTTTGTTTATTGCATGCTAACTACAGCATTTGTTAGTTTTTCTACTTTAAGTGCATATTTTCTCTATGTATTTTGTACCTTGGTATGTATCGGATTATTTACCTTTCTCATAAATACGTTATATAAGTTCAATCAACTTTATTAACATTGGACAACTTAGTGGAGTTGTCCTTTAAATCTACCTAAAGCCGGTCAGTAAACTGTTCTGGAACTTTCCAAACTTGTTTTATCCACTAATTGTCCAAACCACTGTGGAAAATGCCTCCACTGCGAGGGTTTGTTAATATACCCAAATTATATGTACCTTCCTCCAATTTTACTAATGATATGGCGAGAGGTTTGCGTAAATGACAATACGCTGTTAAGTTTTATGGGGGCAATTTTTTTTTATTGGCACAGAGGTCAAATTTACTAAGCTTCGCAATAAATCATAATTAGTTTTTCCATTTCGTTGATCGCTTTTTAACTTACAGAATGAGCGGTTGTATGAGACCACGTAACAATAAAAATTATATTGTGTGTCGTTTTTTGAGATAATAAAATTGATGTTTATTCAAATAATAAGAGGTAGCTGTTCTGTAAACTTCAATTGGTACGCAATTCGTCACGACGGCTTTGTAAAGAAAACTCTAATACGTAATGGCTTTTTAGTTTGGTGGAGCTGTCGCTTGTTCAGCTAAATTGTATTATATTTCGATAAATAAATTCCTATTCAAATTCATAAGTTTGCGACCCGTCTGGCTCGTTAAGTTTAATTCCACGGAGCACAAACAAAGGTGGCGCGGGACAATGAGAGATATTAAGGAAGTGCCTACTAGCACAAGCATACGCCTGATAACTGCGAAGTTGGCAAGTCTTGTTCGAAGTTAGGCAGGGTTCACACCGCGCCGCACAAACACCGCTGTTTGCCTGACAAGCGCTGTGTCAAAGCTGGCCTTCTAAATTATGTCAAGCCTGCAAGCAATTACTTAACTAATACATAATATATCATGTTTGTTCTACGCTACCCCCGTCTACTAAATAAACTTTAAGGATCCTCCTATCTTTGTAATTACATGACGCTGTGTAACTATAATTATGTTTTGCAAGGAACCGTCTTGGGAACTCTCGGTTTCTCCATTACATTATTCATGTATCTATTTAGTTGGCCGCAGCCACACACTAAACACGGATCTATTTTCTCTGTTTATTTGTACCACTGTATTCCTAATTAACGAAAAATATACAATCCATGCAATACCAACAATACTTACTTAATGAAACTATGGATACAAAAAGATGACTGTTTTAAGACGTACATAACGTGCACTTTCCACTTAAGTGTAGATTTAATATATTCTGATTGGTTTTTGTATACACATACGGCCTTTTTGATAAATATATTGATAATATTTTAAAGACCTTCATAACCAAGACGCGAGCTCGCCGGACTTGACGTCGCCATCTCTAAAGTTCCAGGTTCGATTCCCGGGTTAATGTAGAAAACGAACTTTCCTATTGTGTCTTGGGTTCGGGTGTTATGGTACGACGACGTTATTTCTGGTTTCTATAACACAACTGCTTTAGCTACTTACCTTAGAATCAGAGCACTGTATGTGATGTTGTTAAAAATGTATATAAATATTAAAACCTGATGACTTATTAGTCATTTCGTCATCGTCATCATCAACAATTAATGATGTTTGTCACCATGTCACCATGTTTGATTAACAATACATATCAAAAACAACATTTAAAACTATAGACTATCCTGTATGCAAAAGATATTTAGAACATAAAACGAGTTTAAACTCGAATCTATTATAAATTATTCGTTTATGCTTTGTATAGATGCAGCGCTACACCGGTGCTACAACTGTGCCCCCAACGGCACCGCAGCATGTCACGCCGTCGTCGAGTGCCCCGGTGACCGGCCGCTGTGTGCTACCTCTGCTGTAGCGCCAAGTTAGTACAACTACACAACTATATTCCCGGTCATTCCCGCACTTCTGAAACTTAGGTAATAGCACTATGAATGAATAGAAAGTAGGATGACATTGCATTAAAGCAATAGATGCAATGCCCTACTGTCGCGCCAAGTTAGTACTATAATTCCGCTTATGGAAATAAGCGGACGTACGGGTTACCGCACAATGTATTAATGTCAATGACTTAGTTATTTAGGTCACTTTGCGACTGTAGTTAATAACTATGTACACACACATTCATAAATTCCGTGCCTCTGCTTATGCATCGTTTTTATATTTACGTAAAAACCTCCTGCAATTAAATCAGTGTTAGAACAACTATCATTGGGTTTGTTTCGTACTTTAACTTTTCCTTACAACCAGCATCTTTCACTCACTTCTTAAACTGTAACACACAACAGCGGGAATAAAGTACTTTTGACCGTTTGGTAGTAGCACTACGAATGAATAGATAGTAAGTAGGTAGGATGACATTCCACCAACTCTGTAGCACTAGATTCGATGCCGCACTGTCGCGCCAAGTTAGTACATATTCCTGCTCATTCCCGCACTTCTGACAGTTCGGTAATAGCACTATGAATGAATAGATCTCACATACCGTGTAAAAAGTCATGCTCATTTAACATGGGCAAACGTGCCAGATCGCATTAGCCATTAAAAAGAAAAATAATGAAAAGTTAGTAGGATGACATGGCACTGAAGCATTAGATTAAATGACCACTGCCCGAGTTAAACCATTTCAGATGTTGCAACAATTCTGTATTTTTTCTTTCAGCAATTTTTAACACCCCTAACTTAAAATATGTATATAGTTTGTGGTTTAAACAGTAGCTTCATTTGTATGTAGTATAAGTTACATAAGCTGTTTTTTATTTACAGACTACTCGTCGTCACTACACTGCGCCCCTGCTTCGAAGAAACCCTGTTCCTTGACCCGTACTTCGTCTACGTTTACGTTAGTCTGCGTGTGCGCAGGGGACCTGTGCAACTCTGAATTCTCCAAAGAACTACAAAACGAGCTCCTAAAGATATCACAGGCAAACATTACAAACAACAACTCATCTGATTACACGGAAATGTTTTTCAAATCGCCCTCCTTCGCCAACGTTTCTGAAGATAAACTGTACAAGACAATAACCGTTAAATTAGTAAAACCTACAGAATTGCCTCGACAAAATGCATCGCATTCGACAACCTTGATTACTCCCGTGCACACTCGCACGACCATGCCCCATCGTGTTGAGGCTAAACTGCCGCACGCGGAGGCATTCAAGCATGAGCCCACCGCTCTTTCAGAAGATGACGAGGACGCGTCAGAAGGAAGCGGTTCCTACGAAGAGAGGACCCAGCGACAGCCGGCCTCCGCCCCCGCTGCTCCCAGCTCCTACCTCCCAGCCAACGAAAACAAAGCACCCCCTTTAGCTGCCACTTTCCTAATAACCACACCCATATTCATGTACTTCGTAGCGTAAATATCTGCAATAAGTTACATTTGAAATAAAACAAATATCTATTAAGAAATTTACAAATTATATGTATCTACATTCCCAGTGAATTTATATAATTTAGTAGTGATTACCTATTGGGATCAAATAAAGAAGTTTTGTAATCCATTTAAATGTGTAAGGTTTTATGTATTTTTTGTTTGTTATTTTAAGACTATTTTAATATCATTTGTCTTATATCCGAATCTAGCTTACATGAGGTATCAATTTACTTTATTAGTCACTCCATTACACTGTGTATCGCCTATTCAGTTCGTATTTTCACGTAAATTTGTGATACTGAAACTACGTGCCAAACGTAGCGTTGTAAATACAGATAGACAGTTTTATTTAGTAGACGACGAAGTCCGTGTTCAATTTAGAGCAAAGTAGGTTCTAAAGACTACCGTAGGCTCTCCTAGATAAGTTGAATAGTATTCATTCCAATTTAGACTTGGAATTTTGTCTTTTATTAGGATTTAGAATACAAAGTTGTACAAAGTACGGTCACATTCAATATTTAAAACGCAGCGCCTCTAAAGGGTAGACGGATTATATCAACTATAATTAACTTGATGGTTACAATCTTTTTAGATATATTTACACGATAGCAAGGCCCTGCTGGCTCTGTACTTTTTATTAGGAATAAAATCACCATGCGAATAAAGACTATTATTAGGCACATTTTCTCATCACAAAATTATGGATCAACTACTAACTAAATTCAATAATATAAATAGGTATACTTCCAAGATTTTAGCGAAATAGTAATTATTGCAATGAAATAGAAATAATTAAAAAATAGAGGGGTGCTTTTTCGATTTTCCAATTCAGTTCTTTTTAATTATTTTTAAAAGTAATAATGTTTGCATGTGTTCTGTGAGAACATCCCCACGGACATCTTAATTTGTAGTTAGCGTCAATTACCATCAAATCACGATCGATTAATTAAATGTTGTTGTGATTTAAATAAAGTATGACTATTAAATATTCATTGTGTCTATTTTCTACCCAGTAGGCTACAGTAACATTTTGAATTCCTTTTTAACAAATTTAGTATTTAGCGGTTATTGGGGTGAAATCATCTACGTGCTATACATTTTAAGAATAACTAAGATGCGCTACTTATTTATAAATGTGTGTATGATAGTATAGTTGAGTGGAATAATTTAATTGTTGAGAAAATAGGAAAATAGGGAGACACGTCCTAGCTTAGATGTCTGGACTAATAGAGGTAACTAGGTAAGTGCTATATTAAAACTAGGGTGGAGGGAATTATTAATGCAAGAAAGATGCTTGACATTGTCTAAAGGTCTTTGTTCTGAAAATAGTTTAGAGCTGATTCTGAATTAATCGCTGTTATGTTAATTCTGAATGCTTCAGATTGATGGGAGTTTGATAATTCATTGTTTTATAAAGTATTAATACATAATAAATGAGAAATACTGGCAAAATTTTCGTAAGTGTTGATATTAATTGTTATGCAATCACACCAAGCTTTGAAACTTCACTCTTACGTTCAAATTAGTGATTCAGTCCACTCAAAGCAATGCAAACGTATAAACAGCATCACAATACCCAAATTGTTTCTCCATTCCAAATTCGACCGACCTTTAGTTTGGTGAATATTTAAAACATACTAATATGAAAAGCAAAATAAAAACATAAGTATTTATATTTTGAAATACATGCTGTAGCTGCAGCAGGGAGATACTGCACTGTTGGAGAGTTTGTTTAATTAATTTAGCTTTTGGCTATAATATTAAAGTTTTTAGGTCGTCACTATCGCTAGACGCACATTGCTCAGTATTTTGTCACGATAAGTTTCGCTCCGATTAAAGTAATAGCACGATATTACCCGCACGCCCGATATTTGAAACGGCCTTAGACCGTAGTGTGTGATTATTTTCTAATATTTGTCTCAAGCTTCAGAAAAATATTTTTTATAGGTATAAAAAAATATTTTTTTCGTATTTGGATGCTGAAAATGCTAAGTAAATGTCAAATCAGAAATTAAAAACAATAATTGGTAAATCTAAATGATTTTGTTACATGTAAAATAGCATAGGCACTTTGGTGTAGCAGCGTATAAATAGCCGCTAACCGCGGGGAGCTCAATTATGTATGATTATGTTTGTAGATTAATTATGTTGATTCCTATGAAACCCACCCTGCGAATTGAGAAAGAGAAATGGTTTCGTCGTCAGCACTGAAAACCATTGGCCCACTAACCTGCAGACCAGCTCAGGAACGCCTCACCAGATCCAATCAGCAGCTCACACCATGAAGCACTTTCATGAAACAGATAGTCAAATCACTGTTTGGTATTTATCACGAGTTCCAGGCAACTTTCAGCTGTCCATCACGGAGAAAAACGAACTCCTCACCAAAATTAAGCGAGAAGACGTGCCCGCGATGTCGTAAAGGTTAGGAATGACAATGCAATATGTCGGCGCCAGTGTTGCCAGGTTCAGCGAATTCAAGAGCGCGATCCTTATGGCGCGAACCAAATAGCCTCAGATACTAACTTATAGAAACCATTTGAAAATAATAAATTATTATTAAAGAATTTACCTATTACTTAGGTTTAATAATATTAAATATTTTAAAAATTAATTTGGGTCATAAGGTGCCCAACCACACTTCTTAAAACCACGTGAACAGCTGATGATTTACAACAACTTTTCCTATGGGAACGACATCGAAATCGTGCTTTTTTTTCAAATGCTCCATACATTATTATCGAGATATGCGAGTAAGTTTGTATGGAGCAGATAAATAAAAATTCTCGATTTCGATGTTGCTCCCATACAAAAAGTTGTTGTATATCACCAGATGATCTCATGGTTTTAAGTAGTGTCCTACTCTCTGGTACACCCTGTATTGATAATGCCGTATCGGGCGACCCTAGCGCCGGAAGTGTGCGTGTTCAGCGGGTGTAAGCGGTTGCAGGTCGTTCCGGCCCCGGGCGGTTGAACAGTTGTAATTGCGTTTTGTTCCCGCGATACGTTTCCTGGTTTGATTTCTAAGGATAATTAGTTTCGTTACTCTCACTGAGGAATAAAAGCGAAGCTGTGTAAATATACCATACCATTCCAAAAATAATGATATTCCTTGTTCCAAAAATATTTGGTTTCAGATCATTAAATTGTTTTGAAATACACAAATAAGAGGGTACTACAGTAGAGAGCCATAAATATTTAGCAAGACTCAGTTTAATAGTGCTCAAATTACAAAGGTTAGATGATATTTTCTGTGATTTTAGTATGCTGACCTCATCAATTTCCGAGACTTACCTAATACCTATCTCTTTGTGACATTTACATTGGTACACTAAGAGAATTAAATTACATCATCAAAATGTTTATATTTGATTTTACTTACATGGATATTCTGCAGTAGGTTTCACCCGTGAATAGGAGAGTCTTAGAAATCGATGAGATTCCTATATTTAGGCCTAGGTTATACTGCATTAGTAATTCAGTCATTTTATTTATTTATTTTGGCACAAACATTACAAGCAATAATTTATAGATTACATTACGAGTATATGTCTATGTAAATGGACAGAGCAGTGCCGAAGAAGAATTACATCGGTTATATTAATAATTAATACTACTTGTTGTCAATAGTGGTACTTAATATAGAAAAAAGAAAAGTTACAAACTTATCTTGAATGATGAGGACTCACCAAATTTAAGCGTAATTATTACAATATACAATAAATTATTAACATAAGAATCAACATGAAACATACATACATTCTGTCAAAATAGTTTCGGGAATTGATGTTTGTTTATGGTTCCAAATTCAAAATTATATTTTTTTTGTTGTCGTTAGATTGGCACAACTGTTTTCCATTTTGGCGCGGAGTTTGAGTTACATCGGATAATTAGATTAAATACAGTATTGTTTTTAGTTATACCATATCTAGTGCGTATTGCTAATTTTATAATGGACAAAAACATCGAACAAAGAGTTTGTCTTAAATTTTGCATCGCCAATGAAATTTCGTGTTCGGAGTCTCTGAAAATGTTACAGAAGGCTTACGGTTAATCGACTTTATCAAAAACACGTGTTAATGAGTGGTACAAAGTGATGGAAGATTTGCCTCGCTCTGGTAGGCCATCAACGTCTGCTCCTGAAGATAACATCGCAAAAGTGAAGGAAATAGTGACTGAAAATCCTCATTCAAGTTTGAGAGAGCTAGCCGTCGAACTTTCTATGTCACACGAGTCGATTAGTACCATTTTTAACCGACTTCAAAAAAAAGGAAGAGGTTCTCAATTCGTCTGAATGTTTTTTTTTTTTGTATGTATGTTACGCGATTACGCCGTCAATTATGGACCGATTTCAAAAGGGTATACTCCCGAGGTGGTCCCATTTCCACCAAGTCAGATTCTGATGATGGGATCCCTGGGAAATCGAGGGCAACCCTCAATTTTTATAGGCACCCATAATGTTTTGCATATATTTTCTGACTCGATGCTGATTTTTGGGTCTGGTAATCATCATGTCATGTTGCTGACCTGATGATGTAAGCCACAGAACTCTTTAACGGATAGGAGTTAGAAGATAATACTGCAATTTGTCGACAGAACGTATTTCGCAGTGTGTTGAGCAGACGTGGAGCTTATGAGGTACCAGACCGCCAATTTTTATTTACTGGGGGCGTACCCGCACACCCAGTAACGAAAAATAATTTGAAAGTTCCTTTCTTAATTTAATCTGTTATTTAACGCGAGACTTTATCCTATGGTTACGACACCAAAATAGCCGCCGTTCTGGTTGGAGTGTAGGTAAACCCTTTTCTTAAGACTTAAAAATTTTCGCCGAAAAATTGACCCTATATAACACCTTATTTTTATCATACCATTGGATGGGGGGTCCATAGAGGACCAATATTAGTTAAGGTTACTTTGCTGTAAAGTAGTTTTTGGCGAAGTTAGGAGAGAAAAAATAGAAAACTTAACACTTAAAATTGTAAAATAAAAAAAGTTAAATAAAAAACTAAAAACCGACTTCAAAATGAAACTAAAAACCGAAAAATAATATTGACTAAAACATACCTAATCAGTTCTTTTTGGAGTCGGTGCGAATGAACACATTTTAACTCTCGATGGCTGGCACCGACTCCAAAAAGAACTGATTAGGTATGTTTTAGTCAATATTATTTTTCGCTTTTTAGTTTCATTTTGAAGTCGGTTTTTAGTTTTTTATAAATAATCAATTGGGTATGAAACATGTTGCCGCTCGGCTAGTCCCAAAAGACCTGAATTTTCTCCAAAAACTCAATCGCAAAAGAGTCGCTGAGGACATGCTAGAACGAGTCAATTCCAATCCAACATTCATGAAACGCATTGTTACTGGTGACGAGACGTGGGTTTACGAGTTTGACATACAAACTAGTTAACAAGCTTCGGAGTGGCGCCTTCCAACTGAACCGAAACCAAAGAAACCGCGCCAAACTCGATCGAAAGTCAAAGTCATGTTGACTGTTTTCTTTGACTGTCGCGGTGTTGTGCACTCAGAATTCTTGCCAGAAGGTCAAACTATAAAAAAGAGTATTATTTAAGCGTTATGCGGCGTTTAAAAGAGCAAATTAGACGAAAAAGGACAGATTTGTGAAATGAAAATTCTTGGATTTTGCACCACGATAATGCGCCTTCCCACAAGGCCATCATTGTGAACGAATTTTTGACCAAAAACTCAACAAATATCATCGAGCAGCCACCTTATTCACCAGATATGGCTCCAGCCGACTTCTTTCTTTTTCCTAAACACAAATTACCACTTCGTGGCACCTGGTTTAATTCGATAAAAATAAAAATAAAATAAAAATAAAATTTGTTTATTAAATACTTGAAAGGCAGTTACATTTGGTTATGGTAGAAACTTAAAACTAAACAGTGCAGAAAATGATGTTTTGCCTGAACTAGGTGGAACCTGTGCTTCAGGCATGAGAGAGAGATCTTATTTTGTACAAATTAACAATATAATTAAATATAAGTAGAACACAATTAAGTTGCGTAACAATTCTAAAATACTAATCTATTTTTTTATTTATTTATTTATAAGCTACAAGTAATTCTTCTGTTTTATCGTAGGTCAAGTTTTTAAAATATTTTTAGAGTGCTATTTTACAGTTATGATAATTAAGTTCATACATATAAAGTTCTTTATTTATTCTCTTATACAGAAAAGGGCCTAAATATGAAAAAAACCTATTTGTAAACAATAGTGTGACGTTGATTGCTTAATGCAAACTATATCTTTTCGTCTCTTATTAGTAATGCCAGCATTATAAGGAAGCAGTGCGTGTTTTTTTAGTATCGTGTGCATAACAAAAAGTTGGCGGACAGTCAAAACATTGCAGGATTTATATAGTAGATGTGTAGGGTAGAAGAATGGAAGGGAGTTAGCAACTTTTAAAATTGCTCTCTGGGCTCGTTCAAGTGGGATCATTATATTTTAAAACACAATGAAACGGGAATTAACGCGATCATAATTTAGGTACAAAATGTTACCTCTTTTGCCTGACGTTTCGATCGGGTTACACCGACCGTGGTCACAGGCTGACTGGAACAGCGATGTCTTCACTCCGTATGAGAGGCAGATTCTTCATCTACCCTCATAATATTATTTTCACGCCAAGTACCGTCACACACTACACTCACTGTGTCCCTATTCTGCACACTAACCGCCGCGTCCGTATTCAGGTGAGAACTCGATCGCGAAACAAAACGAGATTGTTTATTTTTAATCACTGGATTCCATGTCGCGGATAATTTGAAACCGTCTTCCCGATTGAAATTTGTATACTTTTTGATTTCAATAGCTTCACGCACAACTCTTGAATAAAAGTGGCGATCCGTGGAAAGAACTTGCGTTTGATGAAATTCAATCCAGTGATTAGTGCCCGATTCAAGAAGGTGTTCGGCAATCGCTGATTTTGCAGTTTGGCGGTTTTTCACAGCAGCTATATGCTCTTTAAGCCTTTCAGCGATGGTTCGTTTCGTTTGGCCTATGTAGGAACTCCCGCAGCTACAGTTTATTTTGTAAACACCTGGTGTTTGTAACGGCAAGACATCCTTCGGTGTGCCTAGTAAAGTCTGTACTTTTAACCCCGGGGTGTAAATCGTGGGAATGGACCATTTCTTTAGCAGGGAGCCAATTTTATCAGTCACTCCTTTCACGTAAGGCAAAAATGCGGGATGTCTGCTTACATTCGGACTTAGAGAGCGTTTTATCGGTGGCTTCAACAGATGTGGTGACACTTTGTATCCGTTTTTAATGAGAACCTCCTGAACATGATTTAGCTCTTGCTTCAAATGGTCAGGGTCACAGAGATCATATGCTCTATTTCTTAATGATGACATTACGGATTGTAAGTGGCGTGGATGGTGATGTGAGTCAGCGTGTAAGTATCTATCTGTGTGTGTTGGCTTTCTATAGACACAGTGCGACAAGGATCCATCCGATCTCACTGTAATTTTGATATCCAGAAATGACAACGACCTGGCCGATTCCAACTCATATGTAAATTTCATCTTAGGATGAATCGAGTTGAGATGTTCTAAATATCGATCTACTTCTTGCTCGTTACCTTTGATGATACTGAAAATATCATCAACGTACCGTTTCCATAGTCTGATGGTTCCAGGGCCAAGTTGCAGCGCCTTTTCTTCAAAATGTTTCATCCAGATATTAGCAAGTACAGGGGCTACAGGGCTTCCCATTGCGACACCATCAATCTGGAGGTAATATTGACCTTGGAAAAGAAAATAATTCCCATCTAGACAGTTTTCCAGTAAATCCATATAATTGAAGGCCATTTCGCTGTCACACAGTTTTTCCTTTACAATGTCCAGACACTCCCTAATTGGAACGTTGGTGAACAACGACTCAACGTCAAAACTCACCATAACTTCATCAGGTTCCAACTTTAGTTCTTTAATAATCTGAACAAAATGGCGTGAGTCTTTTACAAAAGACGGTGTTTTTCCCACTAGAGGCTATTAGGGAGTGTCTGGACTTTCCACGGATCGCCACTTTTATTCAAGAGTTGTGCGTGAAGCTATTGAAATCAAAAAGTATAAAAATTTCAATCGGGAAGACGGTTTCAAATTATCCGCGACATGGAATCCAGTGATTAAAAATAAACAATCTCGTTTTGTTTCGCGATCGAGTTCTCACCTGAATACGGACGCGGCGGTTAGTGTGCAGAATAGGGACACAGTGAGTGTAGTGTGTGACGGTACTTGGCGTGAAAATAATATTATGAGGGTAGATGAAGAATCTGCCTCTCATACGGAGTGAAGACATCGCTGTTCCAGTCAGCCTGTGACCACGGTCGGTGTAACCCGATCGAAACGTCAGGCAAAAGAGGTAACATTTTGTACCTAAATTATGATCGCGTTAATTCCCGTTTCATTGTGTTTTAAATTATGCAGCGCGAAAGTTTAAAAGTAATTATGGGATCATTATAGTTTTTAGTGCTCCACCTCAAGACGTGATGCAATATTGGATTATGGATTGGCATAAGGCCAGATATACTTGTGTAATTAGTTTGGAATCCATGATAAATCCAAGTTTTTTAAATACGTATATCAGTTTACGTACCCTGTTAACGAGATTTTCGATATGGGGTCTAAAGGAAAGTGTCTCGTCCATTGTTATTCCAAGATATTTTAGGTTTTTAGTATTGAGGATAGTAGGACAGCTACATGTATTGACTGTCACGGTTTGACATTGATGTGCATATAATTTATTATCAACATTATGGTCGCGGTTGCGCATGCAGAAATAGATGTATTTTGTCTTGTCAGCATTTAACGTTAGTAAATTGCAGTGAAGCCAGTTATTTACCACATTTAAGCCAAGCTGTGCATTGTTATATACTTCCATGCAGGTTTTGCCTGTAAAAATTAGCGCCGTATCGTCAGCGTATGTTATTATTTTACCATGTTCTAGATTAATTTTGCAAAGTTCGTTGATATAAACCAGAAAAAGGGTAGGGCCAAGGATACTTCCTTGGGGAACCCCATAACCAGAGGTCTGTTGCTCATCACTCGTGGTATTGCCAATTCTTACACATTGACTTCGGTCCTGTAAGTAGTCCGCGAAAAGTTGCAGTTGTGTTCCTCTTACACCGAGTGCCTCCAATTTGTTTAAAAGTAAGGGAATGGACACGGTATCAAAAGCTTTCGCCGAATCAAGGAAAACTCCCAAAGTTTTGTTCCCTTTGCCAAGTTCTTGAGTAACATATTCTGTTAAACTGTGAACTGCATCAAACGTGGATAACTTGGCTCTAAAACCAAATTGAGTCGCGGAGAGATATCTATGTTTCTCTAAGTAGTTTACTAGTCGTTTATTGATGATTTTTTCTAAGATTTTTGACACTGAGGAGAGTAGCGATATAGGTCTGTAGTTGGATACCAGATCTTTGTCTCCCGATTTATAAATAGGGATTACTACAGCTTTTTTTAGGCACTTAGGAAAAATACCTTTTGATAGGCAGATTTGAAATATATAAGTTAAGGGAGTTACCAAGATATGCGTGAAACGCTTAAGGATTTTATTGCTTATGTTATCCCATCCTACTGCACAGTCATCTTTCATTCCTGTGATAATCTGTGATATTTCTAGTTCATCATTTCTAGCAAAACAAAGGTGTTTAAGCTTCTAAAGGTTACACTTGGCTGGTTGAATGTTTGTTTCGGAAAACGTTCAGCTAGGGATTTTCCCACGTTAGCGAAATATTTATTTACCCTGTTAGCAGACAAAAGTGGTGAGGAGTTTGTGCACAACAAACTCGAGTTTGATTGGTGCTGTCTTGACATAAAAGTGACGTTCTTTATGTGTTTCCAAATTCGTTTACTATTTGTGCCTGCTTTCTGCAACTCAGCCTTATCCTTAGCCTTAGATAGAAGACATAAAGGAGAATTCGCGGCGAGAACTGAACTTGATTCCGGAAAAAGCGTTTAAAAAATGTTTTGATGATTGGATTATTCGTTGGCGTAAGTGTATCGCTTCTGAAGGAGCATACTTTGAAGGTGATAAAATAAATTTGGATGAATAACTAACATTTTGTGTATTATTAATCTTTTCCCGGTACTTTCTTGACAGAGTAGTACTTAAATACTCATAGCTTAGGTACAAATGCTAGTGCTCATCACACAAACATTCGCCCCCTACGGGACGCAGTCTGGTGCGCAAACCAACAACACCAGTCTGTCGTGTTGCCTATATGACAGCGAGAAATAAATTGGTTGACAGAAACAAAAGTGTAGTATTTGATCTAGATAAGTAAGTTAAATTACGAAAAATAAGAAAAGAAAGTGAAATTAAAAATTACATTACGTTTTTTTCGCTGTATATACTCAGCTAACTAATCTACTGCTCTGCTACTCGACTAAGTAACTCACTTAGGCCAAACTAAGCATTATTATTAGCCTATGTCCAGCAGTGGACGTCTTTCGGCTGATGGATGGATGGATGAAGCATTATTATATTGCCTAGTTTTTCCCATATTTATAATTTTTAATGTTTTAGATATGAAAGTATTTAAAATGGCTTTGTTTCCATATTGCCTCGTATTCAAGGGAGCAGGCTTTGTTGAAAATATTTAACGATGGCGACCTGAAGCCCAATTTCCGTAATTTTACAGTAGTCGTAATCCAGTGTCTTCCCGGTAACATTACGATCAGAAACGATATTCTCGTAAACAAAAAAAAGTTTGTAATGCAACTAAAAATAAAAGAATCCTACCTATATGAAATATTTTTTTGTCCAATTTGCAGTCGCATTACGATAATTTTATGTAAATGTTAAAGATTACTAGAATATCGTTTTAGATAGATGTTACTGGGACCGGATCGACACTGGATTCCGCCTATTGTTAAAATACGGGAATTGGGCTTCTGTCTGTATGATATGAGTCAATTTTGTGCTAAAGCGAGCATTTATTGACAAGCTTGTAACTGTAAGCACGATAAGAGATGTTTTACTTTAGTACATAGTGATGTAGAGTCAGATTCCATGGGTTTGGCACACAAATTTCAACTGACTCAATAACAAAAGTGACTTACTCAATACAAGCTTGTAATTTCTTTTGCAAAAAAGACAGGATCGATGAGTCTTATCGAGACAGAAAGTCCATTGAGTAGTTCCCGAAACCCAAATAGAACTCGAGAACTATCGAGTAGATTTGACTGAGCACTCTTTCATCTCAAAGTAAACGACGATCCTCTCAATCGCTGTTATTAATTTTGGCTTTTGTTACTTTGACTGACCAATTTACTTAGTCCTATATTTTATGTTTTAACCCGAAGAAGCAAATTTTTAATACTTGTTATTAAACCATTTGATGAATTAGGTTGCCCAATCTTTTTAAATGTTCACAATCCTGATAAATCCGGTAAGTATAGATAAATCAAGATCGAGCTTATTTCGTGTATAGCATAAAATAAGTAGGTACTACTTTTATAACATTTATTTTTTATTTTATGAATTCTATCGTTATCTTCATTTTAATTTAGGCTAAAGTAGAGTTAACAACGTCAGTTTTGCACTACTGGAACTCATGTGTCGGATCGGTAATGTTTGTTCTTATGCTCATAAGCACTGAACGGTAAGGTCAATGGTGAATTTTATAAACGACCAGCACTCTTTCAGCGGTAACCGAGCGGTTCCAGCTGAAAAATGCTCAACACTCAACACTTCTGGACCGCGCCCCACTCCGCCTAACCGCTAAGAATTATTTCCCTAACTAATCTTCTTATTGTGTCCAAAGGGGAAAATATACTTATCTACTTCCTGCCCTAATAAAAAAAATACTGTAAGGGAAATTGAACGAAAATATAAGAGGCCGTATTCAACTTTGAGTCTTTTAAATGTGTTTTTTTTAACAAAAACGTTATAACGTATCGATTGGCGTAGTGGTGCGATCAAATCAAAATCAAAATCATTTATTTCTGTAAATTGGCCATAAAAGGCACTTTTACATGTCCCTTTTTTTCCCTACCACTGCTTCGGGACTATTGTGGGCTAGTGCCGAGAAGAAGCAGCTCAAGAAACTCGGTCACTATTGTCAGCCTCTTTTAAAAATAAATAAATATTTTACTAGATTTTTTGTGAGCTAAGCAGTTTTAAATCCACACATTTTTATCATTTATATAATCACTAACGGTGTAATAGCCCTTTTTAATTAGAGTCCTTTTAACATGCAATTTGAATTCGATTTAAGATGCGGTTTAAACACATTATATAATAATCACTCGCTCCATTTCGATTATTCTAGTTTTATACTGAAACTGAAATCCATGTAAGTACTAATATTAGGTATGTAGTTCTATTTACTAATTATAGATAGATAGATACTCTTTATTGCACACCAAACAAAGAAGTTACAGTTGATATTTACATAAAGATGTGCAATTTAGGCGTTCTTATCGCTAAAAAGTGATCTCTTCCTGACAAACTTTAGGCAGAGGACAACTATAAAGAAAGGGGAAAGTGGTGCAGAGTGCTTATTGTGTAATTTTATTTATATACCTACAATGTCAATATCAATAAGTATAAACTACATACACATAAGTACAAAAAATACCTATAAAATATAGATCCTTAGATAAAAATAAACATACATACATACTTAAATATAATACATAAAAAAATTCAAGGAAATAACATGACTAACAACCAGTGATATTCCAGAAACAACAATTCCCAAACCAGAAACGATTTGTTCTCACAGTGCAAGAAAATGGGCTTTGAGCCGTTTATAGTAATTAATCGTTGATTAACAATTTATATCAATCACTATTCCAGTTTATTAGCTACAATATAAACTCTCTCAGAATCAGCTACAAGAGACGAAGTCATTTAGTTTTTATTTTGTACAGTTGGACACAATAAGGATTCTATTCCGTTTTCGATTCTGGCGGAATGAGTGCTTAACGGCGGAGTATCTATCAAGCTGTCGTCGCTCGAACGTCGATAGTGCTCAGTTGCACTCTGGAGAACACTTGCTGGATTAGGGCAAGTGTCCACTAAAGCGGAGACGCGAAGAAGATCCTCTAGACGAGGGTTTTACAGTTCCCCGTATGCGAGGAAGAATTAAAAACTAATTCGCCATGGAGTAATAAAGTAAAGTTTATGATTAAATCTTTATTTCTCACTAGTTGACCCGACAAACGTCGTGCCGACTCAGAATTAAATTATATTTTTGACAAGTACGAACAGTTTGTATTGGATAATATTTACGTGTTAAATGTTTTTCTCACAATTTTTCTATATTTTCTCAGAATTTAAACCTTCCCTAGACAAATATTTCAAGACCCTAATTAGCCAAATCGATCCAGCCGTTCTTGAGTTTTCACAAAAGCAAAATAGTTCAGAAAACAAACATGAATGAATGAATGAAAATGAATGAATGAAAAATGGTTTATTGCTTTCATGGCGTGGTGTATATTATTTTTGTGTAAGACTGATGCCTACGCTAGGTAATTAGTATAGGTACTTATATTACAGGTCATCAGACTCTCACCACCTCAGGCCAGTAAGTATCTAGTCGACATACCTAGGCGATCAATACAAAAACCGGATTGTTCGTTTTCCAGAATTCTGTCGGCAATGTGAGGAATCGATCGATGACTGGTACAGTACCTTTCCAAGCTTAACAGGGTTCCAAAGTGTTTCAAATGAAATAAAAAGGCGAAGGATTATCGAAATGCAGTTGGAAGCTGAGATAGCATTCAATCATGACATGGTAGGCCCAAGTTACTCTTATGCTTACGCTATAATAGACTAAATATCAAAGCGAAATTATTTTTAGTCTGTTGTGTTTTTAGTTTTTTAATATACGAGTAGATGTTGTAGGAAACAAGCGCAATAAACTGCACTAGATGAACCGTCACTCGCCTGCCCGTTCTGTGGATTTGTATTGTTTGTCGTTTCACAATCTCAAACATAAATTCACTGTTCGCATTTTTTATACCTACACTTATTGGTGTGTCCATACACTGTAGAGGATAATATCCGTGAAATTGAACACCAACCAAACACAATAGCTGCCAAAAATATTTTGATCCAGTCCAACACTACAGCAGTTGGCACGCAAGACTTATCAAATCTCGTAACTCTGGCATAGACAATTTTTCAATAGGATACTATATAATAAATCAAGTTTGCGTATAAAATTCGCAACGGAATTTTACTATAAAAAGAGGTGGCGCGGTGGAATCCTAGATATTTCTGAACGAGTGCCAGGAACTCGCTTGTTGGTGTGGAGAGATTTCTGGTGAGACAAATGATTAGATCTGTGAGTTTATCGCGAAATGAAAACAATAAAAGCAACAGGTAAATAATATATTATAGTGCTCGATTTTTATTTTATTTTTTCGCCAGCCAATTCCTTGCAGCCAACGGTTGCGTTAATAAATACACTTACTTGATAGATTACTTATGTTAAGTTCGGATCTAGATTGGATTTGATTGGATCTAGAGAAATAATGTAAAAGGTTTCTCAAACGATTAGTTGGGTTGACATTTAGTTTTGTGGTGTGGTTTGCGCTTAAACTAAAAAAACAGCGAACGAGCTTTATTCAGTTGTAAATAATTTGCAAAAAATTCGAGGAAAGCGTAGATACCTGCGTAACCAGTCACTTCACTAAATATCAGACTTCGTAAAGAATCCCGATTCTGCAGCGTTATTCGAATCATTACTTTATTGTTCCTTACTCTACCCACAAAGGCATGGCCGTCTTCGTTTTAAATATTGTTTTGCTTCCTTTTTGTTAGGGGTAATTGTTACAGATTTTTTGTCGGTTTCTCTTTGAACGAGCTCAGTAAAGGCACGCGGCTGACAGGAACTAATTTTAAACTCCATGATTAAAAAATATTTTCATTTTGTTTTTAGCCGCTCGCCCGTATTGACGTGTTTGTCCCCTAATTAGAATTGAAAATGGCCCCGCTCAGTGCAGACTCGTTAAAAAGGGTCATTTTAGATCCGGCTAGCAGCCATAATGAAACACTGGATCATAATCTTACTATGGTAGCTTTGTAATTGATTTCATTATTTTGTTTTGTATCAGGTAAAAATTGTGGTAACTTACTAATTGTATTGTAACCAACTAACTGATAAAAATGCACATGTTTTAAGTAGGTAACTATTCCTTAGGATGTTAACTATACCTAATTACATTAAAATGAAATGAAGAGCTAACTTACACCAGCAGAACCAGATGTTAGCAGCTAATTTTATGAGGCATTTAGATTCATTTTATATTTCAAATATGGCTGGCATTACATATGTACTTATGTAATGCCAGCCATTTCACTAAGTAACATATTGTGATACGAACGTACTTAATATGAGACGTATGTTATTATAATTATCAGCGTTAACGACTCGTTAATGCTGATAATTATAATAACATACGAGACACCAATTATTTTCCTCCTAATTGGCTTGTGGGATAAAAATAAGTAACAATAAATAAACCTGCGGATCTGTTTTATGGGTAATTCTAGTAGGATAAGCGTTATAGAATTAATCAAATTTTATTTTATACTTGCGACCCGCCCCGGCTCCGCTCGGGAAGCCCGGCTGGTGCCGCCGCAACCGCTATGTCCCTGCTTTTTAAATCTGAAATATCTTCAAAAATATTCATTTAAATTACGTGCATATTAATCTATATTAAATGCACAATATATTTAAGGTACTTAATTGAATAAGGATATATGCTGTATTGCTTAAAATCGCTTCGTAAATAAACCATTATTTCATGTAAAAATAAGTATAAAAAATAGTTATTGTGGGTTGTCCCTAAAAGATAGACAAATATATACCATCGCGGACTTTTTTGTAGACCTTTTTAAGGTGTACAATAGTAGGTAGGTAGTACATTATTTTGATCTATCTCGTAGTGTTCAGCAAACTTTTGCAATAATAATGAAAATTCCTCTTGAATCATTATACTCGTACTATGTATAAAAAGACACGCATCAAAATCCGTTGCGTAGTTTTAAAGATCTAAACATACATAGGGACAGACAGACAGCGGGAAGCGACTTTGTTTTATATGTAGTGTTAGTGATTATGCCTTTAATATACCTACTTACTTTTTTAAAATAAAAGGTTGACCTAAAGGTAGAAAATTTGCGATCCAAAAGACCTACTGTGAAAGTTTATCATTCGTTCGCACGTATTTTAATGGTACGATTGCCATCAACTTTTTTTAAACCCTTGACAATTTATGAACAGTTGTAAACGGGAATGTTTTTTACAGCAGGTAAGTTTGAGTTGCTCGTATTCTGTCAAAAGAAATTAATACACGTGATAGCTAATTTAAATTTATTAGGATGCGTCCAAACAAACAAAACATTTTCGTATTAGTCGTTGAAGAGTTCTGTTTGCGAGGCGTGCGCAATTGACAGACAATGCGTGGATTACAGCTTAGAGCCTGAGCCATCTCCGTCACAATCACAACGGCGTGTTTACCTAATCATTGATGACTCGGGTTCTCGATTAAAAAATGAACGGGCGTTTTAAGACGAAGAAAAAAATATAAAATTTTTGACGAATTGAATTTTGGATTTTAAAATATTTTTTCTAGTAGCAGCTAAATAGAAGCAGTAGGTAAACTTTACCCTACAACCTAAAACAGCTACCATTTTTCTATTTCATTCTTGGTCCTAAAGAGAAAATTCTTTTATTTAAACAAGTTACCTAATAAAATAGGGCTTAGTTACAAAATTAAAAACAGGTAGGTAGATGCTTACATAATTCTTTGCAACGGCTTTTACGTGTCATTTCGTATCTTCGTCATTTTGTGAGCCTTTTCAGTCTTTTAATGAGATGTAAGGAGCCGGGAGCCCTTCAGTTCGCGCTGCTTTGTTCCGCGCTCATAGCCCGGGCTGAATATAAACCTGAATATATTTGATTCAGAACATTTTGGATCATCATTATTAATTTTTCTCAATAATCAATACCGTATATAACATGTAGAAACTAATTACTGCTTAGATAGCGATAACTAATCACGATATATTATCAACATTGTTAGTCTTTCAACAATTGTGTGTGGTGGTGCCTTTAATTATTGCAATAGGTATGATACCGTTATATGTGAAGTAAAATAAATAAATAAATTACTGTCAGTGAATTGTAATAGCTGCTATACAAAAATTGAATATTGAATAACAAGTTCTATCTCAGCTTACAAGAGAACTTATAAATTCATTGCATGCTGGTAACTTTTAAAAAGCATTATGCTGTTTTTAGTCTTACAATTCAAGTGGGTACTCTTAAACTTTGTCAAACCTGTTCTAGTCGTAAAACAATTAGAAACACAATCCGTGTGAATCGATATCACCCTGCGGATAACTGGCGAGCAAACTCCGCTCACGTTGTGGCTGACTCAAACAATCGAGTTTTTATAGTTGTAAGTTGGCGCATTACGAGGACAATGCTGCAAACTTCTTTCGTCGCATCGTTGAACACTTTCCGTCTTGTCGGCTCACGCCACTGTTCCCACCGAAGTTCAAATACAACAGCCTACCGGCCTATTAGGTTATGTCACTAGACAACTAAATGAGTATGCTCGTAACAATAAATGAATATCCAGATTCGGTTAAAAGCTACCACTTAAATAATTCTGGGCCCTAACCATGAGCTGTTAAAACAATCACAAATCTGTCAAACATTATCATTTCTGTCAAATTTTGTATGAAATGACGTACCAATATTGACAGATTTGACAACTTTGAGATTGTTTTAAGAGTTCATGGTTATGGCCCAGGGCCCTAACCATGAACTGTTAAAACAATCACAAATCTGTTAAACATTATCATTTCTGTCAAATTTTGTATGAAATGACGTACCAAAATTGTCAGATTTGACAACTTTGAGATTGTTTTAAGAGTTCATGGTTATGGCCCTGGTGTTCGGTTACGACTTAGACCAAATTACTGACCACGGCTCTGAGTTTTCAGTACCAACTGCAACTTTCTTTAGTAACAAAAGCCACAAATTTCGAAGTAAAGAAGAGAAAGAATATATTTGGTACCTAAACTGCAAACGAATCCGTCAATTAACAATAATTAACCGTCGTGGCAAATTTGTTAAATGCTAAAATCTAAACTGCAAAGCCAGACAGTCACAAGTTTGTGTGCTTAAGATTCTCCTGCATTTGCATTTTGTCATGGATGTCATATTATGAACTTAAATATGTTTGCTAATAGTCGTTGTACGATAAACTCTGTTTAGTTTGGGGTGAGATTAATATGAGTTTTATTGTAGGAACAATGTAGATGATTTTTATGATTTCCAGGTGGAAGCAAACATTTTAAAATGCGAGAGCTAGCAGCATACCTACAACTTACAAACAAAATAATGTTCTATAGAACTGGCTGATCTACGCGGGCTGTGCCTTCTCTCTGCGGTTTTATAATATCTCTCCTCGGCCTTTTTGTGTTGTTTTGAATCGACGTATTCTGTTAAGAGGGCTTTGTGTCTGTCAGTGTTTGCGGGAAGTAAACGTGAACAGCTGAAAATGTTTCCATCGATATGCTCCTAAGCAGGTACAATAAAACGATGTTAAAATGCACTTCAGTTACATACAATAACATTTTCAGGCTTTAAATTATATTAAACTCGTTGCAACGTCTTTACAGGGCGTCAAATGCACTGTCTGGCATAATTAGGTAACTTACTTCCATATGACATGCAATTATGTTCATAGTTTAGGCTCTAATAATAGAGTTAGCGAAGATTTTCAGGGTAGTGCATGCGTGCCTTAAAAATTAATCTAATACACTTCCTACATAATCAATTTCTTTCAAATTAGACCGTGACTTAAGTCTAAAGATTATAAAACTTGGTATGAATAAATTAGCGATGTGTAAAACCCTGACAAGGCTTTTCCAAGAACTTGTTACATGATATGCTTGATGCTCGTATGTAACCAAGAAAAAGTATATGTTATTCTGGAGCTTGTCCTAGACTTTAATGCACTTACCATAATATGTATCTCCATATAGATTAATATTGAGTCAAAAAGGCGCGGATTGGATGAATGGTATAATTTAAATCCAATAAATACGTTTCATATCTGCTTTCTATGCAAATGTTAAGTGCCGACTGTATTCATATTTGCATATGTATGACTTATTAAATCAATGAAAATGATAAATGGTATGCACCTTCATACCTATACTTTTGATAAAACTCTAAACTCCTAAAAAAATCAATTCTGGATATTGACTAAAAAAGCAGGGTCCAGGGCCTTTTCTAGGATCGATAGAGTCTAAAAATTATGTTTTTAAATTATTTTGTCTTCATTTGCACCATCATTGCATCATCACCTCCGCCTAACCTAACCTGCAAACCATTGCTGGACGTAACCCTTTATACCTCTACATACTTGCATTGATTTGGAAACTACTGGGATGATTTTGAAATAGTTTTTTTTCTAAGTGTACAATTTAATATGAAATCTGATCAAAAATTACTTAATTCAGTCATTTTGTGTTGCTTACACAAAATGACTAAAATACGGCAGAAAAAACAAAACAGTAGGTATAAAAAAACTGTACTTGGCTTATTCTAATTTTGGCTCATTGATACGTTCTGCAAAAATAAACAACCTCGTTTATTGAAAATTCGTTATAAAACATTTATTTAACACACATGTATACATAGTCATATTAGTCTTTTATACGGTATAAAGACCCTTTTCACGTTCCAAAAAAAAGCTTTGTCCTACTACCACTGGACTACATATATCGGCCGGTGATAAGAATATATGTATAAATGTTTGTATAATTCTCAAAAATGTATTTTAATGCCAAATGAATATTAGTTACCTTAATTTTCTTAACAATATTTGGCAGGCTCGACGTTCAAGGAATTTTGGTCTGCCGGCAATAAAACTTATGCCCGACTGAGGGAGCCACCTAGCCCACTCGCTACTCCTGAATACGGGGAACCAAATCTTTATGTCGACAAGAGGGTTGTTTATGTCTTATTGGTAAATTAGCTAGTCAGCAGCGATGGTAAAGTTTATACGCTTTATGACACCCTCTAGAGCTAATGTTCAATCACTATAATTTATTTTTAAATGTTTAATGTCAGTATGCTCTTTTTCTATATGTATAAAGGCGACTAATAATTACTGACTAATAATAATCAATTTACTTTAATAAAATTAGAAAACGAAAGTAATCAGGTAGGTAAAAAACTACTTTGAATGTTTTGGACGTAATAATAATAATAAATATTGGACAAAATCAAATACCTACATTGATCTGATCCCAAGGGAAGTAGATAACTTGTGTTATAGATCCTCTAAAACACGTTCTTTGATATACAATCAAAGGTTAGTTTAATTAGAGGCTGATTGAAACTCAATAATTGGCCATTACCTACTCTACTTCAAAATTGATTAATCACGTCTATGCAACGGTACGCACAACCCCAATTCTGGGAACAAAATACATTGGAAGCAAATTTAATTATACCCTCGAAATGGTATTCAATCCTCGGGCTTTGCGGCCTAATGCATATTTATTAGCATACTTCGTACTATTAATATTCGACTTTATTGACTTTATATAATTTTGGCCAACAACAACATTAATTTTCTTTGTAAAACCCGTGACGCAGCTGTAATGCTACCTAAGTAATTTCCTATTAACATTTTTGGCACCCTTTGCCTGAATTTTTTCGCCAGATTTATCGCATTACGGTAGAATCTTTATTTATGGCTGTTTTTAATTTTGCCGAATTGTACGAAACCACTTAGTACAAGGACTAACGAAAAAAGTTATCGTAATAAATCATAACACTTTTAAATTGGCGGTTAGATAGGTATCAAATGAGATGATTTACTGTTTAAAGTCAGACTGTTTGGCAACTGATATGTAAACTTAATACAAAATACTCCATTTTTCATAACACTAAATATATTTTAGAGAAAATGTCCATTACGACATGAGATTTTTTCTTCTAGAAATCTACCTAGGTTAACCTATAGATTAAATGGGGTATATTTTAATTGACATATGCCGCTACAGAAAACCATATATGCATAGAAAATAATTAGGATCGCGAAAAATCTCACTATTCAAGTTTGAAACATCTGCCGCTGACCTATAAAAAGGGGTATTAAGTATAGCGTAGCGCTGACAGGTAACGGAAACATTTAGAGGTGCAAAGAATCCCTCTTTTTAAAACACAAAATTGCAAGTGCACATCCGGCCTCAGGCGCGTCTTCTTATACTTTTCTCTTCATTGTTTTTCTTTTAAAACGACTAGTTGTCTTCGGAACTACTTGTCGAACGGCAAACATATTTGTACGCTGATGACCTTAAAGTTACGATGCGTCTGGAAAAGGATGATGATTGGCATCTACTTCAAAATGATTTAGATCGTTTCTCGAACTGGTGCGATACTAACAAAATTAAATTAAATGTCGATAAATGCAATTTCATACATTTTTCTCGTAAAAAAATTCCCTATTTTAATTCTTATATTATTAATAACCATTTAATTCGAAGTAGACGTGATTCGTGATCTTGGTGTTCACATTGACAACAAACTCCGCTTTCATTCACATGTAGATAAAATAGCCAAGAAGGGATTCAAATTGTTAGGTTTCATAATACGAAATTGTCGGGAGTTTAAACACGCTTCAAGCAAAATTACGGTTTTCAACTCATTGGTATGATCTGGGTTAGAGTACTGCAGTGTCGTTTGGACTCCTCTATACGAGGTGCACAAACTCCGGTTGGAATCCATTCAAAAAAGATTTCTCTGGCATTTATCATACCAAAGTAAATTGGCTAAACATCTTCCTAGTTACAAATCTCGAATCAAATATTTTAAAATTATTAGCCTCGAAAGGCGTAGGAACATATTGGATATTGTATTCTTTTATAAAATAATTAATGGTCATTTTGATTGTCCTTATCTTCTAAGGCAGATAAACTACAATGTTCCTTACAAATTAGCTCGAAGGTGTAGGTATCTGCCGTTCAAGGCAAGTGGTTTCAGGACAAAGCTAGGTCACTTTTCTACCGTCAACAGAATTTAGTCACTGTTTAGCAAATTGCCACGTTCCCTGGGTGCTGATGATATTGATGTGTCCTATTCACTACGTAAATTTAAATCGACTTTATCAAAATTGTTTAAATCTGACATGTAAATTACGCAACACAGTACATACTATTTTGTGATTCCAGTGTGAGTACTTTTATGGAGTGCTTAGATACATTGTAAGCATATAATTTGTTTAATATTTCAAGTTATTTTCCAACATTAATATTGTTATGCATGTCGTGGCAGCCTTTAATTAAGGCAACACCTTGTAATGTTTTTTTTTTTAAGTTATATGACTATCAATGTATGGTGTATGCTTTGTTGGTTGTCCTTAAATAAATAAAAAAAAATAAACATTCGACGCGCAATAATTTTATTTGACAAGAGGATTTCACTGACGTATTTTGCCTCGCACTAAAATCGCAGCGTTTTAACAGCGCCTGTAATATTTATTACGCTTGTTGAGTGACAGTCGTAAGTAATTTATGATGCTATTTTTATGTAATAAAATTCGTGAAATCCGGAGCCTGTAGTTACACACGTGCTTAATGAATCTGTATATTTTTTTTAAATCATGAACAATTCTAAGAAAGTTCCGCATTTTTTTTACTGATTTACAAGATAAAAAAACGCATTTAGTTTATTTTTTAATCTCTATGAAAGAGACATTTTATTTCCATTGTACACTACAAAAAAATACTTAAAGGTCTGTAACTGTAAGTAGATCTTGACTTGTAGCTGCACGACACGTATAAGTACATAAAGCAAAGCTGCAAGTAAGTAGATAAAGCAACAGTCTAGAAGAAAATATATTACCTAAAGGCGCATCAAAATGCCATCGCCGTAAAACATTCAGAATCTCAGTTTCTTACGTCCATGTACTTTTATTGCCTTCGAGGTTTTGGAGTTCGTACTACTTTTACTTAATAAGTAATATTTTCAGCAATCCTCATGCGGAGGGTTTAGATGAGTTGTGGTTTTCTCAAGAAATCACTATGGTGGTTATTAAACAGACGCGTGCTCCGTTTTGAAATATAGCGTAGTACGTAGTGCGATTATTCATGTAGCATATGTTGACCAAAGCGTAACTTATAAGTTACGGTTGTTCAAACTTTAAATCTATCTGGGGTTTTTCGTTAGAATAGAATAGAATAGAATAGAATAGAAAAATATTTATTTGACACACACAGAATACAAAAGGAAAAAGAAAAAACATTTACAGCATAATAAAAGCAGTATGTGTCAAAAAGGCCCCCGCTCAGCATTTGTCGTGACAGTCAGGGACGTATCACGACGCTGGTTTTCAGCAGGGACCCTGACGGTAGGCTCGGACCATACCCGACCGGAAACCCGACTTGGTTAGCGCGGAATCAATCCATCGCTAAGCAAAAAGATTGATTTTGAACGGACTCTTGCGGATGCTTACGGATTCCGGCAGAGCCTAGACCGAGCCAGAGAGGTACGAAGCACGGCACCAGAGAGACGAAGAAAAGAGAAGAAAAAAAATAAAAATAAATGAGCATGACAAACAATAACATTAGACAAAATAATAACAGACAGAAACAGACATTAATACAAGATGACATACAAGCCTCACTTCTGCCAGACAAAAGAAGCATCACTATTTCTTTGAGCCACAATAATAAATTATTAGAACGGTTTCGCCCAATTCGGAACTCGCTCCGAATGACATATGTCACCCTACTAGTGCGTACCGTAGTTTATTTGATCAATGTGCGTACCTCGCCCTAATTCATGGTGAGTGATACTTTTTTTGTCCGGCCGTACAAACGTAGTGATTTAATACTCCTTGGTACACACAATTAATTTGTTGGTAAAGTGGGTAATCAAAAAAATGCCAACAATATCCGGCATGTGCTTGACCGTGCGGATCTTAGGAGATCAGAACATTATGTTTTATTTAATCAATAGAAAGTTCTTTGTGGTTAGTAGAACGAAAACAGGCATGAAGTACTTCACGTACACAACCAGCTAGATATTTTAGCGTTAGAAGTAAGCGGTCCATTTACAATGTTTACCGCCCGTGTTGTTTTATTAGTACGTTGTGTATAAAAAGTCATTCCTCACTTGTAAATAAAAATCATTTTTACTTTACCTGTTTATTGTACCTTCTTCGTTAGTCGAGCTATAAACCAGTAACTAATAAGTGTTAACAATAATAACCGCTCTTCGTGAACCTCATAAGCAAACGTGTTAAACATATAACACTTTATCATATTCATGTAATGTCACTCCACTGCTGGACATAGGCCTCTCCCAATGCACGCCATATAAACTTATTTAATTCAATTCATTTATTTAGCATTCCCTTACCAATTGCCAAGGTCAAAAATAACTACACGCCTATTATATTGTAATTAATAGATACAATTATTTAAATATGTATACTTAAGTATATACTTTTTTAGTCTATTTTCGATGTTATTTAAACTACACAGCAAATCATTTGAGAAAAAAGTTGGACTCGCGCTCAAAGGGTTCCTTACCATTATCTATAAAAACGGCAAAATAGCATGTTTTTGTATGGGAGCCTTAAATGTTAATTTTATTCTGTTTTTTAGTATTGGTTGTTATAGATGCAACAGAAATACATCATCTGTAAAAATTTTACCTGTCTAACTACCACGGTTCATGAGATAGCCTGGTAAGAGACGGACAGACAGACGGATGGACAGCGGAGTCTTAGTAATAGGGTCCCGTTTTACCCTTTGGATACGAAACCCTAAAGAGAAAAGATATATGCTTTACATTGATTTCTTCATGCCCTAGGTATGGTTAATTCCGTAGGAATCAATATACATAAATAATCATCAAAAAAGTTTTTAACAAATTAAAACCATGAAAAATTCAAAATCATTAAAATGATCTGGGCCCTAGCCATGAACTGTTAAAACAATCACAAATCTGTCAAACATTATCATTTCTGTCAAATTTTGTGTGAAATGACGTACCAAAATTGACAGATTTGACAACTTTGAGATTGTTTTAAGAGTTCATGGTTATGGCCCTGATAGGAAAACATACACTCGAATTCAGAAGAGTCTTTTATAATTCGACTTAAACAATCATTTTAATTTGTAATGAAGTTATGTGTGCAAGTCAGAAATCAAACTAATAAATCTTTGAAATGGTAAACGAGGCTATGTTTTCGTTGTCCTTGCAGCGGCTACGTGCTATTAATTAAAATGTTATTTGAACTTTTCAATAATTATGTAGCATCAAATTTCTACGGTCCGATAGCGTCTCGTAACAATTAGAAATGTAACTTGGATTCCTATTTCTGTCGATCTAATTGCTTATTTAGCGAAAGGAAAGAAAGTGTGTGGAAGATATAAAAAGTTGGTAGGATACCGGGTATTTATACAGGCGGAAAAAATAACAAGAAGTTGTAATAAGAACAAGAACAGAATAAAAATAAATTTGTCTTTAATGTTGTGATACAGCACAACATTATTGTTGTTTCGCTAAGAAACTCATAATCCGAATAAAACATGTAATCATTTACAAAAATATTCAATAATACCTTAATTTTAATTTTACGGAAGAATTCGAGGTTGTAGCTTTTATTTAGATCGGAAATACAACGTCCAATCTTGGATTCTTCCTAAATAGCAATTTACCTAAGTGTGCAGACCCGTACCTACCTTCGATTCGATACTCATATCATATTTCACAATAATCCTAACGAATCCCTAGAGATGTGACCTTGCCCGTTATCCCATTCTAGTACATAACTAAACTGGGTTTTATTTACTATATAGCTATTGCCCGCGACTTCGCTCGCGTGATCCTTAGTTTATTTTAATGTACCTTACAGGATCATTTGTCAGAGATAAAAAATATCCTATATGTTAAATAAGATCATATTGTATATGTATGCAAAATTTCATCCAAATTCGTTCAGTAGTTTTTGCGTGAAAAAGTAACAAACATCCATCCATACTTACAAACTTTCGAATTTATAATATTAGTAGGATATTCGAATGTACGCAAACCTTCACCTTTACCCTTACACGACTTAGGTACTTGAAGTATATTGCGGTACTTATCTATTCATGTGATACACTTGGTTGTATTTCGATATTTACTCACGTATATGGCATTGCCTAATAAACTTCTTATTTTGAAGCAATATTACGGTACTAAGAATTTTTAGGAAGGGTGCTTATAACAACATATCTTATAGTAGTGCTATTTATTGAACCTACTATAATTAGGTATTTTTTATCGTTTATAGTACGGATGTGCAATCCTGTTTCATAAAGATCCTACAACGGAATTGCCAGTCCTCTTTAACGCTGTCCACTAAAACAGCTGTCCAGTAAAATTGTTTATGTAGGTACACATAAGTACTTTGATCCCTATCAGATCATAAAATTTACCTACAATATGAAAGTATGATCGTATTAAGTCGTGAAACGACTGAAAATGCAGATTAAAATAAGTTAATCTTGTATAGCCAAACTTGTTCTGCCAAACTTCCATAAATTGGTATCCATCGTCACGGTATAGTATTACCGTGCCATCGTCCTGTAATAATCAAAGTAAATACCATTTTATAGTACTTATATGATATGAAAGATCTGAAAGATCTACAAACACTACTCCATCTGTCCATAAAAAGCAACATTATTTTTTTCTACTACATTCAGAATTGAGTATTGCTGGAATGCTGGATGTAGGTGATCACCGCATTCGCGTATTCGAGCCGCAGCCGCAACATTCTGGGTACTTTATGAGCAAAGTTCGAACACTTTTTTGTTTTATTCAGTTCAACTTCAGTCACTTCTACTTTGCGATTAGCCCAAACTCTCGGAGTAAGTAGTTACAGACTAGAATGCAAACGAAATTCTAAATTAAGACGGAAATATACTTAACAGCAAAAGAATTTGAATGGCAGTGCGTTCCATTTTATGTTTAGATGAGGCTATATGTATAGGTAGCATAGGAATCCTTACAAGTAGGCGTTTCACTTTTTTAAATCTTTATTTTACTTATTATTTAAAGAAGACACAAAAAGATGCTCTTATGCTGCTATCAGTAAAAAAAGGTTTATTTTAAACCTTTATTTATAAAATCATGTCTGGCTTAATTAATCAAACACAGATATTTAACATTCGACTGAAGTAAAGGTTGTAAAACGTAGAGAGCATAAAATAAAATATAATTACTTTTCTGCGGGAAACGTTCAGCACATTCATTCAATGTATCTTTTCAGTCTGACTAAGGTAAAGCCACGATTATTTAAAATAAGAAAATGAGGTGAAATATCAAAAATAAAAATGTAAGTACATTTCATGGCACAAATTGGAACAATATAATTATGTTTCATAATCTCATGTGAAATAATGTTTCATAATTTCATGTGAAATAATTCTCTGCCAGTCAACACAGGGTCTTTAATGACATCCTAAAGTGAACTAAATATTAATACAATAAATAGATTAAATTCTAAGCTGTGTAATTTGGGTTTAAATCAATTGTCAATTTATTTTAAAAACATAAAATAAAGGATAAATGATACTAAAAGCAAGGCTAATTTAAAACATTAATAATTATTGATGGCAATTGACAACATAACTTCAATAGCAGCAAAGTAAAAAAAAATGAATTTTTAAAGAAACCTTTGGAAATAGCATCTATTGACAAATTGTAACAATTAAAATGTTGTTTTGCAAATTAGGATACGTTTATTCCTAGTTCATGAAACACTCAACGCATTCGAAATTGTGGACAGACTGTAATATTTTTTGAAAAAGTTAGCATTTTTTTTTTTTTTCCGGTTTTTGGCTTAACACGACTTGTGTGTTGCCATATTCGAGTTAAAACGAGGAAACGGGATTATAAGGAAATAATAAACGAAAATGACGGAAAGGGAATTTAGGAACGAATGTGATCAGGAGGGGTTAAAGGTTAGGATTATGTGTATAAAAATAGGTAATATGTACATCATTAATTATAATAAAGGTAAAACTAATTATACAGTATTTACGAGTTTTAATCAATTTTAGTTTAAATTTTAATGTTTTTTTAAAGTAATAAATGAAGCTAATATTTTATATAGCATAAGGTCGTTAGAAAACAATAATTGAGTAATACTTGTAGGGAAAGGAACGTGATAGGAAGTAAGGCTATTTATGAAAGATGACCGGTCATAAAGAGGACACGCAAAAACAATATGATTAACATCAGCAGTATCGGCTCCGCACTCACACTTTGAATCAGTGATAATGCGAAGTTTTGCGAGATGGGCCGGTGTACAGACATGTCCGAGGCGCAACCGTATTAAGATTGATGTCACCGTCTTACTAAATTTTGCATTATAATACCACGGTTTTAGGGGTATAAAAGGTTGTACCTGAGCATAAAATCTACCTTTGGTTTGACAAGATGTTTCCCAAATGCTTTTCCAATCATCCATAAGGTAAACTTTAGGTAAAGATAGAAGATCATGAGAATAATTTTTGTAAGGAAATACGTCCCCACATTGCACCGCATCATTTGCCAGTTGGTCGGATATTTCATTCCCAGTTATCCCACTGTGGCCTGGGATCCAAGCGAAATGAATTATAAGCCCATTAATGAAGCATTCATACACCACACGCCGTATTTCGAATAAAACTGGATATTGAGCTTTAAGATGAAAAGGGAATTTATTCAGAGCTTGCAACGCACTCTTTGAATCCGTAAAGATAATGGTTTTCTTTAACTTCATTAACCGAATGTAATCAACTGCTTTAAAAAGGCCGTAGCATTCCCCTGTAAATACTGAAGTTTCTGTTGGCATTTTCACTTTTTGGACTATCTGATATTGTGAGTGATATATTCCTACACCAACACATTCCAAAGAAGAATGTTTTGAAGCATCAGAATAAATGTGATGGAAGTCACTAAATTTAGTGTCTAACATACAATTAAAAAGAGTCTTGACATTGGGGTCCTGTTTATCTAGTAGGCTGTAATGTACTGTGCAAGAAAATGAAAGGGATTCATACTTGTGAGAATAAAGTGGTAGGCGGTTAGATCGATGTGTTGGAGAGGACAGGGATAAGAATTTACGATAGCTTTTAATCAAACAGGGTATAGTTTTGTGAGCCCAATAACTTGACGTGTCTAACATATCTGATAGAGTTTGAAGCTTGGCAATAAGTGGATGGTTAGAAAACTGAATGATACGGAATATAAATTTATCAGACAAAAATTGTCTTCTGAGATATAGAGGAGGTTCATTGCATTCTACTTGAAGAGCATTTATTGGGCTAGATTTCATCGCTCCCGTTATTAGTCTTATGGCCTTGTTTTGAATTTTATCTAATTTATTAAATGCAGTTACGTTACCAGGTTCTAGGAGAAAGGTTCCATAATCTAATACGCTTCTAATTAAAGCATTATAAAGGAGTTTCATTGAGTAAGGATGTGACCCCCACCACACTCCAGAGAGACATCTAAGCATATTTAATAGCTTTTCACATTTATTAACAACAAAGTTGCAATGCAACGCACCTGTAAGCTTAGGGTCTAAAATTACCCCTAAAAATTTAAACTCATCTACTATAGGAATAACATTATTATCATATAGCAACTGAATAAGTGGGGTCGAACGTTTGCGACTAAATAACATAGCTGCGCTCTTAGATATAGATATATCCAAACCATTATTATCCATCCAATGTTGTAATGAAGTTAAAGAAGAACATAAGTTAGATTTAGCTATTTCAATTGATTGATTTGAACAATATAGTAATAAGTCATCGGCATATTGTAGAATTTTAATATTATTGCCTACAGCTGTTTCTAGATCGTATGTATAAATATTATACAATAGGGGGCTAAGGACAGACCCTTGGGGTAAGCCTCTCGATACCAAGCGATCTGTTTTAAAATCTGAAAATGGTAAGTTAATACGGCGTTCAGTTAAAATACTAATTATGAAATTACAAAACATACTGGGTACTTTTAACTTTTCGAGCTTTGTTTTTAAAACCGGTAAAATAACGTTATCATAGGCAGAATGAACATCGAGAAAGGCTGCGATTAAAGAATCATTTACCGAAAAGGAAAGTCTTATATCTGAAATAAGTAAACTTAAACTATCAGCGGTACTCCTTGCTTTTCTAAACCCATATTGGCTATCAGATAAGTATCCATTGCTTTCCATGTACCACTCTAACCGGTTTTTAACAAGATGTTCCGCAATTTTAATTAAGACCGATGACAGGGCAATAGGGCGGTACGATGAAGCATCGGACGGTTTTTTACCGGGTTTTATGAATGGCAACACTAGTTGACATTTCCATGATGGTGGAATAATACTTGTCAACATAACAGAATTGATAAGATCTAAATAATACTTAAGAATATTGTCGCTAACATTGGCAAAAAATGAATAAGGTATGCCATCGGTTCCAGGAGCAGAATCGTGTGTATTTATGATGACAGATTTGAGTTCATGTAGTGAAAAAGGCGAGATTAGTCCGGTAGTATCTGTTGGTTGTTGTACGACTGGTAGAAGTGGAAGCAAATTAATATCTTGAGCTACCCAGGGTGGTGCTAACTTATCCAAAAACTCACTTGCTATAGACTCAGGGACTGTTCTAAAATTAGATTCAGAGAAGGCCGATCGGAATCTCCTAATACATTGCCACACCATAGCAGATGGTGTATTGGGAGAGATGGAAGTACAGAAACTACGCCAACTTTCAAACTTTTTATTTTTAAATAATTTGCGAGTATTAGCTATAGCTTTAGTTAATATCTGGAAATTTGTGTCGGTACTATTCGCATTATATTTTTTTTCTGCTGCTTTCCTATTTTTAACAGCCTCAGTGCATTCACTATCCCACCATGGAGGAGATGGTATTTTACGTGGGGAATTACCTTTAACAGGGAAAACTTCTCTGGCTGCATCTGACAATACGGTTGCTAGAGCATCGGCACATATGGTTTCATTGCCAGGTGTAATATTTGGGAGCGAAGAAATTCTCTTTTGAACACAACTCTTATACTTATCCCATATATCACTATCTTTACTTTTTGGTACAACAAATTTTAAGCGAGTCATCAGTCTAGTGTTAGTTGTTTTGTTATATGGAAAAGAAATAACTATAGGGAAATGATCACTACCAAAAGTAGATGGGTAAGTTTCCCAAGTCAATAAGGAAGCTAAGTTAGGGGTGCAAATAGATAAGTCAACTGCACTCTTGCCCTGATTTGGAAGAGTACGTCTAGTAGGAGCTCCAGTGTTCAGGATGCAGAGATTATGGTAATGTATTAAATCAATAAGTTCCTCTCCATTACTATTGGTACTAGCACAACCCCATGACTGGTGATGTGAATTAAAATCACCTAAAACTAATATTGGTCTAGGTAGCAAAGAAAGCATGGGGCAAATACATTAAAAATTTCAGTTGAGGGATAGGGAATATACAGAGAAACTATACATATATTATTTACACTTACAGCTACTATAGACATATTTACATTGTGAGGTGGCAGAGAGATTGAGGTAAATGGTGTGCCATTCTTTATTAATAAAGCAGCACCACCATAACCATCGGGTCGGTCATCTCTTACCACTGTATAACTATTAATTTTAAAACTGTACATTTGTTTGAGCCATGTCTCTGTTAATGCAAAGACAAAAGGCTCAAATTTATTTAATAAATAAATCAAATCTGACTTTTTATTATTAATGCCGCGGCTATTCCATTGCAACACCTTCGCTGCTGACGCTATTTTTAATCACTTCCAAACATTTTTCAATAATATAAGCAGCGTGGGACGGTGTATTCGTGTTAGACTGGGTTAAATTAATTAAAGAAATAATTAAATTAATTAAAGATAATTGTTGAGAAGGATTATTTTGTTCACTATTTGAGTTAAATGCACAACCATTAGAAGGATTGGGAATGGTAAAGTCCCTAATGAGAGCTTCATGGGCCTCCTGGTCATACCCCTTTGATAATTTTGGAGGGGGGCGAGGTTTTAAGAAAACTGTTTTTTTGTTAGATGTACTCATAGGTGCAAGGGGTGTGTTTCTATTGTTAAGAGAAGAAGATGAGAATTGAGGACTATAAGGCTTGGAAGCCATTAGTGTATCAGCATAGGATTTGGATGTAGGTGGATGGAGCTTAGAAGCCTCAGCATAAGACACACAACTATTAGCCATAGAGGACTTGATATTCTTTTGTCTTAAAAATTCAGGGCACGATTTACTTGTAGCGAAATGGTAACCAGTACATAGGCAACAAGAGGCATTATCTTCATCGACTTGACAAGATTCCCCAGTATGAGATTGACCACATTTATAACACCGAGGCTGTGATCTACATTGTAATTTGGTGTGTCCGAATCTACAACAATTGTAGCATTGTATAGTTGGATAAACATACAAATCTACAGGAAGAGCATTATAGCACATAAATATGCGTTTGGGTAAAGTTTGTCCATCAAAAGTTACTACAACAGATTGTGAAGGTTTCCAAGTTGGCATTCCATTTATAAAGGTTTTAAAGTTTAAACGTCTCACCTTAATTATTTTACCACAATCTTCAGGGACAGTGATGTTGTCAATAATCTCTTCGGGTGACCAGTCTTCAGGCACCCCTCGTACAAGGCCCATTCGGGTGATGTTGAAGGTAGGTATGAAAGCTTTTAGATTGTTTGCAACTAAGCAGCCATGTGAGAGAAAAGAATTGGCATCATCACTGTTCGAGAAGGAAATGGACAACTTATTTCTTCCAATTTTTTTTAAACTTCCTTTAATAATGTTGCGGAATAAATATCTTTCCAGAAGTCGGCCGCAAACAATAGGATGCAATGTGGTTCCAGAATCTTGTGCTACTATTCTTTGTATGTGAATTACATAAGGTGCAGAATCAGTACTATTATACATTTGACGACCAACAGGTGGATGATTGGGACTTGGTAAATCTGTAGGGTTTACAACCATTGGCGTAGGGTCAGCAATAGGGTTTTCGTTTGCCGGAATAATGTCGGCCATAATGTTTAAAAATCTTTATGTCGGCCATAATGTTTTCGACGTTTTTTCATGCGGGGTGCTGGGGAACGCCCAGAACCTACACAACTATCTATAACATTTGAGCCATCTGACTCTTTTCCAGACTCATGTTCCTTTTCAGAACCTATCGTAACATAACTTGCTGCTGGAGGGACGATAAAACCCCCCGACTTGTCGGGGGGTTCATTCATGTTAAAGAAAGTAAGTAAAACTTACCTAAATTACAGCAATTAACACAAATAATTATATATTACTTAATAAAAATACTAAAACTAACTTAATACACCCTACTGATCACTTTTTAACAATAAAATAATTAAATAAAATTTTTAAGAGAAAAAAGACACCCGCCACGATCCACGTTTCCCGCGCTTTTCTCAAAGTTAGCATTCTGTGATATTGGCATGACACTTTCATTAGATGTCAGTCAATCGCTTCCCTCTTTTCGCTTACATAAACAAACAAAAACCTGTACGGACGGTTATGAATATGTACGTCAACACATCAAGCCAGTATGTTGCGCACTTGCGCTGAGCACGTGCCAGTCAAACAAACGTTTTACAAAAAGCAATTTTAACTTATAATTGGATCACCCCACAGCCTTTTAGATACAGGTGAATTAAAAATAACAAGACCGTGTACGGATACATACTCGTGCACAGACAACTGTGTAAAACAATGTTTTAATTACATGTTACTAAAAAGGTCTACTCAGCATAATTATGTCAGGGATCGCAGCTTATCTCTGGTCTTTCGTAAATAACCAGGGTAATATAAAATGTAACTTGTGCTTGACAGATTTGTCTATCTACCATACGTGTGCTTGACAGATTTTGATTTATTTCTTATTATGATTTGGGAGGACTTCTGAAGACCTCTCTACAATACCACGACACTAATTGTGTTGTTTGGCACATGTATAATTCATTTATGGTTTAGTCAGTTTAAGTACTTAATAATCATTATTATTTCCTACTAAGAAGTTCAACTCCGTACCTTGATTCCGTATCTTGTAAAAGCAATGCGATAGCGTACATTGTCCAATTCTTGCTTTAAAATCACAAATTGACAGCAAAAACAAAGCAATCTACTGTCAGTGCTGCCCATGCCCAACACTAACCATCAATCGGGCGATGACTGTGCGATTATTGCTGATTGCAATTTTTTAGGGAATATGGGTCTGGGTCCCAGCTAGTACCGGTGAACTTTAGTGCCCTCTATAACTCTATTGCATACCAATATGTACCATAAAATAGCGACTAATGTTGTTGTAGCGTCTATGGGCAAGCTATAATCTATATCTCGCACAATCCTGGCGTCAACGAATTCTTTATTAATCGCGGTTTCTGCTATTTCGGCGGCGACAAACGGAAAATTGAGACGTCAATTAAATCCGGCACCGATACGATACCGGGAATATTACACTGAGCGATGGCGTTGCCGGATTATAAATTCAAACGTTTACCATTACATTTCCCGGAACGGTGAGTGCTGTTGAGTAAATATGAGTATGTGTAGATTGACTCGAGTTGGATGTTGGAACAAGATTAAGATTTGAATTGAGTGAGAACTTTAAATACATTTCTCATCAAACCTGTGAATACTTAAACTAAAATTTCTTATTTTTTTACTATTAATTCAAGTGAGAACGTAGTGATATGAGAGTTTATTTATTTATTTTTATGATGACAGCAGGTTTATTACCTTTTTTTCTACATTTATTTTTTAGTTTTCATCAAAACATAGTGTAAATTAGTATAATACAATTATGCAGTAAATTGCATTCGTAGTATCGTAGTGCAGGGAATCTTAAACTAATGGTCTAGCTAGTTAGCTACCCTAATCCTGGAAGCTTGAACTTTCCCAGTGGAAGAAACTCTAATCTTACGCTATTCCCAACTAGGTATTACTCTTTATTGGAAAACTGAAATACTTTGATGCTGTTTGTTATTCTTGCACTGTCTCGAGATTTTTCTAGGTTTATTCGCATTTTTTCATTCCTTTGTACAAACTAACTCTCTACTTCGATGATAATGTATGGAGCCGCATTTTTTTAAAATAATTTTGATGCTGACTTCATTATAAAAGTAGGTTTTATTGATGAACACATCGGCCTCCTTAAATTTGGCTATTGCTTAACGCCACACCCTGCAGTTTGTAATACCTATGGTCAGAATATTTCTGTTTAGCGTTTGCCGAGGCGTGGTGAATTACCTATAGCTCATTTTATCTTAGGCTAGAGCCAGCAGAGTAACCACATTTGTAACGCATTAGCTGACGTCTGGTGGACCGCTCACTCAGTCTGCTGTGATATCTGCAGTAACAGGCGATCGGCATGGATTATACGTGACGTGACCCTTTCCCTTGGGCCTGCAATATTAAATACAGATTTATTTTATTCCAGAGCATCATTTAAAGTCATGACAGCACCACGGATCTAAAATTGACTAGCAAAGGGCGCAAATCAACATTTTTAAATAAAGCGCTATAAATTCATGTAATTAATGTTGACTATCTACCACGCTGAAGGTTTTACGGCCGAATGTAGCTGTACTTTTCGTAACAAACTGCTCAACATTATTTCCGAGCTGAAAAACTACACAGGTGAGAAAATAAATTTCTCACAACTTACAAGGGTGTGGTGTTTTCTAAAAAGATTACGGTTGTCAGATCACAAGGCGCGTGACAGGTGGTAAAACGGTACACGATTTTTGTATTATTTAATTTGTGAGACATGGCATGGTACTATTTTTACGATTTTGTATTTCAGTTACCCGTCGGGCCACGGTAAAGAGACACAATGAAAATTTTATTGTTACGCGGCCACCGGTGGGTAATTGAAGCTTGATAGGGACACTATTTTAAATAGCAAATATAGCTAGGTCCGTTTTTCATTAACGGGTAACATTTTATAGGCAGTACCTATGTATATCTGGGTTTTAATTACCATATAAAATTAAAGATGATTTTATCTTCAGTACCTTGGTAAGTTTTAAAACACTATTACCGAATCTAACTTTAAAATAGCTTAGTAATTTTTAGGCAGTATCGCTTTTATTAGGTACTTAGCTTT